>CM051823.1:25442857-26088571 GCA_028451465.1 Erethizon dorsatum | reverse complement strand
TTTCATGGTCTCTTGCTATTTTTAAGATATCTTTCTTTTCATGATCACTAGCTACCTTCAAGATCTGAAATTCTATCCTCTCCTTCATTCAATCTGTTGCATATACTTTCAATAGAGGTTTTAATCTCTTGGATTTCTTTTTTTTTTTTTTTTTTTTGTGGGTACCGGGGGGTCGACCTCAGGACCTCGCGCGCCAGCAGGCGCCGGTGCCGCTGAGCGATATCACCGGCCCCTTTTTTGTATGTGGGTTCCGGGAGTCGAACTCGGGCCCTCACGCTTGCCGGGCAGGCGCTTAAGCCACTGAGCCATCTCACCAGCCCCCTAATCTCTTGGATTTCTATTTGGATCTGTTTCACGGATTTCATTTCTTTCATATGTTGGGCATTTTTTGTTTCCATCATTTTTCTAAGCTCATCTATTCTTTTATCTGTGTCTTCTCTAATATCTTTGATTTTAAGCATCATTTCTTCTTGCACCTGAAAGATTATTTTCTCTATAGACTTTTCCATTTGTTTTTTCACTTGTTTCTATCATTTCATTAAGTTCCAGTGTTTGACTTCCAATTTCATCTATCTCATTGTGTTCCAGGCTTATCCTGGGTGGGCTGGGGGTCTGGGGTTGCATATTGCCTTCTGCATCTTGTCACTTTCTATTTTATTTTATTTTGTTTTCTATGTTGATGCTTGCTGATTTCTTAGGATATATAGCTTTATCTCTAGTAATGAGGCTTCCCTAGGAGATGTCTATTCTTCAGGGATGTTCTCTAGATGTAGGTGGTTCTTTATAGCTATCCCAAGAACCACCTTCCCAATTTGTAAAGGATGCAAAATTACTATTTGGCTCAGGTCCCAATCCTTTGGTACTGGGCTGCTGTGATGATTATGACCCCATACAATCACAGTGTTACAATACAGAGGAGAAAAAGTGTTTATAACATGTATGACATCCTTGCTAAAGTAGTACAGTTAATAATAACAATAGTTTCAAGTACAGCTTAACTACTGACAAACTATGGTAACCATTAAACTGCTACCTCCGACAACAGGAGCAAACTATAAAGTTATATAACAAAATCAAACATATACCGTGCACTTGTATGTAGTGATTTTCCCCTTAGTAGAGTGATTTTACCCTTTTGTGGGGGATGGGGGCATTAAGATGGGTAGGGGACATGATAAAGTGATGAATGAGGTCAAATATAGTAGAGTCAAGGCTGGAGGTCAAAGGATGATCACCCAAGTTTTGGGAAAGTGGAGGACACAGGAAGGAAAGAATGAAATAGAATGTGAAGGAGTAACCAGAAAGGGAAGAGAAAATGTTTGCTCACTTGAAAGTTTAAATTCAAGAAGTAGTTGAGGAAAGAGAAAAAGAGAATCAACAGAAGAAAATGAAAAAGAAATGTAAGAAACCTAAACAGTGGAAAAAAAGAAAGAAGAGAATGAAAAAGAAAAGAAGAAAAGAAAGAAAAGGAGACCAGAGAGAGTGGGGGGGAACTACCCAAATACAAAAATAACCACAGAATACAAAAACAAAACAAGACGACATCCAACCAGACAGGAAAGGGATAGCCAATCAGACAAACAAGGGAGAATAAATGTAGTAAAATACCTGTCGTGTTCACAGTTCTGGGATAGTGTCCATATTTAATTCCAGAAATGTGCTGGGTATGGAGCCCATCTTGGCCTCCGGATGTGGGGCTGGGACTGGTCTTCTGTTGGAGTTCTCCAGAGCCCAGCTGCTGGCTCCTCGCTGCTTCAGATGCTTCCAAGTTGCTGGTCACGTGGATTACTCCGCCCTCCACCCTTCAAAGCCATGTGTCCTTACACTCCTCTTGCAGACATCGCCTTCCCGGGGCAACGCAGGAAGTGCAGATCGTGGACTTACACTCCTCTTGCAGGCACCTCCATCCCAGAGGCAATCTTGGAAGTGCTTTTTTGTGAGTGGCTTTAGTTGCATTGTTGAGGCTGCTATGAGTCCTGAATCAATTCAAGATGTTTACCTTTCCTGGTCATTTTGACCTCAGGGAATAGACAAAATCATGTGTTGCCAGATCAGAGGAGGGGGGGGATAAGCATATACTATGATGTTTTTATGACCCTGCCTATCTGTTAGATGGCAGGCGGCAGCACCATTCACTGTATGTTGTAAAGACTCTTATGAAAGGGGACTTCCAGAACTGCTTCAGAAAGTGGCAAGAATGGTGTGTTCTAAGTGCGGGGGAGTATGCCGAGGGGCATTAATGGCAATGTCTTACTGTAATAAATTTTTAAAGTTTAAACATCCACCATGTATTTTGATCACCACTTGCATTTCTGGGTACAATGTGACATTTAGGTACATGTATACATTGTAGAATGATCGCATCAGCCTACCATATATGTACCTTTTACCTCACATGCTCTTTTTTTTGTGGTATAAACACTTAAAATCTGCTCTTTTAGTAACTTTGAAATATACATTATTATTAGCTATGGTCACCATGCTGAACAGTAGACCACCAGAACTTACCCTTCCTGTGAAACTTTCTATCTATTGGCTAACATCTTCCCTTTTCCGGTCCATTCCCCACCGTCAGGCTCTGGTAACTTCTACTCTATATGAATTTGACATTTTTAGATTCCACATGTAAGTGAGACCATGCAGTATTATGTCTTTCTGTGCCTGGTTTATTACCCTTATTTCATTTAGCATAATATTATTTAGACCCATCCGTGCTGTCTCAAATGACAGAATTTCCTTTTGTTTGTTTTTGGAGTTTTTTTTTTTTTTTTTTTTTTTTTTGGGTACCGGGGGGTCGACCTCAGGACCTCGCGCGCCAGCAGGCGCCCGTGCCGCTGAGCGATATCACCGGCCCCTTTTTCGTATGTGGGTTCCGGGAGTCGAACTCGGGCCCTCGCGCTTGCCAGGCAGGCGCTTAAGCCGCTGAGCCATCTCACTGGCCCGTTTTTGGAGTTTTTGAGACAGGGTCTCACTATGTAGTTCAGGCTGGCTTTTAATTCACTATGTAGCCTAGGCGGGCTTTGAATTCATAGCAATCCTCCTGCTTCAGCTTCCTGAGTGCTGGGATTACAGTTGTGCACCACCACACCCAGCTAATTTCCTCCTCCTTTTTTTTTTTTTTTTTTTTTTTCTTTTGGGTTGTTTCATGAGACAAGGTCTTGCTATATAGTTCAGGTTGGCCTTGAACTCACTATGTAGTCCAGGCTGGCCTTGAATGCCTGGTACTTCTCCTGCCTCAGCCTCCCATGTTTTGGGACCATAGGTGTGTGCCACCACACCCAGCTAATTTCCTCCTTTTCAAAGGTGATGTGTGTGTGTGTGTGTGTGATAGCTTAGTGGCAGAGCATGTGGTATCATGTGGGATGACCTAGAGTCAATGCCCAACATCAGAGGGGGCTAACCTATGGCAAGCGTGCTTCAGTGGGCACGCAGAGCCCTCTCTGTCAGCATGTGAGTTAAGTTGCCCCAGAAGCTGAGCATCAGATAACCGTTGTTTTTTCTTAAACTAAAACCTGCATCAGGTTTAATTGTAGTGTTGACACTTGGTGATAAATAAGTGGGCTTTGGGTTGCAGTTTGGGCACTTCCTAAAAAGTTCATCATCACTGCCCAACACTGTTTGTAAAAGATCTACCTCCCTGCTTCCTATTACCTATCTTTTATTTCACTCATGTGAAATCAACCATGTGATATCCCTACAATGATTGTAATCATGTACTGCAAACATGTACTAATAAAATAAAAAAATAAAGGAATATTAAAAAAAAAAGTCCAACACCAAAATAACACTAGAGGCTGAATGGCAGTTGTAATATTCTATTGTGTATATATAATCACATTTTAAATATCCATTCAGTCTATATATCAGGCACTTTGTTTCCATGTCTTAGATACTGTGAATAATACTTCAATACACATGTTTGAGACAGGATCTGGCTATGTACCCCAGGCTGGCATCAAATGCCCAGTGATCCTCCTGCCTCAGCTTCCCGAGTGCTGGAATTACAGGTGTGCACCACCAAGCCTAGCTCATTCATCTTTTTGATAACATCCGTTCTAAGAGGTGTGAAGTAAACGTTTTATTTTCTATTCTCATTACTTCCTATGAATTTCTGCTCTAGAAGACGAATCTCAATTGTTTCCCATATTCCTTCCTGTTCATACTGCTCCTTTCCACTCCATGACCTTGCTTCCCTGCAAGTTATCTCTGTCCCATTAAGTCTTACCCTAGACCTCTACCTTCACTCATCCAAATCCTTACCTTTATTATATTTTATTTTTTTGAGGTAGGGTCTCATTATGTAGTTCAGGCTGGACTTGAGCTCAATATATAGCCCAGGCTGAACTCAAACTCACACTGATCCTCCTGCCTCAGCTTCCTGAGTGCTGGGGATTACAGGTGTGCACCACCACACCTAACTTCCAAATCTTTACCTTTAATGATTTACAATGCATTAGCAAGCACTGGGTTTCATATTATCTATTATACAGATATCTCATATATTACTCTGAAGTCTTTTTTCAAATTAAAAACTCATGGAGGGGACTTCTGGTCCAGAGAAGATGCCAACTTCCCTTACTTTTCTGTGTTCATTTTTCTAAGTTCAACTGAGTGCTCTAGAAATAATCCAGGCATCACAAAAGGGCTCTGAAAGCCAGAGAGAAGAAAGTAAAGTGTCTGGAGATCTCAGCACCTGAGCAAGGATGCTGGGAAGCCCGATTTCTCCTTTAATCTTCAGTACAGTCTAGACTGGGTAGCAGTCCAGAACCGGCTTCAAACACAGACAGGAAACAAAAAAAGCCAGCCGTAAGAAAACCTCACTCCCTAAGGTCAGACAATGGCACAAAGGAAGAACAGAGGTGTACCAGGACAGTGGGTAGTGGTGTGCCGATCTAGAGAGACCCAGGCCTGGCATCGCCTGGCCTCTGCCTGACAGCAGAGGGCAAACCTGGCCTGCTATCACTTGAAGGCAGCCCAGTGACACAAGAAAGTGTCTTCTGCCCACGCAGCATGGACCAGGTAGGTACCTGGGAGGGAAAAAAGCAGCAGACTTGAACAGTGGTAATGGAAACCAAATTGCCATTGGCACCATAGCCTACAAAAGTAGGTTAGAACCTATGGGTTAAACTTTAGCACAGCAACTGACTTCTAAGAAAAGTCAATAGGATGAAGAGTCTTCTAGCATAACATCCAAAACAGCCAGGGTACAATAAAAATCGTCTGTCACACTAAGAGAAAAGTCATAATTTGAATGAGAAAAAACTGATGTCACTATTCAGATGAGTCAGATATTGGATCATAAAGGATTTTAAAGCAGCCTCTATAAAAATGCTTCAATAAGTGATGAGGAATCCTAACAAATGAAAAAATAGAAAATTTCAAGAAAGAAATAAAATTTATATAAAAAAAGAATGACCATGATGAATGTAATCACTATGTACTGCAAATATGTATGAATAAAAATTTTAAAAATTAAAAAAAGAAAGCTAGGCAGTAAAAAAAAGAATGAAATGGAAATTATAGAACTGAGAATTAAAATCACCAAATAAGAAACTTGGCAGGTGGCCTCAATAGTAGAGTGGAGCTAACAGAGGATAAAAATCAGTGACTAGGAGGATGGATCAATAGCACATTACCCCCCCTCCCAACAGAGAGCAAATGAACAGAAAAAGATAACATAACAGAGTCTAGGGCTCCATGGAACGAGAACAAAAAATAGCGTTAGTACCATCAGAGTTCTAGAGGGAGAGAGGATGTAGGGGGCTGAAAAATCCCCAAATCCGACATAAACCTTCAAATTTCAGAAGCTAAGCTAACTTCAAATAGGATAGATCCAACAATATCTACACAAGGACAAGTCATAATTAAACTTACAAAAGCAATGGAAAGAACAAATCTTAAAAGCAATCAGAAAGAAATGATGATTACCTAAAGGGGACTACCAAGACCAAGGAGAGTGGATTTTTTTTTTTTTTTTAATGTGAAATCATGGGGTCAGAAAGAGGTAAAAGATTTTAAGTGCTGAAAAAAATATCTGTTAACTGTGAGTATTTTTTTATCTGATGAAAATATCCTTCAAGAACAAAGGGAAAAAAGCCAGATGTGGTGGTACACACCACATAGTGCTATAATCCCAGCACTCAGGGATGCTAAAGAAGGAAGATAAAGTTCGAGCCCAGCCTGGACAATTTAACAACTGAGTGAGACCCCCATCTCAAAAATAAAAAACAGAAAAAGGTCTGGAGATAGCTCAGTGCGAAGGCCCTGGGTTCCATCCTCAGTACTGGAAAAAAAAAAAAATTGTAAACAAAAAGGAAAAATAGAGACATTCTCAGGTAAAGGAAAACTGAAGAGTTTTTTTGTTTTGTTGTGTTTTGCCAGGAAACCTGCCCATAAAAGACTGCCTACAGGAAGCTCTCTAAACAGAAAGGAAAAAAACAAGAAAAGACTTAGTGACCAACAGAACATAGCAAAATAGAGTTAATATAATGGAATATGTTTGTTTTCATTAGTTTTTTTTTTGGTGGGTACCGGGGGTTGACCTCAGGACCTCGCACACCATCAGGCGCCTGTGCTGCTGAGTGGTATCACCGGCCCTTTTTTCGTATGTGGGTTCCGGGAGTCGAACTCAGGACCTCGCGCTTGCCAGGCAGGTGCTTATGCCGCTGAGGTATCTCACCAGTCCCGTTCATTAGTTTTTAAACCTTATTTGACGGTTAAATAAAAATTTATAAAGCCACCTTATATCAACATCTGTAGAAAAATACATAAAATGATAATATTTTAAAAGTGAGGCAGCAGGGCATGGTGGCACGCCTGTAATCCCAGCACTTTGGAGGCTCAGGCAGGAGGATCACTGTGAGTTCGAGGCCAGCCTGAACTACATAGCGAGCCCCTGTCCCAAAGAAACCAATGTAAATAAATAAATAAAAGTGAGGCAGATAAAGAGACCTAAATGGAAGATTTTAATACTTCACTCAAGTGATAAAACATCCATACAAATAGATGGTAATAAGTTATGTATGTATATTGAAATATTCAAAGCAACTACAGAGAGTATTACATAAGGAGATATGCTCAGAAACACTATAAATAAGAACAGCCTTCTAAAACTATTCTTATGACCCACAAGAAGGCAAGTGGAGATAGAGGTTGTGAACAAGAAGAAATAAACAATGGACAAAAAGTGACAGATGTAAGCTCTAATTTATCAATTATGACTTTAAATGTATAACAAAAGACAAAGACTGGCAAAGTGGATTTTAAAAATATAACTCAACTATATGCTATCAACAAGAAAGTCACTTCAAATCTAATCACGCAGTTAGATTAAATGTAAAAAGTTGGAAGAATATATTAGATAAACATTAAGATAGTTGAGGATGTAGTTCAGTGGTAGAGTGCTTGCCTTGTGTATGTGAATCCCTGGGTTCAATCGCTAGTTAGGTTAACAGACCTGTAATCCCAATAATTGGGAGGCTGAGGCAGAAGGATCACAAGTTCAAGTCCCGCTGGGGCAATTTAGTGGGACCTTGCCTCAAAATAAAAAGGGTTGGGGTTCAATCTCCAGCAGGCAACAAGAGACAGAGACAGAGACAGAGACAGAGACAGAGAAATAAAATAAAGCCAGATATGGTGGTGCACGCATATAGTCCAAATTACTCCGTATGCTGAGGTGGGATGATCAGTTGAGTTTAAGACCAACCTGGACTACATAGCTGTAACTCAAAAACAAAACACAGCAAAACAAAACAAAACATTGCTTATATTAATTTAAACGAGTTCAAGGAAAAACATCAATAGGGACAAAAAGGAATATTATATAATGATAAAAAGATCAATTCATCAAGAAAACATACCAGTTCTAAATGTGTGCGCATCAATAACAAACCTTCAAATTGCATAAAGCAAACTAACAGAGCCATAATGAGAAACCAATACATAATTACAGCTGGAGACTTCAACACCTCACTCTCAGCAACTGACAAAAAAGTAGGCATACAATCAGCAAAGCTATATAGAACTACCGTCAGCTAATCAGATCTAATGAATAGCACTTCACTAAACAGCAGAAAAAGTTTTTTCAAGCACCCATAAACATTCACCAGTATAAGCCATCTTGTAGGTCATTCAAAAAAATTTTAAAAATTCAAAAGAAATGAAATCAGAGTATCTCCTTTGACCATAATGGAGTCAAACTAGATATCAATTATAGAAAGACAACAGGCAAATTTCTAAGCATTCAGAAGTTAACAACACACTTTTTTTTAGTGGTACAGGGGACTCTTCTTATTTCAAGACAGGGTCGGGGCCGGTGATATGGCTCAGCAGCATAAGTGCCTGCCTGGCAAGTGCGAGGTCCTGAGTTCGACTCCCGGTATCCACATAAAAAAAAAAAAAAAAAAAAAAAAAGACAGGGTCTCTCTAAATTGATAAACTGCCCAGGCTGGGCTCAAACTTGTGATCCTCCGACCTCAGCTTCCTACAGTACTGGGATTAAAATCATGCACACCCAGCTAATAACACACTTTTAAATAATCTGTGAGCCAAAGAAGAAACTTTAAAGGAATTTAAAAATACATAGAACTGCATGAAAATAAAAATACAGCACATCAACATTTGTGGGATTCAGCTAACTCAGTGCTGAGAGAGAAAACTATAGGACTAAATTTATTTGAAAACAGGAAAGAGCTCAAATCAATCATCTACATTTCTATTTAAAGAAACTAGGAGAAAAATAAACCTAAAGCCAGAAGAAAGAAGGAATTAAATACAAGAGCAGAAGTCAAGGAAGAAAATTTGGTTTTTTGAAAACAAAACAAAACAAAACATGCACATTTTTGGAGACAAGGTCTCGTCATGAACCCCAGACTGGCCTCAAACTCGATCCTTCTACCTCAGCGTACCTCTAAAGTACTGGGATTACAAACTTGTGCCACCATGGCTGACTTGAAAAAAAATCTAAAAACTGATAACCTTTACTAAAACCAACAACGATAAAAGGCCCAAATTACTAATTTTTTTTTTTTTTTTTTTTTTTGTGGGTACCGGGGGTTGACCTCAGGACCTCGCGCGCCAGCAGGCGCCCGTGCCGCTGAGCGATATCACCGGCCCCTTTTTCGTATGTGGGTCCTGGGAGTCGAACTCGGGCCCTCGCGCTTGCCAGGCAGGCACTTACGCCGCTGAGCCATCACACCAGCCCCCAAATTACTAATATTATGTTATGTTTTGTATCTAGATGTCCCTGCCAAAGCCTCATGCGGTCAAAGGTGGGGCTTTTCAGAGGTGGCTGGATCTAGAGTGTGTGATGCTGGGATTAAGTGTGCAATGCTGGGAACAAGGGTGTGTGATCAGTAACTTGGTCCACTGATTGATTTGGCATAATTCTGGCCATGGATAATGGGCAGGTCCACAATGCGTGTGAATGCTACCTGCCCTAAGAGTGTGTAGCTTGGACAGAATACAAGGGATAGAAAGAGGGCTGCTGTTGTTGCTTCCTGCTTTGCTACTTCACTGCTTGCTGCCTTCTGCCTGCCGTGAACTGTTTCTCCTCTGTGATGCTCCATTGCCGTGCCACCCTGCCTTGGAGCCAGCCGACTATAAACTGAAACCTCTACAAACTGTGAACTACAATAAACCTTTCCTCTTTTAATTTTGGGTGTTGGGTATTTTGTCTCAGCAAGGAGAAAAGTAACTAAAATATATTAGTAATAAAAGGGTCTTATCAGCAGAGATCCTGCAGCCATTAAAAGGAAAATAAGGGATTATAAATAAATTCATATATTCAACAATTTTAGAAGGGACTAATTCCTCAAAAATAACAAACTAGCAAAACTCCAGCAAATTGAAACAGATAATCTGTAATAGTCCCACAACAAATAAAGAAATTGAGTTTGTAACTAAAAAGCCCTCAAAAAGAAATCTCTAGGCAAGATGATTTCACAGGGGAATTTCGTCAAATCTTTAAGAAAGAATTAATACCAAATTTACAGTCTTTTCCAGAAAATAGAAGAGAAGGCAATACTGCCAAACTCATTTTATAAGGCCAATAATACCCAGATATCAAAACCAAAATACAAAAAGGAAAACCACAGACGGTATCTGTTTTGAATTTAAATGTAAAAACCCACAACCAAATTGTGGGAAATTGAATTTAGCACTCTATAAAACTTATAACCAAATGGAATTTGTTCCAGAGATGCAAGGCTGGCTCAAATACAGTAACTGAAAATAAGTGTAATCCACCAAAAAAAAAAAAAAAAAAAAGAGAAAACCAATATAATCCACTAAATCAACAAGCTAAAGAGGAAAAATTATACAATCCTATTCATTGATGCATAAAACCATTTGACAAACTCCGACACCAATTCACAATGAAAATGCTCTGCAAACTAAGAATAGAAGGGAGCTGGGAATGGCAGTGCATACCTGTAATCCCAGGCTGAGGCAGGAGGATTGCCATGAGTTTGAGGCCAGCGTGGGCTACATAGAGAGTTCAAGGCCAGCCTGAACTGCATAGCGAGACCCTGTCTGAAAATAAAACATAAAATGGCTGGGACTATAGCTCAATATGAAGGCCCTGGTTCCATTCCCAGTATGGGGTGGGGGTGAGGGTGGAATACAAAGGAGCGCTCTGAAATAGAGTACATTAAAAAAAAAAGATAAACTCTACAATTAATAGTATACTTAACGGTGAAAGGCTGAATGCTTTCCCTCTAAGATTGAGAACAAGGAAGGGATGTTCACCCTTGCTACTCCTACTCAACGCAGCAATGGCAATAGTACTAGCCAGTACAATATGATAAAAAGAAATAAAAAGCAGATAGTTTGAAAGAAAAGAAAAGAATGCCTATTTGTAGATGACTTGATTATCCATGTAGAAAATGCTAAGAAATTTACAGAAAAATTTCTAAAACCAACAGGTCAATTCAACAAGGTCACAGGTTACAAAATGAATACACAATAGCTAATTACAACTCAGGGAGATCCTGTCTTGAAATAAAAAGGGCTGGAAATATAGGTCAGGGCTCACTGGTTTCAATCTCCAGTACCAAAAAGAAGTAAAAATGTAGGCCTGGGATTGTCGTTCAGTGGAAGAGTGGTCGGGGGCAGGGTTCTTCGGTTAGTCATATTGAGACTTTTTGTTTATGAAATTAACATCCACAACACACTTTCAAGCCACCCCGATTTTGAAATATTGGAAGATAAGATTACAAAGTACTCCACAAAGCTGAAATGTTCTTGGGGGAAAGATATTTCAACAACTGTGCAATTGCCAGAGCAAGGCAATACTGGCACTGTGGTAGGCAATCAATGCTTTTGGAATAAATGTACTCAGAAATGCCGAAAAACCAGATAGTAGTTGCTGTTGTTTTATAAACAACTGGGATATGATGAATGAACTGGGCATGATGGGTATAAATGAAGTGATAAAAGACCCAGCATATTTTTGAAATTCCTATCTTGAAATAATCTTGCATGTGTGAAATATGAAGCTATATCTTTGGTTTTCTATTCTCACCATACGGATGATAAACTTCGCTATCAGATGTTCAAGTAAATTTTAGGTTGGCATCTTATTGGTATAGCTATCCAAAAAAGGGACTATCCTATTTTTTGTGTGCTTTCACTACCCACCACCTTATCAGAGGAGAAAGATCTCATTCTTCAATAACTGGATATAATTAATTTTCTCAATTCTAACATTTTATTGCTTTTTATTATTGCTATTGTTAATTATATTAACAGTTTTAAGATCGAAGTATTTTTTCCTCCTTCCTCTTTACCCACCCCAAACTATTAAATGGTCTGCTTTATTTTTTGTGGTGCTGGGGATTGAACACAGCTCCTTTGCACTGTGCTGCATTCCCATCCTTTCGTTTGTTTTTAAATTTTGAGAGTCTCATTAAATTGCCCAGGCTGGGCTTAAATTGAAGGCCCTCCTGCCTCAGCCTCCCAGGGTGCTTGGGATACAGGCGTGGGCCACCAGGCCCAGCAAACTTTTTTACAGTGAAGAGAACAAATGCACTAGCTACAGATGATTTTACCTAGAGAGTCAGTTTGTAGTTCTACAACCTAAAAACTCTCTTGCAAAGTGCTTTTTCAAGTAGCAGCCGTCTGTGGGAGGAATGAAGAGGGCTAAAGCCCACCCTTTCTTTCAGAAAGACACAGTGCGGCTCCAGAAACCCATCCGGAGCCTTCAAGGAACTCATAAACCATCTGGAGCCTAATCTTCCTGTACTCAATCCCAAGTGGCACTCTGAGCGGCCCAGGGGACAACCCTACCCCAAAGGAGAGATCAACATAGTGACCTCATCGGTTTAACCCGCCTAGGTCCCCACGGGCAGTGCCAGACTACATACCAGCCCCAATCATTTGCCTCTGGCCCTAGTCGCTTACGCGTAGTTCGCATCCACTGCAGCAGCGCCGGTCGATCTGCCGGAGCCACAGTCTCGAGCAACTGAAGTATTGCTCGCCGCGCGGAGCGAAATTCCATGTCGCACAGGCTCGCAGCAGCTGGGGAAATTCGCATTGCGCACGCGCAGGTAGAGACTCCCGGACAGCCGATTCTGTCTAGCGTGGACCCCGCCTCTCCGGGCCCTAAGCTCCGCCCCCTCCTGGAGGTCCCACGTGTGCTTTCAAGTCACTTTTTCTTAAGGTGGCTCCTCTAGGCCTGATTTCTTCCCAAGACTGCGACTCAAGAGAGCCTATTTTACTACTAACTGTGCTGCCACAGCTATTCAGCTGTTAGAAAACTGAAGCCAAAGCTATCAAGGAAAGACACACCTCTCCAAATCCTTTCTGGAGCCTAGTCGGAGAAAGGCGGTGCTGCGCCCCGGAAGCGGAAGTGCATGCTCCTCGGGAAAGGCTGGACTACGCGGAGTGATGACGTCTCCTCATTGGGCGGAAGGTTTGCTGGCAGTCGTCGGTCCCCCAGCTGGTGGGAGTTAGCGTCGCAGCACTGGGTGCTGGGACCCTAGTTTATATTGTTCGAGAAGTTGGTTTGTGAGGTCGTGCCTGCCTGTCTGCTCCAAGCTTTCCTGGTTTTCCTCTCAAGGCTTGGGGCCTCGCGAAGGATTCCCCGGCCCTTTAGGGCCACGGCCTTAGCAGTGCCTTTTGCGGTAAGTGTGGGCTTTCCTCCGTGCGAATACGGAGGGGCAGCCCCAACCCTGGTGAAGGGCGGGAGACTCCTGAGGGAAGCTGTTTCCCTCGCCACCGACTGTCATCGCCCAGTCTGATGTGCTCCGGCCCTTCTTTAGTGTCCTCTATCAGAAGTTTTTCTAAAAGGTGCTCTGTGACCCTTTAAGCTGTCTTCAGATTTATCCGAACCAGGTAAAGTGTAGGCATTTGTAGGCTTGACCCTGGTGTTTGCTTTCCTGAGCAAGAGTTTAGATGCGGGTACCTCCCTAAAAAACCTTTTGTACCAGATCTTATTTTCCTTTTATTTATAGGGCTTAACACATTGCCCTGCGTACAGTAGACGTTAGATAATGGATGAGGAATATCGGCTCCGTGCCAATGACAAGATACACCATTTGACGCTACTGACCATATCCGTTTCTTAACACTTTCCCATTTGTTTTCTTGATGCGGTTCTCAGGTGGTTCTTTAGTAAGCTTAGTTCAACACAATATTTACCTGTGCTTAGCTATAAGGATACAGAAGTGAATGATGCAAACCCTGCCATTGAAAAGCTAACAGTACAGGAGAGAGGGGCACATAAATAATAGCCTGTTTCTTTACCTAGTAGGCTCGTTATGAGGATGAAGGGAGATTAGGTAACGTTTGGCACAGTGCCCGAACATAGCAATGTGGTGCCAAAGAAGAGAGATGTTTCCCTCAAACCCCCTTTTCCTCAATTTTTTGGATTAAACAAAGAGTATTTTCTAACTTAATACAGGTCCTCCTTCCGAACAGTACTACTAACAGTACATCTAAGATAGATGGAATGACAGAAGTATTGTTTGGAAAATAGTACCAGCATATTGTAAGATAACCATAAGTGGTAGCTTTCCTTTCTTTTTAGAATTGATTTTTTTTCGGTGTGCCTTTTGGGGAAAGGGAAGGGAGTTAGTGAAATCATCTCTCTTTGATTACTTTTATTTTAGTTGACTCTCCTTTTAGTTGACCCTTCGTCATTGATGCAGCCCATGGTCTTCCGCAGACACACATTCTCAACTACGTTTGTGACTTCCATAGTGTCATTCTTTTATGCCAACCATTTCCAGGCCATTCTCTTTGGCCTCCTTGTCCAAAGTGATAATTCTGCACTTTCTACAGACTCAATAGGTCTAAAACCAAATCCATTATCTCCGTCTTCCTTTTTTTCACTATGATATATTATACACACGAAAGTGTATGAAAGCAGTGATTCTCAGTGTCTTGATTTATAACTCCTTGTTATATGAATGTTCACTTTTAAAAAGGTAAACTGGGTGTGGTGGCATAGGCCTGTAGTCACAACTACTGGGGAGGCTGAGGCAGGAAGATTGGTTGAGCACGGGAGTTTGAGACCAGCATGGACAACAGAGTGAGAACCTGTATCAGAAAAACAAACCAAGAAAGGGTAATGAAATGAACACATCCAATTTAAGCAGTTAAGGCTCCTGAACTTTTTCTCTATTGACTCTTTTGAATCAGCTTCCTATTGTGCCTTCTGTTCATTGGTTAATGGCATCACTAGCCAGCTGGTTATTTTAAGCTAAAAATACGAGTTGTTTTCGCCATTCTTCCTTCTTGACCATTTGGGCATTAGGTCATGCAGATTCTGCTTCGTGCCTTACTCTTTGATTCTAGCCCCTTCTTGCCATTTGTCTTGTTTTTCTGTAGTTCAAGCACACACCTCTTTCTAGTAGACTTTTGTTTTTGTTTTTGTTTTTTTGAGACGGTTTCGTTGTGCACATCAGGCTGGCCTTGACCTCACTTTGTAGCCCAGGCTGGCCTCGAACTCGTGGCAATCCTCCTGCCTCAGTCTCCTGAATGCTGGGATTACAGGCATGTGCCACCATGCCCAGCGTCTAGTAGGCTTTTGGAATACCGCCAGTGTTTGTAGTCCTGATTCCTGAGTTGTAGCTGAGATGTATTTGCTACATTGTCTCTAAAGATATTTTTAATTATATAAATGTATATATTTTAGACAAGATCTTGTTATGTTGCCCTGGCTGACCTTGAACTCTACACTCAAGTAATTCTGCTTTGTTTGGATATGTGGTCTTCCCTTCTCCTGGTTACATACTTGGAGCGGAATTGGTGGGACTTGTAGCAACACTGTGTTTAACATTTTGAGGAATTGCTAACTTTTCTAAAAGACTTTCCACTTTATTCCCACCAGCATTGTAGGAAGGTTCTAATTTTTCCATATCCCTGCCAAGACTTGTTACTGTCTTTTTTATTTAGCTGTCCTAGTAGATGTAATTTACAATACCCTGATGGATACTTTTTCTGATGTTTTTTAGACTATATGTCTTTTATAGTCTTCCTTTTACATTTAAACATTTTAGCATTAACAAGCATATTCTACAAAAGACTTTCTCCCAGTTCTGCTTCCCTTTCAGCTTTCTCCCAAACCATAATTCTTGTGAAAACTTGCCTAAATTATATGCATAGAAAATAAAATCTGCAGGAGTATATTTCAAATTATTATTGCTTGTTACCAGGGGATGGGAGTAAGATTAGGGGAACTATGTTTTCTACCTTAAGTATTAGTATAATACCTTAATTTTTACAATAAATATGTATCCTTTTGTAATTGCAAAGTGTAAAAGTGAATTATTTCCTTGGAGGACTAAGTAAATTCATCATGAAAAACAGTTCCTAAAGTTGAAAGTCAGTTATATAATAGTCAATCAAATATAATAATTTATCAAATATAATTTATTAAATAAAATGCCTAAAGGCATTGTGTTCAGTAAATTTACTTTTCTGTGATCCTAGATTGTGAATATATATGCTATGCAGGATTTTAAGAAGTACATGTGTTTTTATAGACAGGAAAACAAATATTGGGTGTGAGTTTTTGACTAGTTTATAAAAGTATGTTACATAGAAATAATTTTTCTAAGAGTATCTATCAATTAATATATTTGTGTATTGAGTCTAATATTTATTCAGAAAGTCATTGAGTGGGTGTGGTGGTGCATGCTCTAACCCCAGGTACTCAGGAGGCTGAGGTAGGAGGATCACAAGTTAGTGTGACACTGTCTCAAAATCAAAAATTAAAAGGGCTGAAGCTGTAGCTCAGTGGTTGAGTTCCCCTGGGTTTGAGTGCCAGTACCACCACCACTGAAAAAAAAAAAAGCACAAAGGAGGGCTTACAAGAACTTTTTGGTAGGGATTTCATTGTGATAGGATTTGAAATCTCTGATCATTAGAGTTTATAAAATCTCAGACCAGGCAAGGTTTTGGCAGGAATACTTGTAATCATTTATGTAGAGAAAGGTGTCTTGATAGATAGACTCTATATCTCCTATTGAATGACAACCAGGTACTTGCAGTTGGCGCTTAATGTTAAAACTCCAGGGGTGGTTACTGGATAGTGAATGGGACCTACACTTCAGCCTGGAATTCAGAAATTCAGATGATATAGGGAGAGCTAGTTGATATCATTCAAGAAAGGAAGTTAATAGTTAATATGCCAGTACTTGCAGACAGTTTTATATGTACCATCTCATTTAATCCTCACAGCAGCCCTTAAGGGTAACTACCTTGGTAATGGTGCTATCTCCATTTTGCAGGTGAGGAAAGTAAGGCTCAGAGAGATTAAGTAACTTGCCCAGAGTAACACAGATGGTATGTAACAGAGCTGGGATTTGAAACCAAGTCTGTCGGACTGCAAAGCCCATGCTCTTTCTAGTACTTCATGCTGCAGCAAGTGAGTCCTGGCCCTGTGCTTACCTTGCTTAGGGCACCTTAAACTTGAACCTGTTTCTATCAATTACTATCCAACTCCCACTCAGCCTCCTGTTAGAAGAACTGTGACTTGGGCCAAGAGCAGTCTTCATACTGATTGCAGTGGTACTTACTGGCTCTTCTGGACATGACAAATATGCTTCTGTGAAGAGGAATGTGCACCTTTCCTTTCAAAATATGATTTTCTCTATTATACTACAACAGCAAAATTTGTCCCTGAAATTTGCCAGCAGGTATATTCATCCTGATTATTTAATAAACCACTCGTACTCAAGGACAGTGGTGGTGAACCTATGGCGCATGTGCCACAGTGGGCTGTTTTTGTTATTGAAAGCTCTAAAAGGTTCACCATCACTGCTCTAGGATTTAAGGCTATACAACCAAAGGGCTATAGAAAGTCTTTTTGGTTTTTTTTTGTAGGGGATGGCTGTTCTGTTCCTTACTCTGGTTGTATAATTAAAGTGTTGTGAGGCTAGAAGAGATACTAGATGTCAAGCTATAAAATGTATTATGCAGTAATCACTTTTCCATTGTAAAAGCCCCATCTAAGTAGAGATGATGCTTTTGTGAACTTCTGGCACACACAGATTTATAACTGTAAATCATTTTAGTTAGCCAAGTAAATTTTGAGTGAGTATGCCTAAAATGTAAGTTACTCCAATTTGAGATTTAGAGCTAACTATTAACAACAAAAAATTTGCATTTTAGTGTGCAGTTTAGAACGATGTAACACTAATTTTTTTAAATAACGTATTTCCCCAAAAATAAGACCTAACCATAAAATAAGCCCTAGGTTTTTCAGGATGCTTATAGTGTGAGACCCACCGCCAAAATAAGTCCAAGTTAGGATCATTAGTCAGACGGAGGCATTTAGTACATCTGTTGCAACACATGACAGATGTACTGAATTATAAAATAATATTAATGTGTAAATAATATTATCAACATTAATACTTATGTGATAATATAAAGTATAATTAAGCATTTGTAAATACCCAAGTGGGCACCTTTGGACAAGAGATAAATGCATATGCAAACAGATGAACTCGAGACTTATTGCTGAATGACCAATCAGAATGCAGACACAGGGCTGGTGAGATGGCTCAGCGGTGTAAGCGCCTGCCTGGCAAGCACGAGGGCCCGAGTTCAACTCCTGGAACCCACATACGAAAAAAGGGCTGGTGATATCACTCAGCGGCACGGGCGCCTGCTGGTGTGCGAGGTCCTGAGGTCAACCCCCGGTACCCACAAAAAAAAAAAGGATGCAGACACAACACACGAATAACATGCGCATGTGATAACGAGTGGACGTGGTTGTGTCTAATGTGAATTTTCATAATTCAGTATGTCGTGTATTATAACAGATGTACTTTATGTACTCAGGTGAAATAAATGTTTTCTGAATTTTGGCACCTGCAATTTTTCATCACTTTCGTGTGGACCATAATTCTTAACTGTCATCATTTTTGCTGACACTCTCCTAAGTTTTCAGTTAACACTTAATTTAATAGAAACTTTGTGAAGCCTGGCCTGCAACAGGTCCTGACTTGGTGAAGAATTCATGGGGTAAAATCACTGACAACTGTGTTGCCAGTGCACTACGAGCAGGCTATATGGACAAAGAAGTGCTTGGTTAAGGAGTGCTCTATTGCTGGACATGAGAGATTGGGAGATGGAGTTGCAAGAAATTTATGCCACAATTCAGGGTTCGGAGAGTTACGATGATGTTCCAGAAGCAAATGACATGACTGTATTTGAATAAATGTAGATTTGTACATGTGAATAAATGTAGAATCTTGTACATGAATAAATGAATAAATGTAGATCATTGTACATGAATAAATGAGTAAAAGTAGATTGTTGTACATGAATAAATATAGATTGCTGTACATGAAAAAATAAGACAGCCCCTGAAAATAAACCCTTTTTGTGTCTTTTGGAGCAAAAATTAATATAAGACCTGGTCTTACTTTTGGGGAAATATAGTATCTTATTGAAGAGTAGGGAGGGAAATTCTGAAAAGTTATAAGGATGCACACCTCTAAACCCAACATTCTGGGAGGCTGAGGTAGGATCACGCAAATTCAAGCCCATCCTGGGCAGTTTAGCAGCTTATGTACCCTCTTTCAAAAGAAGAAAAAGGGCTGGATATGTAGCTAAGAGTGAATCATCAGTACTGTTAAAAAAAAAAAAAGTAATGACAAATATTAAATGTGCAAAATCAATTACTTAGGTCCTTGAACATCTGATTTGTCATAGTATGTTAGTTTATTTTAGTGGCCTTTAAGAGGTATTTGTAATGCTTTTGATGACTGGTTTCCTAGTCTTGATTTTTTCCAGAGATCTTAAATATATCATTCATTCATAAAGTTCATTGTTATTAAGGGCTTTCTATATAAGACTGAGGCTGCACCAGTTTCACAATGTTAGCGTGATCCCTCTTTGTCCTCAGCCTTACATCTAATTCCTCCCTCTTCTTCTACTTCTCTGTTTTCTCCTTAACTCACTTTAAATTTTAACCCCTGAGGGCAAAATTGACATATTAAGGACTTGTATACTGCATATAATTTTCTGGTTTTAGATTCTCTTATATAACCACAAATCTAGTTTATACCGTTAAAAGTGGCAAATAACTGGTTAGCTCAGTCTGTCATCTTCTAGGCTGTGTTTGATGCTTTGGTATCACGATAGCCAAAAGTGACATAATTGTTCTAAACAGCCGTTTTTCCTGGTATTCCACGACTGAGATTGACTAAGGGTCACAGAAAATACTGTGGCACAGTACCAAAGAACCAAGGACTGGGCCAAACAGGCAGCAACTTCTCATCTCCAACAAATTGAAGAGGTAGGATCTTGCATCAGACTCAAAACCCAAAAACAAGCTACACCTGGAAGATACCTCGTAGAAGTAGTCATCTCCTAAGGGTTTTAAATACTGGCAATAAAGCAACATACCATAGGCAATTTATAAGCATCACCCCAGGAATTAAACTAGAGAAACAAAAGAAAATGAGAAGACACTTAAACAAGATGCAACCCCAGACATCCAGTTCACCAAAGGCAAACCCAGGGGGCAATGAGGTGGGACAATCCGAAAGCCACCTACCTGGCATCTCTGAAGTGGTAACAACAGAGCAATTGAATGAGGCTCTGGAAAAAATCAAATCAGAAATAATTTCACAGATAGCTGCAGAGGTGATGACCACAATGAAGACCATGCTTATGGACTCTAGAGCAGATACAGACAAAAAAATAGATGAGCTTAAGAAAATTATGGAAGCCACGAATGCTCAGCATAGGAAAGAAATGGAATCCATAAGGCAGATTCAGGCAGATATCCAGGAGAACAAAAATTCCATTAAAAGTATTCGCAGCAGGGCCGGTGAGATGGCTCAGTGTCTTAAGCGCCTGCCCGGCAAGCGCGAGGGCCCGAGTTTGACTCCCGGAACCCACATATGAAAAAAGGGCCGGTGATATCGCTCAGCGGCATGGGTGCCTGCTGGCGCGCGAGGTCCTGAGGTTGACCCCCGGGTACCCACAAAAAAAAAAAAAAAGTATTCGCAGCAGATTAAGCCAATGTGAGGACAGGATCTCAGATATAGAAGACAGGCTTGCGGTTAGTGATCATGAAAAGAAAGAATTCTTTTTTTTGTGTGTGGGTACCGGGGGTCGACCTCAGGACCTCACACGCCAGCAGGCGCCCGTGCCGCTGAGCGATATCACCGGCCCCTTTTTTTTTTTTGTATGTGGGTTCCCGGAGTCGAACTCCGGCCCTCGCGCTTGCCAGGCAGGCACTTACGCCGCTGAGCCATCTCACCGGCCCAAGAAAGAATTATTAAAAATAGCAAAGGTTCATGAGAAATCAATCCACCAGCTGCTAGATGAGGCAAAGAAGAATAACTTAAGATTGATTGGAGTCACAGAGTAAAGAGACAACCCACAATGTGGGAAAAAATGTTTGCCAGCTGTTCCTCAGACAAAGGACTACTATCGAGAACATATAAAGAACTCAAAAAAATCAGACCTCCCAAATTTAAAGACCCACTCCAAAAATGGGCATCTGAGATGAATACACATTTCTCAGATGAAGAAATACTAATGGCAAACAAATATACAAAAAAATGTGCAACATCACTAGTCATTCGAGAGATGCAAATTAAAACAACACTGAGATACCATCTCACCCCAGAAAGAATGGCTACTATTAAGAAATCAACTAATAACAAATGCTGGAGGGGCTGTGGGGAAAAAGGAACCCTTCTTCACTGTTGGTGGGAGTGTCGACTGGTACAGCCACTGTGGAAGTCAGTGTGGAGATTCCTCAGAAAACTAGGGTTGGAGGTCCCATTTGACCCAGCTACTCCCCTTCTGGGCATCTTCCCAGAAGAATTAAAAACATCGTACCACAGCGATATATGTGCACCCATGTTTATAGCAGCACAATTTTTAATAGCCAGATCTTGGAAACAACCCAAATGCCCATCAACTGAGGAATGGATAAGAAAGATGTGGTATTTTTATACAATGGAGTACTATTCAGCCATAAAGAAGGATAAACTGGAGACTTTTATAGGTAAATGGATGCAACTCGAGAAAATACTCATAAGTGAAATAAACCAGAAGCACATGTGTAAGCATCGTATTATCTCTCTAGTATGAGAAACTGAAAGAGTAAATAAGATCCAAAATGTACAATAGATATGGTGAATCAAAAAGAAACTGGTCAAAAGGAAAGAGAGACTGGAATAGGGAAAAGAAAGAAGGGAAAGGGAAAAAAATTGTATATATATATATATATAAGATGGTTAAGATAGATACACTACCATTTTTACTTAGTTCATTGAAGAGTAAGGTTTGTGCCAATAATGTTTGGACAATTGAATGCTAATGTCTGGTGTCCTGAATAACTAACTTAAAGATAGTAATACGTAATGTATTAACCATTGTTACCCTCCTATTATGTTGTTTTGAAAATTTGTTCTTCTTTTGATTTGTTTTGGTTTTTTCTTCTCTTTAAAATAAAAAAAAAAGATTGATTGGAGTCAATGAAAAAGCAGGAGATAGCATAAATGATATAAAAAAACTGTTCACAGACGTCATGGCAGAAAACTTCCCTGGTAGAGAAAAAGAATTTGACGTACAGATAAGTGAAGCATATAGAACTCCAGTTTGCCACTGTCAAAAAAAAAAAAAAATCTTTGGCCAGGCATATCATAGTCAAGATTCTAGAAATTCAACACGAGAGTAGAATCTTAAAAGCTTTTAGGGAAAAGAAACAAATCACTTATAAAGCAAAGCCCATCAGCATCACAGCTGACTTCTCAGCACAAACCCTCAAGTCAAGAAGAACTTGGAGCGAAGTATTTCAAGTTCTAAAGGAAAATAACCTTCAACCCAGATTGATGTACCCTGCAAAACTATCTTTCAAGACTGATGGAGAGGGCTGGTGAGATAGGTCAGCAGCATAAGCGCCTGCCTGGCAAGCACAAGGTCCTGAGTTCGACTCCCTGTACCTACATAAAGGAAAAAAACAGGGCCAGTGATATCGCTCAGTGGCATAAGCGCCTGCTGGCAAGCATGAGGTCCTGAGTTGGACTCCTGGTACCCACATAAAAAAAATAAAAATAAAAATAAAAAAACCTGATGGAGAAATATATAAGACTGAGGGTAGGTAAAGCAGTGAGCTCATAGAAGAAGGCAAAAAAGACAAAAATTCCTGCCTCATGTAGCTTACAATCAGTAGGGGGATTATAGACCACAAATAATCCAAATAAATCCTGTCAGTTAATAGAAGAGTGAGGGGGAGAAAAGGAAGGACTGCAATTTTAAATGAGTGATTAGAGAAGAGCTCATTGAGAATGGCACCAGGACAGTAGTAATCTGAAGGTGATAATGGGGAGCTGCCATGTGTTCTCAGCCAGGGGAAGAGCGTGCTGGCTGGTACTGAGACGCTGAGGTGCAGCAGTAGCAGGGATGTTAGCATGATTAAAAGCGAGTGTGTATGTATGTGTGGGTTTGTGTTTGGGGTGCCTTGATACCCATTCTGAGGACTTGAGATTTTAAGCAGAATTAAAATTTAGATATAGTACTGGAGTTTTCAGAAATACATCCCCTGGAAATTGCAAAGGAAACACTATAGGTAAAGGGTATTAGGTGTTCTTAGTCCTCTACTGGCCTCAGATTCACAGTGATCCTCTTGCCTCAGTCTCCCAAGTGGCGTGTGCCACCATGCCCTGAAGAGCAAGTTTTTATATGGAAAAATATTTTACAGTATGCTGTTAATAAGTACTTACACATATAGGGAAAAGTGTACAAGAATGTCAGTTTTCTTTTAAATTTAAAAGAGCCACTTAATATGGAGAGTTTTATATTTAAGAGTTAAGTAGCTTAGCTTTGGAAATGAAGGATGATCTGTTTATGACATGTTCTCTTAAAAAAGCAAATTATGCTGTCATCAATAGATTCTGTTACTTCTGGTAGAATTCTGTTACTTCTGGTAACACAGTGGTAAAGGAGATGAACTGAAACATGTGAATCTTATTTCATCCATGAAAAATAGCTACTTCATAACTATTTCATTTAATGAATATGGGATAAAAAATAAATCCTGATCTTTTCCATGAAGTAGTTGCTCTTTCACGTTAACCATGTAATTGTAAAAAAACTTGTGGTAAGCAAATTTTTTTTCTATTTCATCAAATGTTAGTAGTAATCATTTTAACTTTTAAATTATTGAATTTTACTTGAGTAGAAGTTTAATATTTAGTTTACAGGTCAGCCTGGGAAATCTGTTTGCCAGTGTTACGCCCTGAAGTACTTTTTCCCTTTTTGCCTCTTGCCTCCATCCCCTTTTGAGTCCCTGTGATGAATGAGGCAGCTATTTTGGTCCTGTCTCTCATTTTTAATCTCCTGTGTACTGTGTAGACAAGACCGAGTCTGGATAATCTTGGTTGCTAAATTAAACTAGATTAGCTTGAAAGGGTTATGCAGCAGTTGTTTTGAACAGTTAACTTTTTTTTTTTTTGGCCAATATTCTTATATTGGATAATTGATATTCCTTAAACTTGGTTTTCAGAGCCCTTTATTTCCTTTTAACTATGTAGCCCTCTGTTCTGACCAGATATTTTGTTTACTGTCCCCAAATAATACTTAGTAATATGTAAGTAGGGTGCATGTGTGAGGCCTGAGTCTGTCCCAGGCTTTTGCGTGTGTCTGTTTCTGCTTATGTCATCTCGCACTTCTCAGACTTCCTTTTGTCCTCTTCTCCATTTGTCCAAATTCTACCCATATTTCAGGACCAAAGTCCAGTAAGCCTGTTCTATTTATCTTGGCCTGAAATTAGTTTCTCTTCCTTTGGATTTTTATAGGAATCATCAACAGTTGGCCATAAACCTTTATTCCTAGCTTTGAACATTAGTTCACTAGTAATTAGTAAGGTTTCTCCAGAGAAAGAAAACCAATACAGGGTGGGGAGAGGGAGGGCAGAGAGAGAGATTCCGATAAATAGACATTTATCATAAGGAATTGGCACAGGCAGGTAAAGAAGCTGACAAGTCCCTAGATCGGCAGGGTGAGTTGGTAAGCTGGAGACTCAGGAAGCCCCTGGTGTAGTTCGGTCCAAAGGCTGGCAGGCCGGAAACCTAGGAATAGCCAGTGTTTCAGTTTGAAGGCAGGAAAAAGCCAGTATCTCAGTTTGTAGGCAGGTAGAGGGGCTCTTTCAGTTATTTATTTTGCTGTTCATTAGTGTGCTTTGGCTTACCAGCTAATAAGCATTTTGAGGACAGGGAATGCATGTCATAGTTGCTTTTACCATCTATGAGTCTGTTTTGGTTTTTTGAAACAGGGCCTCACTACTGACTATGTAGCACAGGCTGACCTCGAACTCACATCAATCCTGCCTGCTGAGTGTTGGGATTATAGGCGTGCAACCCCACATCCAACATTATCCATGAGTTCTTACATCCTTACATGTAATAGGTACATTAATATACTGTGTAAAACCATAACATGTTAGAGCTAGAAAGGATTTTTGAAGTTATTTTTAGAATTGGAATCAGGAGTAGTTTTATTTTTTTATTTTTTTGTGGGTACCAGGGATTGAACTCAGGACCTCGTGCACCAGCAGACGCCCGTGCCGCTGAGCGATATCACCGGCCTTTTTTTTGTATGTGGATACTGGGAGTCGAACTCGGGACCTCGCACTTGCCAGGCAGGCACTTATGCCTCTGAGCTATCTCATCGACCCAGGAGTAGTTTTAAAGTGGGAAGAGTAATAATATATCTTTTCCTTTGGTGGTTGGAAGAATAAAATGAAATAATGTAGTGGAGTAACAGCTCAGTGCCTGTCATATAGTGAATACCTCAACAGTTGCTTTACCTTGTGCTAGAAAAAGTAAGTCATTTATTAAAATATTTTCCTCTTTTTTTTTTTTTTTTTGCTTAGGAATAAGAATCAAAATAGTGCAGGGTTCTGTAATGTGAGGAATTAGATAATATTCACGAGATTTTACCTCTTTTTCTCTTTTCATGTAATAAAACATGCATGGGAAAAAATTGGTATATTCATATTCACAAGTATTGAACATATTTAATTTGAGATCATGTCTTTATTTCCAAAAAGGGTATTATTATTTGAGACAGAGTCTTCCTATGTATTCCAGGCTGGCCTTGAACTCATTATGTAGCCCAGGCTGGCCTCAAACCTGGGGTGATCCTCCTGCCTCAGCCTCCTGAGTGCTTAGATTACAGGTGTGCCCCACCACGCCTGGATCATAAAGGATATTACTTGACATGTTATTAATTCATATATCAGATTCTAATTAAATATTCAAACATAAGACATTATAATCAATGGGCCTTTTGGTCTTTTGGATATGAGTATATTAAAGCTGTAGTTGAAATCATAGTATCTAAACACTAGAATACTTCGACTTAAATATATTTTTCTTTAGAAGTCTTCAGTCAATGGAAATGAAATTGATTGTTTTCAATTAATATTTTTTTCTTTCTATAGTTCCTCATAAGCACATCTTAAAACCTTCAAGATGGTTCTAGCAGATCTTGGAAGAAAAATAACATCAGCATTACGCTCACTGAGCAATGCCACCATTATCAATGAAGAGGTATGTAAAATACTATGTGGGATATGCATAATTGTACATCCTCACTAGCATTAGGGAGCTGGGTTATTAATAATCTGTGTATGACATAGATTTAATACTGTACTTATAGATAAAAATCTGAAGACAATTAAATAATTTTTTTGAGAAATTAATGACAAAAAATTTTTATGTGTAAAAATAACATTTCTTCTGAAAATGACTTAAATCTTGACCTACAACTTCATTATCTTGCTTCTTTCTTCTTGGCTAGGCATGTGTTTCTTTGGCTTTTCTCAGTGACATTTAGCATTCTTATGCAAGGCTACTATTATCATCTTGATTAATTTGATTCATTTTCTCTGAAATCTTAAGTATTTTGGAGATTTTTTAAAATGACTACTTATATCTGAAATACTCTTCTTCCTGGGTTTATTGTTTTAAGATACTTTTTCCTGTTTTTTTTCCCCCCGATTACCTTAATAGCTTATTTTCCCTCATTGTATCTTACTTAATGCCTTGTTAATTGAAAGAAGATGATGTAGCCCACAAGTATATGGTATATTTTGCAGTAGAAATAGGAAGTGTTGAATTTCATGTTAGAAGACTTTGGTTATAGTCACACTTTAGCTACTTGGTGCCTGTGTGATATAAATTTGAGCAAGTCTCAGAATCTTTAATGCATAAGATAGGAAAATAGCATTTACTTTACAAAATGGTTTTAAAGATTGAATGAACTAATAGATTAAAAGTGCTTTCTAACTTGGAAGTTTGAGAAAAATTCTAATACAGAATTTGGTTTCAACACGTTAGCAAACCAATGGAATTAAATAATTTTGGGACCATCTTAGAACTCACTTAGTCTAACCTCTCATTAACAGAAACAAAAAGTTTCATATGTTTATTTATTGGAATCAGGCAGATTTTTTTCCTAATTCCTTATCCAAGGTGTTTTGAAGAATTTTTATTAAATAAGAAATCAGAGCTGGGCACAGTAGCACACACCTGTAATCCAAGCAACTGGGAGGGCAGAGGCAGGAGAATCACAAGTTTGAGGCCAGCCTGGACAACTTAGCAAGACCTTGTTCCAGAATAAAATAAAATAGTAAAATAAATTAAAAAGTAAAACTGGGCTGCTGATGTAGCTTAGTGAGAGAGTGCCTCTGGATTTGATGTGTAGCAGCGCCCCCAAAAGTCATTTAAATCATACTCTTGTAATACAGAATAAATAAAACAACAGCTTTCCAAAGTTTCTGCTGTTATGCAGTCCTTATTCTCTTTGCATTAATAGTAGAGAAAAAGAAACCCAAGGAGTGCTTGACGAGAAGTGGAATAACAGCTCTTTCTTGAATTAGGCAACTTTCTGTTACTGGTTTTGTTCTGCTACCAAATTAACAAGGAGAAATCCCAATAAGAAAAGATCCATTCCAGTTTATCAGCCCCCTTTGACGAGGAGTAGAGAAGCCTGAGAAGTGTCTGCAGGGCTTACGAAGTGAGTTGAAGGAGAGAATTCATTCAAGAAGTATTCAAGGGGGCCGGTGAGATAGCTCAGTGGCATAAGTGCCTGCCTGGCAAGCACGAGGTCCTAAGTTCGACTCCCGGTACCCACGTAAAAAGGAAAAAAGGGCTGGTGATATCGCTCAGTGGCACAAGTGCCTGCTGGCAAGCACGAGGTCCTGAGTTCGACCCCTGGTACCCATATTAAAAAAAAAAAAAAAAAAAAAGTATTCAAGGGCCTACATTTTTGCCAACCTTTTTGCTGGCACCAGGGATAAAGCAGTGAGCAAAATAGACTAAAATTCCTCCCCTTGTAAGCTTATATTTAGTCATCTAAGCACTTAGGTATATGAGAGGCCAAAGCTTCACATTTTAAGACTTTATGATCTTTAACCATAGTGTCTTACAACCAAACAAATGTATGATGAGGGACAGTTATTAGTGTTGGATTATTTTCTTTCCACCTTTATTCCTTTGCTGTGAGAATAAATGGTAAGACTGGTAATTTTCTTCTGTTGTGTTTTCCTTCATGGTAGTCCAATTAAGAAAAGCAACCCTTCTCCACTGTTGGTGGTAGTGTAGACTGGTGCAACCACTGTGGGAATTAGTGTGGAGATTCCTCAAAAAACTGGGATTGGAGGTGTCATTTGACCCAGCTGTCCCCTTTCTGGGTATCTTCCCAGAAGAATGAAAAACATCATACCATGGTGCTATATATGCACCCGTGTTTATAGCAGCACAATTTGTAATAGCTAGATCTTGGAAACAACCCAAATGCCCATCAACTGAGAAATGGATAAAAAAGACGTGCTATTTTTATACAACGGAGTACTGCTCAGCCATAAAGAAGGATAAACTGGAGATTTTTATAGGTGAATGGATGCAACTCAAGACCATACTCATAAGTGAAATAAACCAGATGCACATGTGTAAACATATTGTCTCCCTAGTGTGAGAAGCTGAAAGAGTAAATAAGATCCCAAATGTACAATAGATATGGTAAAACGGGAAGAAACTGTTCAAAAGGAAAGAGAAAATGGGATTGGGGAATGGAGAAAAGAAAGAAGGGAAAAGCAAAAAAAAATAAAATAAAAAAAAATAAAAAATATATATATATATAAAAGATAGTTAAGTAGATATACTACTAATTTCTCTTAGTTCATTGAAAAGAAAGGTTTGTGCTAATATTGGACAATTGAATACCGGTATCTTGTACTCTGAGTAACTAATTTAAAGATAACAATATGCAATGTATTAACCATTGTTACCCTTCTATTATCTTGTTTTGAAATTTTGTTCTGTTTTTTTCTCTGTAAAATAAAAAAAAAAAAAAGGAAAAGCAGATACTGTGAATATATGCCACTCTCTATTGGTGTTAGAGCTCTTCAGCAACATAGAAAACATTATTAGCACCATCTGTTGTGTAATAACTTTCTTTGACTTGGATATTATTTTGTTAGTACTTAATTTTTTTAATTTTTAAAAATGTTTATTAGTATGTTTGCAGTGCATAATGATTACATTCGTTATGGGGAGTTGGAGCATGTACATAACACATCTTAATTCTTTTTCCTTCTCCTCCCCATCTTCTCCTTGTTATTACTTTAATATAGGAATAAAATTCTGGTGATTAATAGTTGGTAGTATAAAACCATGTGGGATGTCTTATTTTGATAAGAGGACTGGATAGTTAATGTTTTCTCTTCAAAAGTAAAGACCTTTTTATACCGTATTGTGGTATTGTTTTTTATCTTTATTAAACTGTGGTAGTATATGATAACTGATCAACCGTTTTTACATAATTTAAATAATACACTGAGTGCTTTAAAATTTTATTTATTTATTTACAGGTATTAAATGCTATGCTAAAAGAAGTATGTACAGCATTATTGGAAGCGGATGTTAATATTAAACTAGTGAAGCAACTAAGAGAAAATGTTAAGTAAGTTGAATCAATTGGATAAAAAACAGGCAGAACTAAGTTTAGTTTACTGGAGAACAAATTATAATTTCAACTGAAAGCCTTGAAAAACTAACAAAAGTCTTGCATCAAATATTTTATGGTGTAGTTCTTTATGGTATAATCTTTATAAACCTGTAGTAATAATTGGAATCTGTTAATATGAATGTTTGAATTATCTTACATTTTGCATTTTGTGGAATAGAGCTTTTTTAGAGTGTCTTAACTGACTTTTCTCTTTCCTACCCCAAACACCACTATCATGAAGGTCTGCTATTGATCTTGAAGAGATGGCATCTGGTCTTAACAAGAGAAAAATGATTCAGCATGCTGTATTTAAAGAACTTGTGAAGGTACAAGTATATCAAGATTTTGCTATAATTCTGTAGATTCAGTGAATAAAAGTACGCTAGAACTGTAAATGGATGCTATGTCAGAGTCCTTTTAAATATATTCTTATTACAACTAAAATATTGAAGGAGTATTAATTTTTCTATAGTAGACTCTGTTTTTATAGACGTTACTGAGCACAGAATTCCGAAGCATATGAAGTTTTACTATCCATGCAAAAAAAAGTCAACGCAAGTTGCAAAAAGTTCACTACAGAATAATTGATGGAAGAGCCTCTCTGAGTTTTTTTCTCTCTTAATAACAACTATTGCCTAATGATAGCCCCACTTTTTTGTATAGGAAAATCACACCTGACAAGTATTTTTTTCTACATTTTTCATTTTATAAAGAATTCTCTTTGTAAAGACCAAATATCCTATGTCTTGCCTAGATTATGAGCAATTTTGAATTAGTAAATTTATGTTCAAATAGTAAATATAGCCTTTTTCCCTGACTCACCTTAGAACTATTATTGGTGCTATTGTCATATACATTATGGTGACAATCTTAGACCTTTTGTTTTGTGTTTTTTTATTTTTATTTTATTTTTTGGTTTTTGAGACGGTCTCGCCTTGTAGTTCAGGCTGGCCTTGAACTCACTGTGCAGCCCAGGCTGGCCTTGAACTTGCAGCAGTCCTCTTGCCTTAGCCTCCCAAGTACTGGAATTACAAGTGTACACCACCACACCCAGCATTATAGCTTTTAAAATATATGTGGCTTTAATGGTAGGAATAAAAAGAAAAGGAAGAAACTGTCAGAAAAAAATTTTAGAGGAACAGATGTCTTCTAGTGGTTTACTAATATTTTTTCCTACATTTTATGAATATTTTCACGTGCTCTCTTAGTATCAGTGCTGATACGTATTTTGGAAAAGTCTAGTTATCTCATATAACTGTCACTTCAGTTTAGTTCAGTGGGCTAATTAATAAAAAAAAATTCAGACTTCTAAGAGGTAAAGCATTTATCCAGTTGATACTGCTTAGTTTGCAGTTGACAAAAGTTACCTAGTTAGTGACAGACCCACATCCAATCTCCAGACTCCTTGTGTGGGACTTACTGAATTTTTAGTAATTGCTTCCTATCTAGTGCCTGAGGGCAGAACAGGAAGAGTAGGAATCTTTAGTGTTAGGGGTCGTTCTCCATAGGCAGTTCTGGAGCATCGAGTGCGTCCTTAACAAGCTTTGTTAAGTTCCCGCTTTATTTTAGGCAATATGGCAAATGCCCTGGAAGCAGAGATGCCTACAACTAGTCTTTATATAGAAGATGCCTATAGTCTAGAGCAGTGGTGCACAAAAGAGTTAAAATGTTTTTATAATAATACCAGGACATCATTTGTCTTCTTTTTTTTTGGTGGTGATACTGGTGATCAAACCTAAGTTGCAGAGAGTACAACTTTATTACAAATTAATTGATGGAAGAGCCTCTCTGAGGTTTTTATCTTTTAGTATCAATTATTACCTGGTGATAGCCCTACTTTTTTTGTGTAGGAAAATCGCACCAGACAATTTTTTTTTTTAACACTTTTCATTGTATAAAGAAATGGGATGTATACACAAAGTCCTTTTTTTTTTTTTTTTTTTTTTTTTTTAATGTGGGTACTGGGAGTTGACCTCCGGACCTCGCACTTGCCAGCAAGCGCTTGTGCTGCTGAGCGATATCACTGACCCTTTTTTTTCCCTTTACGTGGGTACCGGGAGTTGAACTCAGGACCTCGCGCTTGCCAGGCAGGCGCTTATGCCGCTGAGCTATCTCACCGGCGCTACACAAAGTCCTTTTACACCCTGAAATTTCATGATTGCCTTAATAGGAAAGCCCATGTGTGACTGTTTAATTGCAAACTGAGATAGCTGCTTCTTTCATACAGCACCGTTTTTACTTGACTGAACAATAGACATATAATCCATGGTTATTTGAATTTAGGCATTCGGCAGTCTTTTCCCGGGGGGGAGCAGGGTTTGGGACAGAGTCTTGCTATGCAGTTCATGGTGGCTTTGAAGTCACTGTGTAGCCCAGGCTGGCCTTGAACTCACAACGATCCTCTTGCCTCAGCCTCCTGAGTGCTGGGATTACAGGTGCACCACCATGCCTGCTAGCAGTCATTTTTTTTCCAAAGTGAAGTGAACCTGTTACTTTAAGGAAAATAACTGACAATATTGTGGCTAGTGATAGAACTTGAGCTTTCAGATGTAAACTAGGAACTTTTTATCTCTACCATGAGTTTGACAGTGTCCCAATACTTACTTTTCTGATGAAATCAATATTGACATTAACAAATAAAGTTTACTGATATTGTAGAGTGTAATGTGTGAATAATAAGAGTTTTTTTTTTTGTTTTTTTTTTGTGGGTACCGGGGGGTCGACCTCAGGACCTCGCGCGCCAGCAGGCGCCCGTGCCGCTGAGCGATATCACCGGCCCCTTTTTCGTATGTGGGATCCGGGAGTCGAACTCGGGCCCTCGCGCTTGCCAGGCAGGCGCTTAAGCCGCTGAGCCATCTCACCGGCCCTAATAAGAGTTTTGTATAACTCTGTGAACTAGTATTTTCGAAATGACTGATGCATGACATTACAAACTCGTGCACCAGTGTAAGATAGAGGATAGAGTCATAGATTTTAATGTAACAGAGTATGAAAGCTTACATGGTTTCATATCCCACACAAAATTCAGGTGTAATATGTGACCTCGATGATAGTATTAGAATGGGCTTGGCAAACTTTCTGTTAAGGGTTTAGGCTTTGGGGCCATGTGGTCTCTATCGCAACTGCTAATCTCTGCTTTTGCAACACAAAAATAGTAAGTGAATAGAGGTGGCTGTATTCCATTAAAACTTTGATTGCAACCTCTGGCCTAAGGGTATTAACTACTATTACAGATTTATTATCATATGGAGATAAGTATTTCAACCTCCAAATAACTGACTTACAATTGAGTTATTATTTTTTTTTTAATGTGGGTACTGGGAACTGAACTCAGGACCTTGCACTTGCCAGGCAGGGGCTTGTGCTGCTGAGCGATATCACCGGCCCTGAGTTATTATTTTAAATCAACTTTTAAAATGCTTCAGTTCCGGTGAGATAGCTCAGTGGCATAAGCGCCTGCCTGGCAAGTGCGAGGTCCTGAGTTCGATTCCCGGTACCCACATAAAGGGAAAAAAGGGCCAGTGATATCGCTCAGCGGCACAAGCACCTGTAGGCAAGTGCGAGGTCCTGAGTTCAACTCCTGGTACCCACATTAAAAAAATAAACAAAAAAATAACTTCATAGTTGTTTGGGGACTGTTTCTCTATGACCCTTACTTTTCCACTGAGTCATTATAAGACTGATGTTTTTTTTTTTCCATGTATATTTTTTGTAAAACTGGTGATTACTTTTTACCAGCCCTCTACTTGTAATAACTTTATCGAATGGAAACTTTTTGGCATTGCCAAATTTAACACTTAACCTGCAAATCCTTTGACACATCATTTGTGATTTAGCTCCTTATGAACACCTGTCAGATTGGACACAAGCACTCTCCAGCTTGGTAGCCACTGGCCAAATGCGACATGGCGAGTCTGATTTGAGTCATGCATCACATGTGAAATGCTCACTAGAAGGCTAAGGTCAGATCTCAGTGGTAGAGAGCATGTGCAAGACCCTGGGTTTGATCCCCAAGACCACTGAATGAATGAATGAGTGAGTGTTGTGTATGAATACACACTATCTGAAGGCTTAGTATGGGAAAAGGAACATGAACTATCTCATAGATTACCTTTTTAAGTGATAATATTTTGGACATACTGTGTTAAATAAAACATTAAAATCAAGTTTAGCTGCTTTTATTTACTTATTTATTTATTTATTTTTTATGTGGGTACTGAGAGTCGATCTTAGGACCTCGCATTTGCCAGCAGGCACTTGTGCTGCTGAGCCATATCACCAGGTACCAGGAGTCGAACTCAGGACCTCGTGCTTGCCAGGCAGGCGCTTATGCCGCTGAGCTATCTCACCAGCCCTGCTTTTATTTTTGTTAAGGTCTCTCCTAGAAATTTTAAAGTTTATATATGGCCTTGTGTTATATTTCTGCAGCGGGTGATAATAGATTGCTCCTTTGAGTCAAACTTGTTCTCACATTTTATTTCATATTCCAGCTTGTTCTAAAAAATATTTTGAGATTCTTACCTCTGACTTGAGATAGTTGTAAAGTCTTGCTTATGACTTTACAATGGAATATTGTTAAATTTTGCTCTGTGTATAAGGGTAATAGTAGAGTTGTATTAGAATGGTAGGATTATGATGGGGTTTTTTTGTTGTTTGTTTGTTTTTTTATTGTGGGTACTGGGGATCGAACTCAGGACCTCGCGCTTGCCAGCAGGCTCTTGTGCCCACTGAGCGATATCACCAGCCCTTTTTTCCTTTATGTGGGTACTGGGAGTCGAACTCAGGACCTTGCGCTTGCCAGGCAGGCGCTTATGCTGCTGAGCTATCTCACTGACCCTGTGGTGGTTTTTATATTAAAATTCCTCAAAGTAGGGCCGGTGAGATGGCTCAGCGGCATAAGCGCCTGCCTGCCTTGCAAGCGCAAGGGCCCGAGTTCGACTCCCGGATCCCACATACGAAAAAAGGGGCCGGTGATATCGCTCAGCGGCACGGGTGCCTGTTGGTGCACGAGGTCCTGAGGTCGACCCCCCGGTACCCACAAAAAAAAAAAAAAAAATTCCTCAAAGTATTTATAACTTAAAATTTCTTGGAGGCTGGATTTTAATATAAGCATATATTAACCTGATTTTATTTTTATTTGTGATATATAGCTTGTAGATCCTGGAGTTAAAGCATGGACACCCACAAAAGGAAAACAGAATGTGATAATGTTTGTTGGGTTGCAGGGGAGTGGGAAAACGACGACATGTTCAAAGGTAAATCATACTTCTACAAAGTCATATAGAGGATATGTTTATATAAATTAAGTTTTATGTTGAAGCCAGGCTGTAAAACATTGTTACTTTACAATTTCAGGTTATTTGCTATATCCATTATGTTTTTGTGAGAGTTTTGTTAGGAAAAGAGGAGAGAATCCCAGTCTCATGTAATTGCTTTTTGTGAGAGTGTCAGACTTAGAGAGTTATGATTTATTTTGCTTAAACAAAAAAAGCCATCCTGTTCTGTAAGAACATGATTGTGTGATTTTTGGAAAAGAGCAAAGGAAGTTTACAGTATCTTCCGTGACTCAAGACTCCTTTTCAGTGCCCTACCCTGCGTAATAGGGGTCTTTATTTTGCATATCCTTATGCTATTCTTTAATCATTATACCACCCCTTCCTCTAGAATTGGGTGCCTCAATATTGTTGCCAGATTTTTTGTCACATGCCTCAATCATCTTACAGTTTATGAGGGGAACAAAGGATTATTTTTTACAAGGTTCTAGTAATTTTTTTTTAACTTAATTAACAGTAATGGTGGGCCGGTGAGATGGCTCAGCGGCGTAAGCGCCTGCCTTGCAAGCGCAAGGGCCCGAGTTCGACTCCCGGATCCCACATACGAAAAAGGGGCCGGTGATATCGCTCAGTGGCACGGGTGCCTGTTGGCGTACGAGGTCCTGAGGTCGACCCCCCCGGTACCCACAAAAAAAAAAAAAAAAAAAACAGTAATGGTGAACTTTTTTTTTTTTTTTTTGGTACTGGCAATTGAACTCAGGGCCTTGTGCTTGCCAGGCACTAGTGAACAGTAATCTATTGCTGCTTGGTCAGTTTATATCCTTTGAATGCAACTGTATAAACTCATTAGAAAATTTGCTGTACTCAAAAATATTTAGTAATGTTACATTGAGGAAGATTAAGAGCAGTTTTACTTTATTTCTTAGGTAAATAAGGATAAACGAATTATATGTAGTAATTTATTATGTGTTACGATACTGTTTTTTTCATCTTCCTTTCCTAGTTAGCATATTACTACCAGAGGAAAGGTTGGAAGACCTGTTTGATATGTGCAGACACATTCAGAGCAGGTAGTGTGTTGCAATTAAAAAAATTGTTTTCTATAATTTTTATTTTCAAGTTGGAGGATTCATTAACTTTATATCTCTTAGGGGCTTTTGACCAACTAAAACAGAATGCTACCAAAGCAAGAATTCCATTCTATGGAAGGTAGGTTACTCTTTTTTCTTTTGATACTCACGTGCTTCATCTTGCATTGTTATATTTTGTATGTTTGTGTAGCCTTTCTTTTTTTTCCTGTACTGGGAATTAAACCCAGGGTCTTGTGCATGTTGGGCACTGTACCAATGAGCTACACCCTGAGTCCTTTTTTTTTCTTTTGAGACAGGGGCTTGCTAAATTGCATAGGCTAGCCTCAATTTAGAATCCTTCTGCCTCACCCTTCCAAATATTGTAGCTAGGATTGCAGGCGTGTGCCGCTTTGCCCCGTTTAACTTTTGTTTAATCTAACTTTTTAAAATTTCATGTTATCTGATTAGTTTAACATATATTTTCTGGATATAATCCTTTCTGCAGCAAATAGAAGTATAATTAACATTATCTTTTATTACTTTAGTGTGATCCTACCGACCCAGCCTGGTAGATCAAAGTAGACATTGTGTAATTTATGACACTGCCTGTACTTATCCTGTGTGGTATGCTTTCCTACTTCCGTCTGCCTCTTTATTCCTATTGTTTCTTTTAAGACCTGTCTGAAGCATTCCACCATTGAACACAGTCAGGGAACAGACTGTGAAACTCTTTAGTGTATCACATAAAAACACATAGTGTATCATCATGAAATATTTGCATTTGATCATCCTAAAATGATTTGTAATCTCTAATTATCTCAGATTGAGATTCTGATCATTGCTATCCCTTACTCTATACACTACTGATCTATGAAATTGTCTATACATGTTACAGTTATCAGACAATTCAATCTAGATAGAATCTAGAAGGACTTGAGAAATTTCTCCTTATTTAGAAGGATTTCTACTTTTTGATTGGTCAAAAGCTAGTGAATCCGGGTGTTGTGATGCACAGCTGTAATCCCAGCATTCTGGGAAGCCAAGCCAGAAAGATGGCAAGTTCAAGCCCAGCCTGGGCAACTTAGCAACTTGGACCCTGTCTCAAAATAAAAAAAGATCTGGGGTGTAGCTCAGTGGGAAGGCCCTGGGTTCAATCTCCAGTATTGTGAGGGAAAATAAAGTCAGGTATGATAACTTTCTCTATTTAAATGTTACAGATAATTTTACTAAGTACATTCCTACTTGATTTTTCTCTTTTTTGGGGGGTGGGTAGTGATACCAGGCATTAAACCTAGAGCCTTCACAGTGAATGAAGCCTTTTTTTATTTTTTATTTGTGAGACAGGGTCTCACTAAGTTCCCCAAATCAGGCTCAAATTTGCAGTCTTCTTCGCTCAGCCTTGTAGAGCACTGGGATTACAGGCATGTGCCACCATGCCTAGATCTGTTCTTAATTTAGGGAAAAATTTTTGTAAAAATTAGTATCTTTTTCTTGGGCAGTTCTGATCTGTATAAAAATTGCCACCAATCAGAAGAATGCAAAGTAAAATGTTACCTCATATTTTGATTTTCAAGTTGATAAAGATTTTTGCCAGGGAGTATGAAAATGTAATGAAAAAGGAATGGGATTAAACTTCTCTGGTGGGTATTTTCCTTTTAAAAGCCGAAGGCCTAAGTGATCATGTCATTGACCTATATTCAACTTGTAAGAAATAAGATTTATATACTATTCATGTTGGCCATATTTTTTAATGCCAAGAAATTGGAACAACTTTAAACATTCAACAATAAGACATTTACTTAGTAAAATATAGCATAGCCATCTGATGGCATGTGGTATAACTTAAAAGTTACTTTTTTTTTGAGATAAAGTCTCACTATGTGGTTTAGGCTGGCCTTGAACTCTCTGCTATCCTCCTGTCGCATTAAAAGTTATTATTATTTTTTTTTATGTGGGTACCGGGAGTCGAACTCAGGACCTCGCACTTGCCAGCAGGCGCTTGTGCCGCTGAGCGATATCACCGGCCCTTTTTTTCCTTTATGTGGGTTCCGGGAGTCGAACTCAGGACCTTGTGCTTGCCAGGCAGGCGCTTATGCCGCTGAGCTATCTCACTGGCCCTAAAAATTACATTTTGTAAGAATACTTAATGTTTTTATAAAGCGGTTACGAAAGAGTGTTAAATAGAATGGGAGACATGAAACAGTTTGTAGAGCGGAGTGTGCAGATTAGTGATCGAGTGTTTACTGGGCATGGGCAGGCTCAGGTTTGAGCCCCAGTACCACAAAAACAAAGAAAGAAGCAAACACTGCTTCGTAACATGAGTTCAATTATTAAAGGAGATGTAAAAAATAATTTTAAGGAAGCAACTCATTCAGAAAAGGCATACAACAATCATACAGACTTTTGTAGTTGGAGAGTTGGATAATACGTCATGCTGTTCTGGAAGTCTATTTCTGTATTTAGTACTTAAGAAATTTTATTCTAAATTGAAATTGTGATCATTTTGACTTTCAGAATAAAGATATAGATTGACAATTTCCAAATCAATAATATTTGGAAGTTTTACTATTGCGGTTGGTAAATCATTTGTCCATGTTAAATAGCTATACAGAAATGGATCCTGTTATCATTGCTTCTGAAGGAGTGGAGAAATTCAAAAATGAAAATTTTGAAATTATTATTGTTGATACAAGTGGCCGCCACAAACAAGAAGACTCTTTGTTTGAAGAAATGCTTCAAGTTGCTAATGCTATAGTAAGTAGCTTCCCATGGAACACCATCTTAATGATTTTGGTTAATTTAATTATAAAATTTGATTGATTTTATGATCAATATAAATTACTTTTTGCCTGTAAGAAAGAGTGTAATTATTTTGTTTCTGCTTTGTGCACCTGAATCTCTGTGTTAAGGACTTAATCTCATCATTTTGGGCTCCAAAATAGAAAAAAATAACAAAAATGTGACAAATTAAGAATTAAATCTTAATATCTGTTGAATTTCCTTTCTGTAAATTATTTGAATTCAGCTGGAAACGAGTGAATTTGAAAGTTTTTCAAAATGAAGCACTTAAAAATATTAATCATTATTTAGTGGCTCTTTAAAATTGAGGAAAGTAGCATGGGGAGTAGCAGCAGTTTATGGATAACTTGTAGCAATTATCAGGAAGTCATGTTTTGCCATTGGGATGTTGGCAGTAATTCTTTGAGTAGTGGCTAGTGCTAATGAGATTGTTTATTATTTATGCAGTTATTTTAACCAGGGTAAACAGATCTAAAGGAAATACCTCAGCCTGTTTTACTAATTGTGGTACCACTTTCTTCCAGTTTACTTTGTTGTGTTTTTTGCCATTCCTCTGCCCAGAATGCTATTCTTCCATGTCTTTGCATAACTTTTTCTTCTTTATTCAAACCTCAGCTCAAATATTGCCTGTCTACCTCCAGCAGCATTTCTCTGACTATCCTGCCTAAAGACACTTCTCATATCTTTTTTTTTGTGGGTACCGGGTGTCGACCTCAGGACCTCACACGCCAGCAGGTGCCCGTGCCGCTGAGCGATATCACCGGCCCCTTTTTCGTATGTGGGTTCCGAGAGTCGAACTCGGGCCCTCGCGCTTGCCGGGCAGGCGCTTACGCCGCTGAGCCATCTCACTGGCCCAACACCTCTCATATCCTATCTGCCATGTACTGTGAGGACAAGGATTTTCTTTCCTGTTCATATTTGCAGTGCTGGAAGGACAAAGATTTTATTTATTGTCCTGAGGACCTATGTACTTAATTCATAGTACTCCCTCAACAAATATTTATTGATTGAATAGTTATTGATAGTAAATTTTCTATATCTTTTAATGATGAAATTTGTTAAAATCAATAAAAATATGTATCCTTTTCTATTTAAACTTTCTAGCAACCTGATAACATTGTGTATGTGATGGATGCCTCCATTGGGCAGGCTTGTGAGGCCCAAGCTAAGGCTTTTAAAGATAAAGTAGATGTAGCCTCAGTAATAGTGACGAAACTTGATGGTCATGCAAAAGGAGGCGGTGCACTCAGTGCGTAAGTATCACTGATGTTATTGTCCTCTGTCTCGGGGTTACAGGATGTGTGTCTAGCTATGTGTGTGTCTATTTATGAGTTCCTTGTATGTCTTTTAAAATATATTCCAGTAGTGGACCTAAGATGGCCTATAAAGGAAGTTTAAATAGAATTTTAGAGCCTCTAAGATATAGTTCTGTTTTAACTAGTGAAAATAAATTTGAGTTTTGTACCTTTGTCTGTTTAGCTTTGAAAATCTGCTGGAACTTTGTTTTCTTTTTTAAAGTTATATTTTCTTTTTCTGTGCAGAGTTGCTGCCACAAAAAGTCCAATTATTTTCATTGGTACAGGAGAACATATAGATGACTTTGAACCTTTCAAAACACAGCCTTTCATCAGCAAACTTCTTGGTATGTACAGTGGTGGGAATACAGAAAAATCTCTGAGAAATTTTATGGATCTTTGGGACAGTTTAGGATTTTAATCTTGTTCTCACTGACTAGTTTAAGAAAATCCATTTCCTTCTATGACTTATCTTCCTCATTTGTAAAATAGGGGTGATACTTATCTGCTTTCTGTGGTACAGTTGATAAGATGAGGTATTAGATGCAAGTCTTTGGAAAAAAGCTTTAGAGCATAGTACAGAAAAACGTGGTTGTAGTAATAGCAGTGGTAATGACATTAACATTCTTGTAATGTCTTAAGGTGGTATAGTTAGGGAATGGGGAATTTGGAGTTTAGTCCTGGGCTGGAGGATCTGCCTCGTTTCTTCTTTGCCGCCATTTAATCTCTCTAGCTTCAGTTTCCTCACCTGTAAAATGTAGTAAGGATACCTAGACTGCCTGCCTTGCAGTGCTGTTACATATGTGAATGTGTTTTATATAAGGTAAAGCTGAGTTTACTATTGTTCACTTTTCTTTTTGGGGTCTTACAGGTATGGGTGATATTGAGGGACTGATCGATAAAGTCAACGAGTTGAAGTTGGATGACAATGAAGCTCTTATAGAAAAGTTGAAACATGGTATGAGTGGCAAAAAAGCATTTCATCTCTGATGTCTTTCCTTCATTTCTTTCTGATAAAGCTACTATTAATTCAAGTGATAATATGTGTTATTAGTTCTTCAAATGCTTATTGTTTTGGATGGTTTGTGTGTAAGTAATTTTCTTTCTCCACCATCTGAACAGTTACAGAATTGTTTTCATTTTCTTGTAATCATATTGCCTTAAGGTTAAAATTGAGAACACTCTTTTAATCTGTTTTGTTCAAAATTACATATATTATATATGTGTGTGTGTGTAAAGAAATTTTCAAGGATGAAATTAAATGCACATATACTCTATTCACTCCACAGGGAAGACCACTCCTGTAGAGAAGTATGTTACTGTGATTAAGAGCTAAGGTTCCGAAGTATAGCATAGCTCAGTTTGTATCTCTGATCTATTTTTTTAGCTATGTAACCTTTTGTAACTACTTAGCCTCGATTTCTTCATTGTAAAAAATAGATAATACTGTTTTATATGATTGTGAAGATTACATTAGCTGATGTGTGTGAAATGTCCAGCACATCATAAGCCTTCAATGTATATTATTACTGACGGTTCCAGTTTTTCTCAAAGCGATCTTTTCCCTTAATTCTAGTGGCTAAATACTATTCTGCCATTTTGCTCCTTCTTGCTCTTTCTGTCATGTACTCGTACCTCTTAAGTGTCCCCCCTTCCCTACCTGGTATCATCCTAGGCTATATTTCTCTGGAGCTTCACATTTGTACGTTTACGAGATCATTCTTGAATGTTCCATAGAAACCTCAAATTCAGCTTATCCTTCCCATCTCAACCTCCCGCCCCGTTGTTATCATCAGTGAATGTTAACAGCATTTGTCCTGTTGCTGGTCAGAAACCTGGGTGTTGCTATTATTTCTTTCTCCCTCTGCCCACCTCTTTCCAATCGGTTAACTAGTCCTCAATATCTCTATTCCATCCCCCTCTTTCCAGCTACCCAACAACTATGATAGTTTCTATCTTACCTGAATTACGTATAATCTTTTAATAGATTTTCCAGCTTCCTGGACTCTTTTCCTCTGATTTGTTTTTTATACTGCAACGAAAAGGACCTTTCAGCAATACAAATCTGATTCTATTGCTGCCCTTCTTAAAATCCTTCAGTGGCTTTCTCTTGTCCTTAGAATGTTTTTAAATGATTCTACCATCTAGCTCATATCCTTCCATGTCATGTTTCGGCACCGTTTTACTCAGCAGTGTATGTCTCAGGCATGCTGAACTTCTTTCAGTTCCTTAAATGTACAATTGCTGTCCCAGACCTGGGTCATTGCCTTTACTAGTCCCTCTGTCACCTGCTAGTGTGGGTTCTTAACTACACATAAGATGAAAATTGTAAGATGGAAATCATACATGGGCCAGTTTAAAGGCTGAAGTAAAAAAGTTCACTGGGCGTGGTGATACATGCCGGTAATCCCAGGATTTGGGAGGCTGAGGCAGGAAGATTGCCACAATTTCAAAGCTGAGCTAGGCTACATAGTGAGTTCAAGGCCAATCTGAACTACATAGCGAGACATTGTCTCAAAACAACAAACAAACAAACAAACAAAATTTCATCATAGGGAAGAAACACAGATAGCAGAGATGACTACTCTATAGACAGCTGTCCCACAGAGTTGTACAGCCTAAAGGAAGCATTTTACTTTCATGGGGTCTCAAAGGAATGTCGTTAGTTATTCATGGATTTTTAAAAAAAGAGGCAGGGATTTCTGGATAGGGTCTTATCCAGTTGGTAGCTGCTTGCTCATTCGATTAACCATTTGCATTCCTTTTTAAAGGAGTGTGGCAGCTCACCTCTTCGTTTAACCTCTGGCTTTCTTTCTCCCTCATCACCCAAAAGTGCAGCTGCCTACTTGTTTCCTATCAGGCAACTGCTTTAAGTCCTGTTAGCTCCTGGCCTCACCTTTGTGCCCTGTTAGACACATCCCTCTTCTACCTGCCCCCCGCCCCGCCCCATGCTGGCTAACTCATACTAGTACTTCAGCTCACTCCTTGAGTGTCCTTTGCCAGGGACATTGTATTTGACATTTTATTTTATTTAATAAGTTAGAACCTTCTGATTTGTTTGCATTATACTCTATAATTAATTGTTGTATTTTTCATAATTGTTATTTGATATTGTCTTCCCTGCTTGAAAGTGAAAGTAGGGTTTATAGCTGTGTTCCTCTTCTTTTATGTTCATGATACCTAACTTAGTGCCTGGCACATAATAAGTTTTCAGTAAATATTTACTGAGTGAATGAATTTATCCTTCATTGCCTGATTCTGTCCCATCTTCCTCTATTTTGAGATCACTAACACTGCTTCTATTACCATTTCAAGGCTGTGTGGTATGTAGCCTGTCTACTTTCTGACACCTGGCTTTCTCTGTATGCCTCAGCATTTTTATTTTTGCTCCTAATACTGTACTCATTTATGAGGTTACCAAGGTCCATCTAATTCCCAAATGTAGTTATTTTTTTCATAGTCCTTCTATTTGTGTGTTATTTGCCCTTTTTCTCCCTGTTCCCTCTCTCCCTTTTTCCCCTTCCTCCCTCTGTTCCCCCTCCCTAGATCAAACCCAGGGCTTTAAGCATGCTAGACAAGTGCTCTAGCACTGAGGTACACCCCTATCCCTAAGACCCCCCCTTTCTAAATTTTATTTTGAGATGGTATCTCACTAAGTTGCCCAGGCTGGACTGGAACTTGTGATATTCCTGCCTCGTCTCATGAATATAGAATTATAGGGCTGGGGATATAGCTCAGCGGCACAATGCCTGCCTGGCAAGCATGAGTTTGTGGGTTTGATTTCCCATGCCCAAAGTGGGGGAGAATATATATTTATAGATGTGAGACACTATCCCCCGATGCCTTTTCTATTTTTAAACATTATTTGAGGGCTCAATGGCAGAGTACTTGTCCAGCATTCACAAGACCCTGGGTTCAACCTTCAATATCAATCTATCAATCAATAAAACATAAGTAATGCATACATACATACATCATATTTAGATAAATTAAATGAAATAAACTTTTTTCACTTGAGTTCTATCACAATGGATTTCCTGTATGATCATAGTTCTGGACTTCCGTGATCACTTTATAATAGCCAAATACATATTTTAGTTTTAACCATGTCTTCCTTTGGGGCAATACGAGTGATTAGGACCTTCACACTGAGCTACATCCCCAGACCTTTCTTAAAATTTTGAGAACGGGTCTTGCTAGTTGCTAAATTGTCCAGCCTGGGCTTGAACTTGTGATCCTCCTGCCTTAGGCTCCCATACTGCTGGGATTATAGGCATGGGCCACTATTCCTAGCTTCTTTTCTTTTTAATTCTACATTTCTGGCTGCCTGCTATGTTTCTTTTAAATATTGTTCTGCTGCTTCAAATCCAGAATACCTAAAACCAATACCTTTTCTAAAAAATCTTTAGGAAATAGAGAATATTCTTTGTTCTTTGCTTTGTTCCTTTTTTCTTTCTCTTTTTAAAATTGAAGTTAAGCTGAGCATGGTGGCAGTTGGGAGGCTGAGGCAGTAGGATTTGTGAGTTCGAGGCCAGCCGGGGCTACACAGTGAGTTCAAGGCAGCCTGAACTACATAGGAAGACTGTCTCAAAAAAACAAACAAACAAAAAAAGATTCATAAACAAACAAAGTAAGTTGAAATTAATATACATATAGTGAAATACTCAATTCTAAGGAAATCATTCCATTTTTTTTCAAATACACAGTAACCCACACCCCATTAAGTAACAGAACACTTCCTTTACTCTAGAAAGTTTGTGTGTTCCCCATCCCAATACTTCTTCATGTTTTAGAAATTCTAGCATATGTCCCTTTTTTTCCAACCTAGATATTTTGATTTAGCATAACTCGTTTGTTTTGAGACAGGGTCTTGATGTGTAGTCCAGGCCAGCCTTGAACTTGCTGAGTAGCCCAGTGTGCCCTGAACGCTAAATCCTCCTGCCTCAGCTTCCTAAGTGCTAGGATTACAAGAGGGCACAACCAGGCCCAGCGCATACTTTTCTGATAGTCATTCATGTAGTTGCAATATGACTATAGTTTGTTCCTTTTATTGTGGTGCAGTATTTCACCCATCATCTATCCATTTTCCTCTTGGGGATGACTAAGCTATTTAAGAAACTTCAAATAATACTTTGAAATGGTTTTGCTATTTTATATTTTCACCAACAGTATATGGGAGTTGTATTTGTTCTATATCCTCTTTAGTCATCCTAGTCATCATCCTAGTAGGTGTAGTGTGCCTTGTTTTCAAGTTTCCTATGTATTTGTTGTGTCCGTCTTCTCTGGTAGGATGTAAGTTGATCTGAGATAGAATCTGTGTTCCTCAAGTGCCTGCCTGGCAAGTGCAAGGTCCCGAGTTGATTCCCGGTACCAAAAAGAAACAAAAACAAAAACAGTCTATATGCCTCTGCATTCCCTACAGCTGTCAACGTATACATAGTAACTGCTCGGTGAATATTTACTCAAGGGATATTTATAAGTATGCTTCAAAATGAATTCATGATAAGCAAAAAATTAATACTGTTGAAAGGAAATGTTCTAATTTTCTAATGTGCCTAAATCATTTATATTGTATTGCAGGTCAGTTTACGTTGAGAGACATGTATGAACAATTTCAAAATATCATGAAAATGGGCCCCTTCAGTCAGATCTTGGTTAGTTATCCTTAAAAATTACTTCATACTTTCTTATTTATTTGTTTTTTGTTAAAATTTCTAAGAACAGATACACTTACTTTAATTATTTGGGTAAAAATAGATCTTTTAAAAATCAGTGTCAGTAGTAATGCCAGTATTAATTGTGGGCATTTGAACTATTAATCTTCAGCAATTAATGACTTTATGTTTAAATTTGTGTTAGGGTATGATTCCTGGCTTTGGAACAGATTTTATGAGCAAAGGAAATGAACAGGAGTCAATGGCAAGACTAAAGAAATTAATGACCATAATGGATAGTATGAATGACCAAGGTAAGATGGCAGATTACTTGACTCAGGGACAGTATTCTAAATATCAGCAAATTGAGATTTCACTTTTATTGACAAGAAGGGGGAAATTTAGACTTAAGAGATTTTTAGGCAGACTTACAGTAATTCTTACTTCTGTAATCATCTTTTTTTTTTTTTTGGTACTGGGAATTGAACTCAGGACCTCGCGCTTGCCAGGCAGGCGCTGTGCTGCTGAACTATATTCCCAGCCCTTAATTCTGTAATCATAATCCTTTGAGTAAGAACTTTCAAGTTACTGTAAACCAGTACCTATCTAGGAGACATGATGGCCTTCAAGTATCTGAAAGCCTCATTTTTTTTTTTTTTAAATGCATGAAAGGACACATACACACAAACCAAAATAGAAGTACGACACAAACACATTTCAGTTTAGTATGTGAAGAGAATTTCTGTAATTACAGATACAAAAACCGAGACTGTTTTATTTTACATAGTGGGTCATCTCTCTTGGAGATATTAGACTGGGACTAGCTAACCACTTAATGGGGGATGTTATAGACTAGAGAGAATACAGATGTAATAGAAATTTTGACTAACGTCCATCTTATTCCTGAGATTGTATGCAAATAAAGTCAGAAGAACTGTCCCTCATATTCTTAGTGATCAAAAAACTGGAGGGAATTAACTGGTTGGTTTTGTTGTGGTGGTTTTGAGACAGAGTCTTGCTGTGTAGCCTGGGCTGGCATCAAGTTTCCAGTCCTCCTGCCTTATCATCCTGAATGTTGGAATTACAGGAAATCAGCAGATTAGACTTTTTTTTTTTTTTTTTTGGTGGTTACTGGTATTAAATTTAGGGCCTTCCCTCTGGGCTACATCTCTATCCCTTTTTTATTTTTTTATCTTGAGAGAGGCTCTCAAGTTGCTATGTTGCCCTGGCTGGGCTTGAATTTGTGATCCTCCTACCTCAGCCTCCCGGAGTGCTAAGATTACAGGAATATGCCCCCATGCCTGGCTTTTAACTCATTTTTTTATATGCTACAGAAATGACTAAAACACTACTAGTAGTAATTATTTGATGTTAGGAAATACAATTTTTCTGTTCATTATAGATGGAACCTTCCTCCTGATTATTTATGTAGTCTAAGTTATGAACTAAAGGTTAATAGTTAACTTAGGATAGAATTAAGGTGAGTAGCTCTGTTCTTTTTTGAAATATATCATGTACCTCTGTTACGTGGAGGGCAGGGAAAGGGTAGAATCTGAAATTTAGAAATGGTGGACAAAGGGGTTCCAAAGTTTTCAGAATGTTCTATTTTACTTAAACTGTAAGGTACATGTGCATTTATTGTATCGTTTTTGTAGCTCATGAATACTAAAATATTCTTTTGAATATATTCCATGTTTAATATTGAAAAGTCAGAAGCAAACATGGCAAGTGATAACATTTATTAAATCTGTGTGGTGGTTTGACCATTTGTTATATCTGTTTTCCTGTGTGTAAGAAACAGCTGTTAAGCTCTATGAAGTAATACATTGCCCATTTGCACATAACTGCTTTGATGATGAGTAATAATTCTGTGTAAGTTAAAGTAAGTGACCCTCCCCCTCAGAGCTGGACAGTACAGATGGTGCCAAGGTTTTTAGTAAGCAACCGGGAAGAATCCAAAGAGTAGCCCGAGGATCAGGTGTGTCAACAAGAGATGTTCAAGAACTTTTGACACAGTATACCAAATTTGCACAGATGGTAAAAAAGATGGGAGGCATCAAAGGACTTTTCAAAGGTAAGAAAAGTAAGCTCATCATTAATTAACAAAATGAAAACACAGAAATTCAGAAACTAAATATTAATCTCAAGGAGTACTACCAGTACTGGAAAATTTACTGCTGAATTTCATATTATATTCAAATACTGTTGGGACTTAAAATGTGATTTGTAATGTAATTTAACTGTTTTCAAATTCAAGATAATACTGAAGAAAACAGTGATTTTTATGAACGTGTAATACATATTGTAGAAAATTTAGAGAATATAAGAGAGTAAAAAATTAAATATATATTACCTTTACTCTCAGAGAATCCTGTGGACCCTATTACAAGTACCAGTTGATATATCCGTAGCTTTCTTCCAGTACCTCATGATTACTTTTACTTACTGCCAGATAGCCTTCAAAACGTCTCTAATCAGTACTGCTAGTATCCCGGTTATGTATGTGTCTTTGTTTGGTGTGATGCCTCTCGTTGGACAGTTGGGGTGATTCATCAGCTTCTGTGTCAATTTCAGTTTCTGGGCAGTTCCATGAAGCCAGCAATTTTTGTCTGTTTTGATTAGAAACAGTAGATGCTGACTGAATTTTCTAATTTTAAGTTAATGGTCAACTAATTTTTAATATGTGTTTTTTACGTTACTACATAAGCTTAACATTTGTACATTTACTGTTTTGAGTTTCATTTGTGAAAATGTGCTTGTCCAGTTATTCCTTTTTCCTCTTACTGCTATATAAGAACTCTTTGAAATCCTTGGTTTATGCTGTGAATATTTTCTCCATTTTTATATTTGCCTTTTACTTTTATTTAATATTGTCCAATGAACAGAAGTTTCAGTTTTTAGGGTTGGAGGTATAGGTCTGATAGTGTGCTTGCTGGGCATATGGGAGGAGAACTTAGGTTCCAGTACCCAGCACTATACCCAAAAAAGATTACATTTTTAATGTAGCCAAGCCTATTTAGCTTTTCTCTTGGTTTCTTTTATGCTCATGATACCATAGTAGTCACCTATATTTTCTTGTAATTGTTTTTGGTTTTGTTTATTTATTTTTGTAGTGCTGGGAGCCAGTCCAGGTATTGGGCCATGGTAGGCAAGTGCTTTGCTGCTGAGCTATATTCCCAGCAGTTTTATTTTTGACTTTTTTTTTTAAATCCCAGCTGGAACTTATTTTGCTGTGTATTATATAAGGTCATAAGGGAAGTTTGTTTTTCTTGAGTTGATCAACTATTCCAGTCCTCTTATTTTCTAAATTAATTTGTTATTTAAAAAAATACTGATTATTAGGCAAGCTCCAAAGATAGTTTCTCAAAAGAATGAATATTTGTAGAAATTTTAAATTTTTGACAGTTTCCTTTTTTTTTTTTGCTTGCTATCTCCTATTCTTTTGTGACAAGAAAGAAAAGCTAGAAAAATATGTTTAAAATTTTATAATTCCCAACATCTCATGCTGTTTCATATAGTGATTAATAAACACCTTATGTCAGCTTAATATCTTTCTCAGTTGACACTGACTATTCCTGGGAGAATGTTGCAGATCTAGCAGTCAGAGGTTATCTAAACATTGACTTCCTATGTAGGCCCAGCCACGAGGAAGGGGCAGTGGACGTGCACACACACCAAGGCCGTAATACTTTTTAGAAACTTTCAGTCCTGAAAAATTCTTAGAACAAGATCACTAGCAGATAAGGAACTCACACCTTCTACATATTAATCGTGAATTTTTCACAGATTTTTATATGCTTTATGAAATCATGTCTTCCCTTTCATTCATATTCATAAGTTACATAATTTAATTCAGATTAGCCAGCTGTGATGCAGAGAATTGGGCAGCTTTCGGTTTTCATTTTTATTAAATGCTCTCGAGAAGTACTATAATTTTTTTTGGAATAAATAATTTTGCTGAAACAATTATGCTTATTCATTATTGTTGCATTGATTATATCTTTTGCTCCTTGTCTCTTAAGAACACAGCTGTTTTCTTTTTCTATTTTATTTTATTTTATTATTATTATTTATCTCTTTTTTGAGACAGGATTTCACTATGCAGTTCAGGCTGGCCTTGAACTCAAGTGATCCTCCTGCCTCAGCCTCCTGAGTGCTGGGATTATAGGCATGCGCCACCACACCTGGCTCAAGAATACAGCTGCTTTCTAAAGGATGCTTTTACTTGTTCTGTTTCTGAGTTCCTCTTCTTTCATTGCCTGCCTGCTTTTTTTTTTTGAGACAAGGTCTCACTGTGTAGTCCAGGCTGGTCTTGAACTCACTATGTGGCCCAGGCTGGCCTGGAACTCATGGAAGTCCTCCTGCCTCAGACTCCCACATGCTGAGATTATAGGCATGTGCCGGTCTTCTGGCCTTTTTTGCTGTTGAATTTTGACTAAGTCTATGGACATGGCTTGAAAAATGAAATTATATTATTTGTCATTCTGTTCCTTAAGCTTTCATTATGTTTAAAACATTTCTCTCAGAGAAAATTGTATTATTATTTAATAATGACAGATTGTATTATTCATCATTCTATTCCTTAAGCTTTATTATTTTTGAAGCATATATATATATATGTATATATGTACACACATACATACATACATAGACTTTCTCTCAGAGTCATTCCTCATGTTCATTTATCAATCATCTAGTCTGTCCCAGTTAGCCCCTCTATCTAGAAACTCAGCTTTTTGTTCAGACACCCTCATATCATTATTAAGCAATTGTAACAATAGTTTTGTGTTGATAACCACTCCACAGTTTTGATTATAGTGGCTCATTCACAGGTATACCTAAGAGTATAAGGAAAACATCATAGCTTTAGGAAAATCCTTTAAATATTTCTTTTTATGTGGGTACCGGGGGTCGAACTCAGGACCTCACGCTTGCGAGCAGGCACTTGTGCCGCTGAGCGATATCACCAGCCCTTTTTTCTTTTTTTTTTTTTTATGTGGGTACCGGGAGTCGAACTCAGGACCTCGCGCTTGCCAGGCAGGCGCTTATGCCGCTGAGCTATCTCACCGGCCCCAAATATTTCTTTATATAGAATTTCATTTGTTCTTCCTCAAAAAATGTATGTAATTGGGATAAAGATAAATGGGGAATATGGTAGAAATATTAATAATTGTGTTAGGATAATAAGAATATAGGTGAAATCTTTGTCTTTACTCAGTTTATGAAACTGTCTGTACTACTCTATATTACATACATGTCAAAACTCTGTTTTGTTCAGGTGGTGACATGTCTAAGAATGTGAGCCAGTCACAGATGGCAAAATTGAATCAACAGATGGCCAAAATGATGGATCCAAGAGTTCTTCATCACATGGGTAAATATAAAGTTGTTGCCAGCTGCTAATATACCATTTAATTGATAAAGATTAAGTTTTAGTGGTAAGTCTTCTGTTGGGTATTATAAAAATCTATTCAGAAGATACGTAATTTGAGGGAAATGACCACCTGATCCAAAGTTGAATAGTTAATAGCACTAGATAAGCTGAAGTTAATTCTTCTATTGCTGTGATTTTTTTTTTTTTTTTTTTTTTTTTTTTTTGGTCTTAATGAGACAGGGTTTCACTGTGCAGTTCAGGCTGGCCTTGAACTCACTTGGTAGCCCAGGCTGGCCTCGAATACAAAGTGATCCTCCTGCTTCAGCCTCCCGAGTGCTGGGATTACAGGTGTGTGCCACCACGCCCGGCCCTGTGTGATTTTTGAGCGAGATATTTAATCATCTGTTAATGCTTGTTCTAGTGACCTTTTACCCTATTTTGATACTGGATATATGTTCATTGACTTTGAAATTACATAGGGAATTTGAACCACAATTCCACTTTTATTGGTGTAACTTTGAAAAGCCCTTTAAACTTTCTGAACACTTTCCCCTTTTATGAAATCACAAATAACATCTTATCAGGAAATCATGACAATGAAATGAGCTGATATATGAAAGCATACTATGCCGAACATACAGTAGATGTTTAATAAATGACAACTTTTTATGTATCTTAATTTTGTTTGCAAGAAGACTCTTGGTCTTGCCAGAAAAAGTTTTTTATTTAGGTGTATTGACTGACAGGTGCTGTTCTAAGATCTTTTCATATTTTCTCTTACTCCTCTGAATACCTTGATGTGGTATATTATTCATTCTCTTTTATACATGAAGATACTGATAATACAAATTTTTAGGCCAGATGTGGTGGCACTTGCCTGTAATCCCAGTGCTTGGGAGGCTGAGGCAGGAACATCACTGTGAGTTTGAGGCTAGTATGTACTACATAGTGAGTTCAAGGGCAGCATGAACTACATAGTAAGACCCTGTCTCAAAACAAACAAACACAATAAAACCCCACAAATTTTTAGTTGTTATGTTCTTTAGGGCTAATGACTAACTTGCAATCAAAACACCGTGTTTTTTAGAAGTTAAATACATATTAGGTGAAAGTAACAAATCTTTCAAGTTCTGCTCACTAATTACTTGTCTTTGCTTTTACTCTAGGTGGTATGGCAGGACTTCAGTCAATGATGAGACAATTTCAACAGGGTGCTGCTGGCAACATGAAAGGCATGATGGGATTCAACAACATGTAAAGACGATGCCTTAACATAAACTGACTTGGTTGATTACATTATTTACTGAGACCTCAGAGAGTTTTCTTCCTTTTTGCAAATGGGGAAAAAAAGTATTTTTCTTGTCTGTCTTGCCCTCTTTTTCCCCTTTCCTTTTCCTTTCTTCCTTCCCTTCCTTCTTTTGATAAAAGGAAGGAAAATATGGTTTTTGTGGAAATTATTCTACTTCTGGTTTAAATTTTCCTCTGTTTTCATCATCGAAACAGTTCTTGAGTTAAACAATTCATGATGTAAAATTTTAGTACTTAAAGGTATTTTTAATTGTCTTAAAGGCCACACATTATATTTGTAAATGGCCCTGGTCAGTAAGTTACATGATGTCTCAATAAAAGTGCTGTAAAATAAATTCAAAGTGGCTATAAGTTAAGGGATTGTTAACTTTCTTTATATTTTAAAATGATCAGTGTATCACACAAAGAAAAGGTAGATAGAAGAACCAATAGGTGTGTGTCATGTAATTATGCCTGGAAGCTGGGAGTGGTGACCGAGTCTGTATTCCAGCATTGTGGGAGGCTAAGGCAGGAGGATCACAAGTTCAAGCCTGGCCTGGGCAATTGTGAGTTAGGAAGACCTTGTCTCCTAAATAAATAAATAAATAAATAAATAAAAGAACTGGAGATAAAGCTTAGTGCAGAGACTTTGGGTTCGGTCCCCAGCACTGCAGAGACAAACAAAAACTCTACCTGGAAATACATCTTTAATGGAAAATATGGTAGAAGAATTGAATCAAGAGTATTGGGAGGGCCGGTGAGATGGCTCAGCGGCATAAGCGCCTGCCTTGCAAGCGCGAGGGCCCAAGTTCGACTCCCGGATCCCACATACGAAAAAGGGGCCGGTGATATCGCTCAGCGGCACGGGTGCCTGCTGGCGCGCGAGGTCCTGAGGTCGACCCCCCGGTACCCACAAAAAAAAAAAAAAAAGAGTATTGGGAATTTTTATTTATCCTAGAATACTTGAGATAATTTTTCTATAGAAAATCTTAGTTCTGTTATTTAAATTATAGTCAAGAGTTTGGTTACAGTTTACAGTGTGTGAAGATTCTATACACAGCCTGGACTTCTAACCTATTTTGAAACCTTAATGACTATTTTTTTAAAGTTATATTTCTTATATACTAAAAACCTACTTGAAGCAATTGATGTACTTCAATAGTAGCTAATGAATGGACTTCCTAATGTGAAAATAATGGGAAATTATGAGGCTGTTACTTTTTTTTTTTTTTTTTTTTTTGTGGGTACCGGGGGGTCGACCTCAGGACCTCGCGCGCCAGCAGGCGCCCGTGCCGCTGAGCGATATCACCGGCCCCTTTTTTGTATGTGGGTTCCGGGAGTCGAACTCGGGTCCTTGCGCTTGCCGGGCAGGCGCTTAAGCCACTGAGCCATCTCACCGGCCCTTTTTTTTTTTTTTTTTTAATGTGGGTACCGGGAGTCGACCTCAGGACCTCGCACTTGCCGGGCAGGTGCTTACGCCACTGAGCTATCTCACCGGCTCGAGGCTGTTCCTATTACATATTATCAATAAGCTGGGTATGGTGGCGCATGCCCGCACTATGGGAGCTGAAACCTGAGGATTGCAAGTTCAAGGCCAGCCTGGGCAACAGTGACTTAGCAACACCCTGATTTACAATAAAATATAAAATAAAATAGAATAAAGGGCTGTGAAGTAGTTCAGTTAAAGGCTGGATTCAATCCCAAGTGTCACCAAAAAAAAAAAAAAAAGCCCATGACACATTTAATCTGGTTATTGATTACCTTGGATTGCTGCACGGTTCATTTAAATTTTTTTTAGGGAAAGGGCTAAGTTGCCCAAACTGACCTCCTGTCCCAAGCTCAAATGATCCTTTTACCTTAGCCTTCTGAGTAGCTGGGTTTACAGGTGCACATCACTGTGCTAGTGTAGAATTACGGCTTTTAAAAAAAGATAGGATTAATTGAAAATATTAGAATGATTACCATGTCTATGACATGAAGATAATAGTTATGCATTAAAATGTATTTTGACCTAGGATGAACTGATTTCAACAAAGGATTGATTTTTTTGGAAAAAAAAATCAAATAACTAGCGTTTGTCTTCTTTCTCGTCGTCTTCCTTCTCTTCCTCCTCTTTCATTGTCATCGTCGTCGGTTCATCATCTTCATCATCGTCATTGTCATCCTGGGAATTAAACCCAAGGCCTTTGTACTGAGCTACATATCCCCCCGCCCTTTTTTTCTTTTACGGTTTTGTGAGACAGTCTTGCTAAGTCACTAAGTTCCCTAGGTTGGGCTTGAACATGCAATCCTTCTTCCTCGGTCTCTAGGCTTCTGTGATGAAGGCATGGACCACCATGCCCCCCTTGATACTGATTTTCTGTGATTCAGGTGTCTTAAAAAGGTCTTATATGCCAAAGTATCTTTTAAAAATAATAAAACACAAATGATTTTCTTGTTTACTTGGGCAAACATTTTTATATTCCACAAATTATTTTTGGCCAGATAAAAACCGAAGTATTCCTATGGAATTTGCATCAAGGTAAAAATTACTTATTTTGTGTTCTGCGGAATGTTATAGCAAGGTCTCACTATAGAAATTTGACAGTAGAGATAATATTGTCCTTCATCTTAGTTCCTAATGAAATTGATGCATACCACCTTTTCTGATGTGTGTATTTTTCTGATGTGTGCATTTTTGTGATTTCTGTTCTTAGAGTTTCAATTTTGAGTTTTGATCAAAAAGAGAAATTAAAGACCTATGATCATAATAACCTTTATGGCTTCAGCATAGATTTTAATATTTTTATGTCTAATGCGAATTTATTTTTAGGAAGCTAAAATAACATTGGCAAAGGACAGCTAAAGGTTTAGGATATCTAGTTTGGCTTCCATTTCTCTTTCCTTTTCTGTTAATTGGAACACATTTCCCTTTATTTTTCATTATTTTAAAATTGCTTTTTGGCTTTTTATATCTGATATAGTCCCAATTTAGGCCACTAGCTAGCTCTAATATTGTGCAATATTGAATTCTTTAATCTTACTATGTTACCTGAATGTATGCAAACATAAACCTAAGTATAGTTTCCTTAAATTTACAGTGATTATGGAATTATAAAACAAAAACAAAGCTAGAAATTAAATAACGGCAAACTACAAAACCCTTTGGCAGATCGACAATTTAAATGTGATGTGAATCTTCTCCTGAAAGTATATTTGGTGGCATATGTAAAGGTGTTTATTGCAATTTTATAGGGAAAATTTTTGGAAAAAATTAAGTACTTTTTACCATGTAATAAATGTGTTACATAAACCATTATTTTGTTCAAATGAGTAGAGTATATTATGAGATAAAATGTTCAGATAAAATAGGTTCTGATATGCAATAAAATTGTACTAACCTTGAATAGAATTATATTGTCACATGACTAAAAAGAAATGGTATCAATGAATACTGACAGATGGCACTAAAACCAAAAAATTTATTTGGATTAAAATTCTATATTAAGGTAAAAGTAAAATAGTATTTTATTAATACCTTATTCAGCATATTTAAGATATTTTAAAAGTAGACCACAGTAAAAAATTAATTCAGATTAATTTCTTTTATAAATAGCTCTAGTATATACAGATAATTTCATTAAAAGACGCATCAAAGCATTTAAAATAAAAACATGAAGGAATTTAACTTGATGTTTATATATATGGTTGTTTTAGTTACTTTTCTCTTGTTGCTGAGACAAAATACCCAACACTCACAAGTTAAAGGAGGAAAGGTTTATTTAGCTCCAGTTTGTACAGGTTTCAGTCCATAATTGGCTGGCTCCAAGGCAGGGTGGCCTGGCAGAGGAGAAACAGTGCATGGCAGGCAGAAGGTAGCAAAGCAACAAGGGTCAAGACAAGCCTCCTTCTGTCCCTTATATTGTATGCAGGCTACTTGCCCTAGGGTGGTGCCCTTAATCCTAGCCAGAACTGTGCCAGACAAATCAGTGTTCTGATTTAGTAATCACTCACTCTTGATCTCAGCACCACACACTCCACATCCAGCCACCTCTGAGAAGCAGCCCCCTATGACTGCATGAGAGCTTGGGGGAGCATCTAGACACAAGCCATAAGAGTGATAAAAGAAAGTATTTTACTGGTTGAATACAGAGAGGAGCCAAGAATTTGAATGAACTCTAATAAAAACTGTTATATAGTAAAAATCATGGTTAAATAACAACTAAGTGTAGACAGGTGTGGTGGTGCATGCCTGTAATCATAGTGCTCCGGAAGCTGAGGCAGAAGGATCACCACGAGTTTGAGGCCACTCTGGGCTATATAATGAGTTTAAAGCCAGGCTAGAATACATAGTGAGACCCTATCTCAAAAAAACAAAACACAGGGGCCGGTGAGATGGCTCAGTGGCATAAGCGCCAGCCTGGCAAGTGCAAGGGCCCGAGTTCGACTCCCGGAACCCACATACGAAAAAGGGGCCGGTGATATCACTCAGCGGCACGGGCGCCTGCTGGCGCGTGAGGTCCTGAGGTCGACCCCCGGTACCCACACACACAAAAACAAACAAAACACAACAAAACAAAACTCTTTTTAATGGGGGTACCAGGAGTTGACCTCAGGACCTTGCGCTTGCCAGGCAGGTGCTTATGCCACTGAGCTATCTCACTGGCCCCAAAAACAAAACTCTTAAGCGTATATAGTTACTGATACTTCTCAAAACCTAGAAATATTGTGATAATATCCAAACCAGAAAGCCATCGTCACAGTTCATATCAGGATGATTCTCTTTTATCATTGGTGTTCATTGTTTTGTTTGTTTTGTTTTGTTTTGTTTTGTTTTGAGACAGGGTCTTGTTATGTAGTTCAGGCTGGCCTTGAACTCGCTATGTCATCCAGGCTGGTCTCGAACTTACGGCAATCCTCCTGCCTCAGTCTCCTGAGTGCTGGGATTATAGGAATGCACCACCACACCCAACTCATTGGTATTCATTGGATTAGAAACTAAATAATCTTTAAAATTCTGTTCCAATTCGTTTACCACATTTTGAAAATTAAGGTATTCCATTACTCTTAATGCCTCCTTTGCTTTTGAGGCAGGAGTTATAGGAATGATGTATTTGCATCTCAAATACTGGGGGATTAAACTTTACCTCTAGATCAGTTGTGTAGCCTGTAGCATACTATTGTAGAAAAGTGGTTAATTGATGCAATGTGAAATTTTGCTGAGTTTTTCCCGCACTGTGCCACTTGGGGATAGGTAATTTGTGCTTCATGTTGAGTAACTGCTTACCTAAGACCCTAGGCCCAAACCCATTGCATTGACCTCTTGTCTGTAATATGGGCATATTGAGTACAAAGTAATTTTTTATACAGTACTTTAAAAGTGAAAATACAGCAATGCCTGCCTGGCAAGTGTGAGGTTGTAAGTTCAATTCCCGGTACCAAAAAAAAAAAAAAAAGAAAATGAAAATATACCCTACAGGCTGGTCATTATGGTATATTTCCTCTTATGAATGTGGTGTTTACTTCCATATAAGTTCTTTTTGCATTTGGCATGCATATGTGGCTTTTTGTAGTTCTTTCATTACTATTTGTCTCTTCATCTGAAGAGCATATTTTATCTGTTAGCATCACTTGGCTTCAGGGTTCTTTCATTAGTCTGAAACAGTGCATTTTGGTATTGGTTATGTCATAAATGGAAAAACAGCCAAGAAACTGCACAATGGTGCCTGCTTGTAATGGGTAATTCACATGAGCCTGGCAAGAAACTCTGCTGCCTGGGCCTTGGACTCCCCTGACGCTGCTGTGCAGAGGCTTTTCCTGCTTCAAGGAGGTATGTGGGCCTGACAGTGAGTGTGTGGCCTCGTTTTCTTAAGGTATCTTAAAGTTTTGTGTCTTCTTCCCAGAAGAAGACGTGTCCATGTCCCATTGAGTAAGAACATAAAAAGACTGCATATGTCCACATTTTAGGAGTCATGCTTCCTTGCTTTTTATGAGCTTTTATAAATGCAAAGGGAAACTTACCCTCACTGACCCAAAAGAGGTGATCCATTTTATTGGATATGTTCATGGGCCTGTACTTTCTGATCTTGGGGAATCACTTAAGGGATAATAATCTCAGTTTGTACAGAACTGGTCCAAAAAAATAGCTGCATATTTTTGACACTCTGATAAAAAGTTGATTTTTGTTTTTTGCAATTTTCTTCTTACTGTGTCAAACAATGAGCCATGTATGGTGGTGCACATGTGTAATCCCAACACTCAGAAGGCTGAGGCAGGAGGATTGCTGCGAGTTCAAGGCCAGCCTGGGCTCCATAATGAGTTCAAGACCAGCCTGGACTACATAGTGAGTTCAAAACCAAAAAAACACCCCAAAATAATGTGATTGATCTTGCCCTAACTGATGGGGATCTTTCAAGATCAGCAATGTAATCTTCAGATAATTATATCTGTTTTGTTTGTCTTTTAAGACAGGTCTTGCTATGTAGTCCAATGTGACTTTGAACTTGCTGTGTAACCCAGCCTAACCCCATACTCACCATTCTCCAGTCTTAGCCTCCCAAGTGCTGGGATTACAGGTGTGTACCACCAAATCCAGCTGCTGATTTTGCTGCTGCTGCTGCTGCTGCTGCTCCTCCTCCTCCTCTTCCTCCCCCTCCTCTTTTTTTTTTTTTTTTTTTTAAGGCAGGGCCTTGCTGTGTTCTAAACTGGGCTTGAATTCCCGGGCTCTGGTGATCCTCTTCCTCAGCCTGCGTAGCTGGGACTCTTTCAGTGTTGTGCTGGCCACCGCTTAGGTTTGAATCCTGGCTCTACTGTTTGCCAGCTGTGTCACTGCACAAGTTATTCTCTCTGAACCTTTGTTGCCCCATCTGTAAGCTGTTGGTAGTACCTCAGAGTTGCTGTGAGGGAGAAGAGGTAATACAGGAAAGCCCTTTTAGCTCAGTTCCTGCATGCTGGGTTCCATATGTGAAGCTACTACAGTTACTTAGTAATTTATTTTTCTTTATGCTTAAATCAACAAAAAGGCAATTTAATTTTTATCATCTTGTGTTTTTCTTGTGCTTTTTGTTTTGCTTTTTGAGGTGGAATCTTGCTGTGGTGCTCAGGCTGGCCTCAGCCTCTTGAGTAGCTTGGGATTACAGGCATGGGCTCCTGCACCCAGCTTGTGTGTATCATTTTGGATGAAAATATATCCTTAAAAATAAAGAGGAGAAAAAAAGATGGTGGATGTGTAAGAAGCAGGCAGCGAAACTCTCTAAAAGTTGCCGTTGGACCACGGGAATACAGTGACCGGGAGAACACAGGAGGGAGGGAGGTGCCTCCCCTGGACCCAGGAAAGTCCTGAAGCGCAGTTCAGGACTCAGGGCGCCAGTGAAGGGCACTTTCAACAAAGAAGAAGGAGGAGACCGCGGCGCCTTCTCCCTGTCCCAGGAACCGTGGCGCGACCGAAGCTCAAATCTGCTGACACGGTGACAACCAGCGCCCCGGGGAGCCCCCACGGAGGATCGCGAGACAGCAGCGGGGCAGGGGAGCGGCGGAGGACTGCGCTGTCCAGCAGTGAGTGTCTCTCAGCTACAGCTGTCCCGCCCCAGAGAGCGACTGGCCGGGCGCCATTGTGGGGGGTGCGGCGAAACTCAGAGCGGCGCGAAAACACAGCGCTCAGGACTTGCGCTCGGGACAGTGCGGCACCGCGGCTCTCAGGCCCACGGAAAGTGCAGCGAGGGCAGCAGGGAACAAGACTGGTCTCTGCCTGAGAGTACAGGCTTCTGCTCACCGCCCGCCAAAGGGCCGCTCCTGGCTTACTGGGACGGACCTGCACGGAACAGGGCTCTGTCACCACACGGTGCCTGCCTACAGCAGAGTCAACACCTGGAACTGGTTCTTTTTATATTTTCTTTTATTTTTTTATTTTTTCTCTCATTTGTTTTTTGTTCTGGTGAAGGGTTTTTTTTTTTGGGGGGGGGGGTTTATTTTTGTTTCGTTTGTGTGTTTTGTTGTTTTTGTCTTCGTTTTTGTTTCTGTTTGTCTATTTGCTCTTTCCTTCATTATTCTCTCTGGTTTTTATATGAGTGTAAACAGAGCCTCTAACCTCTTTGTGACTGTGGTTGTGATCTGTTCTTCTTTTATCCCTTCCTTCTCTTTCTCCCACCAGTCCTCTGCACCAGTTTCCCAATGTTAGTGGGATCCCTCTTGGTCCTCTAACCTTACATCTAATTCCTTCCTCTTCTCGCAATACTCTATTTCCTCCTTAACTCATTTTACATTTAAACTCCTGAGGGAAAAATTGACATATTAAGGACTTGTATACTGCATGTAATTTTTCTGGTGTGTTTTAGATTTTGTTATATAACTGCAACTCTACTTTATACAATTAAAAGTGGCAAATAACTGGTTAGCTCAGTCTGTCATTTTCTAGGCAGTGTTTGATGCTTTAGGTACCATTATAGCCAAAAGTGAAATAATTGTTCTAAACAGATTTCCTTCCTGATATTTCATGATTGAGATTGACTAAGGGTCACAGAAAATACAGTGGCACAGTACCAAAGAACCAAGGACTGGACCAAACAGGTAGCAACTTCTCATATCCAACAAATTGAAGAGGTAGGATCTGGCAGCAAGCTCAAAACCCAAAAGCAATCTTCACTTGGAAGATACTGCAGAGAAGTAGTCATCTCCTAAGGATCTTGAACACTAGCAATAAAGTAACCTACCATAGGTAATTTACAAACATCGCCCCAGGAATTAAACTAAAGAAAGAAAAGAAAATGAGATGACACTTAAACAAGATGCAACCCCACACATCCAATTCACCAAAGGCAAACCTAGGGGGCAATGAGGTGGGACAATCCGAAAGCCACCCACCTGGCATCTCTGAAGTAACAACAAAGTAACTGAATGAGGCTCTGGAAAAAATTAAATCAGAAATAATTTCACAGATAATTTCACAGATAATGCAGATATCTCTGCAGAGATAATGTCCACAATGAAGACCATGCTTAAGGACACTATAGCTGATACAGACAAAAAAATAAATGAGCTTAAGAAAATTATAGAAACCATGAATGTTCAGCATAGGAAAGAAATGGAATCCATAAGGCAGATTCAAGCAGATATCCAGGAGAACAAAAATTCCATTGAAAGTATTTGTAGCAGATTAAGCCAATGTGAGGACAGGATCTCAGATATAGAAGACAGGCTTCCAATTAGTGATCATGAAAAGAAAGAATTCTTAAAAATAGCAAGGGACAATGAAAAATCAATTTAGCAGCTGCTAGATGACTCAAAGATAAACAACTTAAGAATAATTGGAAAAATGAAAAAGCAGAAGATAGCATAAATGATATTAGAACCTTGTTCACAGACATTATCACGGAGAACTTCCCTGGAAGAGAAAAAGAATTTGATCTTCATATAAATGAGGCTTATAGAACTCCAACTAGACATGATCAAAAAAAAACTTCAGCCAGACATAACATAGTCAAGATCCCAGAAAGTCAACAGAAGGGCAGAATCTTAAAAGCTGTTAGGGACAAGAGACAAATCACCTATAAAGGAAAACCCATCAGAATCACAGCTGACTTTTCAGCACAAACCCTCAAGTCAAGAAGAGCTTGGAATGACGTATTTCAAGCTCTAAAGGAAAATAACTTTCAACCCAGATTGATGTACCCCGCAAAACTATCTTTCAAAATTGATGGAGAAATAAAATACTTTCATGACAAAGAACATCTGAGAAAATTTATGACCACCAAACCAGCAGTCCAAAATGTTCTTAAGGACATTCTAGAAAGAGATAACAAGGACTACAACTCGAGGAACCCCAACAGAAGGAATCCACCAGGCAGGGCAGATAATTAAATAGAGGGAGAGGGGAAAAACAGAGTGGGAACCAACAACAGGAAAATATGACAAGCATAAGTCAATACTTATCAGTTTTAACCATCAATGTTAATGGTCTCAATTCACCAATCAAAAGGCACAGACTGGCAAAATGGATCAAGAAGCAAGATCCAACAATATGCTGTATACAAGAAACACATTTAATTCAGAAAGAAATTCATAGACTGAAAGTCAAAGGATGGAAAACAATACTCCATGCGACAGGAACCCAGAAAAAAGCAGGGGTAGCTATTCTTTTCGCAGACAAAGTGAATTTCAAGCCAAGAATGATTCAGAGAGATAAAGACAGTCATTACATCCTTGTAAAGGGAAAATTCCAAGAGGAAGAGATAACGATCATAAATATATATGCATCAAATACCAGTGCACCCAGCTATATAAAACAAGTATTAAAGGACATGAAAAATCAAATAAGCACTAATACGATTATATTGGGAGATCTCAATACTCCACTGTCACAAAAAGACACATCAACTAGACAAAAAAATCAATAATGAAATAGTAGAACTGAACCAAACTTTGGAACAAATGGACTTAGTAGATGTCTACAGAGTGTTCTACCCCACAACATCAGAATACACGTTCTTCTCAGCTGCACACGGGACGTTCTCCCAAATAGACCACATACTAGCTCATAAAACCTGCTTAAGTAAATGCAAAGGAATTGAAATTATCCCATGCATATTATCAGACCATAGTGCAATGAAATTGGAAATCAATGGCAAAAGAAATCACAAAAACTCCCTAAACACATGGAAATTAAACAGCACCCTCCTGAACAACCAATGGGTCACAGATGAAATTAAAGAAGAAATTAGACAGTTTCTACAACTGAATGATAATGACAGTACAACATACCGGAACTTATGGGATACAATGAAAGCAGTCCTAAGAGGGAAATTTATAGCATTAAATACCTATGTCAGGAAAATAGAGCAAACGCAAATAAACAACTTAATGGCAAACCTCAAACTTTTAGAAAAAGAGCAGGCTAAGCCAAAAGCCGTACAAGGGAGGAAATTATAAAGATCAGAGCAGAAATTAACGTATTGGAGACTAAAAAAACAATACAAAGAATCAATGAAGGAAAGAGTTGGTTCTTTGAAAGAATAAATAAGATTAACAAACCCTTATCCAACCTTATTAAAAAAGGAAAAGACAGGGCCAGTGAGATGGCTCAGTGGCGTAAGCACCTGCCTTGCAAGCACGAGGGCCTGAGTTTGACTCCCTGATCCCACATACGAAAAAGGGGGCCAGTGATATCCCTCAGCGGCACGGGCGCCTGCTGGCGCACGAGGTCCTGAGGTCGACCCCCTGGTACCCACAAAAAAAAAAAAAAAAAAAAAAGGAAAAGACTCAAATCCATGCAGTTGAGAATGAAAAGGGTGATATCACGATGGACCCTGCAGAAATCCAGAAGATCATCTATACCTATTTTGAAAATTTATATTCTACTAAGATGGAAAATGCAGAAGAAATGGACAGATTCCTAGATACGTACGAATTACCAAAGCTGAATCAAGAAGATTTAAAAATCCTAAATAAACCAATATCAACCAATGAAATCAAAGATGTAATTAAAAACTTCCCAACAAAGAAAAGCCTAGGCCCTGATGGATTCACTGCCAAATTCTACAAGAAATTTAGAGAAGACCTAACATCATTACTTCTCAAACACTTTAATGAAATTGAAAGGGAAGCAATACTCCCAAATTCATTCCTGGAAGCAAGCATTACCTTGATACCAAAACCAGAGAAGGACCCAACTAACAAAGAGAACTACAGGCCAATCTCCCTAAAGAACATAGATGCAAAAATCCTCAATAAGATACTGGCAAACAGAATCCAACAAATCATCAAGAAGGTTATACACCATGACCAAGTTGGATTCATCCCAGGGATGCAGGGATGGTTCAACATACATAAATCAATAAATGTAATACACCATATTAACAGAACCAAAGACAAAAATCACATGATCATCTCAATAGATGCAGAAAAAGCTTTTGACAAAGTCCAGCACCTTTTCATGATAAAAACCCTACAGAAAATTGGAATAGAGGGTCTTTATCTCAATCTGATAAAAGCTATCTATGACAAACCAACAGCCAATATTATACTAAATGGCCAAAAACTGAAAGCCTTCCCTCTAAAATCAGGAACAAGACAAGGATGTCCACTGTCCCCACTCTTATTCAACATAGTTCTGGAAACTTTAGCCAGAGCAATTAGACAAGAGAAAGAAATAAAAGGAATAATGATTGGAAAGGAAGAAGTTAAATTATCATTATTTGCAGATGACATGATACTCTACACAGAAGACCCCAAAAACTCCACTAAAAAACTGCTAGATTTTTTTTTTTTTTGTGGGTACCGGGGGCTCGACCACAGGACCTCGCGCGCCAGCAGGCACCCATGCCTCTGAGCGATATCACCAGCCCCTTTTTTTTTTCGTATGTGGGATCCGGGAGTCAAACTCAGGCCCTCGCGCTTGCCGGGCAGGCGCTTAAGCCGCTGAGCCATCTCACCAGCCCCAAAAACTGCTAGATTTGATAAGCAAATTCAGTAGTGTAGCTGGATACAAAGTCAACACTCAAAAATCAATAGCCTTCCTGTACACAAATAACAAACTCACTGAAAGAGAAATTAGGGAAACAACACCTTTCACAATAACATCCAAAAAAATGAAATACCTAGGAATCAATCTCACAAAGGAGGTAAAAGACCTCTACACTGAAAATTACAGTACTCTGAAAAAGGAGATTGAAGAGGATATCAGAAAATGGAAAAATATCCCTTGCTCTTGTGTAGGAAGAACCAACATAGTGAAAATGACCATACTTCCAAAATTGTTATACATATTTAATGCAATTCTGATCAAAATCCCAACAACATATCTCACAGAGTTAGAGAAAACAACCCTAAAATTCATCTGGAACCAGAAGAGACCTAGAATAGCAAAGACAATTCTGGGCAACAAAAGCAAGGCAGGGGGCATCACAATCCCTGATTTGAAATTATGCTATAAAGCTACTGTGATAAAAACAGCGTGGTATTGGCAAAAAAACAGACCTGAAGATCAATGGAACAGATTAGAAGATGCAGAAACAACTCCAGACATACTAAGCCACCTTATCTTTGACAAAGATGCCAAACACATTCACTGGAAGGAAGACAGCCTCTTTAATAAATGGTGCTGGAAAAACTGGCTCTACACATGCCGAAGATTAAAATTAGACCCATATCTTTCACCGTGCACTAAACTAAATTCAAAATGGATCAGAGATCTAAATATTAAAACAGAAACATTAAATCTCCTGGAAAATAGAATAGGTAAAACTCTTGAAGACATTGGTGTAGGCAAAGACTTTATGAATAAAACCTCAACCGCACAGGAAGTATCACAAAGAATCAACAACTGGGAACTCATCTTATTATTTTTCTTTTGTGTGGGTACCGGGGGGTCGACCTCAGGACCTCGCGCGCCAACAGGCACCCATGCCGCTGGGCGATATCACCGGCCCCTTTTTCGTATGTGGGATCCGGGAGTCAAACTCGGGAACTCACGCTTGCAAGGCAGGCGCTTACGCCGCTGAGCCATCTCACCGGCCCGGGAACTCATCTTATTAAAAAGCTTTTGCACAGCAAAGGAAACCACCAACAGGGTGAAGAGACAACCCACAACGTGGGAAAAAATGTTTGCCAGCTGTTCCTCAGACAAAGGATAACTATCGAGAACATATAAAGAACTCAAAAAAATCAGACCTCCCAAATTTAAAGACCCACTCCAAAAATGGGCATCTGAGACGAATACACATTTCTCAGATGAAGAAATACAAATGGCAAATAAATATACAAAAAAATGTGCAACATCACTAGTCATTCGAGAGATGCAAATTAAAACAACACTGAGATACTATCTCACCCCAGAAAGAATGGATATTATTAAGAAATCAACTCATAACAAATGCTGGAGGGGCTGTGGGGAAAAAGGAACACTTCTTCACTGTTGGTGGAAGTGTCAACTGGTACAGCCACTGTGGAAATCAGTGTGGAGATTCCTCAAAACTAGGGTTGGAGGTCCCATTTGACCCAGCTATTCCCCTTCTGGATATCTTCCCAGAAGAGTTATAAACATCGTACCACAGCGATATATGTGCACCCATGTTATAGCAGCACAATTTGTAATAGCCATCTTGGAAACAACCCAAATGCCCATCAACTGAGGAATGGATAAGAAAGATGTGGTATTGTTATACAATGGAGTACTATTCAGCCATAAAGAAGGATAAACTGGAGTCTTTTATAGGTAAATGGATGCAACTCGAGAAAATACTCATAAGTGAAATAAACTGGATGCACATGTGTAAGCATCGTATTGTCTCTCTAGTATGAAAAACTGAAAGAGTAAATAAGATACAAAATGTACAATAGACATAGTGAATCAAAAAGAAACTGGTCAAAAGGAAAGAGACTGGGATAGGGGAATAGGGAAAAGAATGAAAGGAAAGGAAAAAAAATTTGTATATATATATAAGATGGTTAAGCTAGATACACTACTAATTTTACTTAGTTCATTGAAGAGTAAGGTTTGTGCCAATAATGTTTGAACAATTGAATGCTAATACCTGGTTTCCTGAATAACTAACTTAAAGATAACAATATGTAATGCATTAACCATTGTTACCCTCCTATTATGTTGTTTTGAAAATTTCTTTTTTGATTTGTTCTGTTTTATTTTTTCTTCTCTTTAAAATAAAAATAAAGAAAGATAGAAAGAAAGAGGATAGGGCCGGTGAGATAGCTCAGTGGCACAAGCGCCTGCTAGCAAGCGTGAGGTCCTGAGTTTGACCCCCGGTACCCACACACACACACACAAAAAGATAAAAAGCTAAAGAGGGGCCGGTGAGATAGCTCAGCGGCATAAGCGCCCGCCTGGCAAGTGCAAGGTGCTGAGTTTGACTCCTGGTACGCACATTAAAAAAAGAAAAAAAGGGCCAGTGAGATAGCTCAGCGGCATAAGCGCCTGCCTGGCAAGTGCAAGGTCCTGAGTTCGACTCCCGGTACCCACATATGAAAAGGGTGCCAGTGATATTGCTCAGCGGCATGGGCGCCTACTGGCATGTGAGGTCCTGAGTTTGACACCTGGTACCCACAAAAAAAATAAAAAAAGAATATAGATACTATTTGAGGGATGGGGTAACCCTAAAAATACTCTTTATTTTATATATAGAGAGAGCAAGAGAGAGAGAAAGCTATGTAACAGAGATAAGAAAGCATTACTTCATGAACATTCCTGCCTATCAAATTTTATTTAGCTTTATTTTTCCAACCTTACACAGAGATGAGTAGATCCAAATTTACCTTTTTAGCTCTTTGTACAGTGGTACCTCACTTCATGAACTTAATTCTTTCCATTATTCTGGTTCCAGAATTTGTTCCACGATTCTGGTTGCAGTTGAATTGCAAGCATATGCAGTTTTCAGAATCATGAAAAGAATTAAGTTCATGAACTGAGGTACCACTGTACATCAAATGTTGTGTTTTCTAGCACATTAGAATATTTGAATTTATTTTTGCCACAGTGCTACAGTGCTACTTATATTACAAAGTGAAAGGTAAAACATGGCATGTTGTTTTGTTGCCTAGCTTTAGTTGAGCTATGACAGTTTGGAAATATTGACAAAAATATAAATGCCCCAAATAAAACCAATAGAACTTCATGCTGAATTGTCGATTTGTAATAAACTGCTCTTCAATTGCATATTTGTATGAATATTACTGTTTTTAGGAAACATTTCCAGTTCGTTTTGGAAGATAACTTGCAGTTTGAATTTTCAGTGTACTAAGAAAGGCACTCAGTGTCTCCCACCCCACACCCCCGCCCGCTGCCTGTTGTAGATCATGGTGTCAGTGGCAGCCCCAACTGAGAAACAGTGGCCTAGGACAGCCCCGCCTGGCCCTGGGAAGCAGGCACTGCGACAGGAGGTGGGGAAGTGGGTCGTGAATTCTGATCCAGCTGGGAGGGAGGAGTGGAAGTTCCCGCCCCCGAGAGCAGTGAGGCGGCAGCCACAGTTGATTATGGCAGATTCTCACAAGAGGAACACTTCAGACACTTCAACTCCCCTGCTTCCGCAGTTCAGGGAGCTCATATTTCTCATATTGCGCAGCAGGTGTCGTCTTTATCAGCGGAGCGTCTCAGCGCTCATCTGACAGCAGAGGCTCCTCACAGAAAGCTCACGGGACCCTAGCGTGGCGCTCGTCTTACAGAAACATTTTGAAAGACCCATCTTCTTAAGATACAAGGGGTAGAAAAGGAGGCAGAGAAAACCCTGGAGTTCCTGCTGTCACTTCTATAACTGTTCCAACTCCCATCTATCAGACTGGCAGCGGACAGTACATTGCCTTTGCCTCAAATGGAGCTTCACAGTTGGCCAGCCCAGGAACAGATGGCCTGGGGGGACTTCAGACATTAACCAGGACCAATGCAGGCAGTGCTCAGCGAGGTGCCATTCTCCAGGATGCACAGACCTCTGATGGACAGCGGGTACTTGCGCCTGGCAGCCAGGTGGTTGTACGAACTGCATCAGGAGATGTGCAAGCATATCAGATCCGTACCACACATTCAGCTGCCACAGACTGCCACAAACTGTGGTGATGACATCTCTGGTGAAGCTTACATCTTAGACAACGAAGACAGATGACCTCCAACTGAAGAGAGAAATAAGGTTGATGAAACATAGGGAAGCTGCTTGAGAATGCTGCAGAAAAAAAAAAAAAAGAATATGTGAAACGCCTGGAAAATCGAGTTGCAGTTCTGGAAAATCAAAACTCTAATTAAAGAGAGTTAAAAATTTTGAAAGATCTTTATTCTCATAAAAGTGTTTGATTCTTTAAAGAGAGTATTTTTGTACACTTGTCTAAAATACTGGGGAGGCTGAGGCAGGAGGATCACTGCAATTTCTTTCTAGTGGAGTTTTATAAATTAAAAGGTCAAAAGTGAAGCTAATTTCCAGATAGGCTTTTGGAACTCAAGGATAAATGTCTTATCTAAGAGATTTGGTGACAGAGGATACAATGGAAAGTTACCTCAAGGAAGCTACTGGCACAACTGGCAGCTTCATAAAAATTAAACATAAGCAAGAAATGAACTTTCAGCAATTTAAACATTGAGTTTAAACTAGTCATTAGTCCAAAAATGGCAGAGAAGTCATCAATCCAAATTCAGTAAATAGAATTTGAAAAAAAGAAATGTACAGTACTTATAACCTGTGAAAATACATTCTGCTTCAGCAGTGAAAATTATAGTTGAATGTTATGTGCTAGTTTGGAAAATAAAATATATAACATTATAAACATCACATATTATTAATAATAAAGATTATTTTTTTGGTTTTGTGCTTTTTTTTTTTTTTTTTGGCCAGGCATGTTAGGACATACCTGTAATCCCAGTAGAGTACTTGGGAAGCTGAGGCAGGATTGTGAGTTTGAGGTCAGCTTGGGCTACAAAGGAAACTCAAGAGCAACCTGAACTATAATGTACTCTGAAACTGTCTCAAAGAAAACAAAAAAACGTTTTTTTTCCCCATTTTCCCAGTAAGAAGAGATTTTGTTTTGTTTTTTGTTTTTTTGGTACCAAGAATCAAACTCAGGACCTTGTACTTAACCAGGCAGGTGCTTGTGCCACTGAGCTATATCCCCAGCCTGAGAGAAGAGATTCTGAATACATACAACCTACAGCTGTGTTGTTTATGAAAGTCCATTCATGAAATCTTTAACAACTGTCTATTTTTGCTTTCAATTCATTGCAGTTTGGTTTTGCTGTTTTAGACTGTCCCAACCCTTTACTAATGCCACCATACAGAATCAGATCATATTACTAAATTGTTTACTTCAGCACAAGCTCACTTGATTATCACAATAGAGAGCACTGTGGATTTCCAACCAATTTTTAAAGTGTAGTTGGCTTTCAAATGATTTTTTTTTTTTTTTTTGTGGGTACCGGGGGGGGTCGACCTCAGGACCTCGCGCACCAGCAGGCGCCCGTGCCGCTGAGCGATATCACCGGCCCCTTTTTTTTTCGTATGTGGGATCCGGGAGTCGAACTCGGGCCCTCGCGCTTGCAAGGCAGGCGCTTATGCCGCTGAGCCATCTCACCGGCCCCTCAAATGATTGTTTTTTGTGTTTAATGTTTTTGGATTTGTTTTGAGTTTATTTTAATAAGGATAGGCTATTTTAATAAGGATAATAAAAATAAGTAGGCAGAGTGTAAGGAAAAAGAACTTGGCATGGAAGAGAAAGTAACATTTAAGGGTAGGCAAACTGGGCTTTCTCATGCCATGTTGAATAACAAATACTCGTTATGTAAATTAGGGGACATTTCTGAATTGGGGGTGGCATGGAAATAGAATTTAAACTGCCAATGAAACTTTCTGTGGCCAAAATGTTGTATACATTACTTTTCACCTCTACATATTTGTGAAAACTTTCACACTAAAACAACAAAAAAAACCATTTACCTGGAGATATTCCAGCGGTTTAATGTCATGTAGTAATCCTGCAACGTTTTTCCCCCCGGTTCAGGGGTAGAAGCGAGGGGCACCCTACCCAGCCTCTGCCATTTTAACACAAGGTCTAAATTCCTCAAGCTGGCCTCCAACTTGTAATCTTCCTGCCTCAGCCTCACAACCAGCTGGGACTACAGGCCTGCACTAACTGTGCCGGCTGCAGTTAGGATTTTTTAATTTGGTTGAACACTGGGAAAGCTGAAAAAGGCAGTGATCTCCCTCTTGATACACACATGCGCACACACACACACACACACACACACACACACACACCCCTGGCCCGGTTAGAACATAAAATATTCCTCTTATTCGCCAAGGTGTAAGCTTGCTACTACCTTTGGTCTCCTTCAGTTCTTCTCACGTTTCTACAGAAAATGTATACTTCAGTTATTTCAGACAAATGTAAATCAGATTTTATACTTAGGAGCTGGGCATGATGGTACACGCCTGTAATCCCAGTACTCAGGAGGCTGAGGCAGGAGGATCACCTTGAGTTGAGTTTAAGGACAGCCTGAACTACATAGTGAGACATTGTCTCAAAAACCAAACCAACTCGGGAGGCTGAGGCAGGAGGATCGCTGCGATTTCAAGACCAGCGAGGGCTACAAAGTGAGTTCAAGGCCAGCCTGAACTGCATAGTGAAACCCTGTCTCAAAAAAGAAAAAAAACAAAGCAAAACAAAACCCCCAAAAACAAAACAAAAAAACCCCCACCAAATCACATTTGAGGATTTTGAGTGTTTATTTTGTCCCCTTCCCATAGGGCCTCACACATACTAGGCACCTGCTCTATCACTGAACTACACACCTCTAACTCCGTATTTTTCGACATGGCCTCACTAATTCTTCCAGACTGGCGTTGAACGTGGGATCCTCCTGTCTCCGCCTCCAGAGTAGCTGGAATATAGGCACGTGCCACTACACTCAGCTCAAGGCTTTTCGTTTTTTGTTTTGAGACAGGGTCTCGCTATGTAGTTCAGATTGGCCTTGACTCACTATGTAGCCCAGGCTGGCCTCGAACTCCCAGCAACCCTCCCGCCTCAGCCTCTCACGAGCTGGGATTACAGGTGAGAGGCTGGCGCAAGGGTATTTTGGCTGGACTGGCATCCATGTTAGGAACTGGAGATACACACTTCACACATTCAGCAACCCCATCTCATCACTAGCTTTTGATGCACACCGCGCAGCTGTCCTCGCTTTACACACGCAGGAACCACGACCCGGAAGACCGACTGCCCAGCCCTCAGCCAGCCAGGGGCAGTGCCGAAATCGCACACCGAGGTTCAGGCGCAGGTAGGAGGCGCGACGTCAGGGGAGCTGCCAGGCGGGGACTGCGAGCGCCCGGCGCCCGCCCGGCCGGAAGCGGCGCGACAGAAGGCCCCGCCCCGCCTGCCCCAAGCTGCGACTCCCAGGCTGCGGGGAGCTGTGCCCAAGACGCCCACCCGGCAGGCAAGGCGCGGCCGGCCCCGCCCCTCCGCAGTTGTCCCCGCCCCTCCCGGGTGGACCCGCCCTTCGGCCGCGGTCCGGGTGACGCGACGGGGCTGGGTGCGGTGGGACGGGGCTGGGTGCGGTGGGGCGGGGCGGTGCTGTCTGCGAGTCCCTCTTCCCGTCCGCCGGGCTCCGCCAGCCGCTGGGCGGGGAGGCAGAGGATGGAATTGGGCTTATCGGCCATTTCCCTGTCTCGCCAGCAGCCCCGTGGCCGCGACGACGATGGAGCGGGAGCCGGCGGGCTGTGCGGAAGGAGCGGACGCCGCGTTGGCGTGCGGCGCTGCGGCGGCCGCGGCGTTCGGGGACTCGGCGCCGCAGGTAGGTGGCGGGGCCGCGGCCGGGCGCTGTCTCCCGAGCCGTCCCCACGCAGGCCGCCCGCGTTCGCGGGGCTCGCAGCCTCCCGGCGTCGTGCCGGGCTCCCCCACTCAGCCCCTGCGCTCCAGGGCCGCAGACCCTGAGAGGTTGTCCCTAAAGAGGCTAAACTCAGGTGACCGCCGCTCCCTCCACTTCTCAGCCTCTTTGGCGCAGGCGCCTGCTTGGGCATGAGCCCTTTGCTGGTTAATAGGAAATACGGGCTAAGTCTTCACCTGCGTTGATTCGCTGAATCCTCATAACTGCGGGAGGTGGGTGTTACCCCCATGTCAACAACCAGGTAACCAAAGTTCAGGGTTGTGCAGACCGGCACAAATACGCGAGCCAAATAGTAAACTTAGTAAAGTTTTCCTTTTGCCACTTTAAGAAAGCAAACAGCCAAGTGTGGCCCCGAACGCCTGTTGTCCCAGCACTCTTCTAGGCTGAGGCAGGAGGCTGAGGCAGGAGGATGGAGGATCGCAAGTTAGACCCCAGCCTAGGCAATTTAGTGAGGCTGTTCAAAGTTTAAAAAAAAGGGGGGGGGTTCTGGAGATGTAGCTCAGTGTGTAGGCCCTGGATTCAATCCATATGATACAGGGGAAATAAATGTAACCCCCAACCTGTTAGATGTCTGATACGCTGAGTTCGTGTTCCTTGAAATCAAAGAATGAATTTTAAGGAACAACGGAGGTTAAAAGTAGGAAATTTTATTGAGGGAGGGACAGCTTTTGAGACAGGCAGGAGGGGATCCGGAAAATGGGTGGTCCACCAGCCCACTTCTCAAAGGAAGTTTTTTTTGTTTTTGTTTTTGTTTTTTTTTTGGAGACAGCTTGCTATATAGTTCAGGCTGTCCTCGAACTTACTACAGTCCTCCTGCCTCAGCCTCCGTAGTGCAGGGATTACAAGCATGCACCACCACGGCAGGTTTCAAAGGAAGTTTTATAGAGCAAAATCAGGAGGTGGGTACAAGGTGGGACAAAACTATGATCAATAAGATTACAAGTATAGCCGCTAAGGTAATAACTGTACTGGTCTATGGGGAAGCAAGTCACAGAGCAAGTGCACAGGAAAGAACAAGAAGATGAGACAGGAGTCCTGGTCACCCACCCGGGTGACTGATGCCTGTCTAGGCTTTATTGGACCAGGTAGTATTGATTATTGTACATTGCTGATCCCTCAGGGAGGTATGTTGTTCTGATCAGTCTTTATCTTGAGGCCTGGCCTTCAAGGAGTGCACCTCCAGCCACAGTTGTAATGTGTTCTCTTCTTCTGCACTGACTCCTTGGAGGGTCTAGCCCTGTCTGCCTGCCTAGAATATTTCTACATAATACCTAGTACCACCAAAACATAAAATGGTGATGCTAATACACAAATTTTAGTATTAACCCATTTTATAAAAAAATTTCAACATAAAATTAATATAAAAGTTTGAAATGAGGTTTTTGGGTTTTTTGTTTTGTTTTGTTTTTTGGTTTTTGGAGACAGGGTCTCGCCATGTAGTTCAGGCTGGCCTTGAGCTCACTACAATCCTTCTGCCTCAGCCTCCCGAGTGCTGGGATTACAGGCATGTGCCACCATGCCCGGCTTCTTTAATGAGGTATTTTGCATTCAGTTTTTAGTAGTAAGTGTGAAATCCTGAGTGATGTATTTTACACTTAAGAGCACATTTCAGTGCTGGGTGTGGTGGAGCATGCTTTGATCCCAGCACTCAGGAGGCTGATGCAGGAAGGTACTTTGAGGCCATCCTGGGCTACATCGTGAATCAAAGGGCAACCTGAACTATAGGAAGAGCTTGTCTCAAGAACAAAATGCAGGGCCGGTGAGATGGTTCAGCGGCATACACGCCTGCCTGGCAAGCGCGAGGGCCTGAGTTCGACTCCCGGATCCCACATACGAAAAAAGGGGCCAGTGATACTGCTCAGCGGCACGGGTGCCTGCTGGCGCGCGAGGTCCTGAGGTCGACCCCGGGTACCCACAAAAAAAAAAAAAAAAAAAAAGAACAAAATGCACAACTCAGTTGTGACTGGCCACATTGCAAGTATACATTAGCCCCATGTGGCACATGGTTGCTATATCAGGGTGGTTTAGAGATTTAGTAAGGTTTGGAGATTTGTAGTCTAAATTAGTAGTTAACCTTCGTTTTTTACCAAGTGAAACCAATGAAGAATTTGCTTGAATTGGAACTGGCTCAGGACTATACAGTTTTGGCTGTTAAAAATCCAGAGTTGCTAATGTGTAGAAATCTATCCTCCCATGAGAAAAAATCTTTTTCAGTAGTTTTTTTTTGAGACTAAATACCGTACCTGTATGTTAGTGAGATATTACCCCAAACTACAGGTTCCTAAAGAATGATGCTGAATGCCATTGTGGCACTTAAATTTACGTTCACAAAAGCTTTTCCACATACTGGTCTCAATGAAATGTCTTGTTTTTTCGTACTGTGTGAGGAGGAGGAGGGTAATGTGAAGAATTCAGGAGACAGTGCTGATTACTTTTTTCCTTTGTTGTACTGGGGATTGAACTCAGGGCCTCAAGTGCCGTACCACTGAGCTCCACACCCAGCCATGACTTGCTTTCACTTTTAGTGGAGACAGATGCAGTTGAACTGAACCTTTCGGTTCACAGTGCTTGTGTGCTTTTCCACTTGATTTTTCCCTTTGTCGCTGGAACAGTGTTCATCAGGACTTCAGCTTTGACTGTCTACTAGCAAAGTAAACACACCTGTACTGATTTGCCAAGCTACAAGACTGTTTTGGTTTTAGTGGTATTATGTTGTTTTCATATTCTTGGTTAAAAAAATAATATACTACTTAGCTGTGTGTGTACTTTGCTCAGACTTTTTTGTTTTGTTTAGTTTTTTCTTTTTCTTTTATGTGGGTACCGGGAGTCGACCTCAGGACCTCGCACTTGCCAGCAGGCGCTTGTGCTGCTGAGTGATATCACCGGCCCTTTTTTTCCTTTATGTGGGTAGCAGGAGTCGAACTCAGGACCTTGTGCTTGCCAGGCAGGCGCTTATGCCGCTGAACTATCTCACTAGCACCATAGCTTTTTCTTTTTTGAAGTGCTGGGCCTTCACACTGAGCTACAGTCCCAGCCCATGCCTTTTTTTTTTTTCCTCCCTGAGATGGTCTTGCTAAGTTGCTAGGTCGCTTGAACCTGCCATCCTCCAGCCTCAGCCTCCCATAGAGCTGGGATTATGGCACGCCCTGTTTGCTTTCTCACTCACATTCCTGAAGGACCTCCAGGTTTATGTTGGAGTTTTGAGCACAGTAAGGGGAAAAGGCCGGTGAGGTAGAGATTTGGGTGGAGGGAAAGACTGTCATCCTGTACTCCTTTCCAAGTTCATCAGAAGGACACACCCCACGTGGGGAAGGATTTCGATATGGGATCCAAGCTGTGCTTAGAATTAGGTCTCTAACCAGGACACCCAGCCCTTGTTGTGACATTCTATCTGGCAGCTGCTCTGAATAGACTTTTACCAGAACCTCACCCTCAGTGTTATCAAAGGAGTTAAAATTTCAGAACTACTTAATAATGTACTTAGCACCTTTGTTAACAGGAGTGGAGTTGCTGTTACTGTGTGTCAGGAACTGATGGCTCAAGGATGTAGCAGTGCTCGCCCCTCAGGTTGCTAACAACCTAGTTGGGGAAGTTAACACAATAAATTCCAAGTCTAGCGTGTGTCTCAAGTGTAGGGTGCCATTGGAGTGTATAAAAAGAAAACTGCCATTACAAACAGGTCCTGAGAATCAAGATAAGCAGATTTATAGTCCAGGTTATCCATAAAATGTAGTTAGTTGTTAAGGACATTGCATTTCACAATTCCTGGTGTTAGGAGGGTTTTTTTCCAGCTTTTTGGGATTTGTTAAAATGGAAAATTTTTTAATTGACAGTAAAAAATGTTCACTTGTTTACTGTTTGCAAAAGTGAAACATTTGGAAAATTCAGAGAATTTTTATTTATAATTCTTGGGAAGTTTGAAGCAAATGATTTTCTAGTTCATTTTACCTGGCAATGCCCCCTTCACTGACCCCTTCCCACTAAATTCAAGTTGCAATCACATGTCATATATGGTCTTTCACAGACTGTTTACTTGCCAGTCTGGTTTCTTAAAGCAGAGGTGACAAACCACAGGCCAAGAGCCAGAACCAGGCCACCATCTGATTGTGTAAAGTTTTATTGGGACACCAGCCACTCCCTCCCACTCATTATGTAGTGTGCTCGGGGTATGTCACAGAAAAATACATGTGTTCTTTGAGTTGGCTAGACCTGGGTTCAGATCCTGGCTGATGACTAAACTTACCTTTGGGAAATAAAGGACAGATAATGGGTGTGAGGGTGATCTGGCTACGACATCTTGTCACTCCATTGATTGCCAGGGTTGATTGGCTGATCTGGTTGGCTAGGCGGGTGTCCTCTTCCTCCCTCAATGCTCCATGTGTGTCCCTCCTGGAAGCTGCGCACTCAGTGAAAGAGAACAACCACCCCCCATAGAGGAGGACCGTCCTCAGTCAAGGGTATGTGAGTAGCCGTGCTCCCCTGTTACAATCTCCAAACAAGCTCTCAGGGAAATAAAGTACAGATAAGAATACTGTCTTTTAAGGATTAATAGAGAATAATGCAGAAAAATAAAGTTGCTTATACTTTCATGACTGAACAATTCTAGTCTACTATGTTTATCAGTAAATCCATCTCTGCAGTTCAAAGAATTCTTGGGCCGGTGATATAGCTCAGTGGCACAAGCACCTGCCTGGCAAGCGCAAGGTCCTGAGTTCCGTTCCCGGTACCCACATTAAAAAAAAAAAGAGAGAGAATTACTATAGTAGCTGAACAATAATCATGGGTTTGAATTATGTTTGCCCACGAAAGTTTTGTTTTATTTTATTTTGTTTTGAGACACGGTCTTGCTATGTAGTGCAGGCTGGCCTTGCACTTGCTTATGTAGCCCAAGCTGACCTCAAACTCATGGTGATCCTCCCGCCTCAGCCTCCTGAGTGCTGGGATTACAAACATGTGCCAACATGCTCAGTGACACAAGTTTCAAACTCTGGGTTATTGTAGAGAATCCCACCAACATGGACTTAAATTATGGTAGTCATGTAGTCCTGTATCGTTTTATTTTGGTGTAGTTTTTAAATTGTACCAATAATTGCCTGGCGTGATGGTGCATGCCTGTAATCCTTGTACTTGGGAGGCTGAGGCAGGAGGATTGCCAAGAGTTTGAGGCCATTTTGGGCTACATAAGCAAGTTCAAGGCCAGCCTGCACTGCATAGTGAGACCCTGTCTAAAACAAAACAAAGAGGCAAAATAAATTGTACCAGTAATACATGAACATATTCTCATCACAAACCAATAACAGCACCAAACAACAAAATGCAAAAATAATAAAAGTCCTTCTTGACCACTCACTTGCCTGTAGCTTCTCCTCCATTTTAGTTCCTGTCTGTGGAGGTAGCCAGATTTTCCTTCACCATTATGTGTACTGTGCCTTTTTAAAATCTAGTAAGATGGAAAAGGCTTTCTTAGGTGTGTAAACTTGAGATAAGATGACAATAAAAGCTCTTCAGCATCTCCCACAGTGTACATTTACTTTCAGGATGGAACATGGCTGTATATATGAGATAAAATTTCCCTAGGAGTGAAATTCGGATGTAATTAGAATTCCATAGACTACTGTTCAAGTGGTTTTAAAATTTTGTAAGTCTTTTAATATCAAAAAACTATGTATACTGTTGACTAAGATATTTGGAAGTTCAGGGATAGGACACTAGTGGATATGTATTTTTTCCATTGTTTAAGGACTGGGTTATATTTCTTTAGTTCCTAAAATAAAGTAACCAAATATGTGTGTGTGTGATGAGAGAAAATCTCATTTGACACTCTTTTTCTTAATTTATTACTGACACAGATGAGTAATGAAAGAGGCTTTGAAAATGTAGAACTGGGAGTGATAGGAAAAAAGAAGAAAGTCCCAAGGAGAGTTATCCACTTTGTTAGTGGCGAAACAATGGAAGAATATAGCACAGACGAAGATGAAGTTGAGAGCCTAGAAAAGAAAGATGTTTTGCCTACTATTGATCCGGTAAGTTTGATACTGGCGATCATTTCATCAGTGGATCTTGTTTTGATTAATTTGTTGTGTTGGATGGAAGAAGCTTTTTAAAAGATCAACTATATTCTGAGTATAAAATCATGTATTATTATTTTGGTAGAAAATAGCATTTTTATACAATATGAATGGAAACATTCCCAACATTCCAGTTGACTGAAACAGTTTTTTTTTTAAATTTTTAGTTAGAGTTGTCAGTGTCGATGGATTTATGTCAGATTTGTTTTTTGTGTTTGTTTTCGTTTTGAGACAGTCTCATTATGTTGCCCAGTATATTAGTCACTTTCTATCACTGGGACAAGAACATGTGTAATTTAAAGGAGGAGCACGTGGTTTTAGATGGTTCAGTCCATGATTGGTTGGCTCTAAGGCTGCGACCACATGGTGAAAGGGCATAGCAGAGGAGAGCTGCTCAGACCATGGCAGCCAAGAAGCAGAAAGCAAAGTTAGGAGCCAGGAATAAGAAAACACCCTTCCAGGTCATGCCCCCAGGGACTTAAACCCTCCAACCAGGCCCCACTTCTTAATAGCACGTGTAGTAATGAACTCATCAATGGTGAGTTAATCCACTGGTGAGTATAGTGACCTCCACAGTCCTGTCATCTTCATCTCTGAGCACATGAGACTTTTAGGGGACACTGTCAGTATAAAACATAACATTCTGCCCCTGGACCCCACAAGGCTCATGTCCATCTCATTATGTAAAATGCATTTAGTCTATCTTTAAGCATTGCTGAAAAGTTCAAGTTCAAGGTATCCTGTGGGATTCAAGGTAAACTTTCAGCTGTGAGCCCTTATAAAAATCAGAAAGAAAGTTCAATATTTCTAACATACAATGCTATAGGGGAAACATTTCCATTTTATTTATTTTTGCATCCAAGGCCTCTTTATTGACACGAATTTGCATGTCGTCCTTGCTCAGGGGCCATGCTAATCTCTGTATCGTTCCAATTTTAGTATATGTGCTGCCAAAGCAAGTACAACATTTCAATTTTAAAAGGAAGGATAAGGGGATAGAAAGGAATTGGGCCAGCTGGGTAAACATTAAATCCTGTAGCTCCATGCCCAGCATCCTGGGCCGGTTGTAGTAAGATGTAAGCTTCAAAGAGCTTGGGCAACCCCACCCCTACGGCCTTGTCAGTTGCAGTCCACGTGACCTCTCTCGGGCTAGCTCTGCTTACTCCCTGTGGCTTTCCTTTACCTTTCTGGTGTCTCCAACTTCCTGGAGTCTCAATTATACCTTTGGCTTTACTCTCGCAGCTTCAAGCATTGTGCTTTTTGGGGGGCACATTGCCTGACCTCCCAGGCCTACCTTTTGAAATCAGGGTGGAAGCCTCCATGACCCACAGATCTTATATTTGTATGCCTGAAAAACCAGCACCACGGGGACGATGCCAAGGTCTGCTGCCAGCTGGAGCAGTAGCCTGACTCCCTTGGATCATGGTTACAGTGACTAGATGGCTGACTCAGAATACACTTTCCTAGGCAGCCCTGAATGAGCAGGGCATCCTGAGTCTATTTTTTTAGTCTTTTAAAGGAGTTGGCCCTTCTGTACCCTTGAGCCTGTCAATGGTGTAGTTTGGCTAATTCCTGAGATGCCCTCAAGGCATCATTTTTTATTTTTAGTGTAGAGTACTTGGCTTCTTTTTTTTTTTTTTTTTTTTTTTTTTTTGAGACAGGGTCTTTCTGTGTAGTCCATGCTGGTTTTGGACTCACTATATAGTCCAGGCTGCCCTCACAGCAATCCTCCTGCCTCGGCTTCCCTAGTACCAACATTATAGGTGTATGCCACCACACCCAGCAGTATTTGGCTTCTTAATCACTTACTAGTCCAATTATTTAAATTTATTTATTTGTTTGTTTGTTTGTTTATTTTTTGGTACCAGGTATTGAACTCAGGACCTTATGTTTGCCAGGCAGGCGCTGCACTGCTGAGCTATATCCCCAGCCTTGTTTGTTTATTTTTGAGACAGCATCTCGCTATATAGTTCAGGCTGGCCTTGAACTCACTACATAGCACAGACTGGTGTTGAACTCATGGCCACCCTCTTGCCTTAGCTTTCCAAGTGCTGAGATTAGAGGCATGTGCCACCATGTCCGGTCCCAATTATTTAAATATAGGATAACCAAAAATTGCTATTTTTTTGTTAATTTTTATAAGCTAATCTAATAGGAAATATGAAAATGACAATTTTATCAAATTTATTCAATATAAGAATCCTTGACCCCAACTTTACATGTGATTTCTTTCTGGCCAGTCTAGACTTTCTGCATCTTTCAGCTATAATTTTTGCTTCTGATTCTCACTGTGGATCAGGTAGCCAGCAATACCCATGCCACAGGCTGAATGTTGGGTGCCTTGAAATTTATTTCACCAGATCAGTTAATCTGCTGCCTTTCAATCTAGCCTGCTGCCTTACAGCCTACCGCCTTAGGACATGGGTAAAATGTAGACAAGTTATTTGCCAGAATGTAACATGTACAAACTCTAGTCCAATTTCTAATAGATACTTGTTTCCATCTAAAACCTCCTGAGCCTGGCCTTTTCTGTCTGTATTTTTATTAGCTACATCCCCAGCCCTTCTTTTTTTTTTTTGTGGGTACTGGGGGTCGACCTCAGGACCTCGCGCCAATAGGCGCCTGTGTTGCTGAGTGATATCACTGGCCCCTTTTTCGTATGTGGGTTCTGGGAGTCGATCTTGGGCCCTCGCACTTGCCAGGCAGGCACTTACACCACTGAGCCATCTCACTGGCCCCCTCCCAGCCCTTCTTAAAAAAATAATTAATTAATTTTTGTGGTTCTGGAGATTGAGCCCAAGACTTTCATGCTTAGCTTTTTAAATTTTTTATTTTGAAACCAGGTTGCTCAGGCAGGATTTGAGCTTGTGATCCTTCTGTCTCAGCTTCCCTGAGTGGTAGGATTACAGGTGTGTGCCACTGCCTGGCTGATAAGACATTTTAAAAAGCAGTGTTGCATGGCATAGTGGTGTATTCCTGTAATCCCAGCATCCTGGGGGGCTGAGGTGTAGGAGGTTTGCAAATTCAAACCCAGCCTGGGAAACTTTAGTGACTTGGTGAGACCCTGTCTCAAAAAATAAAGGGTTGGGGATGTAGCTCAGTGAGAAGGCCCTGGGTTCAATCCCTACTATTGCAAAACAACAAAGCAAAAAATTAAATAAATAAAGAATAATGAAAAAGAAGTATTTCCTTTCCAAGTAGTCATTGAGAATTCAGTTGATCCCATATTTACAATAGGTACTTTCTACCATGTACTGTTTTAGGTGCTGGTGATATAGAAAAGGGCAGTACAATTTTATGTTGTTATTGCTAGTGGAAAGACAGGCAATAAGTAAATTACTAGACTCTGAAGTAGCTATGAATAAAGTAATGCACAATAACAAAATAATTATTGAATTATGTTTGATTTTTTTAAATGTTATTAACTTATTTTTCATCAGATTTGGCTCTAAGTTTTGGCTACTTAAAAATCACTTCTAGGGCTGGTGAGATGGCTCAGTGGCATAAGCGCCTGCCTTGCAAGTGCGAGGGCCCGAGTTCGACTCCCGGATCCCACATATGAAAAAGGGGCCGGTGATATCGCTCAGCGGCACGGGTGCCTGTTGGCGCGCGAGGTCCTGAGGTCGACCCCCCGGTACCCACAAAAAAAAAAAAAAAAAAAAAAAAATCACTTCTAGCCAGCCATGGTGGCACACGCCTGTAATCCCAGCACTTGTTGGGAGGCTGAGGCAGGAAGATCACTGTGAGTTCAAGGCCAACCTGGGCTACATAAGTGAGTTCAAGGCCAGCCTGCACTACATAGTGAGACCCTGCCTCAAAAACAAAGCAAATAGGGGCCGGTGAGATGGCTCAGTGGCTTAAGCGCCTGCCCGTCAAGCGTGAGGGCCCGAGTTCGACTCCCGGAACCCACGTACGAAAAAGGGGCCGGTGATATCGCTCAGCGGCACGGGCGCCTGCTGGCACGCGAGGTCCTGAGGTCGACCCCCCGGTACCCACAAAAAAACAAACAAACAAACAAACAAAAAACAAATATTACTTCTAAAAAAAAAAAAAAGGGGGCTGGGGATATAGCTTAGTGGCACAAGTGCTTGCCTGGCAAGTGCAAGGCTCTGAGTTCGATTCCCACCCATTCATGATAAAAACCCTACAGAAAATTGGAATAGATGATCTTTATCTCAATCTGATAAAAGCTATCTATGACAAACCAGCAGCCAATATCATACTAGAAGGACAAAAAGTGAAAGCCTTTCTCTAAAATCAGGAACAAGACAAGGATGTCTACTGTCCCCACTCTTAATCAACATAGTCCTGGAAACTTTAGCCAGAGCAATTAGACAAGAGAAAGAAATAAAAGGAATAATGATTGGAAAGGAAGAAGTTAAATTATCGTTATTTGCAGACCACATGATACTCTTTGTAGAAGAGCCCAAAAACCCCACTAAAAAATTGCTAGATTTAATAAGCAAATTCAGTAGTGTAGCTGGATACAAAGTCAACACTCAAAAATCAATAGCCTTCCTGTACACAAATAACAAACTCACTGAAAGAGAAATTAGGGAAACAACACCTTTCACAATAACATCCAAAAAAATGAAATACCTAGGAATCAATCTCACAAAGGAGGTAAAAGACCTCTACACTGAAAATTACAGTACTCTGAAAAAGGAGATTGAAGAGGATATCAGAAAATGGAAAAATATCCCTTGCTCTTGTGTAGGAAGAACCAACATAGTGAAAATGACCATACTTCCAAAATTGTTATACAGATTTAATGCAATTCTGATCAAAATCCCAACAACATATCTCACAGAATTAGAGAAAACAACCCTAAAATTCATCTGGAACCAGAAGAGACCTAGAATAGCAAAGACAATTCTGGGCAACAAAAGCAAGGCAGGGGGCATCACAATCCCTGATTTGAAATTATGCTATAAAGCTACTGTGATAGGGCCGGTGAGACGGCTCAGCGGCTTAAGCGCCTGCCTTGCAAGCGCGAGGGCCCGAGTTCGACTCCCGGATCCCACATACGAAAAAGGGGCCGGTGATATCGCTCAGAGGCACGGGTGCCTGTTGGCGCGCGAGGTCCTGGGGTCGACCCCCCGGTACCCACAAAAAAAAAAAAAAAAAAAAAAAAAAAAAAGCTACTGTGATAAAAACAGCGTGGTATTGGCAAAAAAACAGACCTGAAGATCAATGGAACAGATTAGAAGATGCAGAAACAACTCCAGACATACTAAGCCACCTTATCTTTGACAAAGATGCCAAACACATTCACTGGAAGGAAGACAGCCTCTTTAATAAATGGTGCTGGAAAAACTGGCTCTACACATGCCGAAGATTAAAATTAGACCCATATCTTTCACCGTGCACTAAACTAAATTCAAAATGGATCAGAGATCTAAATATTAAAACAGAAACATTAAATCTCCTGGAAAATAGAATAGGTAAAACTCTTGAAGACATTGGTGTAGGCAAAGACTTTATGAATAAAACCCCAATGGCACAGGAAGTATCACAAAGAATCAACAACGGGGATCTCATCTTATTAAAAAGCTTTTGCACAGCAAGAGAAACCACCAACAGAGTGAAGAGACAACCCACAACGTGGGAAAAAATGTTTGCCAGCTGTTCCTCAGACAAAGGATTACTATCGAGAACATATAAAGAACTCAAAAAAATCAGACCTCCCAAATTTAAAGACCCACTCCAAAAATGGGCATCTGAGATGAATAAACACTTCTCAGATGAAGAAATACAAATGGCAAATAAATATATGAAAAAATGTGCAACATTACTAGTCATTCGAGAGATGCAAATTAAAACAACACTGAGATTCCATCTCACCCCAGAAAGAATGGCTATTATCAAGAAATCAACTAATAACAAATGCTGGAGGGGCTGTGGGGAAAAAGGAACCCTTCTCCACTGTTGGTGGGAGTGTTGACTGGTACAGCCACTGTGGAAATCCGTGTGGAGACTCCTCAAAAAACTAGGATTGGAGGTCCCATTTGACCCAGCTATTCCCCTTCTGGGTATCTTCCCAGAAGAATTAAAAACATCGTACCACAGTGACATATGTGCACCCATGTTTATAGCAGCACAATTTGTAATAGCTAGATCGTGGAAACAACCCAAATGCCCATTAACTGAGGAATGGATAAAAAAGATGTGGTATTTTTATACAATGGAGTACTACTCAGCCATAAAGAAAGATAAACTGGAAGCTTTTATAGGTAAATGGATGCAACTCGAGAAAATACTCACAAGCGAAATAAACCAGACACACATTTGTAAACATCGTGTTGTCTCCCTAGTATGAAAATGCAAGTTTACTGTGACTATTCCAATCCTTAGTCTTCTATTTTTACCTAGCTTTTACATAGTTTAATCTTATACTGAGTAATGTTTCTCTCCAAAAGGTATTTGTACATTCTCTAATGCTTGAGTTTGTTAATACATGAGAATGTTTACTTGTTGTCTTAAAAAAAATAATAAAATTAAAAAAAAAAATCACTTCTAGCCAGGTGTGGTGGCACACACCTAATAATCCCAGCACTCAGGAGGCTGAGGCAGGAGGATCCCAGAGAGTTCAAGGTCAACCTGGGCTACATAGTGAGTTCAAGGGCAGAGTGAATACACAGCAAGACCCTATCTCAAAAACAAATAAAAATATCACATTTATACTGGGCATGGTAGTGCACGCCTGTAATCCCAGTACCAGGAAGGCTAAGGTGGGAGGATTGCTGAGTTCAAACCAGCCTGGGGTACATAGTGAGTTCAGGGCCAGACTGAACTATGTAAGTGAGAACCTATCTCAACAAAACAAAACACTAGACTTTCTACTATAGGAAACATTCAAAGGGCTATACAGTGTACTCTGAAAATAGCTCGAAATGCATGTAGAAAATTGCAGAGGTGTTTCATGCAATGAAAGAGTTGTATGAATGTTTTTTCCTTTTAAATTACTTTGAAAGGATTAGTTTTTTATTTGTCTTGTATAGATTTTTGTGTATGTCTTGTTTTTAAAGTCATTATCTCAAAAATTGCCCTGTATTTCCATAGAAATGGAGTGAAGGCATTTCTATAGAGCACGTGCATCCTTATTTCTTAAAGGTCTGTTTGTTTATTTATTTGCTGGTACCAGGGGTTCAATTCAGGGCCTTGTACGTGCTAGGTGAGCACTGTACCACTGAGCTATAGTTCTAGCCTTTTTAAAAATTTTATTTTGAGACAGGATCTTAGTTGCCAGGGTGGCCATCTTCCTGTCTCAGCCTCAGTCATGTACCACCATGCCACCTCTAAAATATTACTCTTTTTTAAAGCTTTTTTGAGATACTATTTATCTACCATACAATTCGTCCATTTAAGTTTGTAATTCAGTGGTTTTTAGCATATTTACAGAATGCACAACTATTGCCAGTCCGTTTTAGTACATTGGTATCACTTCACAAAGATTCCACATACCCTTTAGGTGTTGTCACCTATTCTGCATGTCTTCCCCCAAGTCCCTGGCAACCACTTACCTTTCTTTCTATTGATTTCTGTATTATGAACATTGTATGTGAATGGACTCAATTAATAATGTGATCTTTTGTGATTACCTTCTTTCACTTAGTATACTGTTTTCTAGGCTCAGTGATTTTATAGCATGTGTCAGTACTTCATTCCCTTTTTCTTTTTCTTTTTTTTTTAATGTGGGTACCGGGAGTTGACCTCAGGACCTCGCGCTTGCTGGGCAGGTGCTTATGCTGCTGAGCCATCTCACTGGCCCTTCATTCCTTTTTATGGTCAAATAATATTCTGTTCATTGTATGGATACACCACATTTCGTTTATCTGCTTGCCAGTTGATGGAATTTTGGGTTGTTTCCACTTTTTGACTGATATAAATAATCTACTATGAACATTCAGTACAGGTTTTATGTGGATGTATGTTTTTCTTCTTCTTTTTTCGTTCTTTTTTTTGGACAGGGTCTAACTATGTAGTTCAGGCTGGCCTTGAACTCTTCGTGATTCTTCTTCCTCAGCCTCCCGAGTGCTGGGATCACAGATGTGTGCCACCATGCCTGGCTGTTTTCATTTCTTTTGGGTACATGGCTAGGAGTAGAATTGATTGATCACGTGATAACTCTGTTTAAACATGCCAGATTGTTTTCCAAAGTGACTCTACCATTTTACATCTGCCAGCAGTGTGTAAGTGCTCTGATTTTTGTACTTCTTCACTTAGAGTTATAATCTTTTTTATTCTAGCCATCCTATTAGATGTGAAGTGGTATTTCATTTAATTTCCCTGGCAGTCAGTGATGTTAGTTAGCATTGTTTCATGTGCTTATTGTATATCTTCCTTAGAGAACTGTCTATTCAGATCCTTTAATTAGATTATTTGTATATTTGCTGTTGAATTGTAATAGTTCTTTACATATTCTGGTCACAGGTGCCTTATGAGATAGATGATTTGCAAATGTTTTTCTCTCATTCTGTGGTTTTCACCTTCTTGATTTTTGAAATACAGAAGTTTTAGTGTTTTTCTTGAGTCAGGGTCTTGTTATGTAGTGCAGGCTGGACTTTAACTCAGTTTTGTAGCCCAGGCTGGCCACGAACTCAGTGATCCTCCTGCCTCAGCCTCCCGAGTGCTGGGATTATAGGCAAGAGCCACCATGCCTGGCAAAAGTTTTAATTTTAATTAAGTCCAGGTTATCTATTTTTTCTTTGTTGATTGTGTTTTTAGTATTGTATTTAAGAATCCTTTGCCAAATCTGAGCTGATGGTTTCACGTCTTTGGTCCATTTTGAGTTAATTTTTTTTATATGGTGTGAGATAAGGGTCCAACTTTATTCTTTTGCATATGATTTTCCAATTGACCTAGCACTACTTTATGAAAAGACTGTTTTCACATTGGATAGTCTTGACTTCTGTGTTGAAAATCAGTTGACCATAAAACATGGTTTTGTTTCTGGACCCTTAGTTCTCCATTGTTCAGTGTGTGTCTAGTCTAGTGTAGTACTTTACTGTGTTGATCATTGCTTTTCTGGTAAGTTTAGAAATCATAAAGTATAAGTCATACTTTCTTCTTTTTTCAAAATAGCTGTGGCTTTTCTAGGTTCCTGGCAGTGCCATATGAATTTTATAATCAGCTTGTCAGTTTTTGAAAAGCCAGGTGGGGATTGTATTGAATCTGTAGATCTGTTAATAATATTAAGTCTTTTGATTCTTGATTCTTGTCATTTATTTAGATCTTATCTCTCTCTCTCTTTTTTTTTTAATGCTGGGGATCGAACATAGGGCTTTGCACATGCTCGGTAAGCACTTTATCACTGTGCTATGCCCCTACTCAGTGTTTTTTTCAAAGTCTGAATTTTGTACTTCTCTGTTACATTTATTTTATTCTTTTTAATGCCATTGTAAGTGATTTTGTTTGCTTTATGTTATCAAATTTTTCATAGCTAGTATGTGGATGCCTTTTACGTAGTAATACTCTATCCTGCAATCTTGCTGAACTTGTTTGGAAAGGTTTTTAATGACGTTAAATCATGCCCTGTGTGCACAGAGATAGTTGTAGTCTTCTTTTCTGATCTGGCTACACTTTTGTTCCATTTTCTTATTTAGTTGCCCTTAATTCATTCTTCAGGGCAGACCCTTCGTGGCCTGCTCACCTCTCATTAGGCTCAGCTCCCAGTGCTTGCATTGAGTTTCCAAGAGATGTTTGTGCGGGTCACACTCAAACCATAGTAGTGGTAGTAAGAATTCTCAGTGATTTTAGCCATGTGGTGCTTTTTGATCAGATAGCCTCTAGTTACATGGTAAATTTGTAAAACAGACCCAATTTTTTAAAAAGCCCTGATATTTAAAATAAAGATTTTATTTTTTTATTTTTTTTGAGACAGGGTCTCACTATGCAGTCCAGGCTGGCCTTGAACCCACCACACAGCCCAGGCTGGCCTCGAACTCACAGCGATTCTCATGCCTCAGCCTCTCAAGTGCAGGGATTACAGGCATGCACCACCACGACCAGCTAAAATAAAGATTTAAAATGAATACTCCTGGGATAGGATACCGATAGAGAATAAGAAATGAAGACTTAGATCATTTTATAATCTTTTTTTTTTTTTTTCTTTGTGGGTACCGGGGGTCGACCTCAGGACCTCGCACGCCAGCAGGCGCCCGTGCCACTGAGCGCTATCACCGGCCCTTTTTTCGTATGTGGGTTCCAGGAGTCGAACTCAGGACCTCATGCTTGCCAGGCAGGCGCTTATGCCACTGAGCTATCTCACCGGCCCTCATTTTATAATCTTACAGTGCCGGGTATGGTGCTGCACACCTGTAATCCCAGCACTTGGGACTGAATCAGGAGGATCGCTGAGAGTTCCAGGCCAGCCTGGTTTACAAAGTGAGTTCAAGGCCAGCCTGAACTGCATGGTGAAACTCTGTCTCAAAAAAAAAAAAAAAAAAAATCTTATAGTGATTCACTTAGATTTTACCTTAGATGAACCTTAAGAATAAACATTTCCTCTTAATTTCCTCATTCATAGATTTAATTTTGATTAAAATTCCTCAAAGAGAGGGGGATGGGAAGGGAAAAAAGAATTGAGATGTGTTATGTATGTACATGTATCAATGCCCCATGATTCTAATTATTATGTACTAATAAATTTTTTTAATTCCTCAAAAGATATATATGAGGTGTAATAGAAAAATATGGTGTTTAAAAATTTTTTATTGCCATTAATCTTCATTAAAATACTCCTCTTTTCTTCTAATACCCTTTGTTTTTCTGCTGGAAGTCCCTGTTCATGAGTATTTTTAGTGGCACTGTCATGGCTGCCTCCAGGTCCTGAATTTTTTTTTTTTTTTTTGAGACGGGGTCTTGCTACGTAGTTCAGGCTAGCTTTGAACTATGTAGCCCATGCTGGCCTTGAACTTGGAGCGATCATCCTGCCTCAGCCTCCCGAGTGCTGGGATTACAGGTGTGCACCACCACTTGCAGTGCAGGTCCTGAATTGATTCAAAATGTTTACTATTCATGAGCCAGGTGTGGTGGTGCACGCCTATAATCCCAGTGTTAACAGAATGACCAGGTCGTGTCCCATGGTGACAAATGAGACTGCGGAATGGAGGAGGTAGTGTGCAAACAAATTTATTTAAAAGATATAAAGGCAAAAAAGTAGAAGATACTGTTTTAGTTACGTTTCTCATTGCTGAGACAAAGTACCTGACACCCAAAGTTAAAGGGGGAAAAGTTTATTTAGCTCCCAGTTTGTAGAGGTTTCAGTGCATAGTCAGCTGGCTCCAAGGCAGGGTGGCACATGGCAGAGGGGCAACAGTTCATGGCTGCAGTAGACAGCAAAAGCCACAAGCACAAAAAGGGGAGACAGCCCTCTTTCTGCCCCTTTTTATCTCATCCAGACTGCTGGAATTAGGGTGGTACCAATCCAGTCAGTGGACTGATCCAGCAACCACCCACCCTTAATCCTGGCATTGCACCATGAATCAGTCACACACTATAGATTCAGCTACCTCTGAAAAAGCCCCATCTAAAAGTGCATGAGGCTTTGGGGGGACGTCTAAACACAAACCATAACAGATAAAAAGGCAAGGAAGTAAAGCTCTCACTAGCCAGGAGGAAGTTCTGAGTAGGACATCTACCAGGGCTCTTTGTCTAGGAGATTTTAAGGGATTTAGAAGGGAGCTTGGGCCACTGTATAAGCAATATAATCTCTACCCATAGGAGCCTACACACTTTTTAGGGTCCAATCTATGCAGCGTTCATGGGTCCATGGAGAGCCCCTGCACCCCTTAAGCCAGTGAGCTCAAGGGAGGTCCCAGACAGCTAAAGAACATGGGGATGTTTCTGTAAGATCCCTGGAAGGTTGAGACTCAGCAGACTCCATTTTTGGCTTCTTGACTCTATATTGGTGGCTGCTGTTCTTACTGCTTAATAGAATCCTAATTCCTGTCTAATTCCTATTATACCAGCACTCTGGAGGTTGAGGCAGGAGGATTGTTGTGAGTTTGAGGCCAGCCTGGGCTACATAGCAAGGCCCTGTCTCAACACACCCCTTCCAAAAAAGAAGTTTACCCTTCCTTCATGGTCATTTTCACTTCGGGGAGCAGCTGAAAGTCACACAGTGTCAGATCCAGTGACAAAGGTAGATGAGGACGCACCATCATTTTTTATGAGCCTGCCTTTCCATTGGGTGGCACTTACCAGCAGCACTCAGCGTAGTTTGATCACACCTTGTAAGGACAGTCATGAAAGAGGACTTTCAGAAAGTGGCAAGAATGACGGGATGGTAAGTGTGTTCAAAGTAAGCAGGGTTAATAACAATGTGTCTTTTACTATAATACGTTTTTAAAAATTTAAAACATTTACTGTATTTTCTGATCACCCTTATATATGAGTATGTCTATATATTAAAAATTTTCGTTATGTATATACATATGTACGTTAAAAATATGTAAATATATATAAACGGACTAATGCCCTTTCTAATAAGGAGTCATCCCTCCTTATCTGTAGGAGATTCATGCCAAGACCCCAGTGGATGTCTGAAGCCACAGCTCACACAGAGCCCGATACGTACTGTTTTTCTCTGTACATACATGCATATGATAGTTTAATTAGAAATTAGCACAGTAAGTAAGAGAGTAACAACAGTAATAAGAATATGGAACAATTATAACAATGTTATAGTAAAATTATGTTAGTGTGGTGTCTAAAATATGAAATTTTCCACTTAATGTTTTTAGAAAAATGTTGACTGCTGGTATCAAAAACCACAAAAAGCAAAACTGGGGCCGGTGAGATAGCTCAGCGGCATAAGCGCCTGCCTGGCAAGCGCTAGATCCTGAGTTTGACTCCCGGTTCCCACATACGAAGAAAGGGCCGGTGATATCGCTCAGCAGCACGGGCGCCTGCTGGTGCATGAGGTCCTGAGGTCGACCCCCAGTACCCACACACACACAAAAAAAAAAAAAAAATACTGAAGAGAAGTGAGATAGTAGTCTGAATTTAAAGTTATTGGCCCATTTTTTGCCTAAGAGATTTTTTTAAAAGAGGAAAAGTTCAGTCTATAGTGGGCCTACAAGAGAATAGGCAGTGTCATACATCGCTGCTGAATCTTCATTGGTGAATTTTCTAGTGTGAAGTTTTGCAGTGCAGAGGACTTTCTAAATGATCACATTTTTAGTCTAGTTAATTCTCCCTTTAGGAATTTAAGCATATAGTGAAATATGTTTACTATTGTAATATAGTAAATGGAGGACAAACACAAAAGAGAAAATATAGCGCAACAAGGTTGTAAAGTACATATATACTCAGGCTGGGCGCAGTGGTAGACATCTTTAATCCCAGCTGCTCAAGAGGCTGAGACAGGAGGGTCATAAGTTTGAGTCCAGCCTGGGCAACTTAGCAGTTTACTGAGACAGTGGCTCAATATTTAAAAAAAAAAGAAAAAAGGACTGGAGATAACAGTTCAGTGGGAAGGCCTTGGGTTCAGTCCCCAGTACCAGAAAAAAACATGTGCACACACACATACACATATTCTCTTTTAGAGAAAAAGATACTGAAATGTTAATAATTGTCTGAGGGTAGAAAAATGGGTGACTCAATTTTTAAAAATATTTTGCTCCATATTTAAGTGTTCTGCAGTAAACATTTTTAGAATCTGGAAATAGGTTGTTTAAAAACAAAAATAAAGGTAGCAGGTCTTGATAGGGAAGGAAAGGATGAATACTTCAATTTTTAGAGAACAAAATGAATTGTTTTTACTTTCAGCACCATAAACTGAGAGCCTCATAGACCCAGGATCTTGTTCCAGCCTTGGTATTGCTGGGAGGTGGTGGTGCCGCTGCTGGAAGTGGTGGCGGGGTTATAGTGTGCATTCATGAACCAGCTTCCCCCACACCCACACCCAGTAGTGGGCATTGAACCCAGGGCCTGCACACTGATCTGCATCCCCAGTCCTTTTTCAAAATTTTTAAGACAGGGTCTCACTAAATGCTAAGTTGCCCAGGCTGGGCTCATACTTGCCATCCTCTGCCTCAGCCTCCCAGAGTGCTGGGATTACAGGTGTGCATCACTATGCCCATCTGAACCATCTGTCATTCTGGTTCAGTAAGGTCAGTGTCCCAACAAATTAATTCTGTATAATTGTGTGGGACAATAATAGATGTTATTCTGGAATCTCCATCCAGTTCCTCAACTCTGGAGCAGGTTTGATGGGGGCGTGGACAGGTGGCAGTCTTCACCTGGATATTAGTAGTTGCTATCTCTAGAAGCAATCCCAGAGTTCCACTGAGAAATGTTTATGCTTCCTCCAAAGCATGCCTGCTCCTTGCCCCCTGTCATTTATTATGTTACAGAAATTGGTTCCATTCCTTACATTTCTGCCACTTTCCCATTTGCTGTAAACCAACCACCGATGCAAGAACATTTTAAACAACTCGTAAAGTAAACATTATCCCATTAAAGAGAACTTGCCAGCTCTGAATATAGAAGATATAGCAGGTTTCGATCCAGGGCATCACTAATATGCACTGTTTTCATGGTTGAATCTGTTTTTGCTTTTTTTTTTTTTTTTTTTTTTTTTTTTTTTTGGTACTGGGAATTGTGAATCTGTTTGATTGTTAGAGCTACCTCACCTACCTCACTTCTGTGTCTTTCAGATCTGCCATAACAGAAATTGGTATACCTACTTTTCATAGCAACAGTGTCTATTTAGTCTTAAGAAATATTCTAGTGTTTGCCTTTTTAATGTCCTTATAATCATTAATATTATGTTAGCTAAAAAGATTATGGACAAGTCTCTCCTCCTTGGAAACAATATTAAAGCAATTATTAATGTATTTGATTGCAGGCTCTGTGTTTTCTTTTGATAAACAAAAATATTGGCTTAGTGAAGCAGGCCTGTACTATCAATTTTGTTCACAGAGGCAAACGTCACACAAGCACTATTTGGAATGAAAGACCCAGGATTAACAATGGCGACGTGCAGTGTAGACTGCATTCTGCCAGTAGTCTTGGCCTACCACATACACACTGAGCTTGTCTTGGGTTATATTCTGTAGCCTTTAAAAATCTTAATTTATCTTGACACTTGTCTTGTATTTTCTTGCCATTAAAAATTCAGTTGAAGTTGGGAGTGGCGTAATCCCATCTACTGGGGAGGCTTGAGGCAGAAGGATAACAAGTTCAAATCTATCCTGGGCAACTTCGTGAGACCGTGTCTCAAGATAAAAAAGGGCTGTGGATGTAGCTCAGTAGCAAGCAGGAAGCCCTGGATTCAATACCTAGTACCACCACCAAAAAACAAGAAGTGTGTGTGTGGGGGGTGGCGTTTGGAGTGGGAGCTCATTTGCCGTGCCCGAATTTATCCTGCATAATTTTTCTAAACCTAAACCTTCATTTCCCTCCTGTAATGTGTGTCAGACTAGGATTCACACTGTGTATTACCAACTCTTTCAATTGCTGCATCTTTTTTTGGTTCTTCCATGGGCTTAAGGTGGTTGTAGATACAAGGGTGAATGGGGAATGTAAAATAACTTTGTGGGGTTCTTTCTGTAAAGATTTAAGTTTTCTGATTGGACCGTATTTGGTGAGAGTACTGCTTTATAGAATATTCTGTGCACCTACCAAGTATCTGGCTATTGTATTCAGGCCTGAATCTATAGTACAAGTTTAGGTGTGTGTTGCTAACTTGACTTCTTGTTGCAGACAAAACTTACCTGGGGGCCCTACTTGTGGTTTTACGTGCTTCGGGCTGCCACGTCAACCCTCTCAGGTATTGCTTTCTCCCTGAACACTGTATAATTGCTGTAATAAGCTCAAAGCACAGGAGCGTTGCCAGCTGGGATGTTTCTAAACTGAAGGAGGAACAGTAGGGCGTCATCTTGTCCTCAGCAGGTAACCAGCATTGGAAGATGTTAATCTAACTTGAACAAACGTCCTGCAGCTTCTGGTTGTGTGGTTTTTCTTTTTTTTTTTTTTTTTTTGTTTTGTATGGGGGATTGAATCCAGGTCCTTCACACATCCCCAGCCCATTTTTTGAGACAGGGTCAGGCTAAGTTGAGGTTGGGATTGAACTTGTGATCCTCCTGACTCAAGCCTCAGTGCTGGGATTACAGGTATGTGCCATCACACCAGGCTTCTGGTTATACTTTTTGTTTGCTTTTGTTTTTGTTTTTGTTTTTTTTTTGAAGGACTGAAAATGGCAATATTAACATAGTTTTTTTTTCTTTTTTTTTTTGGTACTGGGAATCGAACTCAGGACCTTGAGCTTGCCAGGCAGGCGCTGTGCCACTGAGCTATATCCCTGGCCCCTTTGTTTCTTTTTTTTTTTGTGGGTACTGGGGGTCGACCTCAGGACCTTGCGTGCCAGTAGGCGCCCGTGTTGCTGAGTGATATCACCGGCCCTTTTTCCGTATGTGGATACTGGGAGTCGAACTCAGGACCTCGCGCTTGCCAGGCAGGCACTTAGGCCGAGCCATCTCACTGGCCCTTTTGTTTCATTTTTTTGAGACAAGATCTCATTATGTAGTTCAGGCTAGCCTTGAACTCGTGGCAGTCCTGCTTCAGCCTTCCAAGTACTGGGATTACAGGTGTGTGCCACCATGCCCAGCTGGGTTTTCATATTCCTGAACTTTCTGTTAGCATTTATTATGCTACTTTGTTATTTGCTTTCCTACTGGTAGTCTCCTTCTGCCTCATTGCTTATTCTAAGGCCTGTAGTTATACTATGTATATGTGTATGTATGTAATATATATATTTTTTGGGGGAGGCGCTACTGGAGAATTGAACTCAGGTCCTAGAGCATGCTAGGCAAGTGCTCTATCACTGAGCTATACCCCCAGTCTCATTTCTTTTTTTTTTTTGGTACTGGGAATCAAACTCAGGACCTTGTGCTTGCCAGGCAGGCAGGTGCTTATGCCGCTGAGCTATATATCCCTGGCCCTCCAGCCTTATTTCTTTTTTTTTTTTTTTTTTTTTTTTTTTTTTTTTTTTTTGGGGTACCGGGGGGTCGACCTCAGGACCTCGTGCACCAGCAGGCGCCCGTGCCACTGAGCGATATCACCGGCCCCTTTTTTTCGTATGTGGGATCTGGGAGTCGAACTCAGGCCCTCGCGCTTGCCAGGCAGGCGCTCACGCCGCTGAGCCATCTCACCGGCCCCAGCCTTATTTCTTAAACTGAGATATAAATAAGTCAAATTTGAAGGCAATGTATTATCAACATATAACTTAATCCTTTTAATTTAAATAAATGTTTAAACCATAAAACTTTTTGTGTGCTCCCAATTTTAATTGTTGAGAACTTCTCTCACTTTCCACCTTTTATTAGGGCACACTGTGCCTAGTAATAGAACAAATATTTACTGAGCACTCACTGTGTACTAGACAGTGTGGTGTAATGGAAAGAGAGGACCTCTGGATTCAGACCTATATTTGAATTTTAGACCTACTACATTAGGTTGAGCTGTTCTTTAACTTCTCTAAGCCTAACCTTTCATAGTACCTGCCACATGCTAGGCACTCAGTGAGTATTACATCATCGATACCTCACATCCAGCCCACTGATACCCCAGCCTTCTGAGGCTACATATTTTTCTTAGAGAAACAGACATGAAACCGATAATCGTAATACTTGGTGAGAACTGTTACAATAGAAATGAGACAGACTGCTGTTGGGTACCCAGAAGGAGCCACTAATACTTCTTTGGGGAATCAGAAGAGGGGTACTGGGTTGTTAAAATCTCTTTGAGGATACAAGTAGTAACTGTTGTATTCCTAAGTGTCTCACATATAGAAAGCGCTCAAGAAATGTTTATGGAATTGTGTCTTTTAACATTTTTATCTTTAGTGTGTGACTTTCTTGGAGAGAAGATTGCATCTGTTTTGGGGATCAGCACCCCAAAATACCAGTATGCCATTGATGAGTATTACCGGATGAAGAAGGAGGTGTGTCTCCTTTTTATATTTTCTTGATTCAACTTGTTTGGCTGTGGCGGATTGGGTAATGAGCATACATATCTTCTAGCTGCCCAGATATGTGGTGGGGATCAAACGCAAGTGTCTTGAGAATGCCAGGCGAGCACTCTACCACTGGAGATAGCTCCTTTAGTTTATCAAATTAATATATATTTTAGAATTCTTTAAAACTGGAATTTCTGGGGGGAGGGTTAAAAAAATTAAGATGCATTATGTACATGTACCATTTCCCCACAGTGAATGTAATCATGTGCAGTAAACATGTACCAGTAACATTAAAAAACTGGAATTTCCCTAAGATCCATATACAAAACTAAGCTCAGTTTTGTTGTTAGTGCAGTGTGAGGTGCCTCGCATGTGTTAATCTTCATATATCTCCCTTTGGATTATTTTTCTAAGAGAAGAAACAAGATCTAGACACTGCATGTGGAAGTGGAGCGGGTTTGATGTACAGGCGGTTTATAAGACACATATACATGCCCGGTGCTAAGGCACGAAGATGGCAGAGGGTTGTTAATGTCCAAAGCAGTATGAGGTCTTTGGTTAGGGTGAAAGGAGGTGAGACTCAGAATAAGAAAGCTTTAGTGCTTAACCAAAGGGGCTGACTTCAAAGTCTGGCTCTGCTACTTCTAACTTCACTTTTCTCATGAAAGAACTACAGTATCTATGCTGGGGTTACTCTGAAGATTAAATGAGTTACTATATAAAAATGATTAGAACACATTAGAACATTAGTGTATATCAATGAACACACATTACATACTAGAATATTATTTTCTTTCAGACAAATTAAGGGCAGCAGTTCAGGCAGTGTGAGGAGGTAAAAATACATTGTCTGTTCAGGAATATAGCAAGAATAGCACTTTGTCCCTGGAGGTGTTGCTGGAGATAAGTCTGGAAAGGTCATCTGACTTTGTTTCTTGTGTGATTTCAAACATGTTTTATGAGCAAATGAGTATTTTTAACACTATGAGCCTTGTTTAGGACTTTTTTACCTCGTGGACTGTTCTAATAGCCTCCTAAATGTTCTGTCTTAATTCTCCAGCAAACCCCAGATGAGTCTCCTGAGAGGAAAAATGACTATCTACATTACAGGGTTCAATACAGATGTTACTGGCAATTTGTTAGTTCTAAAACTAGAAATTATTTGTTCTAAATCTCTTTAGTGCTTATTTCTTTCTTACTACTCTCTTTTGATGTCTTAACTGCCCTACTGGATTGTAAACTTGAGGGCAAAGATTGCCCTAGATGGGAAGTACATTAGATGCTTTTAGGAAAAGTAACCATGCTTTACCATTTAATGAATGAAACAACCTATTCAATCAAATAGACTGACACCTTATAATTGAAGTGACATAGTAATAGCTCATTTTTTTTTTTTTTTTTGGTGGATACCAGGGGTCGACCTCAGGACCTCACGTGCCAGCAGGCGCACGTGCCACTGAGCGATGTCACCGGCCCCTTTTTCGTATGTGGGTTCCGGGAGTCGAACTCGGGCCCTTGCGCTTGCCAGGCAGGTGCTTACGCCGCTGAGCCATCTCACCGGCCCCCAATAATAGCTCATTTTTAAATTGAGTTTAGGCTTAATGTGAAAAAAAATAGTCTCTGTCAAAGTTAATTCAGGTCTCATCAAAGCTAATTATGCTGGACTGTGTTTGGAAATCACTTTCTTTGATGTTTTATAATAGTTATTGTTTTATTTTGAAAACAGGGGAAAGAGAGTATGTATTAATTTAAACCAAATAAGGCCAGGTGTGGTGGCACACACCTGTATTCCCAGCACTGGGGAGGCTGAGGCAGGAGGAGAATCTGTCTCAAAACACCAGCAACAAAAATTAGAGCAAATGGACATGGCAGTAGTGTTTTAGTTTAAAAAAAAAAAAAAAAATGAAAAGCTGCCAGACAGAAAAAATATTTATGATTTAATCATGCTAATTTAATTACAGGTTTAAACTTAGAACTTTTTCTTTACTTCCAATTTTAACTCCTTCAGTGGTTCTGTTACTTTCTGCTTTTGTTAGGGTAAATTGTGAATAGTAACTATTTGGATATTAGTATTTTTTTTTTTTTTCTTTTCCTTTCCTTTTCTTTTTTGGTTTTTTGAGACAGGGTCTCACTATGTAGTTCAAGCTGGCCTTGAGCTCACTATATAGCCCAGACTGGCCTCGAACTCATGGAGATCTTGCCTCAGCCTCGCAAGTGCTGGGATTATAGGTGTGCCACCACTCCTGCCTTAATATTTCATCTCCTGATGTTTCCACTTTTCAGGAAGAAGAAGAAGAAGAAGAAAACAGGATGTCTGAAGAAGCAGAAAGACAATTCCAGCAAAGTAAGCTGCAGGCTAATTCCATTGTTCAGATGGATCAACCAGAAACAGTGGTATCCAGTTCATTTGTGAATCTTAATTTTGAAATGGAGGAAGACTGTGAAGTAATTGCAGAAGGCAAACAAAATCCAGGCTCTGTCCCACCGTAGAATGAAATGACTATCAAACTTTGAATGCTAAATTTTTTTTTTGTACCAGGAACTTTCACACTCTCTATTCAGTGGAACTTAAAACAATATTTATATTTTAAATTATTAACTTATCTGGAAAGGAAAAAGTTTCTTCATTCTTAGGCTGTATTTAGTACAAGTCAGATCTGAAGTTTGGATATTTCTACTCTGCTTTCACTGTGTGTCGAATTAGTGCTTTAGCTTTTCTTTTTTTGGGGGTAGTGCTGGGGATCAAACCCAGGGCATGTTAGCAAGCACTTTACCCCTGAGCTACACCCTCAGCCCAGTGTTTTGGTTTTAAAATGATCCTTAAAAAAAAAAAATTAAGGCCTTAATAAATTAAGAAGAGTTAAATTAGCAAGCTCGTCTGTTATTTGTGCATTTGTAAAAGAGAAAAAAAGGTAAATTGTTGAATAAGGCTAACTGGAGCCAGTAATCCTATAATTTCAGACTAAAATGATGATTTCTCCCCTTAGATTTGCCCATGTTATGCCTTGCGTTTTAAGCTTTACATTTAATATATCTGTTAATTTCACACTAAGAATGGTTCACTGAGTGTGTAATAAAATAAGCACCATGGAAGCAGTTTTTGAGTTCACTCAGAAATGAAGAAGTGTTTATTACACCAATATTAATATGGCTTTCCATTTTTTTAATGCAAGTCACTGAATCTTGTATTTTTTAGTAGTTATTAAAATTAATAAGCTTTGATCATAAAGTTAACACTAGCTATGGCATAAATTAATATGTAACACCTGATTATCCATATGGCATCCTGCATATATCACTCATTCAGCCCTTAATGCCTCCCAGAGTGGAGAGCTGGGAGACAGATAAAGATTTAAACCATCAAGAGCTGTTAAATACAGTACAAGGAATAATGGTAACATAGTGAATTTAGTCACTTATCACTCATCATTTTGAAGTGGCAACAGTGAGAAGGGCAGTTTACTTAAACCAGGTTGGCCATTTCTCTACCTACTGAGTTATTTGCAAAGTTTACAAATTTGTATACTATGAAGCTAATTTTGAAAATATTCCTAGTGCTTGCTTTGGCAGCACATACACTAAAATTGGAACGATACAGAGAAGATTAGCATGGCCCCTGCGCAAGGATGACACGCAAATTCGTGAAGTGTTCCATATTAAAAAAAAAAAAAAAAAAAAGAAAATATTCCTAAATATGTGTAGAGAGCCTTGAGATGTTTACAAATGTGGAGAAAACGTGTGGAATACTCTAGAAATGCTAATCTTAAAAGTCTTTCCGTAAGACTGGAGATGTAGCTCAGTGATGGAGCACTTGCCTAGCATGTGCCTGGCCCTGGGTTCAATCCTAGTACTAAAAAAACCCAAACCAAAGCAACACTGTAAGAGCTTTTAGAAATTAATAGGGTAACAACCTTCTAAACAACACTTAAGCTTTCAATCATAAATAAACTTACGTAAAACACAACTTAAAATATATACAGTGGGCTTATTATGGAAGCCTACTGTCAATAAACATGAATTAAAATTTTAACTGAAGCTGAAGTTTTTCAACTGACAGTTGGAAGATGAAGTTGAAAGCTGAAGTTCTTCATACTAAGTTTGTTAACTGAAATTTGAGGAATTTAGGAAAGATAAATTCTTCTTAGGAGTCTTTAGTTACGTGGATTCATGCTATGGTGGTTCATACCGTGTGATGGTCATCTTTTTATTCATGGGTATTTACTATAACTTACGTGCTTAATAGTTAATCTTGAGATAATGTAATTCATGTCACCATAAATTATACTTTACTAACAGCCCTAAAGCATGCTAGCCCTACTTCTTCCAATTTTTTTTCTTTTTTTTTTGAGACAGGGTTTTGCTATAGAGTTCAGGCTGGCTTGAACTCACTTTGTAGCCCAGGCTGGCCTTGAACTCACAGCAATCCTCCTGCCTCGGCCTCCCGAGTGCTGGGATTATAGGCATGTGCCACCATGCCCAGCTCCAATTTGTTTTTAACTTTGAGACAGCACCTTTAACTCAGCTATTTAGTTATTAACCAGAGGTACTGCTAATCTAAGAGTTTACCTAGAAACCTTTCTGACTGTAGGAGAAGATAGTGACTTATGAAGGTTTTATATTTTTTGAATTTTATTTTCATCACTTGTCCAATAGTGGCCAGTGTGTAATGTTTATATAGTTATTCAGTGTGCCTTAAATTTTTATACTTTTTTATTTATGCAAGCTATAAAATTTCTCATAAATGCATTAAATGGTTTGTTATTTTGAGCCTGTTTTCACCTTTTCCTACTTTGCAAACCTTTGAAGAATTATTCCCTCTGAATCACAGTTCATGACATTCTACTTCTCATCTTATAAAAACTAAGCACAACAGTTAATATAATGGAAGAGCCTAATTTAACTGAGTTAAATTCTCTAATAAAAATCCTTAACAAATGGAGGTATAGTTTTATAAATGTAATCCTGATACTGGTTAGTAAAACTAGAAAAAATTTTTATACTAAGACTTTACTGAATGGTTGTCAGAAATATTCCATGAAAACTTCATCTCTAAAGATTATACAGATTAAAACTGAACCTTTTCTACCTACAGCAAACCACATTTGTCATATTTGAGCAAAAAAGAACCAGAACTTACCTCCTAAAAAGTGAAGCTTGCTCTTACTGCTCCCAAACTGTTGCAACCAAAATGGCAATAATCACAGTATTTTCTGTGTTTTATAGGCATATGAAGTGTTTTATTTAGATCATTTCTAAGGATTCTGCTTCAAAGATTTTATATGCAGCATTTAAGCATCTTAATGAAGACAGTCCAGTCTTTCAGAGATCATGTATCATCCAGGTCAGCAGAGTTCTCATTGTCATTTGCTACAAGGGCTTCTCTGTTCTCGTAAGTCCAGAAGCCATTCAGATCAATTAGAATGGTAGTGACTGTGTCTCCTTGATTACTGTTGATTAAATCCTGGAGAGAAATTTTCAAAGGGTCCTTTGGCTTTACCATGTCAAAGATTTCATCCTACAAGAGAGAAAAAATAACAATGAACTCTGATTCACTTAATTCTACCATACAGTGATCTAAAATCTCTTTTTCTCTACTTACAAGAGTTTTACTGGGAGATTCCTTAGCTATATGATGACTATGCCTTACTTTACAGATGAAGAAAACGGAGGCTCGGACAAGCTACATAACTAATTAGTGGTTGAACTATCTCACGCAGTGTTCTCTGAGTATATATTAACTCTTTGTATTTTCCTATTGTATTCTAATTGCTGGCAGAACCACATTCTTGTTTTATTTTTTCGCCCCAGTCCTGGGCATCAAACCTAGGGGCCTTCTGCGCTAGGCAAGCACTCTACTACTGAGCTACATCCCAGCAAGAGCTTTATTTTTAAAGTTGAAACTTTGCTCAGTTAAAGTAAAAATTTAAATGTTTCAGAGATAGTGTTGAAACATTTCCAATACTGAAGTCAACTTTTTATTCTAGACCTAGGAGGGGAAAGTGATGGGAGTTTAGTATTAAGAAATTAGTCATCCAGGATGATGCTAATTGTGCTTAAACTTAGTGAAATGCATAGAAGAGTCTATCTGTCTGTCTCTCTGGTGGTCCTGGGGACTGAACACAGGGCTTTGCACTGAGCTACATCCCTGGCTCTGCTTGCCTCAGCTTCCCACAGTGCTGGGATTACAGGTGTGCGCCAACACACCCAGCAGAAACTCTTCTATGTTTGAAGTGTACAGTATAAATATTTCCAAGCAATTAGCTCATGCTTCTAATCCTTTTGTAGTGAAATTACTCAAGAATGTTCAGGAGCATTTATGGAGGAAAACACATTTTTTTGTGTGTGTGTGTGTGGGTACCAGGGGTCGACCTCGGAACCTCGCGCGCCAGCAGGCACCTGTGCCACTGAGCGATATCACCGGCCCTTTTTTCGTATGTGGGTTCCGGAAGTCGAACTCGGGCCCTCGTGCTTGCCAGGCAGGCGCTTACGCCGCTGAGCTATCTCACCAGCCCCTACATTTTTAAAAGATTGAAATAATTCAGGTACATAAAATGTAGAAACTTTTAATCTTGTATGTTTGCTCTTTTTCTAGATTGGTTGTAGTTAAAATTGCTAGCTAAACTGCCCATTGCAAAGTTTCACATCTTCATTTACATTAAACTAAAATAGCTGTTTATTTTAAACTAGTAGGGTATTATGTTATTCAACTTGAACCAAACAAATTCTTGTTTGTGCGTGTGTGTGGGTACCGGGGGTCGAACTCAGGGCCTTGCGCTTGCCAGGCAGGCGCTTATGCCACTGAGCTATCTCACTGGCCCAACAAATTCTACTGGGTATTTTCATAACTGGTGAGGTTGATTAGTAAAAATGCTAAGTAGAAGCATGTGTTTCAAATAGTGGCAGTTTTCATATTGTAGGACTGCTGCCTCCTTAAACCTAATAAATCATATCAAAGCAAACAGGCCCTCTGAGGTACCATACTAAAAAAGTTCTTGAACCTAAGTGGTTTCCAAGTTAAAAACACAAGTTTTCAGTGGAATAGACCATCAAAGGATGAAGGCTAAACTGATTCTCTTAACTTTCATTTAAAATGAATGAATGCTTCCAATGAGAACACAAGGCTGACAATGTTAAAATTACAAGCTATATAAATTAATCACAAGTCCAAATTTGTCTCATTAAATATCAGTTCAGAAGAAGTAACAGCAAATACCTGACTGGTAATAGTACTTTATACTTCCTGTGTTGCTTTCATGTAAAATTTCATGTAATACAAATGATTATCTCACATTACTATGGTAATAGTCTGATTACTGTACATAAATTAAAAGAAAAAGTAACCTTAACATCTTGAAATGAAACAGGATCTTGTCCATGGATTTTCATTAGTTCCTGTATTGCCTGTGGTTAGTGGAAATAAATTTTTAAATAAAAAAATGATATTGACAATATCCCCCCTCTTGTCCCGCAGCACCCTTCTAGTTCCATTTTTTTCCCATTAGACCACAAGCCTCATCATCTCGACCTCTCCTGCCAATCTTAACTTCCTTGGCCTTGTTCCGCATGCAGGCAGCAAAACAATACATCGGCTCAGTGTAAACACTGACCTCGGTACATCTATACTGCAGCTATAGAGAACTTTGGGAAAAGAAAATGAGACCATAGATTGCTGCTACTATCCAGGAATATTCTCTGAACTAGCAGTTATTCTATGGCCTGCTCCTTTTACTTTCTGTGAATGCTGTTCATACCTTCACCATTTTCTAAGATCCCCTATCTACCACCTCCCTTCCCACCTTACACTTTACACCTTCTACTTAGAAAAACATAGAATTCCTTCAAACTCTTTTTTATAAACGTCAACAACAACAGATTGAAGAAACTACTGTTACTCAGGTGGACTAAAATACTTTAGGTGAGAGTCATTCCCTGAGAAGTGTGAAGCTTAAAACTCCTGGCAGTCAACTAAATATGCTCCAAATACCCACTGTGTGTGTAGTGCCACTGATAGCCACGTATCCCCAGGGTATCTCTCTGAAGAAGGCAGAATTGCTGGGTACCTTCTCCATATAGTAGCGGACAGACTTGGACAGTATGCTGTAGGGTCACCTTCCGGCCCAGTTCTACTGCTGGGGCACAGTGGCTCTACAAACAGCTCAGGATTACAGGGCTCAGCACCATATATTTTACCTTAGCCTGTAAAACCAAGCCTAAATAAACTTCGATAAAAGAGATTCATGCATGAAATATTTTTAAACTGTTTTTTAAACAAAATTTAACATTCTAAGGGGAAAGATATTCTAAAGAAATCTTTGTAAGAAGGGGTTGAATGTTTAAATTCTAAAAGATTTGCTTTTGTAAGGCTGAATTTTCATTTAATAGGTTTAGCTCAAGTGGAGGCATCCGTATGATGGGTTGGTGTTACCCTCTCAGATTGGCCATTGATGTAATTTATAACATTCAATTTTTAACTTTTTTTTATATTTGCTGTTGGAGATAGAACCCAGGGCCTTGTGCAATACTTAACAAGCTCTCTACCACTGAGCTACGCTTCCAGCCCTGTATTCAACTTTTAAAAAAATGTATTCTAATCCTAGCATTACACTTTATCCTTCCAATATTTGCAGTCATTACTGCCTAAAAGGTTATAATGGAAATTCTAGGAAATTCAACATGAAATTACAAAATATACTCTATGAAATTCATTAGGATGAATTCAGACACTGGTTATTTAAAGAGTACCAAAACTTCTCATTACGTAATTCAGGGTGGCCTTGAACTTGCAATTCTCCTGTGTCAGCCTCCTACGTGCTGAAAGTACAGGCATATGCTATCATACTCAGTCAAGAGTACCCAAAACTTTTTAAATGGAAACAAAAAGTTTCTGGGGGAAATGATTTTGATAAAGGTGTGAAAATGCCATTTTTATTGGCTTAAAAATATCTGAGCTGGGGCCGGTGAGATGGCTCAGCGGCGTAAGTGCCTGCCTTGCAAGCGCGAGGGCCCGAGTTCGACTCCCAGAACCCACATACGAAAAAGGGGCCGGTGATATCGCTCAGTGGCACGGGTGCCTGTTGGCGCGCGAGGTCCTGAGGTCGACCCCCCGGTACCCACAAAAAAAAAAAAATATATATATATATATATATATATCTGAGCTGTACATGCTGGTGCATGCCTGTAATTTCAGCACTTGAGTGGCTGAGGCAAAAGGACTGCAAGTTTCAGGCCAGCGCAGACCACATGGCAAGACCTTGTCTCAAAAAACCAGAATCAAAACCTTTCTACTGCTGATATTCATCATATATAAATCACATGGTCTTCTAAAAACTAGCTATGAAAATATGGTGACAGAGTACAACACTACTCTACAGAATTATTCCATCAGGTGGAAAAGTTAACCTTCAAATTAAGGAATCACGTGTGACAAGGGCAGAATTTCCTACTTTTGCATTTGTTGGAGCCAAATGTTTATCCAATGCAATCAGATTCCAGGTCAGGGCCCACCATTACTCTCTGAAACCCACTATGGCACAAAAGAAATGCCTCAGCAGTCTTTCTCCTTCCGTGCAGCACACAGTTGCAGCCAGTTTAAAAAAAAACCTTTTTAGCAATGCAGCAACCAAAAAAAAAGCAACTAAAATCTTTAAAACTTCCCTGGAAGGGAACTTTTCTGAAGGTAGTTTCCCAAAAAACTATCCCCACAAATGGTATAACATCTTAAAGAAAAATACAAATCAGACTTACCCTAAAGAAATAATTAAGGGAAAAGACATTCAGATATCCCTTGTTCTCAATATCAAGCAGTTTGAAGATATACTGCAAAGCTGCAGGTTCCTTCCTATTTTCTAGTGCAAGAACAAAGTCCAAGTAGGTCTTATAGTCCTATAGAAAAGAAAATGTTCAATAAGGGCCTTAATTGAAATTAACTTTTCAAGTGTCAAGTGAGTACGTAATGATTTGAAGTGATTTTGCAATTAAGGATGGCAAATTTTTTTCTTAATATGAAATGAGAAATCCATCTGTATATTTAATGTTGGCTTCTAGGAATTTTTTTTCCTTTCTTATTTGAGACAGGGTCTTGCTACATATTTCAGGCAAGCCTTGAACTCACTATGTAGCCTGAGCTGGCTTCAAACTCACAGCAATCCTCCTGCCTCAGCCTCCTGAGTGCTGGGATTACAGGCGTGCACCTCCACGCCTGGTGTAGGAATTCTAATCAGGAGTGAATCTGCATAGGAGAATTTTGGGGATACAGCTGATTTTCTTAAGAGGTTTGCTGTGTTAAATAATAATTTTCTTCATTATCCTTCTGAAATAGGTAAGACAGTGACTAAACTATTATATAATACCTTTACATTTTCATTTCAGTGTGGTTATTTTGAAAAAGAATATTTTATGTGGAATGAATAGTCCTCTTATCTATGGGTTCCACATCATTCAACTGTGGATTAAAAATATATGAGAAGCCTTTAACTCCAGGTAATCCTCCTGCCTCAGCCTCCCGAATCCTGGGATTACAGGTGTTGCACCACCATGCCGGGCTCACATTTGTTTTTGGTGCTGCAGATGGAACCTTGGCCCCACACATACTAAGCAGGTGCTTTACCATGGAGCTGCACCAACCCTGCATTGGCCAGTTCTTAAGCCAAGAAATGTAACAGTCCTTGGGGATGGTGGGGTGTGTAAGACAATTAAACAGAACAACAACAAAAAGAATTGTTTCGTTCTGTGATTTTCTGGGAGGGCTCAGATCTATGTAGCACTGTTTTCCTAACACCTGATACCACTGGATCTTGTTAATGCCTGCATTTGCCTTTTTACAGCTTACATTAATGCCTCCTCAATTATCCTTAAATAAAGGACATAGCTTTTTGAGAAAATAAAAAATATATGGAGAAAAATTATGTCTACTGAACATGGACAGGCTGTCTTTCTTGTCATTATTCCTTAACCAACACAGTGTAACTACATAGTACTTACACTGTACTATATTAGGTGTTATGAGGAATCTAGAGATGACCTAGTGCAAAGTACACCAAAGAAGTGTGCAGGTTATATGCAGATAGGGCACCATTCTACATAAGGGACTTGAGAACACCTTCAGATTTTGGTATCTGCTTGGGGTCCCGGAACCTTTCTGTATTAAGTTTTTTAAAATCATGATTTTCAGTAAAAAAAAAAGCTAGACATGAAATGAGAGATTCTCACTTAGAAAAATTTGAAATTCTAGGAAAAAGAGTGTGGGCAAAGATTAAGAATGCCTCCCTGCAAGAAATGCATCATTAAGAGTTAAGCGCAGCTTCATCAAGGCCCAGCTCCACTCATAGCTATGGCCTCTGAATTTTTTATTCACCAGAAGGCATCAGGATACTACAAGCTCCTCATTGTCTAAAGTTAACAGGTGTGGGAGTTACAAAGTTGAGTTTCTGTGCCTTTGGCCAACAATGATGTTATTTATTTAGCACACTGCTACTGAAGCTACATGATAAAATGTAAAACCCCTTTTTTTTTTTTTGTGGGTACCGGGGGTCGACCTCAGGACCTCGCGCGCCAGCAGGCACCCATGCCACTGAGCGATATCACCGGCCCTTTTTTCTTATGTGGGATCCGGGAGTTGAACTTGGGCCCTCGTGCTTGCCAGGCAGGCGTGTACGCCACTGAGCCATCTCACCAGCCCTAAAACCCCTTTCTTGTCTGACTATATAACTATTTAAGTATCACTGCTTTGGAAAATTCATCGTGTCATTATAATGACATGATTTATTTATTATTTATTTATTTATTTTGGTGTTTTTGAGGGTCTCACTATATAGCCCAGGCTGGCCTTGCACTCACAGCAATCCTCTTGCCTCAGCTTTCCAAGTGCTGGGGTTACAGGTGTGTGCCACTGTGCCTGGCTACCGTGTCTTTTCTTTTTGTGGGTACCAGGGGTTGACCTCAGGACCTCGTGCACCAGCAGGCGCCCGTGCCGCTGAGCGATATCACCGGCCCTTTTTTCGTATGTGGGATCCGGGAGTCGAACTCGGGCCCTCGCACTTGCCGGGCAGGCGCTTAAGCCGCTGAGCCATCTCACCAGCCCCTACCGTGTCTTTTTAACAAGAAGAATGATAATTTCAAAACCTTATTTAAAATTTTTAAGTATTTTGAGAATATAAAGGAAATGTTTAATAAAATATCTACTTGCATACCCCCAACTATGTAAATCTAAGCTATAAACTGTTTCTAAGATTACACTATCAGATTCCCAAGTATTCTGAGAAGCAAACGGACACCTGCAAGTACTAGTTGTAGCTTCTAGTGTAGACAGAGTCATCCAACCTGGTTCTCAGATTTAAATCATTTCAATATGGTACTCTGTCAGACTTCATAATTTTTATCATATGCCCAACAGAATTTACTAATTTTTCAGATTTTTCTTCTTACTAGTTCACATTCTATACATTAGGTACGCTGACAGTGATACAAACAAACATTAAAATTTTCTATTTGCGGGCCGGTGAGATGGCTCAGCGGCGTAAGCGCCTGCCTTGCAAGCGCGAAGGCCCGAGTTCGACTCCCGGAACCCACATACGAAAAAGGGGCCGGTGATATCGCTCAGCGGCACGGGTGCCTGTTGGCGCGCGAGGTCCTGAGGTCGTCCCCCCGGTACCCACAAAAAAAAAAAAAAAAAAAAAAAAAAAAAAATTTTCTATTTGCTCTAAGCCCCTAAGGGCACTGTTTTAAAGTGAATTTACCTTCAGAACAAAGGCTCCAAATATGAAGTGATTTGATTGGTTCGTATTTTTTAACATACTGTGGCACACTGATAATAATACTGAATTACATCAAAAAAGGGTGTGTGGAAACAGTAGGAGCCTAAATTTTAAAACTTTTCAGTAGAGTTAAATAAATACCATTTCTCCATCGTAAGTGAGACACTCCTGGAAAACACGATCTAAGAAGACATTGGTCATAGTTGCTGTCCCGTAGCGGGACAGCTCTTCTTTACTGAGCATGCCATTGTGATCTTTATCGAGATTCAAATACTGGCCTTGGGAAGAGTGAAAAGACAGTTATGACTGAAACATTTTAAATTAAGAGACAAAAAGATTAAACATTAATGAATTCTTTTTATTCTTAAGTACTGTGAAGTGACTTATTTGTCGTAACATCAGCTATCCTTGCAGTCTTGACTAGAACAACCATTAAGCGAGAACCAAAGGAAACCCATCTTGAAGGCTGTGGCCTTTGGGCTATTCATGTTTTTGTTTTTAGTCTGCAACCTTTTTGGAACATCTAGGTAGAAGGGAGGTGCCGACAAAAAGCACTGAAATGCTATCAATTTGAAAGTAGAGATCATGGATCCTAAAATGAGTCACAAAACCACCAACAGGATAAATGCAGCAGACTAATGAAACTCAATAGCAAACCAATCCCTAGAACGTCTCCCTCTGTCATCCCAAGAACAGCATTTTATCGCAAAGCAAGACCACAGGTTCATAAATGTTCATAAATGATGCTCTTTCATCAAGAAAAGATCAAATTATGTTTGTTTGTTCTATTGAAAGTGTAGTAACTAAAAATTCAAATGTTAGTATTGAAATAAGTAAATTTAAGTAATCTAGAATACTAGATCTTGATGTCATAGAATTTTTTTGGTGGTGGTGGAGATTACACCCAAGGCCTTCATTGAGCTACATCACCAGCCCAAGAATGCTTTGGTCTTAAGGCAAAATAGTCTAGTATAAAATTGTCCTCTGACCTGGACATGGTGGCGCATGGCTATCATCCCAGCATTTTGGGAAGCTGAGGCAAGTAGATCACAAGTCTGAGTCTCCTGAGATAGTGAGACTTAAACAATTAAAAAACAAAACAAAAAAAAAAAAAACCAGCTGGGGATGTAGCATAGTGTGAAGGCCTTGGATTCGATCCCCAGTACCTCCCACCAAATACAAACCACCACCACCAAAACTGTCTTCTGAACACCAATTAACTGAGGAATGGATAATTCAATTTTAACAGTATGATGCTAACATACCATAAACTCTTAGAGCAGAAGGAGCAGAAAACCAATTTGTCTCTTGACTCTCCTTGGACAGTTCCTCATCCCTTAGCTAAAGGAACACAGACATAATTAGAAGACAGCTACTATTACGTGATACAAGTAAGTAGTTTAAAGACATTTACCTCCAGTAAATCATCCAGGAAACTGCATGCTAAAATATCTTGAATTTTTATCTTCCCTTAAAAAAAGTAAACACAATTACTTAATTTCTTTTCAAGAACAAGAACTTAATCTTTGATGGTGTTATTTTACAAGATTAGTCACACAGCTAATATTTAATATTAGCTTTCATGCCCCAAAGTCCTGATTACATATTGTTATGAAAAGTCAACATTTAAGCTGAAGCAGGAGAATCACATGTTTGAGCCCAGCCTGGGCAACTTAGCAAGACCATCTCTCAAAATAAAAAAAGAGCCTGGGAACATAGCTCAGTGTGAAAGACCTTGGTTCAATCTCCAATACCAAGAGAAAAAAGAAAAAAAAAAAAAAAAAGGGAACACTTAATTAGAGCTCTACTTTTGCAAGTGTATCTACTTTTTATGTTCCCAACTATATAGACCTAAGTGGTAAATTCTTTCTACAATCACACTATCAGATTCCCATAAAAGTTGTGAGTTACTCTGTGAATAGAAATACAACACTGCTAGTAAAAAAAATCCAAGGGACTATTCTCTATTTCTCTTTGGCAGGTTCTACAGTAGGTAGCAGAAGTGTGGTTAACAGCAGACAGATGGGAGTTTGACTGCAGCTTCTACATACATCATCCAGCTCAGTGTCAGCTGCCTTATGCATAAAATGTGGATAATAGCAGCTTCTTTATAGAGTTATAAGAAAACAAAGAGTCTGTGTGTAAAATTCTTAGCACAGTGCCTTATATATAATAAGCAGTCAAAACAGCTGTTACTTTGTAAAATTTGAAAGGGAAAAAAATGTGTATGCGCCTACAATTGAAGCTTTAAAGAGATCAGCCAGGTGTGGTGGCGCATGCCTGTAATCCCAGCACTCAGGAGGCTAAGGCAGGAGGATTGCTGTAAGTTCGAGGCCAGGCTGGCCTACATAGTGAGACCTTGTCTCAAAAAAAAACAAAAAAATAAATACATGAATAAGAAGATCACCACCTACCATGTGCTGTGATAGACTTACAGCTGGATTTTCAAGGAAAGAAAGAGAATTAAAAATTCTGATTTGAGCCTTCTCTGTCCCAGTTACATTTATTTAAGTCTGGGCAGGTTAAAACCATTGACAAGGGGGCCGGTGAGATGGCTCAGCGGCTTAAGCGCCTGTCTGGCAAGCGCGAGGGCCCGAGTTCGACTCCCAGATCCCACATACGAAAAAGGGGCCGGTGATATCGCTCAGCGGCACAGGCGCCTGCTGGCGCGCGAGGTCCTGAGGTCGACACCCCGGTACCCACACACACAAAAAAAAAAACCATTGACAAAGGATACTGTTAGTAAGGGTAGGGTCAAAGAGTTAATTTGAGAAAGAAAAGTATGTCATGGCTAGACGGTTCTTATATCTCCAAATCCATAGTTTTCATCAAAAAGACAACAACAACAACAACAAAAAAAACATTCTCCAGTATGTCACACATCAGAGACAGCCAATTAGATCAGAGCAACTGATTTCTTAGAATTGAAAAGAGCAGCAGCTGGGCGTGGCGGTGCACACCTGTAATCCCAGCACTTGGAAGGCCAAGGCAGGAGGACTGTAAGTTTGAGGCCAGCCTGGGCTACATAGTGAGTTCAAGACTAGCCTGAACTACATAGCGAGACCCTGTCTCAAAAAAAAAAAAAAAAAAAAAAAAAAATTGGGAGGAGAAATACTGATAGATTACCCAGTTGTACTTCTTTAGTTTTAGGGATGAAGAAAACTACTAGAAGTTAGGTGCTATCCCCACTGTCATATAAATATAGTCTGTGCAAGTAAATCATGAAATATCTTTATATATACCTAAACCTAAACCCTGCTGCTTTTTTGTATTTTTCTACTCCTTTGAGATTTGCTAGATTATTAACGGCAATGACATAGAAAAATAAATGACATTTTAAGACTTCTCTAGTTACTAAGGTTTAGATGTAGTAATATAACATCTAAGTTAAGTAAGATTTTCTTTTACCTGTTCTTAGAGGGTCCAAAAAGAAGAAGAACTTCCTAACCGCTGTACAAACATAAAAGGAGTAAAAGGATTTTTCCAGCCCATCTAATTGTGGCAAAGTAGGGATAAGTTCCAATATGTAGTTTTCTAAATCCTGGAAACAAAACAAAACTTGAAGTGTTAAAAGTCTGATCTTGCTTCTTCATTAGACACTGTAATATAATTTCAGTCCGAAAAATTCAGATTAATACTATTTTGATAATGTAAAATTCATGACGTCAGTCGTGAAACTATATTGTTTCTAATTTACTATTTAAATTTTAATATAGTTTAATATAAGTAATATATTCTACATAGTTCTAAATTCAAAAGGAACAAAAAGATACTCATTAAAAAGTCTCCTCTCACCTATTTTCTTTTGCCAGAGGTAACCTATTTTATCGACTTTTTTGTTTTAAGAGATGGGGTCTTGCTGTGTTGCCCAGGCTGGCCTTGAACTCCAGGTACAAGAGAACCTCCTCCCTCAGCTTCCTCAGTAGCTGGGAGTACAGGTGCGCACCCCCTCACCCAGCTTGTATATTATCAATTTCTGAAACGGCTTCCCAAAGATACCTGATGCAAATACAAGCCAATACGTATCTGTATTTCTCACTTCCTTTTTACACAGGATGGAGTATACCATGAAAACTGCTTTTGCCATTTAACAATATACTTTATAGTCATTTCGTACTGGCTGTCAAAATATTAGTTTTATTAACTTACTTCACTGGATGGATGTACCATAATTTACTCAACTCGGCCTCTATTGATGGATGCTTAAATTGTTTATTTTTTATTTATTTATGTATTTCGTTTTCAGTACTGGGGATTGAACCCAAGGCTTTCACGCTAAACTACATCCTCTGCTGTTTTGTTTTGAGACAGAGCCTTGCTAAGTCTAAGTTGCCCACTCTGGGCTTGAACTTGCAGTCCTCCTGCCTCAGCTTCCCAGAGTGCTAGGTTACAGAGGTATGAGATTGCCTAGTATAAAGCTAGGTTTTTGATGGTTCCTGTGATAAGCAAGTATCACCCAAAAATCAGTGGATAGGAAACTAGGATTACTGTGTCCTCTCTAATTCCCAGGGTTAAGTACTTATGCAGTGCCCCATCATACACACATCCCATTAGTAATTGTTGTTAAAGAATGAAACAAGGTGGGCATAGCGGTTGTTATGGCTTGTGTCTATATGTCACCCCAAAGCCTCATGCGCTCACAGGTGGGCCTTTCAGAGGTAGCTGGTTCTAGGGTGTGATGCTGGGATTAAGTTTGCGATGCTAGGTTTAAATTGTGTGATGCTGGGATTAAGAGTGCGTGATTACTAAATTAGTCCATTGATTGGTTAAGCATAGTTTTGGGTGTGGATGATAGGAAGTCCCACCTAAAAGGTGGGTAACCTGGAATGGATAAAAGGGAGAGGCTTCTGCTTCACTGCATGCTGCTACTGCTGCTGCTGCTTTGATGCCTCCTGCCTGGCCACCATGACTGTTTCTCCTCTGCGATGCCCCTCTGCCATGCCACCCTGCCCTGGAGCCAGCCAACTATGAAATGAAACCGCTACAAACTGTGGGCTAGGGCTGGGGATATAGCTTAGTGGCGCAGCGCTTGCCTTGCAAGTGCGAGGTCGTGAGTTCAATTCCCGGTACAAAATAAACATACCTTTCCTAAAGGTTTATAAACCTAAATAAACCTTTCCTCCTTTATCTTTGGGTATCTCGTATTTTGTTTCAGCAAGGAGAAAAGTAACTAAGTGGTGCATGCCTATAATCCCGGTACTTGGAAGAATGACGCAGGAGGATTGCCAGTTTGAGGCCAGTGTGGACTATGTAGTGAGACTGTTAAAAAAAAAAGAATGAAGTAAAAATATTATTTTTTTTCAATTTATATGTATTTTTTTTTGAGTGTGTGTGGGCACCGAGAGTCGACCTCAGGACTTTGCGCTTGCCGGGCAGGCGCTTATGCTGCTGAGCCATCTCACCAGCCCTATATGTATTTTTTAAGGACAAAACAATAACCTTAAATACTTTCATTAAATTTGTTATAACCAACTAATGAATGGAATTTAGGCCCAGAGATGCTATGAAAGAATTACTGAAACATGAAGGGTCTCATTAAAAGTGGTATCAAACCTTTTGATCTCTGTTTATCTGAGAAGTGACAAATGGTATGGAAGATTTATCTGAGACTTCTCTTATGTGAAGTTAAAATTTTTTCTTCTGATTAAGAAACATCTGTATTGTACTTTCTGTCCACTATATCCTTTGCCGAGTTTTCTACTGGGTTAATGGGCATTTTTTTCTTGATATCTAGGAGCTTTACATAAATTATAAAAATTGGCTTCATGGTTGAACTTCAGGTATCTTTCCCAGTTTGTTTTCTTTAAACTTTGTTTATGATGGTCTTTGCCCTACATATTTTTTTTTAATTTAGCTGAACTTTGCTAGCTATGGTGATGCATGCCTGTAATACCAGCACTCGAGAGGCTGAGGCAGGAAGATCACCTCAAGTCTGAGGTCAGCCTGGACTACATAGCAAGACCCTACCTCAAAAAAAACACAAAATATAGCTGAATTTATTACTTGTTTTTTAGACTTATGAGTTGTGTCATACTTAGAAGGGCTTTCCCTATTGCAAGTTTATACATTTGAAAGTGTCTCATGGTTTTTTATATTTATTTTATTTATTTATTTATTTATTATTTTTTTGTGTGTGTGTGGGTACTGGGGGTCGACATCAGGACCTCACGCACCAGCAGGCACCTGTGCCACTGAGCGACATCACCAGCCCTTTTCTCATATGTGGGTACCGGGAGTCGAACTCAGGACCTCACGCTTGCCAGGCAGGTGCTTATGCCGCTGAGCTATCTCACTGGCCCTATATTTAACAACTTTATTTATTTTTTTTTTTATTTTTTTTTTTTTTGTGGGTACCGGGGGGTCGACCTCAGGACCTCGTGCGCCAACAGGCACCCGTGCCTCTGAGCGATATCACCGGCCCCTTTTTTCGTATGTGGGATCCGGGAGTCGAACTCGGGCCCTCGCGCTTGCAAGGCAGGCGCTTACGCCGCTGAGCTATCTCACCGGCCCAACAACTTTATTTTTTAAACAGTTTTTTTAATTTAATCATTTTAAATATTTTGGTAATCTGAGACACTATAAAATTTAAGTTTATAGAACAATAGGCATCTCAAATTTGTCCAAATGGGACTGACTCTCAGACATACATGGTGGCACACACAGGTACTCCCAGCACTCGAGAGGGTAAGAGAGGAGAATGGCAAGTTCAAGGTCAGCCCGGACTACTTAGCTAGACCTTGTCTCAAAAAAAAAAAAAATCAAATAGGACTCTTTTCTCAGCCTCAATCCTGGTTCTCACCCAGTTTTCCTCTATTCTGGCAGTTATTTAAGACTCATATCTGGTTTCTACCATTCTTTCACCATTCCTTATCTCCAACAGATGCTTAGTCTAGCAGCTTCTGGGGGAAGGTGTCCAAAATATGAAGTGAATTAACGTATTTCTAGCTTTCTCTATAGCCACCAGTCACCCTGGTCAGGGCCTCTATCATTTGAGAATAAAGATTTTCACTGTTTCTTCAAATTTTTTTGAGGGAGGGCGGGGGAACCGGGAATCGAACTCAGGACCTTGCACTTGCCAGGCAGACACTGTGCCACTGAGCTATATCCCTAGCCCGATTTTTTTTAAGACTAGGAAAATTTATTGAGGACTAGGAATGGGGAATAGGAATAGCTCCTGAGAGGAGGGGTCCCAAATCGGTTGCCTCTTCAGTGATTTTTAAGCCTGTTAAAACACTACATTCTTTTCATTTTCCCCTTTAAAAGGCCTTTTGAAAAAAGTCTGAAGGAATTTATACAGTCAACATACATTAAATTTTTTTAGTTGTAAAAAACTAAAAACTTGGGTCAGTGAGATAGCTCAGCAGCATAAGCGCCTGCCTGGCAAGCGCGAGGTCCTGAGTTCGACTCCTGGTACCCACATACGAAAAAAGGGCCGGTGATATCGCTCAGTGGCATGGGCACCTGCTGGCATGCGAGGTCCTGAGTTCGACCCCCGGTACCCACAAAAAAAAAAAAAAACTAACTTTTTAACTTTAGTTGTTAAAAAAATTTTTAGTTTGTAAAAAACCAAAAAGTTTTTTGGTTGTAAAAATGAAATAAGATTGAGCACAGTAGCACGTGCCTGTAATCCCAGCTCCTAAGGAGGATGAATAAGGGGGAACGCAAGTTTGAGGCCAGCCTGACTGTCTCAAGAAAAAAAAAAGGATATGGAGTTTAAGCTCAGAGGCAGAGTACCCCTGGGTTCAATCCCTAGTACTACAAACACAAAAAAGAAAAAAAAGGGAAAAACATTCATAAAAACAGAGGATCAAAACAAATAATCACCTGTAGTCACAACACCTAGGATAACTACTTTTAACATTTTGGTGTGTATAACAGTTATTGAAAATACATTAATACTTACAGATTCCCGAAGGTATCCTTGTCCAGCAACATCATATAAACTGAGTCCTATTCTTGTTTGATGAAGCCAAACTGATAATGAAAAAGAAAATGAAATGTAATTCTTAAGATTTATCCTTTAGTTCACATATGTTTATGAAAAAAAGAAGTAAAAAGCTAATTAGATGTACAAACCAATCCAGTAACTCTATAAACCTATACTGAGGTTAATTACTTCTACTGAGGGTAATTACTGCAGCCAATTATATCAGTTAAAGATGGTACACAGCAGTATTTCACAGATCATTATGGTACTTAGAGGAATCATAACTCTCTATATACAGGCTCCTTGAAACTGATCATACAGTTTTGAGTTTGAAACTCTCCTTTTAAGGAACTCAAACTGTAATGTATTAGTGAAATAAAATTACCATTAAATTAAAATTATTTCAAATCACCATATATTAAAACTCTTAGTTCAGCTGGGCATGATGACACAAGCCTGTAATTTTAACTCTTCAGGGGGCTAAGACAGGAGGATTGCAAGTTCAAGGCCAGCCTGGGAAACTTAGAAAGACACCCCCCCCCAAAAAAAGGTGCCAAGGCCACAGGTTCAATCATCAGTATTTCAAAACAATTAATCAATCAATCTAGCAGCTTCTGGTATTTCTAGCCTGTAAGTACTTTATCTTTAGGATACATGAGACTGGCTTTTGGTTTATGATAATGAACCCAAATTTATGGTAGAAAATCACAGCTTTGTTAAGCTCCTTTAGAGAATAATAATAACATAACAATAATATAAGTCAAAACACAAGAAATTTATTCAAACTTAAATATGAGAGTGGTTTCACATGGAAGAAATACTATTAAAAACACAGACCAAAAACCTACTTGATTCTAGACAGGAGTTCAAGCATAATAGAAATCAATCACCTTTTCGCATGACATAGTTAAAGAACTGCATAATGGAAATTCTTCCATATGAATCTGTATGAAGGAGTTTAGCAAAGACTTTTGCAGTGAAAAATTGCCTAAGAAAAGGAAATAAAGAAGAAAATGACCTGCCAACATAATATAAAAATGAATTAGCAAACAGCATAAATTCATATAATTGAAAATGAAAGTGAAAAAATTAAGAGAACTACAGTTCAAAAACTTAAAATATTAAGTCATGGGCCGGTGAGATGGCTCAGCGGCTTAAGCGCCTGCCCGGCAAGCGCGAGGGCCCGAGTTCGACTCCTGGATCCCACATACGAAAAAGGGGCCGGTGATATCGCTCAGCGGCATGGGCGCCTGCTGGCGCGCGAGGTCCTGAGGTCGACCCCCCGGTACCCACAAAAAAAAAAAAAAAAAAAAAAAAATTAAGTCATAACATCTTTTCATTGTTACATTCTTGACTTAAAGTATCATATTATTTCTTTTAATAACTTCTTTTTTTTTTTTTTTTTTTTTTTTTTTTTTTTTTTTTTGTGGGTACCGGGGGGACGACCTCAGGACCTCACGCGCCAACAGGCGCCCGTGCCGCTGAGCGATATCACCGGCCCCTTTTTCGTATGTGGGTTCCGAGAGTCGAACTCGGGCCTTCGCGCTTGCAAGGCAGGCGCTTACGCCGCTGAGCCATCTCACCGGCCCAATAACTTCAAATAAAATTATTTCTTGACTGTAATTTTATCAGATTTCATTAATAAACTTACTCAAATGTCACACCAATGCCTTCAATTTTCATTAACATTTGAGGCATTTAAATTGCTTAACATAACATACTGCTTTGTTAATTGTACTGTTCTTACTTGCACTTTGGTCCAGCCTTTTCACCAACCTTCAGAAAATTTTCATAATTGATCATTGCTTCCTCTCCGATCATAGGTGGTGTCTGGTGTTTGTCCAGCAAAAACCATAAATTCTTACAAAAATTACAGAAATGAAGATACTGTAAGTTTAAAAATCTAAAAACATAAACAGATCATTTCCACCAAAATGCGTCTGATAACAATGTGAAGGTGAATCTCCTGCTCTATTATCCTTTTGATTACTAATAACAAAGAAAGTAACAGTTATTGAGTGCCTACTAAGTTTGAAGCTTTTCAAACACACTGCCTCTTTAATCCACATATCTACATAATGCAGGTGTTTACCCCCACTTTACAGATGAGAAGTAGAGCTCAGAGATGTTATATCCATTGCCTAATGTGCCTAAACTGGAAACTGCAATCTGACTGTACAGCAGTAGTTCTCAACCTGGGCTGCATGTTAGCCTCTCCTAGGTACTTAAAGAAAAACAAACCTAATACCACATCCTAGGGTGGCCCAGGAGAGCTTGGCAGCTGATTCTGGTGGGCACCAATGCCACAGTGCCTCTGCAGTACCAGTGTGTGCGCCTGACTATCAGGCACCATGAGACCCTGTGTGATTAAGAAGTACAGATAAGAAATGGTTCACATCTAACCTGCTCTTACCTGTAACTCTTCATTATCTAAGAGTTCTCTGCTTTTCCTTTGTAGAAAGACAGCTCTGGATTCCTCTCTTAATTTCTGTAGTAAGACTTCATCTTCTGCTGGCAGCTAAAAACACATTGTAAATTTTCACATGTAAATTTTAGATTACTGAATCATGTAAAATATTATGTGGCCTCATGAAATAACAATATGGTGCTTCTTCAATTTATTTGTTTCTCATCTTAATTTTGTTTAACATTCACTTAACAAAAAGATTCATAAAGAAGTCAGTGAACAGCAATGCCAGGTCTCTGTTCTGAAAAAGCTAATAGTCTCGTCCACTTCATTTCTCTTGTGATTTTAGATGATACCAAATTACATTAGGAGTCGTTTGACAGCCAGCCAGGCATGGTGGTGCACACCTGTAATCCTGGCACTGTGGGTGCCCGAGACCAGAGGATGGCAAGTTCAAGCTCAGCCTGGGCAACTTAGTGAGACCTTGTCTCAAAAAAGGCCGGGAGGTAGCTCATTGTGAGGGCTTTGGGTTCAATTCCTAAGAATGCGGTTACACACAGTGTTTACTATTTTTAATGTTATAATTAATTGAACTTAAAAAATAACATGTTCAGGAGACATTTAGCTAACATTTCAAAGTTAACTTTTCTCCAATGGTTGTATTTTACATGACATTAAGTAGATCTCATTTTTTTCGTAAACTTTACTTTCCACTGTAAATAGCTTTCTTAAGGTCTTACTGTTTTGTCTACAGTGCCCTTCAAAGGGTTCTTTACAGTTTTGTCAGATGGAAACATGTAATTGAAACTCTTTTATGTTTTCCATTTTCAATCTATTTTTCAGTTTACTCTTGAGCAAAATCATTACACCTCATAACAAAGTGCTGCACATAACTCAACAGAATACTCACTACTAATATTTATAGTGAAAATTAGTAAAGCTCATAGTTCAAAGAAGGGACCAGTAACAACTGTTTTCACGTACCAATTTATACCAAAACTCAACATTTTAGGAGGTTCAAATATTTTATGATAGCAAAAAGTTCAACTAAAATGAAATATACAAAATTTAAAGTATAATCTTCTAGGGCCGGTGAGATGGCTCAGTGGCTTAAGCGCCTGCCCGGCAAGCGCGAGGGCCTGAGTTCGACTCCCGGAGCCCACATACGAAAAAGGGGCCGGTGATATCGCTCAGCGGCACGGGCGCCTGTTGGCGCGCGAGGTCCTGAGGTTGACCCCCTGGTACCCACAAAAAAAAAAAAAAAAAAAATGTATAATCTTCTAATTTTAAAAATTAAAATTCTGATTCCATTTTTAAAATTACATTTTACTTATGGACTCTAAAAGACATCTGCTAAGATACCACTTACCCTATAATAAAACCGGGGAATTGTCTTACAGAATTCATTTGTGTTTTTTCGACCTCCTTTCCATTCTGAGTAGTATTTGGTAAATAAATCCATTTCTTCATCTTTTAATTCTTGCTCACTTTTTTTTCCTAGTAGCAAAACAAATTAAAGGGAGAAATGCCCTTGTAAAAATTCCAGTAATGCTTTACGCAGCTCATCCCATATACTGAAGTCTAATTAAAATAGTTGAGATACCAAAAAGGCCTTCAAAATTATGCTCAATTCTTTTGGAAATAAACCCACAATGGGTCTAACTGGGTTAAATGGTATTTCTAGTTTTAGTTTTTTGAGGACTCTCCATACTGACTTTCTTAGTGGTTGTACTAGTTTACATTCCCACCAACTGTGTAAGAGGGTTCCTTTCTCCCGAATACTCACCAGCATTGTTTTTTGTATTCCTGATGATAGCCATTCTGACTGGGGTGAGATGGAATCTCACCATTAGGGTTTTTTTTTTATGTTTCTGTCACAGTAGAGATTGAACCCAGGGCCTTTTCCCCGTACTCCACCCCTAGCCCTTTTCTTATTTTTTAATTGTGAGACAGCGTCTCACTAAGTTGCTAAGCAGCTTGACTGGACTTGAATTTGTGATCCTCCTGCTTCAGTCCCCCAAAGTGCTGGAATTACAGCTGTGCACCACACTTGGCTTCAATGTGGTTTTGATCTGCCTAATGGTTAAAGATGTTGAACATTTCTTCATGTATTTATTGGTTGTGCTACTTCTTTTGAGAAGTATCTATTCAGTTTATTTGCCCATTTTAAAAATTGGGTTATCTCTGTTGGGGGCGTTAATTTTTTGAGTTCTTTATATATATTAAAAATATATAGCCAGGCGTGGTGGCACATGCCTGTAATCCCAGCACTCAGGAGGCTGAGGCAGGAGGATTGCTGCAAGTTTGAGTCCAGCCTGGGCTACAAAGTGAGTTCAAGGCCAGCCTGAACTGCACAGTGAAACCCTGTCACAAAAAGACAAAAAAAAAAAAAAAAAAACACTCACAAAAACCCAACATATTAATTCTCTATCAGAACAAGGAAACAGTCTAAATGCCCATCAACAGATGAATGGGCAAAATATGATATATGTATGTGTATATATATATATATATACACACATACATATATCATAAAGCAGGATGAAATCCCGTCATTTGCAGAAAAATGGACAGAATCTGAGACCATCCTGTTGAATAAGCCAGACTCAGAAAGTTAAATATCACTCCTCTTATGTAAGAATCTTAAAATACAGATAAGTAAATTAAAAAAGTAAAGGAGAAATGATAAGAAACTAGAAGGCAGCTTCTTGCATGTGGGGAGGAGGTGAGGGAGAGGTGGGAGGAAATGGTAAGCGGGGGTATTACGGAGACTGAGAATGATCAAGATACGTGATGTGCATGTACCAAGTCCTCAAAACAAACATCACTGATCTGTGCAATCATTTTAAAAATTGTGCTTAGACACTGAACATCGTATTAACTTTCTGGAAACACCAAGCACTACCGGCCACTGAAACAGCCTCCCCAGTGTCTTCACAGACAGCGGGGTGAAAGGGTGAGAAAAACAGCCCAAGCCCTGCCCTCAGGGAGTTTCCACCTCATCATCACTGTTCCTCACCTAAAGCAAGAGCCCTCTCCATCCGAAGCTCAGAATTCAAGGCTCTACTACCCTCCAGCCTGCCTGCTGTTGGCACAAACTGTCTGGTTCAGTCACACCTCCTTCCTTGGATGAATCAACACTTCCAGGGGTAACTACAATCCCCCTGACTGAAGGCTTTCCTTCTACTCCATTTAAACCGCAAACTTTTGCAAGTAAAATGAGGACTGACAACTGGAGACCAGTACAGATTTAACCAACAACTCTTAGTATGTTGTTGTTATAAGGGAAACAAAACAAAACAAAAAAATGAGGCAACAGCTAGAGATAGGAAATTAAGTTATGAAATCTTAAGATGGGAGAAATAGTAGCATGTTTATATGGGGATGATAATGATTAAGAAAAAGTGATGCAGGAGAGAAAATGACAGTGATATCACATCCTGTAAAAAGGGATCTAGCACAAAGGATCTAGAATACTGATGAAGCAAACAGCACTAGCCAGGTGTGGTGGCACATGCCTGTGAGATCAACTGCTTGGGAGGCAGAGGCAGGAGGATCTAAAACCAAGGCCAGCATGTACAATTTATCAAGACCTTGTCTCAAAAGATAAAAAGGGTTGGGGATGGGGATGAAGCTCAGAGGTAGAACACTCGTGGGTTCAATCACCAGGGCCAAAATGAAAGAAAGAAAAACAGTCTTCAATAGGAGCTATTACCTATACACTCAGATTGGTGGTGGTGAACCTACAGCATGCCTGCCACAGCGGGTTGTTTGTATCATTGAAAGCTCTAAAAGGTTTGCTATCACTGACCTAGATAATTTACTTATATCATCTCTCCCCACAGTTAAGTGTAAGTTCTGCAAGGATAGGGATTTTTGTCTGTTTTGTTCACTGCTATAGCCTAGAACAGAACTTGGCATATAACACACATGGAATAAATATCCATTAAAGATTGGAGTGGGTTAAGACACACGGGGAGGGGAATACACAAGTACAGGTAACTTCTTTGACAAGTATTCCTTCTTTTTTTTTTTTTTTTTTTTTTTGTGGGTACCGGGGGGACGACCTCAGGACCTCACGCGCCAACAGGCGCCCGTGCCGCTGAGCGATATCACCGGCCCCTTTTTCGTATGTGGGTTCCGGGAGTCGAACTCGGGCCCTCGCGCTTGCAAGGCAGGCGCTTAAGCCGCTGAGCCGTCTCACCGGCCCTCTTTGTTTGTTTGTTTGTTTGTTTTTTTTTTTTTTTTTTGTGGGTACCAGGGGGACGACCTCAGGACCTCGTGCGCCAACAGGCACCCGTGCCACTGAGCGATATCACCGGCCCCTTTTTCGTATGTGGGTTCCGGGAGTCGAACTCGGGCCCTCGCGCTTGCAAGGCAGGCGCTTATGCCGCTGAGCCATCTCACCGGCCCCTCTTTGTTTGTTTTTTGAGACAGGGTCTTGCTATGTAGTTCAGGCTGGCCTCGAACTCATGGTGATCTTCCTGCCTCACCCTCCCGAGTGCTGGTATTACAGGTGTGTGCCACCATGCCCAGCAAGTATTCTTTTTTCTCCCTTTTGGGCTGAGGATACTGCTCTACTAACTACACCCACAATCCCAGAAGTATTCCTATAAAGGGTGCAGAAAAATGTAGTAGAGGGTGGAGGTGGATGTAGGATCAAATGATTGTTTTCTTAAAAGACAGCAAATGCCAGCATGTTTGTCCGTGCTGATAGAAATGTCCATAGAGAAGAAAAAGTTGATCATGTATAAGGGAGAGGATAAGGCTGGAGAAAAGTTGTCTATTAAGAAAGAGTGTGTGGAGCTGGGGGGTGAGCTCAGTTGTGGAGTATTTGCACAGGCCCTGGGTCTGCAAGGACCTAGGCTGGATCCCCAGTAGCACCCTTTTTACATCCACAAAAGGAACATGATCTAGCACTAGTTTGGAGGGACTTTCAAGTAAGTACATGAATGGTTCATTTCAACAGTAAGCAGAATGTACAGCACTTATATCAGGGAACTGATAGAAATGGTAAATGAAAACAGGTTAGGTTCTCCTTTTCTACTTTCTCAGTGAGATAACGTTAAAGAAGAGTTCCTCATCTGAAGGTGTGGAGTAGGTAGGACAAGACAGGAGGTTTGGGAGATGAGAGGAACTGGATGTAGAATACGGCAGGGCAGGGAAACACCGTAGACTTGACCAGGACACACGCTTTAGGTTAATGGACATGGATTAAAGTGAGGTAACTTACCATAGTCCTGTTTTACTCCACACAATTTCAGCTGCCCTAAATGAAAGTGTAGAATAGGAAAAATTTAAGCAGGTTAATATGCCAAGTGTAAAGAAAAGAAAAAGGAAAAAATAGATTATGAAATCTGAAGTGGATAAGGAGGGAAGTGAAAAGCGTGTCAGTACAAAGGCGTAAAGTCAATGAATCACAGGTCCCTGTGGGTGGAAGAGCTGTTAGAGCCAGAGTTGTCATTCCTCACGAGGCTAGGTGAAGACCAGGGAAGTCAGTTTTTCGCTCTTGCAGATCATTTCCCAGGGAAGTTTGGGCCAAAACTCCAAATCCCTAAACCACATTCTCCGCCTCCTTTGCAAGGAGAGGCTCTACCTAGCGGAAAGTAGGGCTCCCACTTGCTCCTCCTCCCACCCTCCCCCTACCTCTAATTTAGGGCCGGGCTATCCCAGCGGGCGGCTCCTCCCAAACTCACTGTTGGGATCCGTGCTGGGCGTCGCTAACCGCCGGCGAAGGACTTCTTTCCAGTCCATGGCTGACTCCCGAGCGGCAGCCGCCTGCATTTGCTGTTTCTTAGCCACTCCGCCCTCTTCCAGCCCCGACGTCTGACGCCACCAGACTCCGTCGGGGTTACGAAGGCCGCCCCGCCGCCATCTTGGGCATGGGCGGAAGTCGCGGCTAAGGAAAGGAAAAAAACCAAACAACCACGGTTTCTGTAGCTGTTCCTGAGGATACGGCGCTCGCGCTGAGAGAAAGCAGATGTGAAAGAGATGAAAAATGATCCCCCTCAAGCAGGCGTCCCAACCTCACCAAGCCCGATATTAAAGATGAGGATAGGGCCGGTGAGACGGCTCAGCAGCGTAAGTGCCTGCCTGGCAAGCGCGAGGGCCCCAGTTCGACTCCCGGAACCCACATACGAGAAAAGGGCCGGTGATATCTCTCAGCCCCACGGGCGCCTGCTGGCGCGCGAGGTCCTGAGGTCGACCCCCCGGTACCCACAAAAAAAAAAAAAAAAAAAGATGAGGATAAGGAAGCCCGCGTTTCAATTTCTTCATCGTGGGCCTTTGGCGCGTGTACACCACGTGATTCAGAACTCCATTAGCGTTTCCGGGTTGAGAGACGCCCCTTCTTTACAATTCTTTTTTCATTGATCTGGAGGCTTTAAGGGTCCCTTGAAGGTAACAGGTGCTCCCGCGGCTGCCCAACGCCCCTGCCTGTGAAAGCTTGGTAATTGCCTTTTTCCCCACCGCCAGGCCCTCCAGATAGCCGGCGTTCAGCTCAGCCCACCCCGCGCGCCGGGGCCGGCGCGGTGCATTGTGGGCACTATAGTTTCTGCCGCGTTTCTGGGTTCCTTAAGCCCGAGCGGTGTGGTGAGTAGCTAAATGGAGTGGGTTTTGTCTGCTATCCCTAAGCAGTCAACTCGGTTCTCTTCTGGACCTCGCTTCTTTACCCGAGTAGTTGGCTCAGGTGACTCCCCACCTCCCCGACCCCTCTTCCCGCACCAGGCGAGTTTTGGGGTCTGAGTAGAGTTGTGATTCTGGAAGAGGCCCCTAAATTTTGGCTTTCTTCACTAGCATTGTTCTGCGGGACTGGGATTGGGGCTCCTCGGAGCGGATTTGAGTTTATTCGTCTTCTAGCTCCTATGGATCCGCCCGTTTTCAGAACAGTTGTGATCCACCAGAGTCAAACTGAGCTGAGCGCTCCTTGTGCTTTTTCCTCAGGTCTTCGGCTGGAATGTAACAGGCACCAGAGGATTGCCGCTCTGTTTCCAGGTTTAGGGCTTTTGACCCGTGTTGGATTGTTGTTTAATGAATTGCCCTCGTTGCTGTTAAGTGGCCCCAAAAGCAGAACCTTGCTTAATCTGTCTGTAAAGAAGAAACAGTCTCCTTTTAAAAAAATCGCACTCTACCTCCAACCTCTAGTCTTTTAATACTGCTGTAGAAGTAAGGGCCTCTCTCTCTGGTGCTGATCTCACAGCAAAATGACTTGTTTGTCTGGTATTCGAAGTTTTCCTAAGCTTTTGAAGAGCAAGCCATACCTTGGGTTAGGCCCAGGGCACTCTTACCCCTCTCTTTTTCTCGCAGACTGTGGCATCAGGAGCCAACAGAGGTGGTTTTGTCTTAAAACTACGTCTCCACAAAATACCAAACCAGTGAATATGCTGGCTGCCAAGGGCAGATTTGTCAAGAAAGTCGATGAAGACAGTATTAAACAAATTTCTTTTCATCTTCCTCATCTTTTTGTTGCTGGAGCAGCTAAGAAGAGATCACAGATGAATCCTCCCAGTAAAGATCACACCTTGTTACCCGAGAGGAACAATATTCAACTCCCAGCAAAACCATTGAGTTCAGAGGAGTGGGATAAACTTAAGGAAGATTACACAGGAAAGGGGAATTTTGAAAACTGGATCAGCACACAGATGTTTCGAAACCACAGCTCTGTAGATGTGGCTAAATCTCTCTTGGCATGGGTAGCAGGAAAAAACAATGGTATCGTAGGCTATAATTTATTGGTCATGTATTTGCATCTCTGTGTCTTCCATAAGCAGACATCAGAAGTTATTGATGTCTATGAAATCATGAAAGCCAGATACAAGAGTTTAGAATCTGGGGCTTACACTCTTCTCATCCGGGGATTAATCCATTCAGACAGATGGAGAGAGGCCTTCCAACTATTAGAAGACATTAAAAAAGTCATGGCCCCTTCAGTAAGGAACTATGACGACTGTATCCAGGGAGCCCTCCTTCATCAAGATGTGAACATAGCTTGGAATTTGTATGAGGAATTGCTAAGTCATAAATTTACTCCTATGTTGGAAACTTTAAAAGCTTTCTTTGATTTTGGAAAAGACATAAAGGATGATCACTATTCCAACAAACTACTAGACATTCTTTTGTATTTAAGAAATAACCACCTGTATCCTGGGGAGTCATTTGCCCACAGTATAAAAACATGGTTTGAGAGGTAATTTTGATTTTTATGTTTATATGTTTTTGGTAACTATATCTATTTTTATAACTATATCTAGAAGCCCTTATTGCTGTAAATCTTTTTACTCAGATTAAACCTTTTTCCTTCTCTAGGTAAGATTTGTTTCCTTTTTAAGACAACATTTTCTCTGCTTAAAACCAGTAGTAGCAGAGGGCTGGGGTTGTAGCTCCATGGAGTGTTTACCTAGTGGGCTTGAGGTCCTGGTTTAATCCCCAGCCCTTGGAAAAAAAAAAGTAGTAGCAAAATATGTAGCAGCATAGACAATTTCTGCCAATCTATATCCTTCACATAAAATGGAAATTACAGAGCACTTTTTCTTCATGGTACCGGGGATTGAACTGGGCCTTCCCACTGAGCTTGCAAGAAAAGAATACCGTGGTACCTTGGTTCACAACCATAACTATTACCATGATTCTAGCAGAATTCATTCCAGAATTCAGTTGCAACCAGAATTGTGGAAACAGTTAAGTGGTAACGGAGGTACCACTGTATAGCATTTAACTAGACCTGTTCTTAGGCCATTTTAGTATTTTTGAAGTTTCTCTGAAATCTAGTGACTGGGATAATATGCTCATACATCATGTTTACAGAGCTTTGAAGTAGTAACTATGCTTAATTAGCTTGACAAACTTACCGAGTATCAATAAAGGATGAGCCAGGGTGTGAAAATCTTTGAATGCCAAGGAGCTTTGACTTTATTCTGTTATCAAGAATGCTGATTTTAGAGTGGATTTTAGAAAGATAATTGCCAAAACAGCGAGGAGACTGGAAACAAGAATATCTGTTTGTATGCAGTTAGGTTTGGGTGAGAGGTGGTGAGGTCCTGAGTTAAGAAGTGGGGAAGGAGAAAAAGCAATAGAATCAGTAGGAACTGATAGTAATATATGTAAGAAGAAAAGATAAATTGATTGAGCAAATAAATTGGCAAATAGTTTTTGAATGCCTCCAATAAGGCTAGGCACAGTGTTTTGTGATATAAAATCTATTATGATGGCATTCTCAGCCTAATTAAGAATATCATTCCTGACAATTAAGTAACAGTGGTCTATAAGAGAAAAGTATGAGAGAGGAGAGAAATTACTCTGAACAGGAGCAATCTGGCAACTCTATGGAAAAGGTTAGAGGTAAGTTTGGTTCAGAGGTCATCAGCTTTCCCTGGAGCTCCAATTAAGGTGAATTTAGACTTGGGAAAGATGTAGGAGAACCAAAAGGAAGAAGGCGATCTAGAGTAGAGTCCCATCTGCTCCTTCACCCCATCACAGTGTTACAACCACTTCTGGCATTAAATCATTCTGGGGAAGTATCCTGCTTACAGAGATAGCTCTTGCTTACAGAGTTTTTACAGATAGCTCTTGCTTACAGTTTTTGCAGACAGTGAATATTTTTGGTTCAATAAGAATGTAACCTGATGATCTGGCTTTGTAATCTTTTTTTTTTTTTTTTTTTGGTAGTATTCCTGGAAAACAATGGAAAGGCCAATTTACTACAATCCAGAAAAGGTAAAACACAGCAGTTATTTTTAACTTGTTTTATTCAGATTCAGTAGGGTTCATTTATGTTGATTTAAAAATATTTAAGGATACTTTAGGGACAGGATAATTATGAGTTTATAATTAGACTACCTGAGGAAAAAAATCATGTTTTGCATATGAAGACTTTGTAGTGCTCAAAATGTTTTTTCTTTTTGATGTTGTGAGCCTGAATGAAGACATAGAAATATTTTCTTCTAGAGATTTAGAGCCCAGTTTTGTTTTAGGAATTACTTTAAAAATCTCATCTGGGTGCTCAGCAGTCTACTCTTTGGTTTCCTGGCACACCAAATATGTGATGTTTTCAGGAAAAATCAGATGCATGTGATGATCACAAATCTTTTAATGTTCCTTCTTAATACCTTTCAGTTTCCTTGTGTCTTCGAATTACTCATTTTAGAAGAAGTTATTTTCCATGACATTATTTAACATTAAAAAAATTGCAATTACAGTGGCCAGTGTTCAGGCTGTGAAAAAACTATAGAGTCTATTCATCTGAGTCCAGAAGAATATGACTTTCTCAAGGAAAAAATCGTAAGGGATGTGATAGATGGAGGTGATCAATACAGAAAGACAACACCTCAGGTGAGTCCGATAGGTTTTATTGCATTCTTGGATTGCTGATCTAGGGCAGGGGCCAGCAATTTTTTTTGTAAAGGCCAGTTAGTAAATATTTTAGGCTTTGTGGTTGTACATTCTCTCTTGTAACTTCTCAATTGTGCTGTTGTAATAGCCATAGTCAGTATATAAATACACGAATGAGAGTGGCTATATTTTATTAAAACAGTTCATGAAAACAGGCAGTAGGATGGATTTGGCCTACGGCCACAGTTACCAACTTTCCAGAGAGGACTTTAAATTTCATAGAATAATTGGTGATAGTACCATCTACTGAAGTTAGTCTTGTAAATGTAGACTACATGTAAATGTAGGCATAGTAAGTGCACATAAACTAAAAGGATGATTATTCTTTCTCTAAATGCTCCCAGAGGGCCGGTGAGATGGCTCAGTGGCGTAAGTGCCTGCCTGGCAAGTGCGAGGGCCCGAGTTCGACTCCCGGAACCCACATACGAAAAAGGGGCCGGTGATATCGCTCAGCGGCACGGGTGCCTGCTGGTGCGCGAGGTCCTGAGGTCAACCCCCAGTACCCACACACACACACAAAAAATAAATAAGTAAATAAATAAATGCTCCCAGAAAACTACACTCAATAAACTCCCGTGAAAACATTGTGGTTTCTCACAATTTTTCTAAACCAGAATATTTAGACACTTGATACAGTTACATGTTTTCAGCATCAAATTTAATGACTGTCATTTATAATAGCTTTATTTTGCTAATCTTTAGTAGTTTGTTATCGGAGACCCTTTCCATGGCACCAGTTATCAGGGACCCCTGCAGTGAGTCCCCAATCTCCTGCCCAGAGTTACAGCGTGCAGTGAGAAAGAAAAAGAGCAAGAGACAAGAATTGTAAGGAGGGCCGGTGAGATAGCTCAGTGGCATTAGCGTCTGCCTGGCAAGCACAAGGTCCTGAATTCAACTCCTGGTACCCACATAAAGGAAAAAAAGGGCCAATGATATTGCTCAGTGGCACAAGCACTTGCTGGCAAGCATGAGGTCCTGAGGTTGACTTCCGGTACCCACGTAAAAAAAAACCAAAGAATTGTAAAGACATAGGACTCTGGACAATCAGTGTTCTCCGTGGACCAAGAACAAGAATCTCCAGTTAGCCACCATTTTATTAGTCTGTGCACAGGGAGGGATACAGTGCTTTTCCTGGAACAGCATAGAAGTAGTAGTCGAATGGGCGAGTTTAACATCATAAAAGAAACAAGTCCAGATTCATCCCCACACTTGGGTACTAGTTTTGCCTGGTTTGTCCTCAGCAGACTTTATCCTGCTCTGTGAGCTTCACAGCCTCACTGACCATCAGGAGCTCAGTAGTAACCGAGAGGAGGGGGCTGGGAATACAGCTCAGCGGCATAGTGCCTGCCAGGCAAGCGCAAGGTCATGAGTTTGATTCCCGGGATTTCCGCATTCCAAAACTGGCCCACAAGGCAGGACAAGGAGGGCCTTGGACAGATACTATGTCAGTTTATAATTCATCGTTCCCAACATTGCCCCCTTTCTGTTTTTGTAATTGCAGTAGTTGAAACAGTGTACAGACTATGATGGCCATCATAGCAACAAACATATTTTCAGAAGTTCGTGGGAAGCCCTGTCACATCACCAGTGTGCAAACCTTTTGCGTTGTCTTTAGTTGTCCCCATGGCATGGGTTTTGTAGCCTGTATGGATCTCAGTACTTTTGGTGTTGGGCTTTCCTCCAGGGTCACCCTCAAGAATGCTCACACTGGACAGCCGGACAGGAACAGGCTCTACCAGAGGGTTGGGATGTTCCTCTCTCCATGGTCACACATTCTGGGAGGGCAGTCATAACAGTGTTCCATTGCCTGTTAACATGCAAGCATACCCTTGACTCCATGTTATTAACTGCATTGGGCCATCCTACTTTCCTGTTTGGACGTCCTTCTATAGGACTTGAGCCCTAAGCATGCTCATCAGATTTGTCCTTTTGCCAATGAAGTTCTGATAGAGGGTATTTACTTTCTGCAACCAGGTTTAAAAAATTTAAGGTAAAGATAGCAAGATCTAATTGTGCGTGTGGAGGTAACCATAGTCCCCTTTTCTGTTTTTGTAATTGTGTTTTTAAAGAAAGGCAAGTATGTGGTTCTAAATAACTTAGCTATCTATAATACCCCCCCTCTAAAAACGTATACCTAACTGCAGTTAGGGGAGAATTGATGTAGATTTCATCTTAACTGCTTCGAGCTAAGAAGGATCGATGTAAGGGGAGACCTCTTCAGGAGCCTTCTCCAGAGAGCTAATCTAATGGTCCTCAGATAGAAGTCATGTTGTAGTTTAGCAGTTATGAACTCTTATAGATTTTATTGTAATTTATTCTTTTTTTGTGGGGGTTGACCTCAGGACCTCGTGCGCCAGCAGGCACTCATGATGCTGAGTGATATCACTGGCCCTTTTTTCGTATGTGGGTTCCGGGATTCGAACTCAGGACCTCGTGCTTGCCAGGCAGGCACTTACACCGCTGAGCCATCTCACCGGCCCTGTAATTTATTCTTTTTTTTTTTTTTTTTGGTGGGTACCGGGGGTGGACCTCAGGACCTCGTGTGCCAGCAGGCGCCCGTGCCGCTGAGCGATATCACTGGCCCTATTTTCGTATGTGGGTTCCAGGAGTCAAACTCAGGACCTCGTGCTTGCCAGGCAGGCGCTTATGCCGCTGAGCCATCTCACCAGCCCTGTAATTTATTCTTAATAACCCATAACAGTGGTCAATTACTGGTGTAGCTGGAAACTGCCAGAAGAGGTTAGTGATTGGAGCCCCTTCCTATATCTAGCTTATTATTATGACATTGTTTTAAATATCTTTGGGTTATACTTTTCTGCTGGATATTCAAGACCAAGTTAAATCAAGACCTGTATTAATTAAAATTAACTTCTTGCTATCATTCAAGGTAAGTTAAGTCTCCTCAGGATTTACCTTGGAACCATACATAGAGCCTCTCATGTCTTCTATCAGCATCAGCTATCAGGATGAGTCACAGCTTTTGCTTGACCAATTGCTTTCTATGAAAGCGTGGGAGACTTTCCCTCTGCTGACCCTCCTTTGGCACACTGTTTGCTGTGTTCCCATCCCCTGGGGCCTAGCAACCTCCTTGGTCAAGAGGCTGTGTGACTCACCAGAGTTGTAGGATGTCATAGAAAAGGTTCCCTCATGTCCTGGGTCCTCGTCGACCTTGGAGGGCTGGAGCCAAAATATTAGCTATCCTCTTAGCCCAGTTACCTTTCTAGCTTTGGTCTCCAAACCTCAGTTGTTGAACACCCAGAAGAGAATATCAGTGACATTAGCATTGTAATGGGAGCAGTGAGCTTAATTATAATTATATCTGGATATCGAGTATTTTGAAATACAAAGTATAGCCAGAAGACTGTCATTCCTTACCAGCCATTGTTCTCCTAGTTGAATCCCTGTAGAATGTTAACTGACAACAGTTATAATTTATAAAGAAAACTTGAAATCAAAAGCCATACATGATGACACTATTTTTGTAACACACTTAAATCTCCATTTTGGTCAGAATAGCCTTTTCAGTCAGTCATCTCTATCTTGTACATAAGAAGCTCTCACCTAATTTGTTGTCCTTTAATGGGATGTCATTGAAGAAATTTGTGACATTGTCTGGACTCTTTAATACCTAAGCATCTCTAAGTGTAATAATGCATATATAACAAAGATATCATAGAAGCCCCCCTTTTTTAAAATTATTTTTTGACAGGTGGTCTCATGTTGCTTTGACATGTACCTCTTATTACAAATAGATGGAGCACAAGAGAAAGGCAGATATCTGAATCTAAAAGAAAAAGCTTATCACTATAAACAATCCCAGTGTTACATTTTAGAAGTCCTATACATCTAGAAGGCATGAATACATTTAATACACCATGAGATTAGCAATAGTGAATTGTTGTAGCTATATGAAAACTTTTGTTTCTTAATTTAGTTTTGTACCAAGAGCATCTTTTAATGAGAAAACCTTATTGTTTTATTTATAAAAAACTTAACCTTTTGACAATGACCAATGTAAACATATCACAGTAATATATTTAACAACATTTATTGGGGTGTCTCCCATAAGGCTATAGGAACCACTGGGGCCCCCTTAATGAACAAAGGCTGGAATAAGATTTTTGCAGGCAGCTGCTCCTTTATTCACCAAGGGGAGTCCTGTCCAAACAGCTCCCCCACCCTCTATTTAACTATCTTAACAATTTTTTGATGATCTATGAGAACTAGTTCATAACAATTAACACATGGTTTTGACAAATGAAAGATTCTCAAGTCATCATACACAGAAAACAATATGCATTACATTTATAAAAACAATTTTAACATCATTTTGACCAGCTGGCAACTTGAGTGGAAGCATGTCTTTAATTTTGATGACATTTATCTATAAGCCAACTTAAATTACAGACAAATGTTTCAAAAATGCAAAAAGAAAAGTTTTGAGCTCAAATAAAACAGCTGTTTACAGATTGGACAGACAGACAAACAATTACACATAAGACAATTTGTTTATAAAGTCAGAGTGCACTCAAATATATTTAGCCAATTTGAATTATAACTTGTATAGTTTTTATGTTTGAAACTATAAATAGACTAGTCAGAACTTTTTGTAGGTCAATTAGCAGAGATCTCTTATAATAAGAATCAGAAGGAATAAAACCTTTTACACGTGTGAAGGCAAAGACAGGTTTTAAGGTGGGCCCTCGGCTGACGCTTTATCTGATTGGAATGTCCAGCTGTACAGGCTACTAATTGTTGCTTGATAACCATAGTAGTTGGATAGTCACAGCTGATGGCCAAAACTGCTGTTTTGATAGCCACATGTAACTGTTCCCTCTAATGGGACAGATGGTGAAAGTAATTTTAACTATGGCGGGGGGGACTCACCATTCTGGAAGCTTGGTCCTGAAATTCAGCAGCCTCAGAGGAGAGAATTGCTTTGGACCAAGCACTGTTGTAAACTGTTATTTCTCAGGGGCAGGGCAGTGGAGAAGGGACAGAAAAGTGACTCCAAGTAAGAACTAAATCCTAACCATCTCAGGTGCAGAAAGACAAGATGAAGAGTTTTTCCAGGGTGGATCTCTAATCCTCAGCAAAACACGCCTCTAGAGACAAAAGTTATGTTGACTCCAACTGTATTGCCAAACAGAAAATGAAACCAATAATCAAAGGACTTGAATGGCTGCTTTTTAACCTTTTGAAAGTGAGTGAGAGAGAAAATGAAAATGTTTCAATTATATTGTTTAGGTCTTATTTAGGTCAAAAGTTCTAAAATCCCAGCCTGCAAAAGAGATCTATTGCCTCCGGGGACAGACAAAGGCAAGTAATAGTCCAAAAGAAATCTCAGCCCTAGGACAAAGAAATCTTTAAGACATTTTGGGTTCTTATTCAGTCACCTCTATAGCAGTGCTGCCTAGGCTCTATGTAAACCTACTCTGAAAATATGTATCCCCCGGATATCTGTAATACTCTTAAAAAACTCAGATTGAAGTCTGTACTCATTGTCTCTCAATAGAAGTCAATGTTTGATTTAAGCATAACATTACATTTCTCTAACCTAGTTAATAGGTCTGGATAAGTCCTCTAAACTAAAAACCTAAATGTACTTTTCAGGATCATCTGAAAACTTTCCTAGATCTTGCTTGATCTGTTTTAGGTCACAGAGAAAAAGACATGTAATCGCAGGTAGTTCTGAATATCCCATTGACTTCCCATAAGGGATATTTTCCTTGAGGAGCTTGAACAAAATCAGCTAAGGATGGATACAACCTCATGGGGGCTTTAATTATGGCTGGCCTAGAAATTCCACCCTCAAGACCTGAAGGGCAAATAGGGGGAAGCCTCAGACTCAGTAATAGTGGCAAGGCTTTGATTAAGGTGGTCTTCGAATCCTCATCCTTACCCCCAAAGGTGGAGGAGGGACAGCCTTGGCTCAGTGATAGTGGGTGACTTTAGGGCCAGAGGTGTGTGGTTGTCCTGTGGCTCACATTTACATTTGAACACAGTAAGGATTATTTCTTTTTGTTTTTGTGGGTACTGGGGCTCGAACTCAGGACCTCGTGTGCCAGCAGGCGCCTGTGCCACTGAGCGATATCACTGGCCCTTTTTTTGTATGTGGGTACCGGGAGTCGAACTCAGGACCTTGCGCTTGCCAGGCAGGTGCTTATGCCACTGAGCTATCTCACCGGTCCCAGGATTACTTCTTTAGTGCAGAGAAAGTCTGAACATAAGGCAGTTTTGACCATTTTTCCTCGTTCTTACACTACAATTCTAGTTGTGAAATAGCATCATAATCAATATTTCCGTTGCATTAACAGTTGTGTTTAAAGAAGGAAGCATTGCTTAGCACTAAATCATTGTTTTCTGGTTCTTAGAAAGAGAGCTCTAAATGTCCCTTTTGGAAGCTGCTTCTCTGTTACACGGCTCTGGCACTGTCCCGCTGCGGCCACCTCATTCCTGCCGGCACAGGTCTCATGCTGCCACTGCCTCTGTCACTGCCACCTCCGGAGATGACTGCACCACCATCTTGGGTGTGTTGTGTCAGTCTCTAAAAAATCTGGAGGTGTGGGCCAATTTTGATTATTAAGATCGTTTCTAACCACCATTGGGAAACAACAAGGTCCAAGAACAGCTTGCATAGCCGCCTTCCTAACAGCGTGTTGGAATTTAGACATACAAGGTTGAGAATGTTTTATCTTTAGTCTGGAGTTGCAGGCTGAGGAGTTTCTTTAAAAGCCTCACCCGACTCTGGGTCTCCCCCAGGAGCTGGTGGTATAGTGGGAGGCTTTCCTTTTCTTTTCTTTTTTTTTTAATTTTTAAATTTTTCTCCCTTGTCCTGTTCTAAAACAGAAACTTTTGGGGTACTAGTACTTAATGGATGTAAAACAGATTTTACCAAGCTCCAAGCTGTGAAGGTCTCAGGAGAAACAGTTCATCCTCTGCTGTGAGCTCTCTTTAAATTTTTCTCCTACCTTGTCCTTTTCAATATCTAAAGTTCCTAGGGGCCGGGGATATAGCTCAGCGGCAAGTGCAAAGTCCTGAGTTAGATTCCCAGTACCAAAAATATAAAAAAATAAAGTTCCTGCCTAGGGGAACTGAGGATTGTATTTAATTATTTCCTGGAGTATTTTGGTGATACTGCTAGCTGGCACTGTGTACTTTACCTTCTTTAAAAGAAATTTTAAAGAAAGAGATTCCATAGAGATTTTAAGGAAGAGATTTCTTTTTGAAGAAAGAGATTACCCTTGTTTTAATTCCAGTGAAATTATTATTTGTTTCGAGAGCACTTATCTTAGCTCCTCACCGGATGTCTCAGAATTGTCATGTGAGATCTGAACTCCGTTGAAACACTCCTAGTAAGTCCACCAGGCAGGCAAGAATGCCGTGTGTTCAGGCCACGTTGGGTGCCAGTTATTGGAGACTCTTTCCGTGGTGGCAGTTATTCGGGACCCCTGTAGTGAGTCCCCAATCTCCTGCCCGGAGTTACACACACGGTGAGAAAGAAAAAGAGCAAGAGACAATTGTAAGGACATAGGGCTCTGGATGATCAATGTTCTCTGTGGACCAAGATCAAGAATCTCCAGCTCGCCACGGTTTTATTAGCCTGTGCAGTGGGAGGGGTACAGGGCTTTTCCTGGAATAGCGTAGAAATAGTAGTTGAATGGGCGAGTTTAACATAACAAAACAAGTAAGTCAAGATTCATCCCCACACCTGGGTACTAGTTTTCCTGTGTGGTCCGGAGCAGACTTCATCCCGCTCTGTGACCATTACGGCCTCATTGACCATCAAGAGCTCAGTGGTGACTGAGAGGAAGCGGGATTTCCACATTCCAAAACCGGCCCACAAGGCGGGACAAGGAAGGCCTTGGACAGATACTGTGTCAGTTTATAATTTGTGGTCCCCAGCACTTTATGGTGGGTACTAAGATTAAGTTGAAGAGGTAAGATGCTTTTCTGTTGGTCATCCTTAGGTAAACACTGCCCATCATCTCACCGAGTACTTTGTTTTTCAGTTACCAAACAAAAATGAGAAGTAAAAATTATTTTGCCTTCTTACATGGCTTTATAATTTTCAGAAAATGTCCCTAGATCATATAAAATACCTTCATTCCTCCAAATAAAGTCAAAATCTTGTCCATAAAGTTAGAACACGTTGTCCAGCTGGGATTGAACTTGCTGCTTCCTGCCCGAGTGTCCAAGAGTGGTAAGATTTTAGGCCAATGCCACCCACCCTATGTAAAGAATTTTCTTATGTTTAGAAGTTACATACTGAAAATTTTTTTTTTTTTTTTAATGTGGGTACCGGGAGTTGAACGCAGGACCTTGCACTTGCCAGGCAGGCGCTTGTGCCGCTGAGCTATCTCACCGGCCCTCATACTGAAATTTTTAAGCTAATGTGTTGTCATTTGCACAACTTGCTTTTTTTTGTGGTACAGGGGATCTAACTTTATTGATAAAATGACAGCATTTATTAAATAATGCTAAGTACACTCATTATCTTATATCTCATTTAATGCTTACAACTGCCTCATAAGATACTATTACTATTTTACATAGATAAAGATTGAGACTTTGGGAGATTAAATCTTTCCAAGGATGCCTCCTAATAAAATTTAGGTCCCACTGACCCCAAAATCTTTTCATTACCCCCAACTGCCTCTCTTACAGTGGCAGTGGCAATCCTCAGTTCCATATATATAAATGTGACAGGTAGGGATTAAGGCCAGGGCCTTTGCACCCTTCCTAGCCCTTATTTAATTTTCATATTTTGAGAAGTGGTCTCACTAAGTCCCCACATTGCCCAGGCTGGGCTTGAACTTGTGATCCTCCTGTCTCAGCCTCCCAGAGTGCTAGGATCTCAGGAGTACACCACCATGGCTGGCAACTCTTAATGTTATGCCACACACATATGAGGCAAGCACTCTATCACTAAGCTAAATCCCCACCCCCACCCTTTTATTGAGACAGGATCTCACTAAGTTTCCTGAGCTGGCCTGGAATTTGGAATCCTTTTTCCTTAGTCTCCTGAGTAGCTGGTGTTAATGGACATGTGCTATCATGATGTTTCTTGTGCCTTAATAACAAAATTAGTGTTACCAATAGCACTGTACAAAAAAAATCTTTACAAAAAACTAAAAGATAACATGAGAAGTAAATTCCTATGTGAACTACAATGTAAATAGACAAAAGTCTACCACAGAAATAACCTTTCTTCAACTGTCACCCCCAAAGCAGTCTGCACGTGTGAGAACTGCATGTTCCTTACACATGTATCACTTACACTGACTGTATGTATGTTTTGTTTTCCTGCCCTTTCTTGTAGGGCACAGTACACATCTTTTTTCCCCTCTTGTTGTTGTAGCAGGTCTTTGTGCTGCTGTGCTGGCTTGTTCACCTGTCAGCTCACCAGTGTGCTCCATAATTTTTTTGCATAGTTCCCTGAACAGAAATATTACATCTTTCCTCTGTTGTTAATGATCTCTCATGAGTTTCAGTCCCAAATCTGTAAGAAAATTTCTCTGTGGTATTTTGTACTTGTTACTTTCTTTGTAAGCTATCAAACTATTTATGCCACTCATGTTTAGGAATGAGTAAAACACAACCATTGGCCAATGCTTTGTGTTTGGAGTGACATCATAGTTGCTGCATAACTCATCAACAACATCTACTCTGCCTTTGGTTTTGTTATAGAAAGTTACCATCTCAGGCTTTTGTTTTGTTGAGGTTTCCCTATCAATATTTCTATCATGGTGTAATGTTTTTTTTTTTTTGTTTTTTTGTTTTGTTTGTTTTTTTGTGGGTACCGGGGGGTCGACCTCAGGACCTCGCGCGCCAACAGGCACCCGTGCCGCTGAGCGATATCACCGGCCCCTTTTTCATATGTGGGTTCCGGGAGTCGAACTCGGGCCCTCGCGCTTGCAAGGCAGGCGCTTACGCCGCTGAGCCATCTCACCGGCCCTATCATGGTGTAATGTTGACATCAGCAGTACCAGTTTGTTTTTCTTTGCCACATACCCGGCCAATGTTATATCTTCCTGAAATCCAAAGATTGTACTATACACTTCTCTGTTTTGAAATTGCAACATTTCATTTGGAATTTCTGCTTTGTTCTTGTGTACAGTTCCTGTGCTGGTGAACTTGTGTTCTGTTAGCAAATGTAACATCAATTGGAAGCTGGTAAAGCAATTGTCGATGTCACATTCTGATTACTTTGGGAGATGGGAGCAACAAGTCTGTCACAGCATCATTTGGTTTATTACTATATGAATAAGGTCCTGGTGGCTGAGTTCCAGGATAAATTTCTAAATTGAAAGCATAATAAGTCTTTGCATCTGCAAGGGCATAAATTTTTATGCCATATTTTGAAGGTTTTTGTGGCATGTATCATCCGAAGGTACAGCAACCACGAAATGCTTCAAGATGTTCATCAATAGTCATGTATTTAGATGGAGTGTAATTTGCTTGACAATTACAAATGTCTCAAACAATGACCAGAAAGCAGCCAGATTATCAGTTCTTTTTCTTTACTGGCAGGTGGTTTTTTTTCATCAAACCCCAGGCAACTTTGAAGGAAACTATAATGACTCCTCAGTGTCATTATTATTCTACAAATCTCAAGCCACACCCATTGCTTTATCCATAAGTCTTTTATATTCCTGTGGTTTCCATGAGAAAGCAGACCTATGAATGCTTTCAGTTCAGCTAGTGAGGTGACATTATAAATACATTTTTGAGTATGGCTATTGGTGCATACAGAATGTTTTACTTGTATTTCAGCATTGGTGTGAATCTATTGGACCCTCTGTGATGCTCAGGTAAAGATATGCAAAAACATAAACAGCATAATGTGGGTAAAAATCCTGATTTGAGGCCGGGCATGGTGGTGCACTGGTAATCCCAGCACTTGGGAGGCTGAGGCAAGAGGATCACTGCAAGTTGGAGACCATCCTGAGCTACAAAGTGAGTTCAAGGCCACTAAAGTTCAAGGAACTGCATAGTGAAACCTTGTCTCAAAAAGACACAAAAAAAGTAAAAATTCTAGTTTGACACTTTTGCACATGTGCGCACACCTTGCCGTTCATAGTTCCAAGTGGGTAAACATATAAATGGCTTCCTGTATCCCTCAAGGAAAGGTACTGAGATGCACAGCCAGCTATTACACTAAAGTACATTTACAGTACAAAAGTAAGGGATGAGTCTGCTGGTTAAAATGCAAATTGTAGTATATATGATTCATGTTGGTGTTCCTTGGCTTTCAGCTGCATCATCCATTCTTTGGCTCTGGCCTCACATAACCACGGTTAACCACTCGTGTATCTCTTTATGGGGTCTCTGGCCTGCCTCCCTGGTACTGAGGGTCAAACCCAGGGGTGCTCTACCACTAAGCTACATCCCTAGTAATTTTTATTTTGAGTCAAGAGCTCACTAAATTGCCCAGAAGGAGAACAAACTTGTGATCCTCCTGCCTAAGATTTCTTTTTTTGATTTTTTGAGACAGGGTCTCACTATGTCGTTCAGACTGTCCTTGAACTTAACTATGTAGCCCAGTCTGGCCTCAAACTCACAGCATCCTCCTGCCTCAGTGCTGGGATTAAAGGGGTGCGCCACCATGCTCGGCTGAGCATTTTTTCTTAATAAGGTCTCTAGTCCTTGGATTTAGGGCCCATCCTAATCACTATGACCTAATTTTACCTAATTACATCTTCAAATAGGTTACTTTCAGAGGTTCCTGGTAGACATGCAATTTGAGGGAACACTCGCTATTCAATCTACTGCAGCTTTTCTTTTTCCTCTCTAGGACTGGAATGGTTGAGTGCTATGGTAACTGTGTGTGTGATATTTTAATTGACATTTTCCTAATGACAACTGTTGTGCATCCTTTTATGTGCTTAATTGCCATCCACATGTTTTCCTGGGTGAAGTGTTTTTAGATCTTTTGCTAATTTTAAAAAGTGGGTTGTGTTCTTATTGAACTTTAAGACGTATATAAGGGCAGGGGATATAGCTCAGCCGCACAAGCACCTGCCTGGCAAGCGCAAAGTCCTGAGTTTGATTCCCGGTACCAGAAAAAAAAAAAAACTGTATAAGGGATGGGTGTGTGGCTTGGGGTAGAGAACTTGTCTAGCTTTACACAAGGCCATGGGTCTGATACCTAGCACTGCAACGAACAAATAATTGTTTATATATAATTTTAGACCCAGCTCCTATGGCAGATAAACATTTTGCAAATATTTTCTCTCAGTCTATGGTTACCTTTTATTTTCATGCCTTAAAGATTCTGCTTTCATTGCTTGGGCTGAAAGGTCCAGGCTTTGGGACTTTCAGAGGCTCCGGGTGATTTGAAAGTGTAGCCAGGATCCAGAACTCCTGCTTCTAATGTGACATCCCAAAGAACCCCAATGTATGGCAGCTTCCTTCCTGATAATTTTGGGAGAAAACTCAGTTCTAGAAGATACATTTTTAGCCTGTTTTAGATGTTTACTGCACTTACAAAACATAGCCAGCAGATGGCAGTAGTGTAACATATAAAAATTATTCTAGGTTATGACCACATCAGTCTGGTTAAAGAACTTGGTTGAGCTTCTTTTAAACTGAAAGACATCTGTCATTTTTGTTTGTTAGGTTAGTAATAGTAGGTGAAGATAAGAGCTATGTGTGTGAATTTTAAATGATAAATAATACCTCCACATAATACCTGTCCACTGATTTAATGATAGTTGAGTCACTGTCAATGAAGATCAAAAAGTGGGTTTGGAGGCTGACACATTATTACATCCCTGTAATCCCAGTACTGAGGGAGGCTGAGACAGGAGGATCTCAAGTTGGAATCTTGCCTGAGCAACTTAGAGCAACTTATCAAGACCATGTCTAATGGGGGGGCACTGGAGTTGTAACTCAGTGGTAGAGAAGCACCTGTGGATTTAAGCCCCTGTGCTGGGGGAAAAAATGGATTTGGAACATGGGTATAGGAGCTATGTGAATAGTGTTAGTGTCATATTAGGTAAGTTCTTTTTCCTCTTACTGGCCTTCATTCTTAATAATAACACTAAATTATAGTCAGGTTTTTTTCACATTCAGTTTCTCACATAAGAATTCAATTTTTGAATCTTTAATTCAGGAAAATTTAAAGCATATGCAAAAGTAGAGACTAGGGTAATGGACCGCGTTTTCAGTCATTACTAACTCATGAATTTTCTTCATCGTGCTTGCTTTGCTTTTCAGATGGTTTTGAAACAAATTCTAGACATTATTTGTCCTATAAATTATAAATTCACTTTTAAGTAGCTTTCTTTGTTTCCCTTATCTGAAAAAAATTCAGGAGCCAGGAGAACATAGGCCTCCTTCTCGCCTTAAGTCCTGAACACGATGTTGGTCTTGGCCATGTCAGGGTCAGGAGGCTTTTCACAGCTTGTTTGATTGGGTGCTTGTTGGTCTTGATGTTTATCATGAACAGCAATGTGCTGTGTTCTTCGTGGACAGCTCAGGGGTCAGGGGGACTTGCTGGCAGCACAGTGTTCATGCTTGAACTTCTGGAAGTGCTCTTTGCAGATGTCCGTGCTGCCCTGGAGCTGAATGTCTTCACTGCCAAGTGCTGTGGGTGATGTGAAGATCTTTGTCTTTTCTTTTGTCTTTTCTTCCCTGCCCTCCATTGCTCCTTTCCCTGCCCTCTCATCCCCTCTCCTCCCCTTCTGGCTATTGACACATTTTGACACTGATTCTTGGCCTTCGAAACTTTTTCTTTGCCTGGTGTGGTGACGCACACCTGGAATCCCAGATGCTTGGGAGGCTAAGGCAGGAGGATTGAAAGTTCAAGGCCAGCCTGGGCAACTTATCAAGTCCCTGTCTCTAAATTACAGAGAAAAAAAGAGCCGGGGGTATAGATTGGTGGCAGACTGCTTGCCTAGCAAGAACAAGTCCCAAGGTTCAAGTCCCAGAACCACACCACAACAAACAACTACAACAAGAAAACCCTGGATTTGGCTATGGAAGGAACAGGGTTGCCTACTTTGCTTTCAGTGCTGTCTTGGCAAAAAGAGTCAAGAGCACGATTTTTATATCTACTTGTGTTGAGCCTGTCACAGTGTTAGGGTTGGGGTAACTCAGTGCTGGAGTGCTTGCCTATGTGCTCAAGGCCTTGGTTCAGTCCCCAGCATTGCAAAAAACAACAACAGCAAAAGAATAATGGTCTGTTGTTTTAGTTAGATCATATGGAGGAAATGGAAGCTCATGGAGAAACATACTAGGAGAAAAAAAGACTAATTTTACTGGCACTTTCGGGTAGTTGTGGTTGTTCTTCTTTGATACTATACCAGAACTCCACTGTACATTTGTGAGCAAATGATAGTGAAGAAAAGCATATGAAATCTTAATATTATTATGAAAATATAACCTTGATGTCCCCAGAAAGGGTCTTGGGATAGTCAAGGTCCTTCAACCACATTTTTAGAAAAAACTTTAAATATGGTTCGTTCTCTTCCTTTTCCTTCCCTTCCTCCTTCTCTTTCTCCTTCCCCTCCCCATTCTTCTTCTCCTCCTTTCTTCTTTCTTCTCCTTCCTTCTTTTCTTCTTTTCCTTCTCTACCTCCTCATTCCCCTTTTCCCTTCCCCCTTCCCCTTATTCTTCCTCCTTCTCTTCCTCCTTTCCCTCCCTCTTCTCCTCCTTTCTTCTCCTTTGCCTACTTTCCCTTCCCCTTCCCCTTATTCTTCCTCCTTCTCTTCCTCCTTTCCCTCCCTCTTCTCCTCCTTTCTTCTCCTTTGCCTACTTTCCCTTCCCCTTCCCATTATTCTTCCTCCTTCTCCTCCTCCCCTTCTCCGTCTGCATTTCTCCTCCCTGCCTTCCCCTCCTCACACTGGGGATTGAACCCAGGGCCTCAGTGCTATACAAGTGCGCAGCCACTGAGCTACCTACCTTCCTTCCCAGCCCTTTTTATTTTTCTATTTGTAAATTTTGAGACAAGGACTTGCTGTGTTGCCCAGGCTGGTCTAGAATTGGGGATCTTTCCTACCTTTGCCTCCCAAGTAGCTGGGATTACAAGCATGTGGTACCGTACCTGGTTCTCTTTTCTATTTTAAAAGTTGAACTAAAACATATTTCTTTCAATTTTATTACACAAATACATTAACAAAATAAGTTAAAACATAGGCAACACTTTCATTACTCAGCTTATCTCCATTCTTTTTTTATTGAGACTTCTTAATCTCATCTTTCACTTTCCAAATTGGAGGTAGTTTTTTTCCTAATCATAAAGATAGTATGTATTAATTAATTATAAAAAAAGTTTCAGTCAAAATAGACAAGTTTAGAGTCAGGAGGATTGCTGTGAGTTCAAGGCCTGAACTATATAGGGAGACCCTGTCTCAAAAACCAAACAGACAAAGACAACTATAAAGAAAGATAAAACCACCCACAATGGTCCATTCATTTTGAACTTTTAATGAAACGTTAAACACAATTATAATCCCTATAATCCTGTGATTTAAAACTTTAAATAAAGGTTTAATGACTTGGGATTCTTTACTCTGAAAAAAAAAAGCAAAAGAGGGCCGGTGAGACGGCTCAGTGGCTTAAGCGCCTGCCTTGCAAGCGCGAAGGCCCGAGTTCGACTCCTGGAACCCACATACGAAAAAGGGGCCGGTGATATCGCTCAGCGGCACAGGTGCCTGTTGGCGCTTGAGGTCCTGAGGTCGTCCCCCCGGTACCCACAAAAAAAAAAAAAAAAAAAAAAAAAAAGCAAAAGACAAATTGCATATGTACTTTTGAGTTCTCAGAGTTAAGTTAAATTGACCATTTATCTTGCTTGATAGTGTCTCTTCAGTTAATTGACAAAGGGGAGGCCTTCTGGTGTTTCTCTGAGTACGGATTTAAGACAGGACATGTAACCCAAATGAAATGTCAGTATAAGAATTGACCTAATATATGCTTTGGCTTTTTTTAATTTTGTTTTGTTTTTTTTTAAGAGCAGAGATCCCAACAGTGATTAGGAGTAGCAGCTGCAAACTGAAAGGCTTGAACTGAGCTCATCCTCAGTCTCCAGAAACTTCTTTCTCTCTGAGTTTGGAGATCTTGTTACCTCTAAAATGAACTATGAATTTCACCCAGATGTAAAGAAATGTGTGGTAAATGGTGAACTTTGGGAGCTGATTGGCTAAAAATAATCAGAAAGAAATTTACTGCAAACTATGGTCTTAAACCAGGTATTTTTTAAAGTATCTATTTATAAAAGCCCATTAATTAATAAATAGTTCTCAACTTAGGAACACTTTGTCCAATGCATAAAGAATTAATTGCTGGTGCTTTTCTACTTTCCTTCGTCCTCAAATTCACAACTGAAAACCAAAATACACACATTGATCTCTGGGTCCTCCTGATGCACTGATGAAAGGATTCTGGCTAAAAGGTGAAACTCCTAGAAAAATCAGTGTGTTCAGAAGTACAGGAGTGGTAAAAAGAAGCAGATTCACCTTCTATTAGTGGCCTTCTCATTGTCAAATACTTCACTTATTTCTCCATTCTTTTTCTTTTTCTCTTACCTAGCACTCACTGAAATCCTCCAGAGATCCAGTCTTTTTTTAATGAGATTTAGTTAGAAGCAATGCACGTTCCTCTTAGTGCCTAGCTGAGCTCAGTGTTGCAAGGGAATAGTGGTATGTGGCTGTATGTGGTGTTTGATTGCTGCTGTTTCAGAGTTAGAGTGGTGATTTTTAGACATAGAGCGTGTTTTAGGAGCTGATCAAGAGTGATGCCAGACATAGGGAGGTTTGTATGGATTAGAGTGCTGGAAGCAGAAGAATAAAGTTCCCCTGATGAGGTTTGAATAAAGTGAGAGTGTGCAAAGGAGAAGCTTGACTTGTTTTATTCTTGGACCAAAGGTAAGAGAAAGTCTTATCTTTTTTACATCCTATGATTCCTTTTCCCTCCAATTCAAGTTGGTATGTTACTGTTATAGCTCCATTGTGCCATTTATCTTGGGAACCAATCCCTTTCTAAAAATAAATTTGTGTTTATTGTAAAGTATTGTGAGTTGTAAATAAGTGAATTTTTAGAAAATGCAATATATTGAACGTGAGGCACTATTCAGAATGACCACACTTTTAGTTGTCTTTTCCTTAAAAAATCCTGCCTCAGGATGATTTCCTGCCTCAGGTTTCCGATTTCATTTTTCTTGAGTTGTCAACTAGATGTATCGATTCTAGTGCTTTTTCATTTGGTCTTCCTAGAGAAGAGAATAGTGTTAATGAAGTAGTAGCTTAGAAACAACAATGCTCATAGTGAACACTGACAGCTTACTTCAGAGAGAAAACTGCCGGTGTGAAAGAAGAGCCGTGGAGAGGTTGAGAATAAACGCAAAGGGCTTCTCTGATCTCCATGGTGCAGACCCCAGTGCTTATACCCAGGCCCCTCCTTGAGTCTTCCCTGTCTCTCTAAATACAGCTTTCTTCTTCTAGTTTTTCAGGTCAAACAGGCCAGCATCATCCTTGACTGTCCTCTTTCCTTCAGACTTCACCTCCAGTCTGCCAGAAAATCTTGCCGATTTCCTTCAGATTTCTCTGACTACTTCTCACCAACTGCATTACTGCCACCTTTTTTTTTAAATCTAAGTTGCATCATCTCTAGACTGCAGTAGCTTCCTGTCTAGTTCCCTGCTTCCCAATGCCTAAGTGTGTTTCTAATACATCAGCAAGTGTAATTCTTTTAAATCTGTATCAGACCACATCACTCTTATGCTTAAAACTCTCCAATAGCTTTCTGTCTCATTCTGGATGAAACTCAGACTGAGGTCCTTCACAATCTGGCCTCTATTAGCCTTCCAGATCTTACTCTGTTCCAGCTGTACTGGAATCTTTTGTGTCCTGATCATCCCATATATGCTCCTGCCTCAGAAACAGGAAATAGAGGTATTAAGAATTTTCTTTGACCTGAACATGGTGATGCATACCTCTAATCCCAAGCACTAGGGAGGCTGAAGCAGGAGGATCACAAGTTCAAAACCAGCCTTGGCTATATAGCGTGATCAAGGCCAGCCTAAGCTTCATAGTGAGACCCTGTCTGCAAAGATAGATAGATAGATAGATTAAAATGAGCCAGGGCATGATAGTATACACTTGTAATCCCAGCTAATTGGGAGACTGAGGCAGGAGGATTGCAGGTTCCAGGCCAACCTGGGTAATTTAGTGAGATCAAGTCTCAAAAAAAGAGTTCAGAACCAGGTGTGGTGGTGCATGCTTATAATCCCAGTGCCCTCTAGTGTTGAGGCAGGAGGATTGCAAGTTTGAGCCCAGCCTGGGTAATTTAGAGATTTAGGAGGCACCATCTCAAAAAAAAAGTAGAAAGGCCTGGGGATATAGCCCAATGTGAAGGCCCCGAGTTCAACCCTAGTACCATGTGAAAAAAAAGCAAAAAAATAAAATTAAATAAAATTATGTGTTTAATTAAAGGAGTAGGCCTCAGTTATCTGGAACATTTATGTATATGTACCATAGAACACATCATTACTTCAACTGCAAAGTAGAAGAAGGTATTATTTGTATTCTTGGAGAAGTTAAGAGATTCTAGTTCAGATACTAATTCTGCTTCTTAATTAGTTTTAACTATACCTTTTTAAAAAAGTAACATTTATGTAAGGCTTATTGTAAGCTAGTCACTATTACTAGTATGTTGCAAATATTAACTGATTTAACAAATACCTTTATAAATAAAACCTGGGAAAGTTACTTCACTACTTTCATTCTCTGCTTCCTGATCTTTATTTTTTTATTTTTTATTTTTGGTTTTGGTTTATTTTTGTGTCTTGCTTTGTAGTTCAGGCTGGCCTGGAATTAATTGTGTAGCCCAGGCTGGCCTTGAACTTGTGGTGATCTGTTTTAGCCTCCCGCGTGTTGGGATTACAGGCGTGTGCCACCACACTGGGCCTGTTTCCTGATCTTTAAACAGGGACGTTTGAACCAGACTTTCTCCAGAGCCCCTTCCAGGTCTGTGATGTTAAGACTTGGTGACTGTTGACAGACAGCCTAGTTATCTGTTAACAGAAGTAACATAAGGTTGACTTTTCCTGATGGAAGCAAAGATGAGGGTAGAACCCTGAGGACTTACAGAATAGAATAGAACTTGTGATTTAGGTGAGTGAAAGTGCAGAATCTGTACGTAGCAGTGTCAGTTAGGAAGGAAAGGGAACGTTAAATCATTGCTGAGGTTTTGATGGTGTGAAGCTCTTTTGACAGCCTTTTTTTCCTTCATATCTGAAGGTAGAAATGAAAAGTTTTTATACATTGAGCAGAGCGCACGATACCTCCTTATTAACCAGCACTACTTCTTAGCTAGAGGTTGAAGTTTGGTCAGTGGTTCTTCTTCAGGATTTGAAGAAACAGGAAATAGAAGAATTCAGAATTTGGTACAGAAAATATCAAACTTGAATCAGATCAAACAAGTAGAACCAGCTATCAATTGACAAAAAATAAAGAGGACAGAGGAATATGTTAAATACCAATCAAGAATACAGTCACCAAGTCCAGTTTGGGAAAGTGCAAGACAAACAACCCAGTTTCTTGCAATAAAGCAGGGACCAAGAGATAGAAAGCAGTTTGAAATATAGCTGCCACTTGCAGTGTATGGGCCAGATTGGGCCCTTCGTTCCTGATGTGAGCAATCAAAGAAATCGAAATATCAGTCATTGGAGATATTAAGAAATTATTGTTGATTGTATTTAGGGGTAATAACACTAGTGATTTGAGTCTATTTCAGAGCTGAACATTGAAGTGTTCATGATGGAACAATGTAATGTCTGAGATAGGCTTCAAAAATAACTGGAACATAGGGGATGGAATAAATGTGAAACAAGATTAACATGAGTTGATAAAGTTTATGGGATCATAAAAATTCAAGTATTATAACTGTTTGCTTTTGCATATGTTTGAAATTTCCATTGTAAAAATCTTTTTCAAAAACTGACATTAAATACACATGTGTGGTGGATTGACAACTGGCGGTCAACTTGTAACACCCAGCTTAACTGAATCAGTGTGGTGCTGGGTGTAGAAGGCCCACCTGAGGATTGTTGCCAACAACATAAAAAGGAGATCTGAAGTGGAAGAGGGGGTGCTGTTGGTTCTTCTCAAGGAGCTTATCATGCTGGCTTTCCTAATAGGAACTTGGCTGTTCTCATTGTTGGAGGAGCTTGGGACCTCGCCTGAGGATGGCTGTGGTACTTTTCGGGGGAGCTCTGGTCCTTACTTTGAGCATCGCTTCTTGGCTGTGGTGCAGATCCCTCAGCCTGCTGGCCCAGATCCTTCATCTCACTGGTGCAGACTTCCTAGCTTCTACCACTGACCTTTGGGCCTTGCCAGCGCAGATCTGTGAAACAGACTTGCATGAGACATTGTCATGGGCTCTGGGCCTTCAGTTGGACTCATGGGGGCATTGCCATGGGCTCTAGGTCTTCAGCTGGACTTGTGCAGGACATTGCTGTGGAATCCAGGCCCTCAGCTGGATTCTTTGGGTCTTTAGTGTGTGGACAGATTTCCTGTACTCTTTTTGTATATGACTCTTTGGGTGACCTACAAAATAATTCTATAAATTATGTGTCCTGTATTGTATTGTTTCCCTTGCAAACCCTGACTACAACAACACATGCTTTCAGGATAAAAGTTATGAAGAGAGAGATTGTAAAACAGTGCATCTTAGTGATTTTCATGCAGAGGCAACATCTTTCTGAAGTATATTTTGTCACCTAAACATAATATATGTGTGTGTATTTATTATAAAAGATGAAAACACTTCAGAAATGTTACTATAGAAAGTCCCCTTCTTTAAGCAAATAATATTTTTCAGATACCGAAAATTGTCATGTCATTTGCACACAGTAATATGTTCCTTTTTGCATTTTTGAAATGCACAAAAAAGATGAAATTTCTTAATAGAGTGGAATAGGTAATTTAGATTCACAGTCAAACTCTGGAGAGGTTTCCTGCTGTACTGCACTGCATTTCCTCTGGAGTTAAAAAACCAAACAAAACCCTGTACATGTTAATCCATTGTGTAGTGAAGACTGTAGCTAACGCCACAATCTGGAATGCTCCAGTGTGCAGCTACCCCCAGCTTTTAGTGAAGGTGGCAACTACGAGTTAATTGTGGTGTGGTTAGGCCTTCCATGAAGGGAAATTTGAACCTGAGAGCTTCTGTCCTCAACAGTGCTAATTGGGAGTTGTGCAGTGAGGGGATTTCCACTCTTTGTTAACAAGATCTCCAGGCACATTTCCTCTGTGTTTTTGCATTTTCCTCAGCTGTGAAGCAGCTGCAGGGAAGTAAAATGTGATTTCCTGCACTCAGGAGTGCTGGCTTTTCTTTTGGAGACTTATAATTGGAAGAGTAGCATGTGTATGGCTTGAGCTACCTACACAGCTGATTTAAACACTAGATTTGTTTTGTTTTTCTGTAGTTGACTGCACTTGTGCTGGCAGTAGATTTGCTTAGCTGGTTTGAATTAACAGGGTAACTCAGGTTGTCTCAAAAGCAAGCATCCTTCTTGATGGACTAGTGCTTTAATTAACAGTGTGATTCTTTGCATGTTGACTGAAGAAAACAAAGACTGGCATATTCTGCCATATTAATGACAATACTGTAAGTCCTTTGTAGATTCATAATATATAAATGTGTATCTTTTTGATTGAACTGTTTGTTTAATATGTAAAATTCTCCAAAATGAGAAAAGTGGCCAAAAACTACTTTTAAGAGAGTATAAATATTGTGCCAAGGTACATTGTCAGTGGAAATTGAATAAAAACTTACTAGTAGAGTAGATGTCCAGCAGCCATTACACTTTAGATGAAAGGTCTTACCATAAATTAATTACTTTTCTGCATTGACAATATTCCACGGCCTAATAACTATGGTTTATCTCCCCCTACCCCATATATTTAAAGGCCTAATACTACATCTAAATATGGGCCACCCCTTTGGACATAGAATTTTTATTTTATTTTATTATTATTATTTTTTTTTTTTTGAGACAGGGTCTTGCTCTGTAGCCCAGGCTGGCCTTGAACTTGCTACTTTGCCCAGGCTGGGTTCAAATTTTTGATCCTCCTGCCTCAGCCTCCCCAGTGCTGGGATTACAGGCATGTGCTACTTTGGCCAGCTGGAGAGAGATTTTTGATGTGATGTCTTCTCAAGTCACTCACCATTGTGTTTATGGTACGTGGCTTCTACACCTGCAGTCAGAAACTTCATGTGGCTTTAGAAAACAAGAAGTGAAGCTGGGTGTGGGGGTGCATGTTTATGATCCCAGCTACTCAGGAGGCTGAGACAGGAGAATTGCAATTATCAGTTGTGTGTACAAAAGCCATGAAAGTTTTAAACATTCTCATAGACATGAAAAAGAATTTACTATCATTAGTATAAATTGAGTATACAATTCTAATGCTGATTTTGAAAGAAAGGGAAGTGGATTCTTTTGTGTCCTCTTTATAGGGAAAAATACCTGAGACAGGTGCAGAGAATGGAGAATGGGGAAGGGCAGCTGCCAGGAACACTGTCCCCAACGGAGGCTGTCCCTGCCTTAACCCATACTGCATCATGGCCCTTTTTGTACTTAGGCTCACACCTCTGTCCACAAAGACAACTCTGTTCACTGTGTGCCGCCTTTCAGAGGGTTTTTGTGAATAGCATGTGGGCGCTTGGGTGTTAAAGCCAGACTTCATGTCCTTTCTTTACCACGAGGAGAAAAGGCTGCCAGTGCCCATGGTATCAGGAAACCCATATTCCTGCAGTGAGACTTATGTTTTTCTCCTGGGAGAGGACAAGGGTTTATTAGTGACCCTGATGGGATTTCTTCCTCAGCCCTAGCTCTAATCCCTTGCCCGAGTGACTCCCAAGTTGTTTTCTTTTATCCTGACTACTCTTTTAAATGCCAGATCAGTGGAGCCAACTGCTTCTGGGACATTTCTAAGTAATAGGCCATTATGAACTCAAATTCAGTGAGTCGCAAATCAAATGCTGCATAAACGCTTCTTCCCTTGTAGCCCCCAACCTCACCCGTGAGTTTTCTATTGTGACTTTCCTTTTTCCCTGCTACCGAGACTGAAAAGATTAAAGCTGATTTTGTCTCCTCTGTAATCCTTAACCTTGGTCTCTAATCAGTCACTAATCCTTTTGTGCCCCATTTCTCACATCTGCCTCTGCTGTTCCTTTTCCACTAATTTTATCTTGTCTAGACCTTTAATACCAACTTCAGTTTCTGGATTACCTCCTCACTGGTTTCCCTGTGTCTACCCCAGCCCCTTCCATCCTTTTCTCCACACTTTTGCCGGGTCAAGCTTTTCAAAACACTGATTTAATCCTACTCCCCTGTGCAAAACACTTCTGCAGTTCCCCTTCCCTGGAAGTGATTCCTCTGTAGTTTGGCCGCAACCTACCTTTCAGGCCACATCTCTTATTACTTTCCTCTACAAAGCGAAAACAAAAATACAAAACTCCTTCAGCCCAAGCCAGCTCCTTACCAGCTCTGGACTGCTTCCTTGGTCCCTCTTCATCTATTTTTGTGGTACTGGGGATCAAACCCAGGGCCTTGATGTTCCCTCTTCATCTAAAAAGTATTCCTATTTCCAAATCCTGGCTTTTTTTTTTTCCCCTCTTCGTGGCTACCTCAAGTACCTGCCCTGTCACAAAGCCTTTTTTGACTTCTGAAGTCTGCATTACTTGTTTCTTCCTTTGTATTTGTGACAGTTACTAACCCTGGCACACACTTGGTTGTTAATCTATACTTGTAGTATTCAGCTTTTCACATCAGTATCTGTTTACACCACATTAGAACCTCTTTGAGGAATAGGACACTCTTTTTTGAATTTTCCACAATACTTGGTATCCAGTAAGTATGCAATAAATATTGTTACTGAACTTCTATAGTAAATAGTCAAATGTTTCCATGTTTTATGTCATAGCTACTACTTATTTAGTTATATCATGTAATCTTTTCAATAACTTTAGGGAATAAGAAGTATTTACTTTACAGGTGAGAAAACTGAGGCTCAAAAAAGTTCATTAACTTGCCAGAACTACACAGTTTAAGTGACAAAGCCAAGATTCAAACCTAGATCCTTGGACTCAGTAGTAGTAACACATGCTATTTACACTATACCAAAAATTCCACCTCCTCATTAGACCGATGTGTATTTTTTGAGAATAGAAAAGTACTTAGCACACTTAGCTTTCTATTAATTATGCCAGCAGAAACAAAGGTATGTAAATGTAGATTAGCAGTACTTGCTAGCTGGAAAATGAAATAGATTTAAACTGTGTCAAAGTTCTTAAGCAAATAGAATTTCCCTTAATCTCATTGATTACTGGCTGAATGACTCATCTTCTAGTTGCGTTGCTCTTGAGTTATTCAGATATTTGGATAAGTTACACATGGGGGAAAACCACTGATGAAACGTACATGACACATCATTGGAGCTAATAGTGATTCCAGGATATCCCTGAGATTTCTACCCGAGTATTCTTGCCTCTTTCATTCACTGTTTGCCTTTCTCACCTTTTGTTTTTCTTTACAAGTAAAATCACTTCCCATTTCCTTTCTGCCCTCCACATGGACAACTTTCATAATCTATTTTCTTAATACTAAGGTGTACACAAAGATTTGCTGGATGCTTATTTCACATTAGTCAGATTAAGTGTTGTCAATTTTATATACAAAAAACTCCAGAAATTTAAGATCTTCCCTTCCCCATTCTCTGCACCTGTCTCAGGGTTTTTTCCCTATTAAGAGGACAAAAAAAAAAATCAATTTTCCTTTCTTGCAAAATTAACCTTAGAATTGAGTATAGATGATAGTAAATTCTTTTTCATTTCTGTGAGAAGTTTCGAACTTTGACTTTTGTAGACACAACTGATAAATTGTTTTTGTTTTATAAATAGCTCATTTAGCTCAGTGAAGTCATGAGTTAATTGGGAATTGGAAATACAGATATTCTGTAGTTTTTTGAGGTACTCTGTGTTTTTATGTAATTATTAACTTGGTCTTTACATCTCAGTGCTCTCACAGGATTGTTATAAGCATAGATCAGAAAACATAGACACACTGTAAGACACAAAGTAATCTTCAAAGACACCCTAGAGGCAATCTCCAGCAGAGAACAATTGATTTATGAGCCATTTATGCATGTGTACGGCGAGGAGAATGGGTCTAACTTCAATCCAGAACCCTCTGAAAGGGCCAGGGCAGGTGGTGTCCTTGGCCCCTGAGTTAGAATGCTTGGGAGCAACTGTAAATGTAGACATGCTTTTCTCACACAGTTGGAGGCAGTTAGGTTACTGGTCTTTACTGCAGTTCATCTATGGCACTGCCATTATGGACTATTGAAGACAGGAGTCCATTTCTCAGTCAGAAATTGGAAATGGGGAAAGTTATTTTCCTTAAAACCCAAAGTGTTATATATGGTGGCAAACAATTGGTAAAACTTGTGCTGTTACTACTTACCTGAAGCAGAGGAAGAGGCGTTAGTGTACTTTTTATTTTCATATCACTTAATTTGAGTCCCTACACTAGCCCTCTGAGGGAGGTATTAATAGCCCCTTTTATTTATTTATTTTATTTATTTATTTATTTATTTATTTTTGTGTGTGTGGGTACCGGGGGTCGACCTCAGGACCTCCCGCGCCAGCAGGCGCCCGTGCCGCTGAGCGATTTCACCCGCCCTTTTTTTGTATGTGGGTTACGGGAGTCGAACTCGGGCCCTTGCGCTTGCCAGGCAGGCGCTTACGCCACTGAGCTATCTCACCGGCCCGAATAGCCCCTTTTATACCTGAGGAACGTGAGCCCCAGAGAAGGGAGATGACTTGGCCAGGTTCACATCACTAGCAGACTGCCCAGCACGGAAGATGTGGACCCAGATGGGCTTGTTTCTCATCACGCTCCTTCAGCACCCTCGGAGCTCCTCACAGGCTTCTGTATGTGTCTGAATAGGATAACAATTGTATGATACCTAAAGGTATTGTTAAAAGAAATCCATTGGATTTGGTCAGTTTTTCAGGGTGAAGAATGACAGATTCAGTAAGGGGTTTTTTTGGCATGTGTCTTTGTTTTTTTGAGACAGGCTCATGCAAAATTGGCCAGGTTGGACTAAAACTAAGGATTCTCATGCCTCAGCCTCTGAGTGCTTGGGTTACAGGTGAGCTCCACTGTGTCAGCTCTGTATGATTCTTAAAAAGAGGCCCTGGCAGCCCTATGTTTGATGGCTCTTCTCTGGGATTTCTCCCGAGTGTGCTTGGTTATCTACAAATAGGATCTGTGTTTGTCTAGTGCAGTAGTGCTGTATATAGTGCTATGAATATTTCTATCTATAGTACTTATCTGTATATGTGATATCTATGTATAGTGATGTATTTCTATATGCATGTTGCTTCATTTTTCTTAACGCCATTTCTCATCCTTTCTTGAAAAAGAACTATTTACAGTCTCATCATATTTTGAAAAGTTTTTCAGTGAGTCTTACCTGTGCAGCATTTTTTTTTTGTGTGTTTTGTTTTGTTTAGGGATCACCCAGTGAAGGAGTTTAAATATTCTACGTGTTTCCTTCCAAGGAAGAAGAGAAGTTAGCATGATATTGGTGCATTTGGGAAACTTCCTGGCTGTTTGTTAAGCAGAGGGGATTTCCAGGGTGTGTAAGCATGGATGAACTCCTTGAATAGAAAGCAGAATGTTTTAAAAAAAGTGGTTAGGCAGCATTTGGGAATTTATGGCATCCCAGCTGTGTTATTGCCTTCCTTTGCCTGGCTTATTCCTTTCTAGTTTGTAAGCATGATTTTGCAGTTAAAAATATATTTCGTTTCTTGCCTTAAAAAAAAAAAAAGCTATTCTCTGTCAACCCGTAGGGATATGATATATGAGGAGAATAGAATTTTTTTAAGTATAGCTTATTTAACTTCTAAACTATTTTTTCCTGAGTTAGATCTATTTCCCCAAGGATCAGGCAAAATTTAAGAAATTACTTCTGAGAAATTTCATTCTGTCTGGAATTTACAGAATTAGGTAGCCTACTTGGAAATACTACCTAACTGCTAAAGAACATTCTAGAAGGTTAAAAATTATTTCAAGACAAAAAATAGATTATCTTCACCCTTCTTTCCCCTCCCTTCTCTTTTCCTTTCTTTTTTTCCTCTTTCTGCATTAGTTTCCATTGTGTACAGAGGTAATATTTTAATTATTGACTCAGTATTCTATTAGTGGATATTTCGGTTGTTTCACATATTTTACTATTAAATTTCCCTATGAAACATTTTACACGTTTGTAATTTCTTACATCTTTGATTACAGCTATAAGAGAGTCTTGCAATTCAGATTGCTCAGTTGGTAGAGATAAATTAATTTCGGTTGGCCTTCATGAAAAAATATTTTTTTTAAGACAGGGTCTCGTATTGTCCGGGCCTCAAACTTTCAATCCTCCTGTCTCAACTTTCCCAGTAGCTGGGATTATAGGCATGCACCACCATACCCAGCTTGGCTGTCATGAAATTTTTTCAGTATACAGTACACTCTGATCAGCAAAGAGTGAGAATTTTTGTTTCACCACACCTTTGATGCTCAATGTGTCATCAAATATTTTGATCTTTACCTATAGGAAATAAAAGATGGAATCTCAGGGTTGTGACCAGAGTGTGTCCCCCAAAGCTTCTGTATTAGAAGTTATTAATCACCAAGGCAACAGTGTTGAAAGGTGAAACCTTCAAGAGGTGATTAAATCATGAGGGCTCTGGATTGATGTTGTTATCTCAGTAGTGGGCTTGTTATCCTGAGAGTGGGTTTGTTATAAAAGTGAGTTTGGCTCTTTCTCTCTGTCTTTTTTTTTTTTGAGACAGGGTCTTGCTATGCAGTTCAGGCTGGGTTTGAGCTCACTGTGTAGTCCAGGCTGGCCTCAAACTTGTGGTAATCCTCCTGTCTCAGCCTCCCAAGTGCTGGGATTACAGGCGTGCACCCCCACACCTGGCTTTTTTTTTTTTTTTTTTTTTTAAGAGACAGGATCTTGCTATGTAGTTCAGGCTATCCTTGAACTCATTATGTAGCCCTGGATGGCCTTGAACTTGTGGTGATCCTCCTGCCTCTGCCTTCCAAGTGCTGGGATTACAGGCATTCATTTCTTGTGTTTTGTAATTTTGAACTGTTGAGTTCATTTTTAGGGGGTTTTCTTTCTATGAGAATCCCTTTATGGCCTGAATTGTTGATAGTGTCTCTTCAGAAAGGTTTTGAGTTTTTTATGTTTATTTCTGCCAAATGCCCAAGAGATATTACTGGACCTGGACCAGTATATGTATTAATTCTTGGGTAGGAGGATGATTATTTTTGTGTCACACAGTTTTTCTAAATTTGTACTCCAAACCCATTTGATAGACAGACCTGGAGTTTCTTAAGAAAAATTTTTTTCTTACTTAGATCCCTTGTGGAGATAGAAAAGCCTAAATATTATGCTTTTAAACCGGTTTGTTCATTTTTCAAGGTTCCTGTTTTATTCAGGAACTTGTTTCTAATTTTCTCCCTCATTTGGGTTACATTTGGTAGAGGTTTGCTACATCTCCGTTTCCCTTGGGCATATCAAAAGTCAAACCCCTGTTTATTAATACTCATTCCTTTTCTCCTCTGTACTTCCCCTGCACAACAAAGATCTGGCTTCCTCTCTGTCACTTTCAGATTTTTTCTTCTTCCTCCCTCTCTCCCTCCCTCTCTCTTTCCCTCTCTCCTCCCCTTTCCCCCCCCCCCTCCCTGTTTTCTGTTTTTGTGGTGCTGAGGACCAAACCCAGGGCCTTGAGCATACTAGGTGGGTACTCCCCCGCTGAGGTACATCCCCAGACCCGAGATGTCTTTTTTCTTGCAAGTTCAACTGTGCATTAATAGAATTTTTATTGTATTTTATCCTGTATTTTGTTGTATTTTTAGATATTTATAGCAGGAATTTTTGTTTGTTTGCTCTTTTATCTTATTAGAATGAGAAAACTCTGGCAAGTTATGAGTATTTTTTTTCATTAGGTTACCACACTATAGTAATTTAGTTAATGAAATAACTGTGTAGTAAATGAAAAACCTGTCTTACAACTTGCTACTAAATGCACATAAGCTTTTTGAACGGTTTCTATTTTTACAAGATTTGAGGAATATCAGCCTCCACATTGTTAGGTTAAAGTGGCACTTTTTTGACATGTAGATTCATTTTTCCCTACCATTAAGGCAGTTATGTTAATGTTCTTTTTATTAGGATTTATTTGGATCCCATGGTTTAAAGAAGTCACATGAAGTAATTTAGCTATGGGTTGCAGAAATGCATTTTTTAAATTGATGTTCGCATGTTAAGAGTAGCGCTACCGGGCCGGTGAGACGGCTCAGCGGCACAAGCGCCTGCTCTGCAAGCGCGAGGTCCTGAGGCCGACTGCCGGTGCCCACATTAAAAAAAAAAAAAAAAAAAAAGGAGTAGTGCTTCCAACCAAAATAGCTGGTATTCCCCTGTTTTTCCACTTCTACTATGACTAAAGCCAGTTATTTTAATACTCCTTTCTAAGTTTTAGAAAGTATTATGTGGTAAGTGTAATATGTTGGATACGTGGTAAGCTCACTTACTTTTATTACACTGTAAGTTTTTAGCATGCATTGTTACATTCCTTGTTGCCCCTTAGTTGCTGTTCTAGAGTAGGACATTAACTAAACAATGAGAGATCTGTTTTGATGGGTAAGATTTGTATCAATGTCTCAAAATAGTAAATCATCATGAACATGGACCATCATTTCAAAAAATTGAAGTTTTTAAATTTTTAGATAGAAAGTTTAAACATTTTTTATCATCTCTTTATATATCATTAATTGAGAAAAAATCACTTAGTTAAAATGTTGGTTTCCTCACATAATGTAGGAATAATAAATAGAAGAGTCATAATCTACAAAATCTAAGTTGTGTGATTCATTTTTAATCATGAAGTCAACACTCTGAGGCCAGGTACTGGAGTCATCTCTGTTCTAGAGCTTAGGTATCATGTGTAGTATATAAACTAGGTCATTTTAAAGTGTTTCTTGCTGCACATCTTGGATCATTTTACTATTGATTTGTGATTAGACGGCAATAATAAAACAATGAATATTAGTTCTGCTTCATTGCTTCTTTTAAGAGGTTGGATACCTTTAAAAGAATTTAAAACTTGATTGATGATTTTAGAATTTTTTTACATTTTATTTACTCTTTCCCAAACAACAAGTAAGAGGCTGTTTTGTTTTGTTTTGAGACAGAAACTCACTTCATAGTTCAGGCTGACCTTGAACCACTATGTAGCCCAGGCTAGCCTCAAACTCATGGCAATCCTCCTGCCTCAGCCTCCTGAGTACTGGGATTACAGGTGTGCACCACTATACCCAGCCTAACAGGTGAAAGTTTACACTCAAAGTGTAATTGCACAAGGTCTTTGTACTTATTCTCTCAGCTTCCACATTGCCTAGTTGTTAATCTTCAAACATGCAGAGCTCTTTAAGGGTCTTGGTAATTTCCTGTGTCTGGAGGACTCTTTGCTGAGGGAGCCTGGTTTACTCCTGCATCACATTCAGGTCTCTGTTCCTACGTCATCTCATCAGAAAGGCCTTTCCCTGATCACCACTTCTAAAACAGAGAGGGACTAGGAAGAATGGGGCTGGCACCTTACTCCTAGTTTTTCTTCTTGAAGGCAGTGCAGTATACTACTTTGAGGGTCTCGTGTGCCACACAGGCCCATGTGTTAAAAACTTGGTCTCCCAGGTGGCACTGTTGGTGGAACTGTTAGGAGTGGGTTCTACATAATGGGAGGGCATTGGGTCATTGGGGGTGTGCAGAAAGGATTGTGGGACTCTGGCCCCTTCTTTTTCTCTAGAGCTTTGTGGCCATGAATGAGCAGTTTATTCACTGCATGCTCCCCATATCTCTTTGGTTGTTACTTGGTATTACTGCCTCCTTCATGGTATAAATACTCCTCGAGGACAGGGTATTTGTTCACCATTCCCTTCATAGGAATTAGAACATCGTTTGGCATATAATAGGTGCTTAATGAAAATCTGTTGACTTAGTACATGTACTATAAACTTGTGTCTTAAAAGTGGAATCTAGGGGCTGGTGAGATAGCTCAGTGGCATAAGCACCTGCCTGGCAAGCGCGAGATCCTGAGTTCGACTCCCGGTACCCACATACGAAAAAAGGGCCGGTTATATCGCTCAGCGGCACGGGTGCCTGCTGGCGCACGAGGTCCTGAGGTCGACCCCCGGTACCCACACACACACACACACAAAAAGTGGAATCTAAGCTGGGCATGGTGGCACAACACCTGTAATCCCAGCACTCCGGAGGCTGAGGCAGGAGGATTGCTGTGAGTTTGAGGCCAGCCTGGGCTACACTGTAAATTCAAGGCTGGCCTGAATTACAGAGGAAGACCCCATGGAAAAAAAAGGGGGAGGGATAGAATCTAGTGTATATATGTATCTGTTGTTTGAGCTTTTTTATGTGTTACTCTTTTATAAAAGTTATTTGACATACCGTTGACCCTTAGTATCTGCAAGGATTAGTGCCGGACCCTGCAGATACCAAAATCCACAGATGCCCAAGTCCCTTGTAGAAAATAGTGTAGTATTTGGGAATAGCCTCCATGCATCCTCCTATATGCAATCATGAGTTGCATCATTGAGTGATTTCTTTTTCATGCATATGTGATAGAATGTGTGTACACAAAGTAAGACTGGTTCAGTGTCAGGAGGTTATTTCATCTTATGGAACCACTCATGGGGTGTGGACTCTGTCATCATTTAAAACGTCACTATAGGGCCGGTGAGATGGCTCAGCGGTGTAAACGCCTGCCTGGCAAGCGCGAGGGCCCGAGTTCAACTCCCGGAACCCATATACGAAAAAAGGGCCGGTGATATTGCTCAGTGGCATGGGCGCCTGCTGGCACGCAAGGTCCTGAGGTCAACCCCTGGTACCCACACACACACACACACACACAAAAGTCACTATTTGGCATATGGCTTTTCTCTGCTAGATTATTAATAATACCTAATGCAATGTAAATGATACATGAATAGTTGTTAAATTGTATCATTTAGGGAATAATAAGAAAAAAATGTATGTTCAATAGACAGCTATTATAGGCCTAACTCATAGAATACAAATGACATGCAAGGTGAAGAGTACTCAAGTGAATGCTGGAGTGACTGAGGGTCTGTGATGAGCTGGGGACGACAGCAGGGTGCCTACACATCACTTCACTCACATGGGTTCAGTGTAGCATTCAGCATGCATCAAATTCAACTTTTGCTTTTAGGAGCTCCCTGGAATTTTTTTTCTGAATATTTTTATAGTGAGCCCTTCCCAGTCCTTGTCGTAGTCCAGGAAGTTACATTTGTAATCCCAAAAGAAAGTTATTGGAATTCTAGTGAGTTAATTCCAATCTACCACTTCCAATGCAATCCACAGTGAAAATAAAGACACTAAGACATATCTATAGTTGTGGGGAGCCAAGGGGGTCCTAAGTCCAACCAGAGTGATGGTTACTGGAACAAAGGCCTCGACCCAGGGCCGAACCCAGGAGGGGAGTGGCTCGGGGATGACTGACTGTGAGAATGGCGGGAAGTCTGTGAGTAGTGAGTACCGTGAGCTGGGCTAGGTAGGTGGCCTGAAATCACCTTTGCAATACGCAGAGGGAAGGATATGCAGAAGGAGTAATCTGCATAACACAATTCAAGATAGTATCTAATGTTTTGGAGTCGGTGCTTCAGCTCCGATGTGTAATCTTCTATGCCCTGGGAAGTCATAGCCTCTTTCTTGAGGCTCGATCCCAGCTGACAGCATGGAACATGGCTCTTCATCCCGCCAGGCTCAACCATATGTTTTGGGAGCTACAGGGGTGGGGGAAACACTGCCCTGTCGCTTGCTTCAAAGACTATATACATCAGCACCTCAGCTGGACCTATTTGCATTGCTTAAAGCCAATTGAAGGGATAAGGAAAAGTCCAAGCCAGCTCTGTACATATCAGTACATGGAAATAGGACCAGGTTTAGCCAAAATGGAGATAATTGCTCTTCTTTCAAGGAGAGTCATTCAGGTGGTCCTCCACATATTTTCAGTCTAACATTGGTTAAGTCTGTGGGTGGATAACTCATAGAGAAGGAGGGCTAGAAAATTTTCATCTTTTCTTTCTTCTTTTAGTTTTGAGATGGTCTCACTATAAATGCAGGCTGGCCTTGAACACACTATGTAGCCCAGGCCCCTCTCAAACGCACGATCTTCTTGCCTATTAAATACTCTAGATCACTGAGATTACAGGCATGCCCTATCACACCTGGCTGCCAAATGTATTTTGAAACACCAGATGATTTCAGCTTTGCTTGAAAAGTCAAATCTGATAGCCCTGGATCTTTATTTTGCATGGAAACAAGTAGCTGGACTAAGCACTGGATTCTTCCTTTACAAGGCCTGTGTCCTCCAGTTTGTCATGGGAAAGGTTTGACTGTACCTCCCCTCCTCTTAAATCTTGAACAGTGAGGCTTCTGCCATTTGCTGGTTGCCATTTTGCTTTCTCTGTTATATTTTCTTTAGATACATTTTGATTTTCTCTGTTGGCCCATATTACTTCTTTGTATTACCTGCCTGGTACTTGCGGGCATTTGAGTTAGCCTCTGAAAATCATAATTTACAGTTCCTTTGCAATTATGCTTTGGAGATTTAGTCTTGAAAGCATAAAATAAGTAAAGATGATAGAAGTTGTGACTTGTTGAAGAAGAAGCACATTGAACTTAAAAAGCCTATATAAAATGTTTTTTAAAAAAAGTTTTAGAGTTCTGTTTCCACACATGCTAGTAGTTTAGTTGTCTTTAGCTGCTTTGTATTTGAAAGATTTTTTTAGATCCTTGCTGTACCCAATAAATGAGACAACAAAAAGAGGTGTCTAAAAGAAAAATAGAGCTCTTTATTTTAGCTGGTACCCAGCAGCGTCCTCTATGCCAGAACAAAGAGGAGCCCCGGGGGCAGTTAGAGAGCAGTTTTTATAGTAGCAAGCAGTTGTACAGAAGCCAATAGCGACGGTTAATAAAGTAATTTTACAAATTTATTGGTTAGGCTTTTAGGCGTGGGGTATTTGGCATTATTTCATTGGGCAAAAGGAACATCTTATTATGGGTTGCTAGAAGGCAGGAAGGTGCATTTCGTCACTATGGGGGAATTGCAACTTTAAGCTTATCTAACGGTATTAGGCGGGAAGCAGGAGCCGGACAGGCAAAATGGCGGTTTGTTCATAAGATGGCATTAGCCTTGTCAGGTTACAACAATCCTGTTCCATTTACAGTACATTCTTAGGATGTATGTAGTAAATAAAGCTTTCTTTAAAGCAAAAAAAGCCTATATACTACGAAAACAAAAAGCTCCATAGAGGCCAATGAATACATGGAAAGATGCGCCACATCTTTAGTCATTAGGCAAATAGGTGTCAAAACTATGATGAGATGCCAGCCTCATCATAGCCACAAGCATGGGTGTAATACAGACAGACAGTAACCATGTTGGTGCGGATGTGGAGAAATCGGAACCTCATAATTACAGTTGGGAAGGTAAAATGGTGCAGCTATTTTGGAAAAGTCTGCCAGTTCCTCAAAAAGTTAAATATAGTGTTACCACATGACTGGATAAATCTATTCCTAGGTATTACAAAATAAATGAAAGTGTACATCCCTGCAAAACTTGTATGCAAATGTTTATAGCAGCATTATTTATAATAGACAAAAAGTGGAAACAACTCAAATATCTACCAGCTGATGAATGGGTAAGATATAGTATATCCATACAATGATAGGATATTTGATAATGAAAAGAAATGAAATATTGATTCACGCTACAACATGGATAAACCTTGAAAATATCCTAAGTGAAAGAAGCCAGTCACAAAAAATGACGTATCTATATGATTGAGTTTATAGTAAGGACTCAGAATAGGCCAAACCTGGGCCGGTGAGATGGCTCAGTGGCTTAAGCGCCTGCCCGGCAAGTGCGAGGGCCCGAGTTCGACTCCCGGATCCCACATACAAAAAAGGGGCAGGTGATATCGCTCAGTGACACGGGCGCCTGCTGGCGTGCGAGGTCCTGAGGTCGTCCCCCCGGTACCCACAAAAAAAAAAAAAAAAAAAAAAAAAAAAGAATAGGCCAAACCTATAGGGACAGAGAATATAGATTACTGGTTGCTTTGTAATGGTGGGGTGGGTAGATGTAACTGCCAATAAGTATGGGGTTTCTTCTAGAAGGGACAAAATGTTCTAATATTGGATCATACCAATGTTGCACACCCCATGAATTATACTTTCAAGTGACTGAATTTTATGGTATATTAATTATATCTCAGTAACACTTTAAAACTATTTAGTGATCAGAAAACAAATAATTCAAAGGTGGGTAGATTTTCACACCTCAGATCATTGGCCAATATGCAGTCAAGTACAATCCCAGCAAGTAGCTTTAGAAAGTTATTCTTTTTTTTGTGGGTACCGGGGGTTGAACTCAGGACCTCGCGCATCAGCAGGCGCCCGTGCCACTAAGCGATATCACTGGCCCTTTTTTCGTATGTGGGTATCAGGAGTCAAACTCAGGACTTCATGCTTGCCAGGCAGACGCTTATGCCGCTGAGCTATCTCACCGGCCCTAGAAAGTTATTCTTGATGTGAATTTACCTTCCATTAAAACAGCTAAGCTTGCAGATTGTAGTGCCTATGCTATCTCAGTAGGTCAGCTTTTTCTTTGCTGTGTGTTATCTGCATGGCCTATTCGGTGGCTTTTGAGTTCAATAACATAAACAGATTTAGTTTGAAAAGTATGCTTCTTGAGGGCCCGTTGGAAGTATTACAGAGAATCCCTGGCTGGTACACTTGCTAAGTGGAGCTTTAGCAATGGGAAGAAATGTGCAGCGTGCTGTCCCAGGTTTTTCTGTCTCTCTAAGTAAAAGGCATGGATCAGGAGGATATCTTTGGAGGGGGATTTCATTACATATCCTGTTGATTATACAGAGGCTCCTGAGACTCCTCTTTCAAATAAAACATCTCAAGTGAACCCTTTTCCATACTGCGATTTTAAGGGATTTCCAAGTATTACTAACATGTACAATATCAGAACTAGAGGGAGAGTTTATAAATTATTTAGTTTTACCCTTGATTTTTTTTTCAGATGTCCATTTGGCAGTAACCATGAATTACCTTAGTTTGTCATTACTCCTGAGATGAGTGTATTAGTGAAACTTTACTGTTAGAAATTTAATAATTTGTTCTGTTTCCATAATTTAGTTGGCTATATATACTAAAACAAAAATATTATATGTAAACTGTTTTAATTTTCCTTGATATTTTTCATTTATATAAAAAGTATCCTTATTCCAACCACTACTTAATTTTGATAATAATTTCAACTCTTAACATTTTGTAGGAAATATATTCGAGCAGAGAGATTTTATTTTATTTTATTTTATTTTTGGTTTTTTGAGACAGGGTCTTGCTATGTAGTTCAGGCTGGTCTTGAACTCTCAGTTCCTTCTGCTTCAGCCTTCCAAGTACTGGGACAACAGGCATGTAGTCTTGGTCATTCTTCAGTATGTTTGGACATATGGTTGGTTTTTTGTTTTAGTTTTGGTTTTGGTTTTTTCGTGGTGCTAAGGATGGAACCCAGGGCTTCACACAGGTGCTGTACCACTGAGCTATACCGCAGCCTTGTAGTCAGTTTTTAATCTGGAGCTTACATTATCATCTAGCATTCTAGTACAGACTATTCCATCATTACCAGAAGTGGAACACCCTTCTTTTTTTTTCTTCATAGCACTTTCTATATTTGACATTTAATATAATTTACTCATTTGTTTTATTTTGCGTGTCTTCCCATACAGCTCCCTTAAGTTAGGGATTTTTGTCCTTTTGGTAAAGTGCTAGGCATAAAGTAGAAGCTAAACAAATACTTATTAAGGGAATGACTAGATGAACCTTCCATTCTTCAAAACAGCCATAAGTAAACAAAAGCCGATTGATGCCAAAAGAGGAGCTACAGCTTTTTGAGCCTTGTTCTTCCAGCACAATTGTTCTGGTAACTGGTGCGACTGAGGTTCACTTCTCCTTGGCTTACAGAACAGGACTCAGAGGTTTTGATGTTTCATTCTCTTCATGACTAATATGCGGGTCAACTTCATGACTCTCCATGCGGGTCTAGATAGCTGGCTATAGATCAAATGAAGTCGTGTGTGAAGGTGCTCTGAAGTGTAAAGCACTGAGATAAAAAGTGTATCAGGTAATTCTATGTAGTTGTATCCATCATCTGGCTTTTTTAGGTTCTTGGGATTCTTTGGTATTAGAGGTTGAACCCAGAGCCTTGTGCGTGCTGGGCAAGTGCTCTATCACTGGGGTACATCCCCAGCCTTTTTTTTTTTTTTTTTTTTTGTAAAGAGAAGAAAAAACAAAACAAATCAAAAAAAGAACAAATTTTCAAAACAACATAATATGAGGGTAACAATGGTTAATGCATTACATATTATTATCTTTAAGTTAGTTATTCAGGATACCACACATTAGCATTCAATTGTCCAAACATTATTGGCGCAAACCTTACTCTTCAATGAACTAAGTAAAATTGGTAGTGTATCTATCTTAACCATCTTATATATATATATAATTTTTTTCCCTTTCTCTTCTTTCTTTTCCCTATTCCAGTCTGTCTTTCCTTTTGACCAGTCTCTTTTTGATTCATCATGTCTGTTGTACATTTTGGATCTTATTTACTCTTTCAGTTTCTCATACTAGAGAGACAATACGATGCTTACACATGTGCTTCTGGTTTATTTCACTTTGAGTATTTTCTCAAGTTGCATCCATTTACCTATAAAAGTCTCGAGTTTATCCTTCTTTATGGCCGAATAGTACTCCATTGTATAAAAATACTACATCTTTCTTATCCATTCCTCAGTTGATAGCCCTTTTTTATTTTAAGACATGGTCTTGCTAAATTACCCAAGCTGGCCTCAAACTTGTGATGCTCCTGCCTTAATCTCCAGAGAACTGGGATTATAGGTGTTCAGATTTCATTTTGAGAATATTTTTTGTGTGTATGTGTGTCTGCATGCTTTTAGGGGAGGAATATTTTATTTTTATTTTATTTTATTTTATTTTATTTTATTTTTTGTGGGTACTGGGGATTGAACTCAGGACCTCGTGCGCAAGCAGGTGCCCGTGCCGCTGAGCGATATCACCAGCCCTTTTTTTTCGTATATGGGTACTGGGAGTCGAACTCAGGACCTCATGCTTGCCAGGCGGGCGTTTATGCTGCTGAGCTATCTCACTGGCCCAGGGGAGGAATATTTTAAATTGTCAAAAACAATAATAAATATTACCACAGCATGTTTACAATAAAGTCCATAATAAGTTCTTGTTAATGTATTACTTGACTTCTTTTCTAGGAGCTGAAGAGATTTGAGAACTTTGTGAAATCCTGTCCTCCTTTTGATATTGTCATTGATGGGCTCAATGTTGCTAAAATGTTTCCTAAAGCTCGGGAATCTCAATTTGTAAGTACAAGTTCAATTTTGCTATTCTCTGTCTTCATAAATATTTATTCTGCCCATTAGTGATCTTCCGTGAGGATCTTTGCTCCCCATTTTTCCTTCTTTTTTTTTTTTTTGTGGGTACCAGAGGTCGACCTCAGGACCTCGTGCACCAGCAGGCGCCTGTGCCGCTGAGCGATATCACCGGCCCTTTTTTCATATGTGGGTTCCGGGAGTCGAACTCAGGCCCTCATGCTTGCCAAGCAGGCGCTTACGCCCCTGAGCCATCTCACCAGCCCCCCCATTTTTCCTTCTTAAAACTAAGCTCCTAAATGTACCACAGTGACCCACCGTTCATCTCAAAGCCACTGTTTTCATCCCTCCAAGTAAGTAGTTCTACAAGGCTGGGAGTAAGAAGTTAAGAGAGTGAGGAGTTAAAAGGAAAACCACGTTACAAAGGGCCAGATCTGCCCATTTTGTATAACCTTTAGCCCATCTCCTTCTAGCCCTCTGCTCTCTTTAGTGTTGCTCTGTCATTTTCCTGTGGGTCAACCCCTGTGAAAATTACCAATATATTAGGATATAATAGTAAGGGATACTAGTCACTTGCTACTTACATTTGTTTTTTTCCAAATATAGTACATTCATAAATTAACCTAAGCAGGTATTCTTTCATGAGGTACCCATTTGGTTTATTGATTTATAATTGTCATAGCACTCTCTAAAAAGAATATCATGAATTTTCATTGCAGCAATGAGCAGTTATTTTAATCCCTATTTTATAGGTTAGAAAATTGAGGCTAATTTTATACAATAAATCCTTAGATAACAGTCATACCATTGAAATTAAATGGTAAACAGCACTTGGATTTCAGGCTTGTGGCTCTTATCGTTAGCAATCTATGGCCATTCATCTGTAGTTGAACTGTGTTATTTCTTTAAAATTGCTGCCAACAAAAGCTTTTTCTTAGAGATGCTACTAGTCCAGCTTGGCCATTTACACTCAGAAAAGCTCACAAGTAGAAACAAAGGACAAGCTTAATTTACAAAAATTTTTTGATATACTTTTCATTTATATTTGTGCCTATATTCTTCAGTTGAAGTATGTCTTTTAAAATCTTTTATTTTTAAAAAAAATCAAGGGCCAGTGAGATGGCTCAGCAGCGTAAGCGCCTGCCTGGCAAGCGCGAGGACCCGAGTTCAACTCCCGGGACCCACATACGAAAAAAGGGCCGGTGATATCACTCAGCGGCACGGGCACCTGCTGGCACACGAGGTCCTGAGGTCGACCCCTGGAACCCACACACCAAAAAAAAAAAAAAAAATCAAAAAAGGAAATTGAATTTGTTTGTTTGTTTTGGTTTTTTGAGACAAGAGTCTCACTGTGTAGCCAGGCTGGCCTTAAACTTGTGGCGATTCTCCTATCTCAGGCTCCCAAGTGCTGGTATTATAGGCAAAAATATTTTTTATCTCTTATATACCTGAGAGAGCCTCTGAGGCAGTAATATTGACAAAGGCTCAGTGTGACAGTCATGGGAGTTCAATCCCTAGTGCAAAAAGAGAGAGACAGAAAGAGAAAGAGATTATATTTCGTTGAAGTAATATGTGTTTGTTGTAAAAAATTTGGAAAGCACAGGGACGAAAAGCATCCTGTTAGTCACCAATAATCATTGTCAGTGTTTTATTTCCTTCCAATATTTTTCCATTTTATCTAATTGAGTTCCAACTGTGTAAATAATTAATAACTACATTTTAATTTACAGTTGTGTAAAACTCTGACTAAAAATAAAATTATAAAAGGAGTAGAAGAAATCCTATGTAGCAGTTATATATTTGAGGTTGGGAAGGAACTTTGAAGCAATTCCTAAAATACAGGAGGGAAAAATAGAGCAATTTTCTAGACAGTAAAAAATACTGTAAACATACAGAGCACAGTGATGCACACATGTGATCCCAGCATTTGGGAGGGGGAGGCAGGAGCATCGAGAGTTTGAGGCCAGCCTGGGCAACTTAGTGAGTTCAAGGCCAGCCTGGACCACATCGCTAGACTCTGACTCAAAAAAACCCCAAAAAACAAGCTAGGTATGCGTCACATGCCTATAATGCCAGTATTCAGGGATGTAGCTCAAAGCAAAGGTCCCTAGGTTCAATCCCTAGTACCACAAAAAACAAACAAAATAACAACAAACATTATCAAAAGATAATAACAAACTGTAAAAATATTTATACAATAACAAGGACTAGGGCCGGGGATTTAGCTCAGTAGCACAGCGCCTGCCTGGCAAGCGCAAGGTCCTGAGTTCGATTTCAGTACCAAAAAATAAATAAATAAATGACAAGGACTAATTTCCTGACTGTATCAAGGACTCTCATAAGCCTATTAAAAAAAGACGAACCATGTAATAGAAAAGGGGTTTAACCTCAATCATAGTTATAGATGTTTAAGTTAAAACATTTATCTTCCTGATTGGCAGAGGTTTAAAAGTTGATATTATCTAGCGTATAGTCTGATCCAGGGAAAAGGAAGAAGGATATTAATGCAGTATTTTTGGTGGGTGGTTTAGCTATAACTTTCAATATCTAAAATGTTAAGGCCGGGCATGGTGGTGCACACCTATAATCCCAGCACTTGGAAGGCTGAGGCAGGAGGATCACCACAAGTTCGAGGTTAGCCTGGCTACATAGTGAGTTCAAGTCTAGCGTGAACTACAAAGTAAGACTCTGTCTCAATAAGTGAATGAATGAATAAATAAATAAATAAATGTTGAGATTATACTTATAGGAACTAACATACTAGTTCATACTATTAAATAAAATTGTACATTCAGATGTGTTAATCATTGCATTGTTGTAAGCAGAAAAATCTAAACAATCTAAATATCATTCTAAATCTCATGTATATTGAAACATGCATTTAAATGAATTAGGTAAACTGGCTATATTGGTGCACACCTGTAATCCCAGCACAATGGGAGGCTGAGGAATGAGGATCACAATTTCAAGCCTAGGCTGGGAAATTCAGCGACTTAGTGAGATTCTATCTTAAAAAAAGAAAAGAAAAGAAAAGAAAAAGAAATAAAGGGGTAGTTTGGTACAGAGGCCCCTGGTTCAATTCCCAGTACTACAGAATGATAATAATAATAATAATAGTAATAGTAATAAAGATCTATATATACTGATATGGAACTATATCCAAAATATGAGGCAAGTTGAAGAACAACATACTTAGTATCATTCTACTTGTATTAAAAACAAAACATTACCTGTATGTTGTTGTTAACCTGTATATTACTTGTAAATGTTTGTTATTTAATTTGTATATGCCCAGAAAATTTTTAAAAGCTCACACACATCCTTTATGTCTCTCTCTCTCTCTCTCTCTCCTATCTTTAGGAGTTGGAGATAGAGTATAAGAGAATGGAATTTTTATTTTTTGAATTTTCTTTTACTGTGGGTATATATTACTTAAACATTAAATAAAACAGGGAAAGAAAAAAGTTAAAAGCTATTCCTGGTAAATGTTCTAAAATATCTGTATAAAATCTGAGTCCTAAAGAAATACTATAGCCAGGTGTGGTGCCACATGCCTGTAATCCCAGCACTTGGGAGGCGGAGGCGGGAGGATCGCCACAAGTTCAAGGCCAGCCTGGGCTACATAGTGAGTTCAAGACCAGGCTGAATTACACAGTGAGACCCTGTCTCAAAAACAAAAACAGAAAAATAAAAACTATTATTTATTAATTTCCCTATTCTGTGACATATTAGGCTGTTTTCCTTTATTCATTATTGTAAGTAATATTTAGGAGAAGATCTCTGTGCATGCTTCAGGTGAGTTCTTTGGAACAGATTCCCAGAAACAGAACTCTAGAGTTAGAGGGTATAGATATTTTTAAAAGTCTCACTGCATATTGCTAAATTGCTTTCCAAAATGATTGTAGCAATTTACACTACCACCAACAGTGTATAAAAGTGCCCAAATATAATGTATTTCTTTGAGGTTGCTTATTACATGATTTTTCACCTAGTACATCTGTGCCGTGAGTCTGCTAAGTGAAAAAGGGCCAGACATTCCCCTCATACCCCATTTTTTAGGTCAAGCAAATTTTTAAAATTTTTAAAACTTTGAGAACAAAGTTTAATGAAATGGTTCCAGAAAGAAAATATCCTTAGCTATCTTCCTTTTCCCTTCCTTCCTCCGCCCCATTCAGTTCCTTATAGTTGTACATAAAGGAAAAATTACGAATTCTGGTTTCCCGAGTCTTGAATTTTTGCCATCTTTATGTGAAGAGATTTCCATATATTTTCTGTGGAATAATATATACATCACTGTCTTAATTACTTTTCTCGTTGCTGAGACAAAATACCCGACACTCAAAGTTAAAGGAAGAAAGGTTTATTTGGCTCACAGTTTGTAGAGGTTTCCATTCATAGTCGGCTGGCTCCAAGGCAGGATGTCATGGCAAAGGGGCATCACAGAGCAGAAACAGTTCATGGCAGGCAGAAGGCAGCAATCAAGCAAACAACAAGCGACAAGACTCTTTCTGTGTCTTATATTTTATCTATGCTGTCTGTCCTTAGGGTGGGTAGCACTCACACCCTTAATCCTAGCACATCCAGTAAATCTTTGTGTACACCTTAGTATTAAGAAAATAGACTATGAAAGTTGTCCATGTGGAGGGCAGAAAGGAAATGGGAAGTGATTTTACTTGTAAGGAAAAGCAGACAGTGAGAAAGGCAAACAGTGAATGAAAGAGGCAAGAATACTCGGGTAGAAATCTCGGGGATATCCTGGGATCACTCATGAGCTCCAGTGACATGTTTTGTACATCTCATCAGTGGGTTTACCTATGTCAGGCTCTTTTTTTTTTTTTTTTTTGTGGGTACCAGGGGTTGACCTCAGGACCTCACGCGCCAGCAGGCACCCATGCCTCTGAGCAATATCACCGGCCCTTTTTTCGTATGTGCGTTCCGGGAGTTGAACTCGGGCCCTCGCGCTTGCTGGGCAGGCACGTATGCCGCTGAGCCATCTCACCGGTCCCTTTTTTTTTTTTTTTTTTTTTTTTTTTTTTTTTTGAGACAGGGTCTCACTATGTAGTTCAGACTGGCCTTGAACTCACAGTGATCCTTCTGCCTCAGCCTTACAAGTGCTTGGATTACAGGCATGTGCCACCATGCCTGGCTTAATGCCTACATTTTCTTCTAAGCTTTTTATTGTTTTAGTTTTGTAGTTTATAGTTTTATAGTTTTAGTTTTTATATTTACAGTGTCTTTATTTTTAGAAAAACAGTCCAATCTTGGGTAAATAAGCCAACATGATTTAGAGTATAGTGAGATTAGAGGGGACTAACCTTGGCCCTTTCTAATTCATTTAATTTCTGTAAATCTGAACAGCATAAGAAGATTTCCTACTTACCTTGTAGATATTTTTTAGCTGTAAAGTGTATCCTGCTTCATATATATATATTATATATACACATATATATATAGATAGATAGATAGATAGATAGATAGATAGATAGATAGATATAGATATATAATATATATGTACACATATATGGTGGCACACACCGGTGATCTCAACACTTGGAAGGCTGAGGCAGGAGGATTGCCATGAGTTTGAGGCCAGCCTGGGCTACATAGTAAGATCAAGGCCAGCCTGAACTACATAGTGAGACCCTGTCTACAATCAATAAATAGATAAATAAATAAATAAATAAATAAAATTTCATTGGGTTTCAAGTATTCAGAAGGAAGATTCTAGTTCTGTTTTGCTGTTTTTTAAGAAGAGGCAAGGATTCTGAGTAATTGAGAGTGAATTATGTAGCCTTCATTCTGAGAAGGACAGTTAGAGCATCTTGGCAGGAAAGATGATGCTGATTCAGTTACTGTTTATTGAGTACCTATACCTTGCCACATACCATTTTAAACTCCGAGGATACCACTGTAAGTATAAACCAATAATGGGAATGCTAGTAGCAAGATCAGGATAATGGTTGTATTACCTGAACAAGAAATATATATTTTGTATCCCGTTATCTATTAATGATTCTTTTTTTTTTTTTTTTTTTTTTTTTTGTGGGTACCGGGGGGACGACCTCAGGACCTCGCGTGCCAACAGGCACCCGTGCCGCTGAGCGATATCACCGGCCCCTTTTTCGTATGTGGGATCCGGGAGTCGAACTCGGGCCTTCGCGCTTGCAAGGCAGGCGCTTACGCCGCTGAGCCATCTCACCGGCCCATATTAATGATTCTTGTGATCATATATGACTCTTACAGATTTCTTGGAATGTCAGAATAGAGAATAATATATACCCAAAATACATGTTGTAAAATATTTTTAAAGTATTGCAAAATGGCTTAGTAACATCCAGTTTTCTAAAATATGTTATAATTTGGAAGAAATTATAAATAAATTTTAAAATGTTAGTTATGATCCCTTTTACACCATCAATGTCAACCTTTATGTAACATTTCAATTTATTACTTGCTACAAAATAAAGTGTTTTGGGGCCGGGGATATAGCTTAGCAGCACAGCGCCTGCCTGGCAAGTGCAAGGTCGTGAGTTTGATTCCTGGTGCCCCCCCAAAAAAAATATATATATGTATATATCATATACATATATATATATGTTATATATACAGTGTTTTAAATTTTCTTAGATTGAATTTTTTTCTTAGGTTTTTTTTTTGTAATTTAGTGAACTTAATTTTTATACAGTAGTTTTAGTTTTACAGCCATCTGGCTGTAATATTTCACTTAGACTCTTACAAATACTTCTGAGAAAAAGTATTACATAGATAAGAGTAGAAATTAAGGGCCAGTGAGATGGCTCAGCGGCGCAAGCGCCTGCCTGGCAAGTGCAAGGTCCTGAGTTTGACTCCTGGTACCCACATAAAGGAAAAAAAGGGTTGTTGATATCGCTCAGTGGCACAAGCGCCTGCTAGCAAGTGCGAGGTCCTGAGTTCAACTCCTGGTACCCACATAAAAAAAAAAAAGTAGGGCCGGTGAGATGGCTCAGCGGCATAAGCGCCTGCCTGGCAAGCGCGAGGGCCCGAGTTCGACTCCCGGATCCCACATACGAAAAAGGGGCCGGTGATATCGCTCAGCGGCATGGGTGCCTGCGGGCGCGCGAGGTCCTGAGGTCGACCCCCGGTACCCACAAAAAAAAAAAAAAAAGGTAGAAATTAAATTATTTTCATTTTTTTTAAAGCTGAGTAAGGGGATAATCATCAACAACACCATTCAACAAATTGTTCAAGCCCAAAACAAAGGATTGCAGTCTTAATTATTCTCTTTTTCACCAGCCCCAAATCAGTTTACTGACAAATTTATTAGTTGTAACACCCAAACATATCTCATAATCTACTTGCTTCTGTCTATCTCCATTAGCATCATCTCTTACTAAAACTCTTAAGTGGTTGACTTGCTTTTTTGCTCTGACCTCAAAAACTTCCCGTTACAGTTAAGATAAAATCCAAGTTCCTTATCATGGATTACAGTATCTTTCATCAGCCAGCCTTTACCTCCCTTTTCAACCTCATCTGTGGTTTTTCCTCATCTATGGCTTTTATTTTATTTATTTATTTTTTTTTTGTGGGGGTCAACCTCAGGACCTCGCGTGCCAGCAGGCGCCAGTGCTGCTGAGCGATATCACCGGCCCTTTTTTCGTATGTGGGTTCCAGGAGTCGAAGTCAGGCCCTCGCACTTGCCAGGCAGGCGCTTATGCCGCTGAGCCATCTCACCGGCCCTCATCTATGGCTTTTAATCTATAGTGCAATTTATAGGCACACTAGAATTTTTCTTGTTCCTCAAGCTTGTTACTTCCTTAACATCTTTATGCTTGCTGGTCCTTCCAGCTTAAATGTTCTTCAGATAGCTGAATCATTATCAACACCTCAGAGGTCTTCCCTGATTCTTCTAAAGTAACCCCACTCTGCTTGCCCACCTCTACCTATAGTTTCAGTTACATCAACTTACTCACTTTTGTGGTAGATTAAAATGACCGTAGATCCTTTGTAGTTCCTCTCTTGGGAGATGAAATCTGTTTCATCTCTTGAGTCTGGCCTCGTTGTAGGACTTGTTCTGACCAATAGAATGTGGCAGAAATGACACTCTGGGAACTTCAAGCAAGGACTCAAGAGGCCATGTAGATTATACTGTCACTCTCTGGAAACTACCACTTTGTGAAGAAACTCAGATTAGTTTTCTTGAAAATGAGGAGAGAGAAGGAGGAGGAGAAAGGGAAAGAGGGGGTAGTAAGGGAGGCTGGGAAATAGGGAGGGAGGGGGAGAGAGAATGAATATGAATGAATCCTAGCCCAAGGTTTGGGAACCAGGCAACCTACCAACTGATTATGACCACATGAATAGACTCAGTCAGTGACGCCATGGTATAGAAGAACCATCCAGCTGAGCCCAAGCCAAATTGCCAATCGAAACTATTGTGAGAAAATAAATGATTATTTTTAAATTATTATTATTAATCATTTAATAAATAAATAATTAGGTTTTAGGGTAGTTTATTACACAGCAACAGATTTAGTTGCTTCATAGCACTGAGTATCTGCAATTACTTATACCCTGTTCTATCAGATTCCTCCATTAGAATGTAAATGCCCTGAGATTAGAGACCTTATTTTTTTGCTATGAAATCCTCAGCACTGAGAAAGAGGCCTTGTACATAATGAGTGTTAAATATGTACTTAGTGAGTTAGTGAAAGAATAAAGAAATAAGTGTATAGTAAATTGTATGAACTGCTAGAGGTCACATCTGCTGTTCATGCTTGACTGTGAAAGATTCCTGGCGTTTTTACTGTTGACATCTTACTTCACTTGCCACCTGTGTGAGCTGAGCTAAGTCACATAACCTCCTGTCGCCTTATATAGCAATTAAATGAGCTAAATCTTGAAAAGCACTTGCTGCAGTATCTGTAAAGTTATGCGAGGGAAGTTAGTCCAGTAAAGTTAAAGCAAGGGAAAAAAGAAAAAGTTAAGACCTTATAGAGTTTAACTGTCCATGGTTGTAACTTTGTAGAAAAAAAAGCGTGGTGTTTTTTTTAGGATGTATTTAGTCTCTTAGTTTTTAATCTTTTCGTTTTATAAGTTTTCATTGAAGTGATCTTCATTCTTTTTGAACTGGTGCTTAGAATCTAAACTTTAATTACCAAGTAAATGGCCAACTTCTCTGTAAAGTAACTAAATAAGAAATTTCATGGACACCATAGAGAAAACAAAGACTATATTCGTCAGGGTAGGCTAGGTTATGCTGCAGTAAACAACCCCAAGTTCCCGTGGCTTGAAACAACAAACTATTTCTTATTTTTTTTCATGCCCATTTGAGGTCATCTGTGTTATCAGAACTGTCATCCCAGGACCCAGGATAGCTCTCTAAAATGTTGCCACTTGCTATGACAAGAGAAGAGTGAAGTGGTGAAGAAGACACTGGCTTGTAAAAGCTTCTCTGCTATGATAGCCGTCACTTCTGCTCAGACTGTATTCTATTAGCAGCTAATGCAAGTCACCAAGCCACACACGTTCAGTAGGGACCCAGAAGGCAATCTTCCACGTGCTTAGAAGCAAAAAAAGAACGAATATGTTTGAACAGCTCTAATGGCAGCCACACTAAGGCTGGTGGTGTCTTGTAGTTATGATTGTCAAATCTAGCTCAGGAGCTACAAATAAGTCTCAGCACAGCAGTGCGAAACAGCCTTTGCCCAGATCCTTTTTTCAAAATCAAGGTCCTTCACTGATATTTTATGTGGAAAGAGCTGCTACTTTTGTGGATTATTTTTCCTAGAATGATCAGGGAGGGAATTCTGAAAGACTCCATGAGTCATACTTTATGCATACTCTCACAACTTTCATTTTATAAATGAGTTGTTCTTTTCAATCACCAAGGCATCTCTAGTAATTGGTGATGTGAGATTGCCTTAAGGGGACAGGGACAACATGCTAACTTTTCACTTAGAAAACAAAAGGACATAAAGTGGAAAGCTTTCCCGGGGGTCGACCTCAGGACCTCATGTGCCAGTAGGCGCCTGTGTAGGCGCCCGTGCCACTGAGCGATATCACCGGCCCTTTTTTCCTATGTGGGTTCCGGGAGTTGAACTCAGGCCCTCGTGCTTGCCAGCGCTTGTGCCGCTGAGCCATCTCACCGGCCCTGGAAAGCTTTTTATGAGGCATTTTTTCTTCTTATCTCCCCAGCCAAACACACCTACGCATGATTTGGTTCTAATGCTTTTGTTCCTTGTTCTTTTTGCAGCCTGAATTTTGGATTTTTGGTGTTCATAAGCTCCTCTGATAGAGGGTATATGGGGGGAAAGTACATCATTTTAGTTAATATTACTAGCTGTTCAAAGCTCTGTTCCTTATTTCTGTAGATAACTGAGAATTGGTTAAAATGGCTTCAGCAAAATGAAAATTTATAATGTAATTTAAAAGAATTATGGCCAGACATCAGCCCTGAATGCTTTTATTCTTCCAGAATGCTTGGGGCATTGAATAGAAAGTAGTTTGGTGGAAACACTGCAGAATTTGTTTTGATTGCCATCTCTTAGTTGGTTTTACTACAGTGAAAGAAAAATTGAGGCAAGGGTATTAACCATTAAAGGTCATTTGGTAGAACATTTACTTGGTGGTGAGTTCTCATTTTTTTCCTGCCACTTAAGTTATTTTATTTCTCCCTATTGATTTACATAACCTCTTGTAAATGTTTCAATAGCATAAAGCACCTAAGATACAATAAACTATGCTCGGTGTTTTTGTATGAGTATACTCGGGGTTTTTTGCTCAAACTGTAGAAATGTTACAGAGTTTGTCACCACTGTGCTGGCACTTATGTTTCAACAGTGTGAAAGTATCAAGAAAACTCATAAATACCTTATGTTTATAAGAGCAAATGTTAAACATTAAAGTGGAATTTTTCTTGTGTTCTTTCTGCTTAAACACTATCTCTTAAGGCTTGCTTTATGGAGAGAATGTCTTGTTCCTTGGGTCCCATATCTTGGGTGTCATATTGCTGCTTTTGCCTTCAAGGAATATGCTGCCACCATATCAGCTCTGAGAAGGTGTTTGAGTAATTTTTTTTCCTCTTTCTTTCTTTCTTTCTTTTTTTTTTTTGAGACAGGATCTCGTTATGTAGTTCAGACTGGCTTTTGAACTCACTATGTAGCCCAGGCTGGCCTCAAACTCACAGCAATCCTCCTGCCTCAGCCTCCCTTATGCTAGGATTACAGGTGTGCACCACCACTCCCAGCTGAGTAATTTTTTTCTATATTGAAATCTTGAATTGAAAGCCTGTCATTTTTCCTGGCTCACTTTCATCTGTTCATTGCTAATGATTAGAAATGATAGGGCCGGTGAGATGGCTCAGCGGCATAAGCGCCTGCCTGGCAAGCGCGAGGGCCCGAGTTCGACTCCCGGATCCCACATACGAAAAAGGGGCCGGTGATATCGCTCAGCGGCACGGGCGCCTGCGGGCGCGCGAGGTCCTGAGGTCGACCCCCCAGTACCCACAAAAAAAAAAAAAAAAAAAGAAATGATAGATGATTAGAAATAACTTTCAAAATTTTAAAAATTTTGGTCATCAGGTTAGCAGGTTTTTCCAATGGAATTTAGAATGTGGTTCTTAACAGTGTTTTCAAGACTGGATGTTACCCAATTTTAATTATTTCTGGATTAAACTGTAATTATTTATTATCATGATCATTGACATTTATTTAATGCTGGGTCTTGCTAAATTGCCCAGGCTGGTCTCAAGCTTCCCATTCTACTGCCTCAGCCTCCTGAGTAGCTAGGATTATAGGCTGAAAATCATCTCTATTTATAATACATAGTACAATGTAAACACTGTGTAAATAGTTGTTATACTGTATCATTTAGGTAATAATAAGGAAAACATCTGTACATGTTCAGTATAGATACATTTTTTTTCAAAAAATATTTTCAATTTATGGCTTGTTGAATCTGAGTTGCAGAACCCATGGATACAGAGGGCCGATTGTATATGAATTTAAATCTCTTTGGTTTAAATCAAATATAAATGATGAAAACATTGGACATGTGATTTAGTACCAGAAGCTTTGAACAGTGTGCTAACAGTGTGTTCTCTCTGGGATGAGGTCCTGAAGGAGAGTAATGACAGCCCAACTTGGAAGCTTCGCCCTGGCCAGCTGCTCATAGCACAACTCACCCGAGGCAAACCCATCCTCTTAATTTAGTCATTTCAGAGTTTAAATTTAATCTTTTATTGAATTGTTAGCGTACTACTCTTCATGACTTTTTTTTTTGGGTGTGGGTACTAGGGGTCGACCTCAGGACTTCGTGCGCCAGCAGGCACCCGTGCCACTGAGCGGTATCACTGGCCCTTTTTTCGTATGTGGGTTCCAGGAGTGGAACTCAGGACCTCGCGCTTGCCAGGCAGGTGCTTGTGCCACTGATCTATCTCACTGGCCCTCTTCATAACATTTTGGTTTCATGTCTGTTTTGGTTGATAGTGGGCAAAAGGACAAATGGAAAAATTTTACATCTAATTCGTTCCCAAAGTTTGCTTGAATGAAAATAAATTAGAGATCTAGCATATTGTGCCATTCCTATATCTTCTGATTGTAGAGTTTCAAGATTTATAAAATAAACTTCAACTGAAAGTGTTTTCATATAGTTTGAAAACTAATTAATATAAGTGCAATACTTTTCTTAATTGCCTTCGGATCTAATAATTATTTGTTTATGGGATCCATTCTACCCAAGCTTAGGGCTTGTGATGTTATTACATATCTGTGAATTTGATAGCTTCAGTGAATTTATGAATACTTTTAGTTATCAATTTCTGTGTACCCCACAAAATTTATCTTAACACAATTTATGTCATCTTTCAGGGCACAGAGTATTAAATCACATTAAAGAAAATTAACAAAAAACAAAAAACAAACAAACAAAAAAAATCTATGTTGGGCCGGTGAGATGGCTCAGTGGCATAAGCGCCTGCCTTGCAAGCGCGAGGGCCCGAGTTCGACTCCCGGATCCCACATACGAAAAAGGGGCCGGTGATATCGCTCAGTGGCACGGGTGCCTGTTGGTGCACGAGGTCCTGAGGTCGACCCCCCGGTACCCACAAAAAAAAAAAAAAAAAAAAAAGAAAATTAACACTTGTATCTGTACAGATAAATAAGCTTTTCAGGTATAAGACATATATCATTGATTGCTGCAAGAACAAAGTCATTATTATTCCCTCAGTTTATACCCAGACTAAGTAATTTTCTATCACAAAGTAAATATTGATTACAGGCTTAGCCTTTTCATAGTTTTTTAATATTTATTTTCATTGAGGTATTTTTCCACATTATCAAGTAATGCTTACTGTCAAATATTTGGAAATAGATAAAAGTATAAAAACTGTTTTCCATTATTTTAACATCTAGCATTATGATTTAAAAAATAGGTTCAACACTCTGGGAGCCTGAGGCAGGAGGATTGCAGAATCCAGCCTTACCTGGGATACATAGTAACTAGCAAGTCCGACCTGTCTCAAAATAAAAAATACAAAAGGGCAGGGGGTGTAGCTCAGTCTGAAGGCCCTGGGTTCAATCCCCAGTACTTGGGCGGGGCGGGGGTGGGATTCAGTACATTTTTACCCAGTAAAACTTTTTTCGGGGGGGAGGAGGGTGCTGGGGATTGAACCTAGGGTCTCACACATGCTAAGCTATAATTATGTGTTTTTATAAATACTTGTTACTGTTCTTGAAACACACACACACACACACACACACACACACACACACATGTTTAAAGATAAGAAACTTTAAAATAAAGGAGAATCAAAAGTCCAAGTCCTGCCCAGACAACTTATTGAGACTCTGTCTCAAAGTAAAAAGGGCTGGGGTATAGTTCAGTGCAAAAGCCATGGGTTCAATCCCCAGTCAGGAGGAGGAGAACTATATTTTTATTGTTGGTATAAATTTGTGAACATAATAATGACATTCATTTTGTGGGGAGTTGGTACATATACATATCACATCAGGTGCAGTTTTACTTCCCCTCCCCCTCCCTCCCCTCTCCCTCCTTCCGCAGTTCCCCTCCCCATCTCCATGAAGTCTATCTCTCTGTTTCCTATCATGTCTCTTTTACTTTGGGTTTTTCATATAAAAGAAACTGTGTGCTATTTATCCTGTGTGTCTGATCTATTTCACCTAGTATTATGCATAAACACTAACATTTCTGCTCTGTGGTAGTGTTGGTTCTCAAACATGAGTGTGCATCAGAATCAGCTGGAGGGCTTGGGAGTGCTGCTGCTGGCCCCACACCCAGAGTTGCTGATTCAGAAGGTCTGGGATGGGGCTGAAAATTCAATATGCTCAAAAGTTTCTCAAAAGTTCAGGTAATGCTGATACTGCGGGTCCTAGATCACATTTTGGGAATCACTCTTACATAGAAGCGGTTTCTCAGAAATACACTCCTACTGCTTTACAAAAACTAGCAATTTTAGAAGTCAAATCTTTTAATGATTCTTAGAATGGAAATCTGTTTTGTTTTTTAACTAAATATGTGAAACTCATTTTAGAGAACTGGAATTTGGTCCTAAAAAGTATATACTTCTTCCATTTTCAAAATAGAAGTTTGTTATGTTTCCATAGCCAACAGTTATGTCATCGAGGAATTATATTACCATTTTGATGCCTAGAGTATGACTTTAAAAAGAAATAAAACATTTTTGTGTGAGTATAGCGCAGTGGTAGAATGCTTACCTAACATGTACAAGGCCCTGGTTTCGATCCCCAGTATCCCCCCAAATTAAGTAGCCCAAGGAGAGAGTGTTACTTGGGAAAACCTAAGACTAAAAGTTACTAAATGGAATATCGTAGCAATGAAGTAGCATTTTTCTTCCTAAGGAATCTGAAATACATATAACCCAAACAAATCATTGTTAGTGTAGATTCATGGGATAAAAATCTGAAAAAAGTAAATAAATTAGTGAAATTGATCAACTGTGTATCTTAAAATAATCTGGTAGTGGCATTTAAATTCTATTTCACGAAGGAAAGATACTAGGAAACAAGAAGGCAGGTTTTTGGAGATGGGAAAGGGGAACGGAGAGGGGGAGGTGAGGGTGGGTAAAAGGATCTAAAATGATCAAGTTATATTATATGCAAGCACCAATTTCCCCAAAACAAACCACTATTCTGTATTGCAGACATGCACAAATAAATAAATTCTGTTTCATTAGCATTTAGGAAGGGCTGATAAGGGTTCTGTAAACTCATTACATGGTAAAAAAGTAAACCTGATTTCTTAGTTTTTAAAATAATTATATCTGGCTAGTCAAGGGTGAGGTAAGTGACATGGGGAGGTAAGTATATGGGCAGTAGTGGCTGCCAATCCAGAATTCATTGAGGAGCACAAAGATTAGCTGTTGGCTTTTTTCTTACTTTTCATCTTTCATGACAAGGCAACTCAGGGAAGTCACATTGCTCTTCTAGGCCCAACAACATCGTGCTAACTATTTCCCTCTGCTATGTGTCACCCACACCTCCTAGACACAGGTGGGAGTTCTGTTTTGTCACGAGACCACTAGAATATGCTTGAAGAATCTGTACCATACAGAATTATCCTTTTTGTTGTTAATACTTATATTTTTATCACTGCCTATTTTAAAAATTTTGTTTTGTTTTGCTTTTTTGATACAGGGTTTCACTCTGTAGTTCAGACTGGCCTTGAACTCGCTATGTATCTCAGGCTGGTCTCAAACTCACAGTGATCCTCCTGCCTCAGCCCTCTGACTGATGGGATTACAGGTGTGTACCACCACGCCCAGCAAAATATTAAGTTTCAGTGTGGTATTTTCATACATATATATATTTTTTTTTTTTTGGGTACCTGGGGGACGACCTCAGGACCTCGCGCACCAACAGGCACCCGTGCCGCTGAGCGATATCACCGGCCCCTTTTTCGTATGTGGGTTCCGGGAATCGAACTCGGGCCCTCGCGCTTGCAAGGCAGGCGCTTAGGCCGCTGAGCCATCTCACCGGCCCCATACATATATTTTTATCAGAATTATTTTTATATATACCAACAGCTAATGAAGTGAAAGATCAACTGTCAAGTGGATTTTTAGGGAAGTTCTCAAGGGCACGTGCAGGAAGATGAGTAAAACCAGGGAGCATTTCTGTATTGGATTTGGCTTCATATTTTTTTCTTTTACAAATGACACAGAAAGGTATAGTTTGCCTAATGTTTGAAGCAAAACTTTCCCAATTTCTTTAGTCAATGATCAGGTGTCTTAGAACACCTAGAACAGCCTTGTTAAGAACACATGTTGTGGGCCGGTGAGATAGCTCAGTGGCATAAGTGACTGCCTGGCAAGTGCAAGGTCCTGAGTTTGATTCCTGGAACCCACATAAAGGAAAAAAAAAAAAGGCCAGTGATATCGCTCAGTGGCACAAGTGCTTGCTGGCGAGCGCAAGGTCCTGAGGTCGACTCTTGGTACCGACATTAAAAAAAAAAAAAAAAAAAAAAGAACACATGTTGCCAGCTGGGCATGGTGGCGCATGTAATCCTAACACTTGGGAGGCTGAGGAAGGAGGATCGCTGTGAGTTCGAGGCCAGCCTGAACTACATAGTGAGACCCCGTCTCAAAAGACAAAAAAACCAAAACAAAACAAAACAAAAAAACCAAAAAACACATGTTGCCAAGCTCCTGTATCTCTCTGACAAAATCTTAATGGCAAGTAGCTTCTCTTTTTTTTTTTTTTTTTTTTTTGTGGGTACCGGGGGTCGACCTCAGGACCTCACACACCAGCAGGCGCCCGTGCCGCTGAGCGATATCACCGGCCCCTTTATCGTATGTGGGTTCCAGGAGTCGAACTCAGGACGTCGTGCTTGCCAGGCAGGCGCTTATGCCACTGAGCCATCTCACCGGCCCAGCTTCTCTGTCTTAATGTGCCACTGATAATGTTTGAGATAACTGTTCAGGGTGTGGTGAAATTGTGTATCATTATTGTGTGTATCTTCTATGACATTATTTTTAAACACCCTCCTTGGGAATGTGGTAGGTAGAGGCCACCTAGGAAAATGTAACACCCACTTCAACCAAAATAATTATGTATTTATTTGTTAATTCACTAAGGTAACCAGTGATTTCAAAGTGAGTGAAAAATTTACTTAAGCTTTGTTTTATTTTTGTTGTACTGGGCCTTGCATGCTAGGCAGACACTCTCCCACCAACCTATAGCCCTAGCTTTTTTTTTTTTTTTTTCTTCTTAAACTTTATTTTGAAGTTTGGAGCTTTTATTTTGAAGTTGGGATCTTTTTCCAATATAAAACTCACTAATTTGTAGGATTCACATAAATCATAAGATTAAATAGGAACAGATTATTCAAGGAGAGTATCATTCTTTATATTGAAACCAAAAGGGATTATTCCTGTGGGCCCTCATGGTACAGGGTCTTTGGGAACTCTGGTCATTATTCACAACATTCTTACTAGAACTAAGTGAGTGGATTGTGTAAGAATTGGCAGAAAATGAATCAGAAGAACAATGTATGAGCATGAGAGAGGCCCCTGAAGGTGCTGAACAGGCCTCAATAATTCAGTACCGCTAATGCTATGAAATTGGTCAGAAGGCTTGGTAGGAGGACTCCTGCCCTTGAAACCTTTGGGGAGTAAAGTAAAGTAAACCAATTTTCACTTCAGCTCCATAGTGTTCTAAAGTGGTGCTGGCCCTCACTTTAAAATATATCATTATAACCAGACGTGGTAGTGTACGCCTGTAATCCCAGCACTCAGGAGGCTGAGGCAAGAGGATCATCACAAGTTAAGGCCAGCCTGTGCTACATAGTGAGTTCAAGGCCAGCTTGAACTACAAAGTGAGACTCTGTCTCAAAAAAATCAAAAGAAAAAATGTAGAATTCTATTATTCATTCCTTTTCTTAATGTTTGGTAGAAAAATCATGTCACAGTTGCCTTTGAATTTGTTAAATAATTATTGTGGGTACTTGCTATGATTGAATGTTTGGGTTCCTTCCAAATTCATGTTGAAACCTGCTTCCCAGTGCAACCATATTAAGAGGTAGCACTTTAAGGAGGTAATTAGGCTTTAAGGGCTCTGCCCTCATCGGATTAGCACCCTTCTAAAAGTGCTTGAGAAAATGAGTTCAGCTCCTTTTGCCCTTCTGTCCCATCCACTAAGTGAGGACACTGTGCAAGGCGCCATGTTGGATGAAGAGATTGAAGCCCTCGCCAGACCAAATCTCCTGGTGCCTTGATCTTGAGCTTTTCACCCTCCAGAGTGTGGGGAAATACATATGCATTCTTTATAAATTACCTAATCCTTGGGTAGTTTCTTATAGTGGCACAAATTATTTGTTTAATGTTTTAAAAAAATGAAGCTTGCAAATACAACCTGACATCATTTAATTTACCCAATAGAGTGTTTTCATTCTTTCATCCTCACTTAGTCTCATCCAGGCTATAAATACCTAGAAGTGTCATATGTAATGTAAATACAAACTTTCCAATCATAATCTTTCTCCAGAGAAAGGGCTCCCCATGTTATGTTACGGATAGAAGAAGGACCTCATGGAACTTCTCTGTTTAGGAAGAGATAATAGTACTCTTTCTGAGCTTAGAGGATAAATGGAAACAGCAGCTCCTCCTGAAATGAACCAAAATAATCCTGTAAAATATACATACAGTGTTTTAAGAGTACCAGTCTTTGACCAAAATGAGAACTTGAAAGTGAAATCCCAGAGCCATAACAGTTCCAAGGTGGTAAAAACATAAGTATACCATATTCTTAATTACTTTCTGGTACAGTATTTTGTTTTAGCGATTTTATTTCAATGTCCATTACCTGGCTATCAGTCTGACATGTAATCAGAAGAAGAAAATTTCCTAACACCTGGCTCTTGATCAAATCCTGGCCTCAGTGAGTCACTTGCTTGTCACAGGATGACAAGCCATAGATATTAGCCAGGTCCTGCCTGCCACCTGCATATCCACACCCACACACTCTAGTGTTTCTGACCACTAGTCCTGCTCAGGGTTTATCCTGTTTATGGTTTTAGTATGTGGCTATGGTGCCGTACGACTCAGAAAGTTCAGGATGATGACAGGGCACAGCTAAAATACGTTGAGTTAAAAAAAATATTTGGCATTACTGGGGAGTGAACTCAGTGCCTTCACACTGAGTTACATCTTCAGCTCTTTTAAAATTTTTTCTTTTAATTTTGAGACAGGATCTTACTAAATCACTAAGTTGCCCAGGCTGGACTCAAACTTCGGATCCTCCTGCCTCAACCTCCCACAGTGCTGGGATTATAAGTGTGTGCCATCCCTCCTGGCTTCTTAAATATATGTTTTAAAAGAGTAATGTAGGAGGTATAAGTATAACCCAGTAGTAGAATGCATGCTTAGCATGTACAAGGCCCTGGGTTCAATCCCCAATACTGCAAAAAGTAAATCAATCAATCAATCTAATAATTTTATCTACTACTTTAGGTGCTAAGTATTTCGTGAGTTCATTTCATGTAATTTACAAAGCTCCATAAGTTAAGTGCTATTACTATTTCCATCTTACAGTGGGGAAACTACTGCTGAGAAAGACTAAATGAGTTTGCATATGGTAGCGTCAGTATTTATACCAGGTGATTCATCCCAGTTCTACCGCACTGCCATACTGACCTGAGATTTGGCTTATCTCTCAAATTTAATGTAATCCCAGCACTCAGGGGGCTGAAGCAGGAGGATCGCTGTGAGTTCGAGGCCAGTCTGGGCTACATAAGTGAGTTCAAGGTCAGCCTGAACTACACTGTGAGACCCTGTCTCAATAAATAAATAAATAAATGTATTTTTATAATGAAGAAATCAGTTACATAGCCTATTGAGAAATTTAAGCTTGTTGGAAAATAGAAGGTAAGAACAAGTTGTAGAAAAGAGGGGGGAAAAAGACTGACTTTTATCCTAATAATGTTTTATATTGTTGCTCAAAATTCATTCATTCAACTCAGAAATATGGTGTTCTTTTATCTTTTTATTGGTATTACATTATTTTTGTTAATTCAGAAAGAGTTGACTTTTTATGTTTAGTCTCCCCATCCAAGAAAATGGTATATTTTTCCTTTTTGTAGTTATAGTTTTTTAAAGAAGGTTTTTATTTTAGAATAGTTTTAGATTTTATAGAAAAGTTGCAAAGACAGTAGGCTTCCTATACACCCCAAAACTATTTTTTCTATCATTAACATCTTAATTCCGTATGGTTCATTCATCACAATTAATAATCCAATATTGACACATCCCATATTGACACACTAAAGTCCATACTTTATTCAGATCTCCTTGGTTTTTACCTTACCTGTTTACCTTTCTTTGCCGGGGTTCCACCAGTATACCGTGTTGCATTAGTCACGATGTCTCTGTAGGCTCCATGTCGCTGTGTCGGTTTGTCAGGCCTGCGTTGGTTTTGGTAAACCTTGACAATTTTAGAGTACTGGTCAGGCGTTTCAACTGGGAATCATGTCATGCTTTTCTTATGATGAGACTGCAGGTGTGGGTTCTGGAAAGGAAGCCAGCGGAGGTAAAGTGCCATTCTCCCACATCACATCCAAAGCACATACTGTCAATATGAGTTGTCGCTGATCACCTGGCTCAGAAACTGTTTGTCAGGGATACTGTATGCTTCAGAAGAAAGTCATTATCTGCAGCCCCCACTCGAAAAGCTGGGAGAATCATGCTTCCTTCACTCCTTGAGCGCACAGAACAGCCGTGAGCCACATAACGACTGTAGGTACAGGGGTGGTCTTGGAAGATCATACCGCCTGGAGGTGTCACAGCCATCTTCTTCTGCGTTCCTACACTGTGATGTCCACACAGCACACGAACAGGACCACCTAAGGATGCACATCCCAGCATGTGACCCTGTCATTAAGTGACACATGACCATATTTACAGAAATTATTTGGAATTTGGCACAGGAAATTTGTCTTTTCTCTCTCATATACTTATTAAATCATTTATTTATAGTAGTATCTACTTGAGGATATTTGTTTTTAATACTTTGGGTTATAATCTAATACTACTTTATTTTGCTGCACAAATCATTCCAGCTTTGGCTTTTGTTGGCTTCTTGTCTCTATGACATGCCCTCACTGTAGGTGTTTTGCTAGTTTGCTTATGTAGCACTTCCTTACTTGCTAGCACTACAAAATACCTCACCTTGTACAATATTCTTTTTTTTTTTTTTTTTTTTTTGTGGGTACCGGGGGGTCGACCTCAGGACCTCGCGCGCCAACAGGCACCCGTGCCGCTGAGCGATATCACCGGCCCCTTTTTCGTATGTGGGTTCCGGGAGTCGAACTCGGGCCCTTGCGCTTGCAAGGCAGGCGCTTACGCCGCTGAGCCATCTCACCCGCCCACAATATTCTTTTTTAAAAGCTATAATAAATAGGTAGGCTCTTACAATTTCTTTTTTTTTTTTTTTTTTTTTTTTTTTTTTGTGGGTACCGGGGGGACGACCTCAGGACCTCACGCGCCAACAGGCAGCCGTGCCGCTGAGCGATATCACCGGCCCCTTTTTCGTATGTGGGTTCCGGGAGTCGAACTCGGGCCTTCGCGCTTGCAAGGCAGGCGCTTAAGCCGCTGAGCCGTCTCACCGGCCCGGCTCTTACAATTTCTTTGAAGAAAATGCTATCACTTTTTTTGATGATTGAAGGCAATTAAAGGAAGTACTAATTTTTAAAAACTTTTACTCCATTTTCAAAATCAAGTAATACTTGTTTCTGCCACTTGCTGTCACAGTTTTTCACCTTATGATTTTTTTTCAGGAATTAATTTTTTTATGGGCTGCTGGTTTTGGAGAATCAGCATGTGTTTTGATTTTTTGTTCTTGTAACAGAAAAGTAGTAAGGGTACAGGTAAATGGAAGAATTGAAAGAATTGGTATAAACTTGTCAGAGTAGCACTCCTATTACTGTGTCTCAAGTAATCAAAAAGTGGTTGCTACCCAACTGATAGCACCAGCTACCACCAAAAGGAGGGCTATATAGAACACTGGCACTCAGGGTTACGTATCTGTGTAGTGTTTGTTTTAAGTAATGAGCTTTTTTATATAATCTGGAAAATAACAGGGTTTATTTTGAGACTCAGTGGAAATGTAAAGAAAGGAACTTATCCTTTCTGTGGTTTGAAATGCTTTAGAGCTTGAGAACTTTTTTCCATGCTTGATACACTCAAAGCTTTTGGTTATTTTGCATTAAAGCTTTTGGTTATTTTGCATTAAATTTGTTTAGGTGTGTCACTATTTTTCACTTGTTGCACTGAACTAGTGCAATTGGCACTTCTGCCTAATTATTGTATGTAATTGCAATGACCACCTTAGCATTTGAATATTGTTTGGCATTCTCTGGCAATTGTTTTTTTTTGTTTTTTTTTTTTTTTAATGTGGGTACCGGGAGTCAACCTCAGGACCTCATGCTTGCCAGCAAGCGCTTGTGCCACTGAGCGATATCACTGGCCCTTTTTTCCTTTATGTGGGTTCCAGGAGTCGAACTCAGGATCTCGCGCTTGCCAGGCAGGTGCTTATGCCACTGAGCCATCTCACCAGCCCGCAATTGTTTTAAATGTGCAAATCTCTCTCCCTCTCTCTCTCTCTCTCAATAGTATGTGTATGTGGGGTTACTGAGCTATACCCACAGTCCTTTTTATTTTCTTCTTTTTAGACAGGGTCTCGCTAAGTTGTCCAGGGTTGTCTTGAATTTGTGATCCTCCTGCCTCAGCCTCCCAAGATGCCTAGCTAGATTTTCTTTTATTTTCTTCCTTTGGGGGACTAGGGATTAAAGTCAGGGCCTCATACATGCTAGGATAGTACTGCTGTACTATTGAACTACATCTCCAGTCCTCTGTTGGATCTTCTGTTCTGTCCCTTCCGAGCCTTATGCCCTAAAATCACTTGTATTTATGTCCTTGCTCTCGACTTAAGTACTTAGGCCTGCCAGTTCAAGGAACCCCTCTCTGGATTTCCCATACTATGTGGCTTGGCATCAACATTAGAGTGCTACTGTAACCACTGAACTCCAGGAGGGAGCAGCTCCACACTTTGTTTATTGACCCACTGAAACCCCACCCACCCCCGAAAAAGAATTTTTATAAATTTAAGTCTTAGGAGCTGGACATGGTGGCAACACACCTGTAATCCCAGCACTTGGGAAGCTGAGGCAGGAGGATCATCCACAAGTTCAAGGCCAGCCTGGGCTACATAGCGAGATTCTGTCTCAAAACAAACAAACAAAAAAAAAAAACAAATTTAAGCCTTAATCTTACTACTCTTTGGAAGTTAGGATATTCTAAGATTTAATAGTAGAAGGAATGAATAAAACACCAATAGAGCTTTATTCACAACTGTTTAGAAACCATGAAATATGTCCTTTTGTCCTCCCTATCTGTTATTTTTGTTTCAGTATGGCATACACAAAACATCCAAACATTTGGTCAACATAACTCAAAATCAAAAAGGTTTGAGCCAGGTACAGTGATGCACACCAGTAATCCCAGCACTGAGGGAGGCTAAGGCAGAAGGATGACAAGTTAAAGTTCTACCTGGGTAGGGCCGGCGAGATGGCTCAGCGGCGTAAGCGCCTGCCTGGCAAGCGCGAGGGCCCGAGTTCGACTCCCGGATCCCACATATGAAAAAGGGGCCGGTGATATCGCTCAGCGGCATGGGTGCCTGTTGGCACGCGAGGTCCTGAGGTCGACCCCCCGGTACCCACAAAAAAAAAAAAAAAAAAAAAAAGTTCTACCTGGGCAATTTAATGAGAACCTGTCTCAAAATATAAAAATAAAAAGGCTCAGGATGCATCTCAGCAGTACAGTGCCCCGGGTTCAATCCCCAGTACTGAAAAAAGAAAAAGAAAAAATGTTTTATTTTACTATTCAGATACTTTGTTTGGGCTTTAATTACAATATAGTCACTTTCTAATAAATTTTTATCTTTTACAGACCAACAAAAATAAGTTTAATTATCTGTGCTCAAATTCAATTCAACAAATATTAAATAACTGTTATGTGGTTGTGTGATTCTAGAAATGGTCCTATGGCTGAGCATAGTGGTAAATATTGTAATCCTAGCACTAGGAAGGTTGAAGCAGGAGGATCACAAGTTCGAGGCCAGCCTGGGCGACTTAGTGAGACCCTGTCTCAAAAAAAAAAAAAAAAAAAGAGAGAAAAGGAAAATAAATGGCATCATGGTCTCTTCCCTCAAGAAATTTGAAAGCTAGAAAAGATAAAACCCATAAACAAGCTGGGCATGGCAATGCATGCCTGTAATCCAGCATTTTGGAGGCTCAGGCAGGAAAATTGCTGTGTGTTCGAGGCCAGCCTGAAGTACATAGTAAGACCTTGTCTCAAACCAAAAAGAAAAAAAAAAGACACATAAATAAATAAGAAAGCAAACATGCTGATATCATAAGTGAGTTGTATAGAACGAGATTAGGAAAAGGTTCATGAAAAAGTGGCATTTGAGGTGAACTTCTCTAGGAACCGAGTGTGCAAAGGCCCTGTGGTGGGAGGAACATGGCAAGTGTGAGGGGCTGAGAGTGTTAAGGGGAGCATAGAGGCAGATCTTACAGATTGAAGGATTTACATGATTATCCTAAGAATGATAAGCAGAGGATTCACATAATCAGTCCTGCATTTTGGAAGTGGAATTCTGGCTGTAGTGGGGGAAGTGGATGCTGACTTTCAGTCAGGACTGTGGGATAAGTACACACACTGGTCTACCCACCTTCCCGTACCAAATACATGGTAGTAATAGACGAAGGATAGCAAAAGAAAACTGAAAAGGTTGCAAGGCTGAGACAAAACCTTGAGTAGGGCTGAAACCGCAGGCCTCCTCACCTCTGTGTCATGGAGCAGGCAAGGAAGCAGGGTGTTCAGCTGCTTTTGGGTAACAGAGCCTGAGCCACATGAGACAGTGCACAGCCGGGTGGACAGCCTAACCCTGGAGCAGCGGCAGGCTGCTCATGCGGCAGCAGGGGTTGGGGTGAGGAAAACCACTTTTCCTACCACTTGAGATATCACTTGTAACTAGCTGTGAGCCCCAGGAATGAAGATACAAGAAATAACTGAGCAACTTGGTCGTGACTGATCTGTGATAGTCCCAGTATCAGTGAAGGACTCAGGAACTAGGGAGATGAGTATTCCGAAAACCTTTAGGAAATGAAGAAGAGGGAGAATATGTGAGAGGAAAATAAACAAAAACTTTCACTCAAAATGAAGATGAGTCTGCAAGTCAAAATTCTAAAATGTCAAGAAATTAATGCTAAGAACAACCAAAACAATCAATTTAAAACATAAATTTATAGATAGATTCTATGAAAGTTTCAAGCTGTTTTGTTGGTTTTTGTTTTGTGGTACTAGGGATTGAACTCAGAGAGCAACGAGCTACATCCCCAGCCCTTTTTATTTTTTTGAGACCAGGTCTTGCTAAGTCACTAAGTTGACCCAGCTGGGCTCAAACTCATGCAATCCTCCTGCCTCTGCCTCCTGAGTAGCTGGGTCACAGGCATGCAGCACTGCATCCACCAAAGTTTCAAATATTTTAAAGTAAGTATGCTCAGTTACAAGTGAATTAATCCTATTTAAAACAAGCAAGAAAGTGTGAAATGAAAAGGCAGAAGGGAAACCAAAAGAAATGATGCTTAAAAGAAGCAGTTAGAAATCTTGAATGTAGGGGCCGGTGAGATGGCTCAGCGGCTTAAGCGCCTGCCCGGCAAGCGCAAGGGCCCGAGTTCGACTCCCGGATCCCACATACGAAAAAGGGGCCAGTGATATCGCTCAGCGGCACGGGCGCCTGCTGGTGCGCGAGGTCCTGAGGTCAACCCCCCGGTACCCACAAAAAAAAAAAAAAAAAAAAAAAAAAAAAAAAAAAAAAAAAAAAGAAATCTTGAATGTAAAATAGTTATTGGCCTGGACATAAAAAGTCAAAACCGGCCACAGTGAAGGAGAGAATTTAGAAAATGGAAGTTGATACTGAGAGATTCACCCAGAATGTAGCACAGAAAGACAAAGTGATTTAGAAAGGGAGAGAGTGACTAGATGGCAGGTGATGGATCTTTCAATGTTTAGGAAATGAAGAGAATTTGGGAATGGAGCACGGGGGGGAGTGTGCATGGGAGAAAGTGGTCAAGGATGACACCAAGGTACAAGTGTGGACTGGATGTGTGATGCCATGTGCTGAGAGCGGTTGGGTGCTGAGTCGGATGTCCCTGTGATGTCCAAAAGCAAATACTTAACAGATAGTACACACATCGACCTAGAGTTCATAAGATAGGAACTAGCAGAGGATAGAAATTTTTGCTCAAGCTGGGCATGATGGTGCACACATGTAATCTGAGTTCCTTGGGGGCTGAGGCAGGAGGATTGCAGGTTTGAGGACAGCCTGGGCAACTTAAAGAGACCTTGTCTCAAAATAATGAAGGGCTGGAGATGCAGCTCAGTGGTAGAACACTTGCCTAGGGAAGACAGGGCCTTGGTTTCAATTCTAGGGATCCCCCCCCCTTTTTTTTTTTTTTTTTACTCAAATGCATATGGGTAATGATTAAAGCTGTATGGAATGTGAAGGGGAAAATTCTAGGACTGAACCTTAAGGAACTCTGGTACTTAACTCTATTAGAAGAGGATAAGCTCTCAAAGGAGCAGCTACAGAAGTTGGGGAGAACCTAGAAGAGTCATTATGGCAGCCAAAGGAAGAGTGTTTCGAAAGGGAGACAGAGTTTATACTGTGAGGTATTGCAGAAATGTCACGGCTGGCTTTTGTGGTGTGGAGATGATTGGCGACCCTAGTGTGGGCTAGGCTGTGGTGAAGGGAGAGGCCTGCAGCCAGACTGGAGTGAGTGAGGAGCCAGGGAGGCTGAGAATGCAGGGAGGGAGGATGGAGGTAGGGCAGGGTCTGCAGGCGGAAGAGGAGTGTGGTCAGGCGCAGGGTCTGAAACCCACAGAAAGACTCAGGGTGGTGTGACAGCAGAGAGTGTCTCAGAAGGTGGAAGTGATAAGGTCAAAGAATTAGCTTTGAACCTTGGGTATGCAGGTGGGAGAACACAGTGTGTGCAGATATTTCCCAGGATATGTTGCATTATTGGACTATGGAAACTTTTCACAGAGTATTTGAAGGCTATAATAATATTCAAAATATAGTTGGGGAAATATTGACTGAAAGCATAATTGTCTTCTTTTTTTGTTTTTTTGAGCCAGGAGCTCACTAAGAAGTTCAGGCTGGCCTTGAAATCAGCAGTCCTCCTGAACTTGCAGCAATCCTCCTGCCTCAGCCTCTCGAGTGCTGGGATTACAGGTGTGGGCCACCACACCCAGCCATTCTTCTGAACTTTAGAACTTGGCAAGTGTTTATCTGTTACATGAGAAATCACATCAGATATTCAATTTTTTTTATTGCTTTCTGGATTTTAGAATAAATTAAAAGTAATTTTAGATACCAAAATGTTCTTTGTGCTTTCTTGAGATTAGTCTGCAATAGGAAAGAAATTGTATATTAATATATATTTATACCTTACCCACCTTAGCTTGATCTTGCCACTAATAACATCCAGGTGTTAGTCTAAAGATATTCTTTTGATACAACTGATCATTTTGTATTGTTGGTCACTATTGTATTAAGCAATTAGAAATCTGAAAAATAAGATCATTTATTGAATTGGTTATTAAATTCTAAACCACTAGATATGTACCTCTTATGCAGTTACCTTTTGTCTTTCACAAATGGCATCCATAATCTCCTTTAATCTGGCAACCACAAAAAACTTCCTGCAGAAGAACAGCTTACATTTTGTAGGTATTGTTCAGCTTCCTTATCTTTCTTCTTTTCAATTGTTTTCTTCCACTTTAAACCTTTTTAAAGGTGATACTTATGTCACATGGTCATGTTACTGGAAAGTATTGTTGGGAGATTTATGAAAGAAATGAAAGAAAGAATTTTTTTCTACTGAAAAGAACTAGGTCAATGAGACCACAAGACTTACCGTTGAGTTTTATGCACTCAAACTGAAGCTGTACGTCAAGACTCCCTAGTCACAAAGTTTCCTCTTAAGAAGAATTCTGTTCAATTTTTTTAATAAGTCACACTTTAATCATTGTATGATTTTAATGTATTTTTGAGAGATATTGCTATGCTACAAAGATATTAAAATTTATTTAGCCTGTCGCTACTTTCCCCAACTCCACCAATCTGAACATTCTAATTATTTTATTCATCAAATATTTTATGAGATCCTCCTTGTCTTAAGGCCCTGTGCAGGGTTAATCAAATACAGAGGTGGGGCTGGGAATATAGCTTAGTGACAAAGCGCTTGCTTACCATGGGCAAATCTCTGAGTTCAATCTCCAGTACCACAAAAAAGAGAAAAAGGAAAAAAAAAAAAAAATAGTGGAGATATGAGCTGGAAATGTAGCTCAGTGTTAGAGTGCTTGCCTAGCATACATGAGGGCCCTGCATTCAATTCCCAGCACTGAAAGAAAAAAAAAAAAAAAAACAGAGATGAAAGAAGCATAGCCTTATCTTTAAGAATTTTTTGTAATCTGAGCCATGGCACACACCTGTAGTCCCAGCACTTTGGAGGCTGAGGCAGGAGGATCGTGAGTTTGAGGCCATCCTGGAGGGCTGAGATCCTGTCAGAAAAAGGAAAAAAAAAAGTTTTACATTAGGGGAAACAGTAAAAAACAAATGGCTACGACAGAAGACAGATAGGATTAATATATTACTTTTTTCAGTAACTTTGTAGAAACTGGTTTTCCTACAGTTAAAAGTAGTCTGTTTCTAGTTGCTCAAGAATATTAAGCTTTTATGATATAGCCAGTTAATTTATTCACGATGGCTCCATCATCTTTTCCTTTGTTTCGACTAATATTTATTAAGAATTAGAATTAAGAATAATAATGTTCGACCTGAAGTGTGTTTTCAACTTGTGGAATGTTTGTTGACTCCCTGCCATCTGTGTTTTCCAGAAGCCCTTACACGTGGTTGTGATGGTGTTGCTTATGATGAGCAGTGTTCCTTTCGGTCCTCCGGTTGTTGCTAAGTTTTGGGGTGCTGGAGTCTCCTTCTAGAGGTGGTTTCTAGGTTCTTTCTGTCTTGAAGAAGAATTAGTCAAGACAAGAGCCAACGGTAGCAAAGTTTTATTAAATGTATTAAAAGAAATAGGTTCTGTAGAGCAAATGTGGGCCAAGTAAAAGTAGGAAAATAAGTACGCTCTACAGGAGAGAGCAGGCTGCTGTGAGAGACCAGTAGCAAAACCTCGATGTGGAGGGCCCTTTTTGTATCACCCACTCCTCAGGCTGATGTCAAGTCCAGGCTGTCCTATGGAAAACCTGCTGGAGTTCTCACGAGAAGTCATGTGCAGGGCTTCGGGAACTGTTCTGCGCATGCGTCCTGGGATTTTGTAATTAACAGGTCAGGCCTTACTTCCCCAGACCATTTTGCTACGCCTTAATCTCCTGTTATGGCAGTCAGAAGATTTTACCATGCTACTCAGAATGGCACACAACTTAAAATTTATAAACTCTTTCTGGAATTTTTCATTTAATATTTTTGGACCACGGTTGACCACAGATTAACAGACCGCAGAAGTGGGGGGCATATAGTAGTGATCATTGCGGCAAACCCTAATTATTAAACCCTTTCATGTTGAGCTCATTTTTAGGTTTGTTACTTGTTCAGAAACGTCTTAGAATTTTTTTCCCTTTAATACTTTTTTGGATTTCTTGACATCAGTACTCAGTTGAATTACATTCCCTGTCGCAATATTGACTTTTTGATAACTTGTATGTCCTCTAGTTTTATACTCCACCAATTTTGTCTTTTCTTTTTCCTATTCTCTTTCTGAAAGAGATAAGATCTTTAAACTCCTGTTATAAAAATAAAAATAGATGCTATTGTTAAAATATTAACCACCACAGAATTTTAAAATTAAAAATAGATTAATGGTAAAATTATTCTGTATCCTGACTGTGTTGGCAATTAAAACCCATACAACTACTGAGCGAGGTGGTGCACACCTGTAATCCCAGTACTGAGAAAGGCTGAGGCAGGAGGATAGCAAGGTTGAGGCCAGCCTGGGCAACTTAGTGAGAATCTGTCTTAAAAGATAAAAAAGCCCAAGGATATCTCAGTGGTAAAGCACCCCCGAGTTTGATCGCCAGTAACAGCAAAATAGAACTGAACATACACACACTCATAAATGGAGAAAAGAAATTGATTAGAATTTTTCCTTTGGGGCCGGTGAGATGGCTCAGCAGCTTAAGCGCCTGCCTGGCAAGCGCGAGGGCCCGAGTTCGACTCCCGGAACCCACATACAAAAAAGGGGCCGGTGATATCGCTCAGCGGCACGGGCGCCTGCTGGCGCACGAGGTCCTGAGGTCGACCCCCGGTACCCACAAAAAAAAAAAAAAAAAAAAAAAAGAATTTTTCCTTTATTTGATTTAAAAAAAGATAGGCTGAATTACTAAAAAATGTTCCTATCTATAAAATGTAAATTAAGTCTCCATTATTTGTCAAAAGATGCTTATGAGCTGGGTGTGGTAGTGCCCCCCTGTAATCTCAGCAGTCTGGGAGGCTGAGGCAGGAGGATCCCAAGTTCGAGCCCAGCTTGGGCAACTTTAGAGACTTCAGAGACTCTGTCTGAAAATAAAAAATTAAAAAGGGCTGGGTGGTGTGGTGCAGTACAAAGGCCCTGTATTCAATTCCCAGATGGGGTTATGTTCTTCCTTTCTCCATTAACAAAATATTTAATTATGCATCATGAAAATTCTTCATCTCATTTTCATTTCTGTATTTTATCCAGGAAAAGGATGGGAAAAGTCATATAAAATATGTCTGACTTCAAATTCATCTTGGTTATTTTTGTTGTATTTTTATCTTTTTGCTTGTAGCTTGAGTCTTGATCAGCCTGTAGAGAAGACTGAGCTTGGGAAGTCAGAGGGTGGCAAGAATGCTAGTATTCTGACAGTGGCCGAATTTTACAGGAAGCGCCCGTGCTGATAAGTATCAATTATCTTGAAAACCAGCACATGTGACTAACTAGAAATACCTAAAATGTTACCTAGTTTAGATATTAGATAAACAGTTCCTCCCAGTTTTTTTTCCTCTCTCCCTCTCTCTCTCTCCCTCCCTCTCCTCACTCACTCTCTTGCTCTCTCTTGTCCACCCTGCCTCCCTCCCTCTCCCCCCATCAACAGGATCTCACTATGTAGCCCAGGCTGGCCTTTAACTTGCAGTCCTCCTGCCTCAGCTTCGCGATTGTTGGTCTTATAGGCATATGCCACAATGTCCATTCCCCAGTTTTCTTTAGTAAAGCGAGTCATAGCCTCATGCTCGCATCCCATTGCATTACAATGGACAGTAATATGTGTAGGATTGGTTTAGGTGCCATAGAGCGATTGGTGAACAATTTTTTAGGAGGTAATTCTGTAAAGATTATTTTTAATAGGGGGCCGGTGAGATGGCTCAGCGGCATAAGTGCCTGCCTGGCAACCATGAGGGCCCAAGTTCGCCTCCCGGTACCCACATACGAAAAAAGGGCCGGTGATATCGCTCAGCAGCACAGGTGCCTGCTGGCGCGCGAGGTCCTGAGGTCAACCCCCGGTACCCACACACAAAAAAAAAAAAGACAAAAAAAAAAAAAAAAAAAGATTATTTTTAATAGCACTTCTCAACCATCTTGTTCACTTATTTACTTTTGTTTATTAACCATTTCCTACCTCCCAAACATGTATGTTCCATGAGAGCAAGGACCTTGCTTCCTTTATTCCCTGCTATACCCCTACACCAAAAACCATACCTTGCAGATAATGGCTGCTTAGAAAATATTTGTCAAAAGAATGAATGACTCTTGTCTTTACAGATCTATCACTAGACAAATAACTATCACGTAGGAACAAGTCCCCAGTACATCTGCTCAACACACTTTAAACACTGTTAATAGGGATGATAATTTTTTTTTTTTTTTGTGGGTACCGGGGGGTCGACCTCAGGACCTCGCGCGCCAACAGGCGCCCGTGCCGCTGAGCGATATCACCGGCCCCTTTTTCGTATGTGGGATCCGGGAGTCGAACTCGGGCCCTCGCGCTTGCAAGGCAGGCGCTTACGCCGCTGAGCCATCTCACCGGCCCGAGGGATGATAATTTTTAAAAAGCCGTACATTATTCTGTATTCATCACTTGCTACAGTGTCCTTTTTTTTTTTTCTTGTGTTTCTCCCATTTGTTTGCTTTTGTCAGTCATCCTTCAAAAGAGAACAGAGTGTTCTTTCAAAGAGTACTATCAGGAAAGCTATGGTACTGCTCAGATCTAGGAGTAGAAGAATGACAAAAGCTGAAATGACAGGCCTTATATTATTTTTGGGAAAGAATACTGTTCTTTTGGAAAAGAATACAGTACTGTTTCTTCTTTTTGAATGAGTAGCCACTCATAAGCCAGCCTAAATAATGGAACTGTAGAACTTTACTCCATAATAATATCTCTGTACATTGGATCAATTGTATGGTCAGGTTTTTCTTAGAAACTCTAAGCAAATATTGAATCTGTTCTCACTAAAATTTTGTTTTCTAGAATTAAATGGAATGATTTTACTCTCATGTTGCTGTTTTTTGTTGTTTTGGGTGTTTTTTTTTTTTTTTTTTTTTTTTTTTGGCAGTACTAAGGTTTGAACCCAGGGCCTCACACATGTTAAGCAAATGCTCTACCACTAACCTACATTCCCAACTCTTATTTTATATATTTTTTTTAATTTTTGAGACAGAGTCTTGCTGAGTTGCCCAGGCTGGCCTTGAACTTGCAATCCTCCTACCTCAGGTTCTCAAGTAGCTGGATCTCCTTCTTCTTCTCCTCCTCCTCCTCCTCCTCCCCCTCCCCCTCCTCCTCCTTTTTTTTTTTTTTTTCCCTTTTATGTATATTTATTTTGTGCTGAATTTGTTCCCATACCATAAGTCTTTGTTTCTTCAGGGATTTTTTTTTCTTCTGTGCAGCCTCTTCTTCTGGTTTAGGAACCATTTGCTTCTCTGTAGTAAGGATCATCTCCATGTGGATTAATCTGACCATGAGCTCTGTCAGCCCACCAGCTCGTCTTGGGTGTTTTATTCACCTGGTACAGTATGTTCATTGACTGCAAAACTTAGAGCTAAACTCTTAAGTTCAAATTTACTATGTATCTGTAAGCGTGTGCAGTAAAAATTCAGCACTGTTTTGGGCCACCACCTCTGTGCCCAACCCCACAGTTTGGTCTGGGCACAATTCCACCACTGTAACAACAGAATGTTTCTGTAGTGTGACACTTTCAGATACTTGGTGAGTTGGTTGATACCTAGCTTCATCATATCCGGGCCGTTTCACAGAGATTCCTCAAGTGAACAAGAAGATCTTGATTTGCATGATTTTATGGGGTTTTCTGGGCCAAGTTAATAGAGAACCACTTTCACAGATCACTTCAAGCCACTTACAGCAATAGGCCACTCTGTTGCCTCTTTATAGAAGATTATTATAGACAAATGCAAAGGTTGGGCAGGTGATATAGCTCAGGAGCATAAGCACCTGCCTGGCAAGCGTGAGGGCCTGAGTTCGACTCCCGGTAACCACATAAAAAAAAAAAAAGATTAAAAAATGCAAAGCTTATGAAGTTTATAAATTCTTACTGTGATTTGTAAAGCAACAGGCAAGAATGGACATGTTTTCTAAAATAAGATTTTTAAATGGCTGAGTGCTTAGAATGCCTTTTGAGTATAGGCCTTCATAGTGACAGAAGACTGGGAGAACACGAATATTTTCTTCATTGTTAAAAATGTTTATTGAGTAAAGAATTGACAGAACAACAAAAAAAAAGCTCTGGTGAAGCTCCATCCCCAGCCCTGTTGCTGTGTCCTTTGATGATCTTGGGTGGTCTCTTCCTTTTGGAACCCCCGTTTCCTTATTTATAAAATGAGTAGGCCAGGCTTCATAATTGCTAAAGACTCTTTCAGCTCTAAAAACTTAATAATGCATATGAGTTTCCTGTGAAGAAAAGTGCATGTCCTCCAAAAGAGGGTGCTGTGGTATTTCTCCATTTTTAGCATTTTCTTTAAAGGAAATAAACAGATAGAATGTCAGCTTAATTTTGAGTCTTTAGACTTTCAACCTTTGAAAAATCGTGTCATATTCCTTAATTTATTTATGTGAGGTCATATACACCAATTCTTAATGTTTTATTTAAATTGTAAAAGTATGTGTGTATTTTGGGAAATAAAACTGCAAAGAAGAAAATAAAATAAGCATATCTCACCACCCCAATATAGCCAGTTTTAACAGTTTATTGTATCTCAGCTGTCTTCTTCGAGGGAGTAGGGTTGGAGACAGGGTCTTGCTTATGTATTCCGGGTTGGCCTTGAACTCACTATGTCGACCAGGCTGCCCTCAGACTCATGGTGATCCTTCTGCGTCAGCCTTCCAAGTGCTGGGATTACAGGTGTGCGCCACCATGCTCAACTAAGAGATGACCTCTTCTAAAGAGTAGAATATTTAAACATTTTTTGCACGGAGTTAACATAGAAATTTGATAGTCTTTTTTTTGGGGGGGGGGTACTGGTAATCGAACTCAGGACCTCATGCTTGCCAGGCAGGCACTGCACCACTGAGCTAAATCCCTGGCCTGGTTAATAGTCTTTTAATTTCTTTTCATAATACTGAGAAAAAAATATATATAGATTTGTTTTATTTTTCTCTTTTCCTATCTGGTGAGATCTTTTCCATAGAATTAAATATTTTAGAAACCATCACTTTTAGTGATTACATAGCCACTTTCCGATTGTTCAATATTTGTTGTTTCCAGTTTTTTATATTAAAAATAATGTTATGGGGCCGATGAGATAGCTCAGCGGCATAAGCACCTGCCTGGCAAGCGCAAGGTCCTGAATTCGACTCCCAGAAACCACATAAAGGAAAAAAAGGGCCGTTGATATCGCTCAGCGACACAAGCGCTTGCTGGCAAGAGAGAGGTCCTGAGGTCAACTCCTGGGACCCAGATTAAAAATAATAATAATAATAATAATAATGTTATGAAGAATATCTTATATATAAGTATTATACATAAATGTATTCAAATTTATGAGTCAAAAACTAAACATTTTACTACACTTGATCTTAGCCAAAAGGCCAAGAAGCAATTATAAACATTTTAAAGTTCTCGGTACATTTTGTAAAGTAGCTTTTCTAAAAGGCACTGATTAATATTCAGTATTTTCTGATGAGCATGAATGCAATTATTTTAATCTCTTAGCTAGGTCAAAAGAAAAGGTGGTTTTTCTTTTTACAGTACTAATCACCTTTATTACTTTTATAATAATAAACAATTATTAATTTTTTATTGAGAATAAAATTTATACAAAGTATACAATTCCAGTTTTTTTAGTATATTCAGAGTTGTGTGCCCATCACACAGTCAACTGTATAACATTTTTATTGTTTGGGAAAGAATCCTTTCCCCATTAACAGTGCCCCCCAACCCCCCCCCACAACCACTAATCCACTTCCTGTCTGTAGATTCACCTACCTCAGCATTTCACATGCGGAATTGTACAATACCTTCTGTATGTGGTTTTTTTCACTTAACAGTGTTTTCAAAGTTCCTCCACATTGTAGCATATATCAGTCCTCCAGTTGTATAATTGCCAGATAATATTTTATTATATGAGTGTACCACATTTTATTTATCCATTCCTGAGTTGTTCCTGCTTTTTATCTATCATGAATAATACTACTATGAACATTTTTATGCAAGGTTTTATGCAGGCAAGTGTTTTTTATTTCTCTTGGATATCTACTTAGGAATAGAACTGCTGGGTCATGTGATAACTCTTCATTTAACATTTGGAGGAGCTGCCAGACTGTTCTCCAAAGAGCTCCAACATTTTCTATTCCTACCAGTAATGTGTGAGGCTCCAATGTCACCATATCCTTGCTAGCATTTGTGATCTTTTGTGTTATAATTCTACTAAGGGTTAAGTGGTATCACAAATGGTTTTGATTTGCATTGCTCTGATAGATAATTATGTTAAGCATTTTAAAATGTACTAGTTATTTGTATATATTCTTTGGAGAAATGCTCCTTCAGATCCTTTGCTCATTTTATTTTATTTTTATTTTTTATTTTTATTTTTTGTGGGTACCGGGGGTCGAACTCAGGACCTCACACGCCAGCAGGCGCCCGTGCCGCTGAGCCATATCACCGGCCCTTTTTTTTTCATATGTGGGTTCTGGGAGTCAAACTCAGGACCTCGTGCTTGCCAGGCAGGCGCTTATGCCGCTGAGCCATCTCACCGGCCCTGCTCATTTTAAATTAGGTTAATTTTCTTTTTTAATAAGAGTTTCAGCAGTTTTTTTATGTATATTGGGTACTAAATTCTTATCAGAGAGATATATGATATGCAAAAATTTTCTCCCATTCTGTAGTGGTTTTTTCACTTTCTTGAAACTGACTTTTAAAGCACAAAACCTTTTCTTTCTTTCCTTTTTTCTGTATGTATTTATTTATTGAGACAAGTCCTTGCTATGTAGTCCAAGCTGACATCAAACTCAAGGTCTTCCACTTTAAGTTTTTAGTTTGTATTATATCCAGTTTATCTTTTTTTTTTTTTATGTTACTGTGCTTTTTAGTTTGATACCTTAAGAAACCATTACCTAATGCAAGGTGACAACGATTTGTGCCTTGTTTTCCCTAAGAGTTTTAGGATTTTACATTTATTTTATAATCGATTTGAGTTGATTTTTTGTTATTATATGAAGTATAAGTCCAACTTCATTCTTTAGCATATAGAAATTCCAGTTATCTTGGTACTGAGAACTCCATAACATCACTAGTTAATTTACTGGCAAATTTCTGTGCCCCTGCTTAGTGCCTGCTTGCATCAAAATACTTCTATGTGTCAGTTTCTGGAAACAATGCAGAAAAACTTTCCTAAGTGGTAGCTTTCCACATGGACCAATCAGGCAAGAAATGACTAGAAAAGAGATTCTTAGATTTAGAAGGTCTTATAAGTCTATCTGCCTAAACTCCCCCCACCTCTGTCTTCACGTGTGCCTTCTCCTATGTCTGCCTTTTTCCTTCTGTCTCACAAGGTCATTGGATTAGCACCCACTCAGATAATCCAGGATAATCTCATTTAGGAGATCCTTAACATCTGCAAAGGCCCTTTTCCCAAATAAGGTCACATTCATAGGTTCTGGCATTAGGACATAGACACATCTTTTTTTTTGAGGTTCAATATCAGCCCACTATACCACTGTCTCCCACATCTCACTGTACTTTTTTTTTTTTTTTTTTTTTTTTTTTTTTTTTTTTGGTGGGTACCGGGGGTTGACCTCAGGACCTCGCGCGCCAGCAGGCGCCCGTGCCGCTGAGCGATATCACCGGCCCCTTTTTCGTATGTGGGATCCGGGAGTCGAACTCGGGCTCTCGCGCTTGCCGGGCAGACGCTTAAGCCGCTGAGCCATCTCACCGGCCCTCACTGTACTTTTTTGAGAATTTCATTTTACAGCACCTCTGAAAAGGAGTTACAGGATTTACAAACATGTCTCATTCTTCATTTTACATGTCTCCACGTTGTTTATACAACTCTGAAAGTTAAAACAAATCTTCCTTATGTTGAACCAAAACCTATCCTGGAATAGGCTTACGGTCTGTCTTGCACAGCAACAGGGAATAAGGGAAAGAGTGGCGCCATGATTCTCAGGGACTACTTCTCCATCACTCTGATACAGCCTTCTAGAACACATGAGATCCTCTCCAACAAATGTAGCACCTCCACCCCTAAAAAAAGTCCCAGACTTAGGAGTTTCTGGCTGCCTCAGCATCCATAACCACTTACTGTTTTAGAGCCAGGCCTCCCTTAGGGGGAGCCATTTCATGCTCTTGTGAGCCAGTTGTGATGGAAATTAATGACTCTCCTTCAGGAGGTTTGAGAGCAGACAAAAAAATATTGAGGAACTAGTTCAGCCTTCTCCCACGTGAGAGACATTCAGATAGATGAGGACAACTATTATATTTCCCAGAGTCTGTTCTTTTCCAAGATAAACACTTTTAAATTTAATTGTTTCCCTATGACACGGCTTCCATTCCATTCAGTCTGCAAATATTTATTGAGGTGCCAAGCACTCGCTTAGGTATTAGATTGATGCAGGGATGAGTATCCTAGAATCCATGCCATCTAAGACTGTAACCTGGGGGAAGATGTAAGCAAATAAATTGCAAAACTCTGTGATGAGTATTTTAATAAGTTTAAATATAGGATGCTGTGGGAGCACAGGAGGGAAACCTAAACCAGTGCTAAAGAAATAACATCTGGGTCGGGGATATAGCTCAGCGGCACAGCACTTGCCTGCCAAGTGCGAGGTCTTGAATACAATTCCCGGAACCAAAAAAAAAAAAGAAAGAAAGAACATCTGTCTGGCATGTGTGAGGCCCTGGGTTTGATCCCCAGCACCACAAAAAAAAAAAAAAAAAAGAAAAGAAAGAAAACCTAAACTGAAAGCCAGAAGTCCAGAAGAGAGGAAGGAGGCAGGCAGAGGGGGAAACAGTGAAGATGGGTATTCGCTGGGTTTCTGGCTACCCAGCTTCTGTGCCGATTTCCTGTTTTGGAGCCATCCTCCTGTAAGGGACTCCGCGGTGGTTCCGGGGAACTGGACAAGCCTGGGATTAGGTGAGGAGAATGAGGCACTTCCCTCTGCTACACCATTTAAAGGGATGCCCAAAAGCTCAGTAATTATTTTAATACAATCTTTTTAAAAAATTATAATTAATATTTAAATATCCATGATGAACAAAACATCAGAACTTTAAAGAAGGGTGAGCTTGGTATAATTGATCTTCCTTTTTGCCTCAGGCTCTACTATGGGGACAGTTACTGTACTTGACTTTGCTTAAATTTTGCTACTTTGCTCCACATGGATTTTGTTTGCATTAATTTTGATTTTTAAAAAATATCACATTAATATAGTGGTTATCTTGAATAGTGAGGTTTTTGGTGCTTCTTTAAATTTTGTGCCATAAATGCTTTAGTTGCCTCAACCTGGCCCTAATTCAGCAACTAACAAATACACACAAGATCATCCATACTTGACCCTTTAGGCTCTCCCTTCTGGGCTTTGACTCTGGAAGAGGGAGGCTAAAGACATGGATGTGGTCAGGGACATTAACTGTGACAGCAGTGGAGGTCAGGTGCTACTCTGACTGGGAGGATGTTTGTGCTTGTTGTTGGTGTGTGTGCAGTGCGTGAGGGTCCTGCAGCAGGGGCCCTTGAGACAGCCTAACCAGCCATGCCTGAGACATAGCCTTGGTCATGTCATTACTTCCCGGCCTTTTGTGTCTGTGTCCTTTTTTGAGCCTGCGGTCATAATATTCAATATGCCTATCTTCTTCCCCCTTGAAAATGACAGTCATATTTGTCTCCAGACTTCCATTCTCCCCCAGTCTCTCTTCTTTAGAGAGAATCAGTAGTAGTTGCATGACTATATTTATGCAGGTTTGCAGGTTTTCTTGTGTTCTTTGGGGCCATTCTTTCCAAATTCAGGAACTTAGGCACAGGTGGTGGTTCTTCTTCCTCTTCTTCTCCTTTTCTGAGACAGGGCTTCACTAAATTGAGATTGTCCTGCCTCAGCCCCTGGAGTGCTGGGATTACAGGTGTGTGCCACCATATCCAGCTAGGCATAGGTTCTTGGTGAGTGTCTCTGAGTCTTCCAGCTGTTTGTGGTGAACATGTTCCTTTCCTCCATGGATGTCTCTGGTCTTTGCCTTTAGTGAGGATATCTGAGTCTGGCATACCTTGATCTCTGTTGTTCACGTGTTCATGACTAGGTATAATAATAATAATTATTAGTTTCGCTACTGGAGATTACACTCAGGGCCTTCACTCTGAGCTACATCCCCGGCCCTTTTTTATTTTGAGACAGAGTCTTGCTAAATTGCCAAGTTGCCCCAGGCTGGGCTCAAACTTTCAATCCCTCCTACTTCAGCCTCTTAGAATGTTGGGATTATAGGTATATGCCTCCATACCCAGCTTTAGGTATTATTCTTAAATTACTAATGACAAAAAGTCTTTTTATTTGTGTTTACAGAAGTGAGTGTAATATTAAGTGGGTGTGATGTTCAAGCTGGGGGGAAGTGGCTGAAGTGGGAGGGTCATTTAAGTCCACAAACTTGAGACATCAGCCCAGGCAATTTAATAAGAACACGCGGAAACAACGCCCCCCCATCCTATAAAACCAAATAATAAGAATTTTTTAATAAAAAAGAATGGCCTAAAAATTCAACATATGTCCAAGAATACCATAGGTTTGGTTCAAGAACCTCAAAGCAAAACTCAATAGACAACCCCACAACATCAGAATACACATTCTTCTCAGCTGCACGTGGGACATTCTCCCAAATAGACCACATACTAGCTCATAAAACCTGCTTAAGTAAATGCAAAGGAATTGAAATTATCCCATGCATATTATCAGACCATAGTGCAATGAAAATGGAAATCAATGGCAAAAGATGTCACAAAAACTCCCTAAACACATGGAAATTAAACAGCACCCTCCTGAACAACCAATGGGTCACAGATGAAATTAAAGAAGAAATTAGACACTTTCTACAACTGAATGATAATGACAGTACAACATACCGGAACTTATGGGATACAATGAAAGCAGTCCTAAGAGGGAAATTTATAGCATTAAATACTTATATCAGGAAAATAGAGCAAGCGCAAATAAACAACTTAAGGGTGAACCTCGAGCTTCTAGAAAAAGAAGAGCAGGTTAAGCCAAAAGCCCGTACAAGGGAGGAAATTATAAAGATCAGAGCAGAAATTAACGTATTGGAGACTAAAAAAACAATACAAAGAATCAATGAAGCAAAAAGTTGGTTCTTTCCATTGTTACCCTCCTATTATGTTGGTTTGAAAATTTGTTCTTCTTTTGATTTGTTTTGTTTTTTCTTCTCTTTAAAATAAAAAAAAAAAAGGAAAAAAAAAAAAAGTTGGTTCTTTGAAAGAATAAATAAGATTGACAAACCCTTATCCAACCTTATTAAAAAAAAGAAAAGACTCAAATCCATGCAATTGAAAATGAAAAGGGTGATATCACGACAGACCCTGCAGAAATCCAGAAGATCATCTATACCTATTTTGAAAATTTATATTCTACTAAGATGGAAAATGCAGAAGAAATGGACAGATTCCTAGATTCGTATGAATTACCAAAGCTGAATCAAGAAGATTTAAAAATCCTAAATAAACCAATATCAACCAATGAAATTGAAGATGTAATTAAAAACCTCCCAACAAAGAAAAGCCCAGGCCCTGATGGATTCACTGCCGAATTCTACAAGAAATTTAGAGAAGACCTAACGCCACTACTTCTCAAACTTTTCAATGAAATTGAAAGGGAAGCAATACTCCCAAATTCATTCCTGGAAGCAAGCATTACCCTGATACCAAAACCAGAGAAGGACCCAATTAAGAAAGAGAACTACAGGCCAATCTCCCTAATGAACATAGATGCAAAAATCCTTAATAAGATACTGGCAAACAGAATCCAACAAATCATCAAGAAGATTATACACCATGACCAAGTTGGATTCATCCCAGGGATGCAGGGATGGTTCAACATATGTAAATCAATAAATGTAATACACCATATTAACAGAACCAAAGACAAAAATCACATGATCATCTCAATAGATGCAGAAAAAGCTTTTGACAAAGTCCAGCACCTTTTCATGATAAAAACCCTACAGAAAATTGGAATAGAGGGTCTTTATCTCAATCTGGTAAAAGCTATCTATGACAAACCAACAGCCAATATTATACTAAATGGCCAAAAACTGAAAGCCTTCCCTCTAAAATCAGGAACAAGACAAGGATGTCCACTGCCCCCACTCTTATTCAACATAGTTCTGGAAACTTTAGCCAGAGCAATTAGACAAGAGAAAGAAATAAAAGGAATAATGATTGGAAAGGAAGAAGTTAAATTATCATTATTTGCAGATGACATGATACTCTACACAGAAGACCCCAAAAACTCCACTAAAAAACTGCTAGATTTAATAAGCAAATTCAGGGGTGTAGCTGGATACAAAGTCAATACTCAAAAGTCAATAGCCTCCCTGTACACAAATAACAAACTTACTGAAAGAGAAATTAGGGAAACAATACCTTTCACAATAACATCCAAAAAAATGAAATACCTAGGAATCAACCTCACAAAGGATGTAAAAGACCTCTACACTGAAAACTACAGTACTCTGAAAAAGGAGATTGAAGAGGATACCAGAAAATGGAAAGATATCCCTTGCTCCTGGATAGGAAGAACCAATATAGTGAAAATGGCCATATTTCCAAAATTGTTATACAGATTTAATGCAATTCCAATCAAAATTCCAATAGCATATCTCACAGAATTAGAGAAAACAATCCTAAAATTCATTTGGAATCAGAAGAGACCTAGAATAGCAAAGGCAATTCTGGGCAACAAAGGCAAGGCAGGGGGCATCACAATCCCTGACTTGAAATTATGCTATAAAGCTACTGTGATAAAAACAGTGTGGTACTGGCAAAAAAACAGACCTGAGGATCAATGGAACAGATTAGAAGATGCTGAAACAACCCCAGACATACTAAGCCACCTTATCTTTGACAAAGGTGCCAAACACATTCGCTGGAAGAAAGATAGCTTCTTTAATAAATGGTGCTGGAAAAACTGGCTCTACACATGCCGAAGATTAAAACTAGACCCATATCTTTCACCATGCACTAAACTAAATTCAAAATGGATCAGAGATCTAAATATTAAAACAGAAACATTAAATCTGCTGGAAGGTACGATAGGTAAAACTCTTGAAGACATTAGTGTAGGCAAAGACTTTATGAATAAAAACTCAACCACACGGGAACTATCCCAAAGAATCAATAACTGGGATCTCATCTTATTAAAAAGCCTTTGCACAGCAAGAGAAACCACCAACAGAGTGAAGAGACAACCCACAATGTGGGAAAAAATGTTTGCCAGCTGTTCCTCAGACAAAGGATTACTATCGAGAACATATAAAGAACTCAAAAAAATCAGACCTCCCAAATTTAAAGACCCACTCCAAAAATGGGCATCTGAGATGAATACACATTTCTCAGATGAAGAAATACTAATGGCAAATAAATATACAAAAAAATGTGCAACATCACTAGTCATTCGAGAGATGCAAATTAAAACAACACTGAGATACCATCTCACCCCAGAAAGAATGTCTACTATAAAGAAATCAACTAATAACAAATGCTGGAGGGGCTGTGGGGAAAAAGGAACCCTTCTTCACTGTTGGTGGGAGTGTCGACTGGTACAGCCACTGTGGAAGTCAGTGTGGAGATTCCTCAAAAAACTTGGGTTGGAGGTCCCATTTGACCCAGCTATTCCCCTTCTGGGCATCTTCCCAGAAGAATTAAAAACATCGTACCACAGCGATATATGTGCACCCATGTTTATAGCAGCACAATTTGTAATAGCCAGATCTTGGCAACAACCCAAATGCGCATCAACTGAGGAATGGATAAGAAAGATGTGATATTTTTATACAATGGAGTACTATTCAGCCATAAAGAAGGATAAACTGGAGACTTTTATAGGTAAATGGATGCAACTCGAGAAAATACTCAGAAGTGTAATAAACCGGAAGCACATGTGTAAGTATCATATTGTCTCTCTAGTATGAGAAACTGAAAGAGTAAATAAGATCCAAAATGTACAATAGACATGATGAATCAAAAAGAAACTGGTCAAAAGGAAAGAGAGACTGGAATAGGGAAAAGAAAGAAGGGAAAGGGAAAAAAAATTGTATATATATATATATATATATATATGATGGTTAAGATAGATACACTACCAATTTTACTTAGTTCATTGAAGAGTAAGGTTTGTGCCAATAATGTTTGGACAATTGAATGCTAATGTCTGGTATCCTGAATAACTAACTTAAAGATAGTAATACGTAATGTATTAACCATTGTTACCCTCCTATTATGTCGTTTTGAAAATTTGTTCTTCTTTTGATTTGTTTTGTTTTTTCTTCTCTTTAAAATAAAAAAAAAAACTCAATAGACAAAAATACAAGCACATATAATAAAACCAACTCAACAGTAATGATTGCCCTTGGGAGGAGTTGAGAAATGTTGGCACACCTCCCACATCCCACAGTGGTGCCGGCCATGTCTCCCCAAGTTCCTTAAATCCCATGGCACCTTCAGAAGATAGCCCCAATTTTAGTAGGCCACTCACTGTGCTGGCTACAAGTATTATGGCCTGCTAAGACCCCAACATAGACCACCTTTTCCCCAGTTTGCACTCCACATTCTTTGGTCTCTTCATCTCCAGGTTTAGAACTTCACTAGGAGTTCTGACCTGCAAGGGAAAAAAGAGATCGGCGTGGGTAGGGGAAAACAAATTTCCTTGTACAGGGCATTAGGTTTCCTGATAGTAGAGTGAGTTCATGCTACTCTTTGCATAGATCCTTTATTAATGTGTCCCTACTTGCTTTTTCCTTTAGTTACTTTTCTCCATTTTGTCCTCATCAGAATCAATTATAATTTTAATTTTGTTTTAAAGTCTTACCTTCCATTTCTCTTGGGTTACACTTCCTGTTACAATTTCTGTATTGGAATTACACCCATCCTTACCTCTGAACACTTTGAAATTTCCTTCTTAGGGTCTAGAGCCCCCCATGTTAAAGGTTTCATTCCTCTTCTGTTGCAAAATCAAGCTGGCAAGCATTCTCACTTCTAAATCTCTTGTCCCACCTGTGTCACCTATAGTTTCCTCCTGGTCAGTCCGTATAGTCCTGAATAGCAGTTCTCTTTGTTGTTTTCCCTGCTTTCTGAGAAATGAAATTGTCTATATGGTATCAATTTATCAGGTGCTCTCCATTTACGAGAATGAAACCTCTCCCGGATGCTGGGAAAGGTGACATTTCCCCTTACTGCTGTCTATTGCACCTGTATCTGTTTGGCAGTCCTTATCAGCAAATCATCCCTGTGCGGCGAGTCACTAGAAGAGAACATTGCTTCCAGTGCCATGGGTCTCGGATGCCTGCCTCCTCATGTAAACCTTCCGTGTTTACTTTCTCATTATCCGTGTTCCAGAGATTGTCATCAGCAATGAGACAAATAGCTTTCTTTCCAACTACTTGAGATTTTGCTAATAAATTATTAGAAGACTCTACTGCTGTTTTTAGGTATCACACCAGTATCTCTGTGTGAGACTTCTGCTACTTTTTAGATAATCTTTTGAGACTTCAAACTCTGTTCCCTTCAACACTTACTGTCCTGTATCTAGTATTGGAAGTCATCTATTCCACCATCCCCTCTCATTTCCTTAAAGCCTGACCTATTTGGAAAAATACACTCTGTTAAGGAACCTGAGTAAGAACTGTACTCTTTCCTGGATACCTAGCTCTTAACTATCATTATAGAGGCAGAGTTAGAAGTCATAGAAAAAAGAATGAAGGACAAAAAATAAAGTCAAGGGCTGGTGAGATAGCTCAGCGGCATAAGCGCCTGCCTGGCAAGCACAAGGTCCTGAGTTTGACTACTGGGACCCACATAAAGGAAAAAAAAAGGGCTGGTGATATCGCTCAGCGGCATAAGTGCTTGCTGGCAAGCGCGACGTCCTGAGGTCGACTCCCGGTACCCACATAAAAAATGAAAAAGAAAGTCAAGGCAGGCTTCTTGAAAAATAGAAAAAAAACTGGGCATGGTGATGCACACCTGTAATCCCAGCACTATGGAGGCTGAGGCAAGAGTATTGCTGTTGAGTTTGAGACCAGCCTGGGCTACATAGTGAGTTCAAGGTCAGCCCGACCCTGTCTTGAAAACAAAAAACAAACAAAAAATGTTTTAGGTTCCACCTAGTGTCACCATACTGTATACATCTGAATACCTCTTCAATCATGGGAGTCAAATTTTTTCTTAAGCTGGGTATAGCGGCGCATGCCTATGATCCCAGCACTTGGAAGGCTGAAGCAGGAGGATCACTGTGAGTTCGAGGCCAGCCTAGGCTACATAAGTGAGTTCAAGGCCGGCCTGAAAGACATAGCCTGACCCTGTTTCAAAAAAAAATTTTTTTTTTTCTTAAATCTGACAAACATCTAAACTATCAAGGACAAGCTGGGCATAGTGGCGCATACCTGCAATCCTAGCATTTAGGAGGCTGAGGCAGCAGGATTGCTGTGAGTTTGAGGCCAGCCTGCACTACATAGTTCAAGGCCAGTCTGAACTACATAGCAAGACCCTGTGTCAAAAAAAAAAAAAAAAAAACAACAAAAACTCCCCCCAAAAGAACTATCAAGGACAGATTTTGTTTAGCAGACATTCACATGGATATATGGGAAAGGATATATTTTCAAAATACTTTATAAACAGTAACTTATTTAATCTTCATAAGTTAGCAAATCTCCTATCAGGAATCACTTCCAGTTACCATCTTACTAATCTGATAAAGAAACTTAGGTATAAAGAATATAAGTAACATCTCTAAAGCTGCACAGCTAGTAGTGAGAGAGTTGAAATTTGAATTTGAGAAATCTGGCTTCAGAGTCTATGCCCTAAGCGTTACTTTTTGTCAATCATTCAATTTATTTTCTTCTACTGGAGCAAAATGCTACAACCTATACCAGAAAATACATAATGAGCATGAAATAGTATCTTTTAAAGACCAACTGATGAATTAAGGACTTGGTTACAACAGTATTCCCTCCCCATGATTGTTGTCTGCATGGTCCTCCCACCCATTTCCCAACTGTAAAATTACATGGTTTGTTTCTAGCTCTTGTTGGTGTATATCTTTGACTACAAGCTCCTTTTTGTTGGTTGTAGACTGTGTGGGCTTGTGAGAAGTTTATTGTGTCCAGGGTTAGACTAATGATGTCCTTTCATCTCTTTCTTTTTTACCTTAATTATAATTCGTACCTGCTAATTATTCCTACCTATGCATGTTCCATTTATTTTTTCTTTTTCATGTAATTTTTACTAGTATCAGAAATTCTTCTCCATGTATGCATAGGTTTTATGTGCTTCTTTTTAAATGTATTAATCTTTATCGTTGTAAGAGAAACTGTGTGGCTAACTTCATGTAGTATAACAAACTCTACATAGAAGCTTACTAGGATGTCTGAGTAATTCTACTGAGACTTTAAATACTAGGATAAGGAATTGTTCTCCTGAAATGAAGGGAGTCCTAAGAAGCAAAATGAGTAAACATAAAGCTAAGATTCTGGGGTTTTTTTGTTTATTTGTTTCCCAGTACTGGAGTGCTCTACCATTTAACTACATCCCCAGCTCTTTTTACTTTTTGTTTTGAGACAGGGTCTTGCTTTGTAGTTCAGGCTGGCCTTGAACTTACTATGTAGCCTAGTCTGGCCTCGAACTCATGGCAATCCTTCTGCCTCAGCCTCCCATGTGCTGTGACTAAAGGCATGCACCACCATACCGGGCTTTGAGGCAGGGTCTTGCTAAGTTGCCCAGGCTGGCCTCAAACTTACTATCCCCCTGCCTCAGCCTCCTGAATAGTTGGGATGATGACACTTGCTACCACGCCTGACAGGATTCTGTTTAATACCTCCTTTCTTCCCAACATTTAATTAAATTTTAAATTTTGTTTATGTTTTCTTCTCTGGTAGTTGTGACATCTCCCCAGCAAATGCACAGGCTGTCTGATCTTTAAATTAAAGATTATGCCAGGTGTGGCAGCACAGTTCTGTAATCCCAGTGCTCAGGAGGCTGAGGCAGGAGGATTGCCGAGAGTTCAAGGCCAGCCTGGGCTACATAGTGAATTCAAGGCCAGCCTGAACTGCATAGAGAGACACTGTCTCAAAAAAAAAAAAAAAAAAGATTAAAAAAGAGCTCATGTGGTTCACTTCCTTGTAAATCACTTGCCTTTAGCTTAACCAAAGCTGTACATCATGTTGTCACTGGACTGCTAGTGACTTAATAACATCAGTTATTATTCTCAAAAAAACTACCAGCTTAAATATGTGTAGTTTACTGTAGCTGCCATAGATTCTAGCTTCCTTAGTCTAAGAAATATTTAACAAAGACCTTCTGTTGTTGGTCTTTATACCATGATGCTACTCAAAAGAACCATTTGGTTTACTGTGAGCCATATAAACATACAAATGTGAGTATTCAGTATTCTTTTTTTTTTTTTTATATGCGGGTACCAGGAGTCGAACTCAGGACCTCGCACTTGCCAGGCAGGCGCTTATGCCGCTGAGCTATATCACCGGCCCCAGTATTCTTTAAATCATTATTGACCTCTGTCCTGTGTCAGGCACTGTACTAGGTACTGTGGTAGATGCAAAGATGAATAAACTGTAGTTCCTTTCCTCGTCAAGGAGTTTATACTGTTATAAATGCCCAAATTCTTACATGTAGAATATTTACAAGTAAGAAATGTTCAAGCAAAGGGCTAAAAAAATCATAGTCTTAAAGAAACTATTTCTAGGTAAATGAGATATGAAAGAATGCCTTATAGTGAAATAAGCATTTAATCTGGAGGCACCCCCCCCCCAGTACTGGGAATTGAACCCAGGAGCCCACTACTACTGACCTATATTTTAAAATTTTGAGCCAGGGTCTTACTAAATTGCCCAAGTTGGCCTTGAACTTGCACTCTTCCTGCCTCAGCCTTCCTAGTCACTGGGATTACAGGTGGGTACCACTACACACCTAGCTTAATCTACAGTCTGGACTGTTAGATTAGATTTTGATAACTAGAATTGAGGGGTGAGAAAGAAAGGCTTGTTCCATATTCAGACAAGACTACAACAGAATAGTAGTTTGAAGGTAGCAGTGATAGGTAGTCAAAAAAGTAATAAATCCTGCCTTTTTTCTTTTTATTTATTCATCATTTTTTAGCTTATATAAGATTGTTCATATTTATAGGATACCATGTGATGTTTCAAAACGTGTACACATTGTGTAATGTTCAAAGCACCATAAGCATATATGGCCCCTCAAACATTTATCATTTCTTTGTGTTGAAACATTTGCAATCATTTCTTACAGCTTTCTTGAGATACACAGTGTATTACTGTTATCTGTAGTCACTCTACTATGCAAAAGAACACCAGAACTTCTTTCTCCTAACTGTAACTTAGTACTTACCTTTTTTTTTTTTTTTTTTCCTATTATCAGACTTATGGCAACTTTACTGTGATGAGATTTAAGATGAAATTCAATACCCAGTTATTGAGTAGTTGGTTAAACAAACTTCTTTTTGTCTTCATGATACTGGTTTTCTTTATTTATCTCCAAAAACAGATGTTTTCTAATTCTAAAAAGTAATTTTAATAGATTTCTCTTTCTTACTATAAAAGCCATGATATAAAATATAACACACTGGTGTTATCTCGCTTTGGGGGCATGAAAATCACATGCAACCTGAGATACCTTCTTCCAAGTTTCTCCTGTAAATTGGAGTCCATCCATCAGATTTTAATATTCTTCCTCCTCTTTCATCCTGGCTATCCCTAGGCAGAGGAATCTTAGCAAAAACAAGAGTCTCTTTACTTCTTCCCCGAGTCTGGTTACATCTCAGAGTCCCAATTTGTAGCTTACAGCAAACCAAAATAAATGAGAATTTGGGCATATTCAAAACATTTCTTAAGATTCTAATTGAAAGCCAGGTATGGTGGCCCATGCCTGTAACTGCAGCTCCTCAGGAAGTGGAGGCAGGAGGATCACAAGGCCAGCCTGAACAACTTAGCAAGACCTTATCTCAACAAAAGGGCTGGAAATGTAGCTCAGTGCTCCCTGGTTCAATCCCTAGTCCAGGTTAAAAAAAATATCTAAAGTTATAAATTCTCTTTCCTTCATCGTTCATAGTTATAAGACTTAAAATCATAAGGGCTAGCTTTACAACATTACCTTTTAAATATAGCTGGGCATATTGGCTCATTGCTGTAATCCCAGCACTCAGGAGGTTGAGGCAGGAGGGTCACTATTAATTCAAGGCCAGCCTGGGGTACATAGAGAGACCTGGTCTCAAAAAAAAAAAAAAAAAAAATGTGTGTGTGTGTTTATATATATATCGATTGAGTACTATTGCCCTTCCTTGTAGTATGTGATAAAGAGACAATGTAAGGTGGAACTTTGAATAAATGTAGGTATTTTGAAAGGGCAGGAAGACATCAGCTTGTAGTATGTATTCTATGCTTTTCATTTCAATTAATTCCCCTCCCCCAGAATTCCGTGATTCCTACATGTGTCCTTTAGGTGGCAGTACTTGTATGGAAAATATAATTTCATACACGAGGCTTGAGCCGGATTAGCAGCCGGTGCCTTTAATGGGTAAGGTTCAATTGAAGTGTTCCTGCTAAGTTTTCTCATTCACTGAACTTTTTTTTTTTGTACCAGAAATCAAACTCAGGATCTTGCACTTGCCAGGCAGGTGCTGTGCTACCGAGCTATAATCCCAGCCACATTCACTGGATTTTTAAAGCAATTTTTAAAGCAATTTCTTTTTTAATCATTATATTTCCACTCGGTTTTCTCTCAGCACTATCCAACCTCCCCACCCTTCACTTTTGTTTCAGAAATCACATGTTTTACAACCATTTTCTCTTTAGAGCGCACTCATTGGAAACTAGTGACTACACACCTGATGAGATCCTGTGTAACAATGTGTGCGTATTTTTTCTCAAGAACGTTGAATGCCAGATAGCATTGTTGTAAATTCTGGTAGAGACAGGGAAAGCAGTGTCACATATGTTCCAGAGTCACCTTCTTTGCAAATCTGCAGTTCCAGAGTTAATCAAGTCTGTCTTGGCACAGAGGAAAGTGGCTCATTCAGGAACAGGACAAGCAGTTCTGTACTCCCTACCCTTTAGGAAGTTGCTATGGGATTCATTCCCATGAAGTGAGTGTCGAGTACCCACTGCCCGCTAGACACTGTGCTGGATAGGTCCCCAGATTACGCAGATGAAAGGACATGCTACCGTGGACAGCCCTTCTGAAATTAGTAAGTATGCTAATTCCTATAGCATGCATGTGGAGGGTCCAGTAAGAGCACAGGACAGGAAGTTGGCTGTAGCGACATCACGATTATAACACACTTTATTTCCAAGGCTACTTGTCTCAAAGTCTTTGACAACACTTGAGGCAGCTGCTATTCTTCAATTAAAGAAGGTGTACAAGAAGCAGCCGTTGTATAACCATGCATAGTGGAACAAGTGCATAAGAGTCTATGTAGAAATGGTAGACACTGTACCGCCAACTGGGTGAAGAAGGAGGGAATTTGAACCCATGAGACTTTATTACCCATACAAAAACAAAGTCACGCTTTTACTTCCTTGGACCTCACATTACCACATCTAAGGACAATATAACAATATATACCAGTTGTCTTTTATTTGATGGGTTGCATAACCTACTAAACTCCTAAACACATATTGGATAATAGAAAAGTATTCCTAAGGACCAGTTAACCATAACATTTTTTGTTTTGATTTCAGGGAACTTCCCACTTTTTATTTTTCATGCCTATCAACTAGTATATCCTGATAAACATCAAGTACCCGTGAGTGGGAGTGGTTCCTCTCAGAGAAGCCAACTGTAGATTTTTTTAGACATCAAAGAGCTACATGGTTTTGTTTGTTTGGTTTTGTTGTTTCAGTGGAAATTACACATGAAATGTGCTAGATAATCCTGGCAGAAAACAGATTGTGAGCCGAAAACATATGGTTTAGTAAGTCTGTTTGTATCGCTCAGAATTTAGAGCAAGTTAGATTTTCTTTGTGCAATGAATTATTTATAAAGTACTACTGGAGGAGTCATACTAAGACAGAGTCATCAATGCTCTTTAAATTTTTATAGCTTAAACTTTAAACTATTAGAAATATGAAAAACATTCCATTGATTCAGCTATACCTCATGTCCTTAGATATTCTGTACATGTTTATGGGTGATGTAAAGATAATGTTAAGGATTAGTTTTTGTTTGTATGTTTGTTTGTTCGAGTCAAGGTCTCACTATTTCAGGCTGGCTTGAACTCACTGTGTTGCCTTTGCTGGCCTCAAACTTGCAGCAATCCTCCTGCCTCAGCCTCCCAAGTTCTGGGATTACCAGTGTGTGCCACCACAACCAGCTTATTTATTTCACTTTATTTTATTCTGAGACATAATCTTGCTAAGTTGACCAGGCTGGCCTTGAATTTGAGATCCTCCTGCCACAGGCTACATAGTAGCTGAGATTATAGGCACACACCACTGCACTTGGCTCACATTGATGCTTTTGATAGGAAAAAAGGAATTGTGTAAACTTTTCTCAGCATACTTAGCCTGCCAACAAGAAGAAATCTCCATGTGTGCTAACATGGTCCTTGTACACCTCTTTATTATGTAATTTTTGCTCAGCCCTTAATAAATCCATGCTAGAGCACACTAAAACCTGGCAAGACACTCCGAACTAGTTCTGTCATGTTTTCTTCCTCTTTCATAATCGGCAGAAATTCCGATCCAGACTTCTGGATTTTTTGACTCCCTTAACCTCTTCCATTTGTAAGAAGTCTTGCTCTAACATATGTTTCATCCCTCTTCCTAGCTTTCAAATTCAATTTTGTCTTTTCCTCTTACTCATTAATTCATTCAGTCATTAAAAAAATACTGATTGATCATCTTAAGCATCAGGCCCTGTTGTTTGTGCCAGGGTTTCAGCAATGAATGAAACCAGTCTTCCTGCCCTCTGGAGGTTGTGCTGCTTTTAAAAGATACCTACCATCAGGGCTGGTACTGCCCGTCTCCCTAGGGTGCGTTTACTCCGGGTCTGTGGGGACATTTCCCTGAGAGCTGTGCGGTGCACAGCTTACTGTGCTTTGGCAGCAGTCCTGTCTACTATGCTTAATTTGGGTGTTTGTCAAAACTAATTTCCTGTAGTAAAATCAGTCAGCTTTCATATTCCAATAGTTGCCAGAGTGCAATCCCCTTTCTAGGGAAAGCATGCAGTCCTCTCCCGTGAAGTAGAAGAGGATTTTGTGGAGAAATCAACCTTTATCTTTCCTCAGGTTACTTGCGCTAAGCCGCCACTCTAAAATTCACTTACTGCTGCCTTCTTTACCTTCAGCTATATTGACTTCCCTATGCCTTTGAGTATTTCCCTAATTCATTGTGTCTTTTCTTTTCCCTTTTTTTTTTTTTTTTTGAGACAGGGTCCCACTATGCAGTTCAGACTGATCATGAACTCACTATGTAGCCCAGGCTGACCTCAAACTCACAGCGATCCTCCTGCTTTAGCCTCCCAAGTGCTGGGATTACAGGTGTGCGCCATCATGCCAAGCTCCATTTTCTTTCTCTCTCTTTCTTTCTTGGCATCTTTTCTTTTTCTTTCTCTGTCTCTGTCTCTCTCTCTCTCTCTCGCTGTCTCTCTCTCCCTTCTCCTTCGTTCTCCCCGCCCCCCCAGGGAAACATGGACACTTTTTAAACTTTCTTCTCCCTCACAATGATCTCAGTGCCATGTTTTTTTCCTGAATCATGCAGCGATTCTTCCACCTTCATGTGTGGTCAGTTGTTTAAAAGCAAGTACCCTGCATCATAAAGACAAAGGTGCATTTCATGTAGTTATTAGGAAAAGAGATATGGAAAATAATACCATTGAACTCCAGTACACCATTATCTTGTCGACTGCCCAGTTCTCTTAAGTTCTTTAAAGCTCAGATTTTCCTTGTGCCTAAAATACAGAGCTAAAAACACTTGTTAACAATACGTATACCTTCCCCACTCCCGATTTAGAAAATAACTTTGAATGTGTCTAAGAAAACTTTCAAGGCAAGACTCACTATTAGAATGCAATATATATTGAAAGAGAGTGGCTCTTTGTGCATGTAGGGCTGGAAAAATTAATTGCAAAATATGTTTATTTGCACATCATTGTAGTTAAAATCAGATGGAAAGGTTTAGAGATTGTGCAATCAGGGAATATTTTCTACACATGAATTGCGTAGCTGTGTATTTAATAGTCGTGAACAATTAGACCCAAGGATACTTGGATTCAAAACTGCTTTGGCAATGAATTTTTCCAAATATTTTGTTTCCTAGATCTTTACTTGAGATAATCAACATCAGGTATCAGCTCCACCAAGAGCTTATCCCCTGTGAGGTAGCCTTGTTTGCCCTTTGATCTTTTCCATGTCCAGGCTCTTAAATTTCATCTCTATTGAAAATCTCATCCTTACAGTTGGTCCACTGAGAGAACTTATTTTCAAATCATTTTTGGACATAGGCTAATCACATATAAGACACAAATGTCCTACACCCCTTGTCTCACTTCCCTTCGGCACTTTTCCTTCATTCTCTTTATACTTCAAGCGTGATTAACTACAAATCCTTTCCACTTTCAGCTGTCATTCCCTATTTTTAATGTTTCTTAACTGAACCCCTAACTGTGAGCAACTTTATACATCTTCACTGCTTAATCAAGGTGGCACTCTTCTATCAGCCATGACCGCTGAAGGAAACAGCAAGCTAGTATTTGTTGAGTACCTTCTGTGAGCCAGGCAGAGGTGCCTGTACTAGGTACTTGGGATGCAGCCTCTCTGACCTTCACCCCCATTACGTATGTGTGGTCCTCCCCCTCCGGAATGAGGAAACCAAGGCCCCGAAGTGGGTAACTCATCTCGTAGCCAGTAAGTGGCAGTCACAGGATTAGACACATCTCATTCAAAGTCCACATTCTGTGCCCTTGTAACACACTGTTCTTTGTATTTCAGTCTCTTCGATCTGTCGATCCCCTTTCTTGAAATACCACTCTGGGTTCTTGGTGACATGCTTTTCTGATTCTTTGATTCTCTTGGATCTCCATTACTTAAATCACTAACTCAAACAGCTTGCTTGCGCCAGTCCCTTCTCTCCTTATCTAAACTTTTGAAACTGGGGTGTCATTTCTTTCTTGCTACCCATTTACTCCCTAACCCCTAAGCCCACTGAAATCTGGTTTAGCCCCATTTCTCCATTGAAGCTGCTCTCCTTAAGGCCATCAGTAATTTTCTGATTGCCAGTTCCAGTGGACATATTTTAATCCTTATCGCTCTTTCTGCATTTAATACTTACTCCTTTTACTTACTATGTCTTTAAATTGTGTGACTTCACACTTTGTACCCCTCAGCGCACTTTCTGTTCACTCCTTGTTATCTCTCACTTACTTTTGATCTCTCCTTCCTCTTGCCCTTAAATGTCAGTGTTCCCTCAAGCTGTCTCAGGCCCCACCTTGCTTGATCTCATCTCCCTTCATGTGCTGCTTCAAGTTCCACTCTCTACCTTAAACAGAACTTCAGAATAAGTACAAATGTCCACACCTGAACTCGGCATCTTTCCCCCAGGCCTGTACACCTGCAGTGGTACCACCGTTCTTCCAGCCATCCCTGCTAGGACCCTGGAAGTGACCCGTGATCCTCCCTCTCCATAGTGCTGTATCTAGTCATTCACCAGGTCTTACCGATTTGGCCTCCTGTTTCTTTATCAACTCCGTCTCTCTATAGCCTTCCCATCAGATCCTTATTAGCACCTGCAGTACCTACCCTACCTGCCTAACTTGTTTCTCATTGCTAGTATTGTTTCTTTGAAATATATCCTCCTCTGGAGGCAAAGATGAGTACATAACTTTCCAATTTAAGTGGATTTACAGTTCATGTTTTGACCAGGGAGATATATGGATATATTAAAATATTAATTTTGATGACCAATGTGATTTTATGTTAAGTAGTTTCCCTTTGCAATTTTGGCTTTTTACCTTCTTGAGCTTAAAAGTTAGATGTATTATCAGCTCACTAAATAAGGCAAACAAAACTCTAAACATACAGTGCACCTATTTATTCCAAATGAACACATCTTATTTTTCTTTGTTTTTGTGTTTTATTTGGAGGATCAGAAGCTAGAACATTTTTTTCAGTTAATTTTTCACTAGTACACATTTGTAGTACATAATGATTACATTCCTTGTGGGGAGTTGGCACATGTATAATAACATATCTTAATTCTTTTTTCATCCCTTTTCACTCCACTCCATACCTTGAGACCATAATGTTAAGTGAAATAAATCAGATGCACAAGCTTAAATATCACGTGGTTTCTCTTACATGAGAACCCCAAAGTATAAATAAAGATCAAAATCTAAAACATATTAAATTCTATTACAGCTGGACATTGCGCTTAACCCTGTGAAGTAAGTAACTGAATTCTCATTTTTCAAATGAAGAAATTGAGATACAGTTGTCACCTCCCTGAGATCATAAATACAAGTAACAGATCCAGAATTCAAATCCAGTCTAACTTAGTCTGTGGTCTTCTCATAGATCACACTGTTGTACCCCATGGTATGCAGTTGTAAATCCCAGACTTACATATCTAGCCCCCGCCCCTCACTAGGTGGTTGGATTTGTTTGCACCTACAGGTTCAGACAGCCTAACCCAGTCCTTCTAGAAACTGGGATTTGGAGAAGGAGTATGGATGGGAAAATGACACGAAGAAGCAGTGTTGTAGGAAAAACAATCTAGCAGTGGTCTAGGACAATCTGGACATTGAAAGACCAACCAGGAGGCCTAATGGCACCTTGAACTAAAGTGATGAAAGTGAAATCTCAAAAGGAGGAGAAGGACCAGAAGCTGTGGCCCTTGTCTGTAATCCCAGCTGCTCAGGAAGCTGAGGCAGAAGGATTGCAAATTTGAGGTCAGACTGTGTAATTTAGCAAGATCACGTCTCAAAATTTTTAAATTTTTAAAAAGGTCAAGGTGTGTAGTTCAGTGGTTTAGCACTTGCCTGGCATGTGCAAGGCCCTGGATTCAATCCTCAGTACTTTAAAAAACAAAGAAGAAAGGATTCAATCCTCAGTACATGCCTGCGCTCCCAGCTACTGTACTCGGAAGGATGAAGCAGAGGAATTGCTTTTGCTCAGCAGTTCCAGGCTGTAGCATGTATGCCCGTCAGTTGTCCACACTAAATTCAGCACCAGTATGGTGACCTCCTAGAAGTGGAGGACTACTTTGCTTGAGAAAGGGTGAATCCACCCAGGTCAGAAATGGAACAGGTCAAAGGATCAAAGCTTCCCTGTTGATCAGTAGTGGGTCTGCTCCTTCGAAGAAGCACTGCACTCTAGCCTGGGCCACAGAAAGAGTCAATCTCTCTCTCGATCTCCATCTCTCTCTCTCTCTCTCTCTTTTCAGTACTAGGAATTGAACCCAGGATACTCTGCCCCTGAACTACATCTCCTGCCCTTTTTTATTTTTCACTTTGAAACAGGGCCAAATTGCCCAGACTAGCTTTGAACTTGGAATCCTCCTAAGTAACTGGGATTATAGTCATGTACCATCACACCCAGATTAAGAGCTTTTGAAAAATATGTCAACTATTTTCATTAAAATATCTTAATTCTCTTAAAATCTTAACCTTTTAAGGCAGTACATCAAATATATGTTATCTGTGCTTTCATAGCCTACCAGTAATGATGGGTAAACTTTATAGTTTACAAAGCCCTTTTATTGGTATTATTTGACTTGATCCTTGACCATCCTGTGGACTAAGTAGTTTTATTTTTCTCATTTTACATATAAAGAAACTGGCTTAGAACTAAATGACTTGCCAGAGGTAATAGCTCCGTAATACACTCAATCAACATCCTGCGCTTTTTCCACAGATGTTCTGCTTCCCCCAAACCAAACGTTGTTTTTTTTTTTTTTTCAAAGCACGTGATCAAGTTGGAAAATGCCCCCTCAACATCTGAGTACCAGTTTGGCAGCATATATTATTCATTAAGAGTTGATTAAATCAGATAATGCACCAGTGAAGAACAAAAACAGACTATGGTTCATAAAACAACATGGCTACTCTACTGTAAGCAGATTCCTGCGCCCTTTGATAGGACACAGGTACATACCGCATTATTCCCTTGGCATTTCATGCATTCCATTGCCTCTGAGCATAATGTAAATAAAACCATACCAGTGTTGCGTTAACTCAGGGATATGTGATACTGAGATGAGTTTCCCACTCACATGAACTCTGCCCTGTCTAACTAAAGAAAAGCAAGGGTCTCCTGCTCTGACCTCTATAGAGAAAAAAAAAAAAAAAAAAAAACCGGAGTTTTTGAAAGAGAGGGCTTGGTAGGAATATTGTATTGGTTGCCAATTAGAGTTGATTATTCGTAAATCATTTCACTGCCCCCAAAGAAAGCTGCTCCTCCAACAGCGCCCCTGCGTTCTGCATGTACACTGTCTTATTTTAGCATTCTTGAAAAATACTGTGGCTACTACTTCCTGGGTGGCGGCCAACTTTTAAGCCATTTTTTTTTTCTGGTTTTAAAATTTACCTAGAGGGGTTTTGTTTTTTGCTTGTTTATCCCCCTCCCTAGCTACATGTGTATGTGTCTCTGTGTATGTCTCTATGTCTGTAGTCACAGGCATTTCTAAGGCAACCAGTTGTGTTTTAAGATAGCAAATAATAGAGAGACAGTGTGGTGCCACCCACCCTCTCTTAGAGATGTCACTTTTCTTTTGCTGTAGGTATTAGCTATGTAGGTGTTGGAGGAGAACCTCTTGGACTGGACCCCTCATTTTTAAAATCTACAACATATTAGAAAGTTATTGCTTTCAGGCTATTATTCTTAGAAGTTAACATCTTCACCTGTAATTTTGATGAAATATTAAGATCCCACTTGTAGTGTATGTGTGTATTTACAAAATAGGGTAAAGTCCTTTGGAATGCTTATTTTTACATAAGATTGAAAACATTAGGAACATTTTCAAAAGTCTTGGTTTTCTTCAGCAATGTTGATAAGTACAGTTGCTTTAATGATGGAGGTTGGGTGTGGTGTGCACACCTGTAATCCCAGCACTCAGGAGGCTGAGGTGGGAGGATCTCTTCAAGTTTGAGGCCAGTCTGACTATATAGCAAGACCCCACCTCAAATAAAAAAGATGGAATGTACAGCCTCACATCCTGTTTTGTTTTATCACTGTGAAGGTAGTTCATATTGAATGAAAATAAAGGAAAACTGACCTCTCCTCCTCCATTTTTGTTAAATCTCCACTTGAAGGAATCTTTAGCAACAGTCCGGTCATCAAAGAGATCTAGGTCAAAAATCTGACTCTGTCACTTATTGACTGCAATGCTCTGGACAAATAACTTCATGCTTAGGCATTTAAAAGTTAACAAGCTAAGATCAGAATGTGTATCTTCTCTCCCTCTCCCTCTGCCTCCCTATCTTCTCCTCCCCCCCATCAGAGCTCTTCTTCTTTCTGTATGCTCTGTTTGGTTTGCTGGTAACACCCTCTGTCCGGTTGCCCACACCAGCAATCAGGGATTTCTGCTTCCTTATTCTCCGCATTGACTAGACCAACATTCTGTTCATATCTTCTCCTAAACTACCCTAATCCCTCTTGACCCTGCACTGTCCAACAGTGTGGCTGTTGAACACTTGAAATGTGTCTAAGCAAATTGAGATATTCCGTCAAGTGTGAAACACACACCAGATTTCCAAGGCAGTTTTGAAATATCTCAATAATTTTTACATTAATTTTTTTGGATGGTGCTGGGAATCATACCCAGGGCCTGATGCATGGCAGTGCTGTGCCAGCAAGTAATACCTCCAGCCCTGAAATAGTATTTTTGATACAGTGGGTTAAATAAAAATATTCTTTATTTCACACGTTCTATTTTTTAGTAACTGCCAAATCCATAGTTGTATCTGTGACTCACTTGTTTTTTCATCTTGAAAAACACTGCTCTAATCTCTTCTTAGACCCGTTTGCATCTCTCACTATTTCTGAAGTCTGATAAGTGGCCTTGCTACATTCTTTTTTTTTTTTTTTAAGGCAGTGAATGTGTACATTATTTGAAGGAGGAAAAGAGGTACCCTCTAAAGGGTGAGAGCTGGCCAGTAAACAGCCTCACAGCAGCCCCAAGGATAAGGAAAAGGGGTCCTTTATATCTAAAATTCCTGGATCTGCTTCCCCCTCATGCAAATTAGGCATTGGGATAGTTGCTTGGCTTGGTGCCAGATTTAAACTGCTCTATGGAAAGACTTGCTTGGCTTCCTTCCAGATATAAACGAAGGATTGAAAATAGCACTCTTGGGCCGGTGAGATGGCTCAGCGGCATAAGCGCCTGCCTTGCAAGCGTGAGGGCCCGAGTTCGACTCCCGGATCCCACATACGAAAAAGGGGCCGGTCATATCGCTCAGAGGCACGGGCGCCTGCTGGTGTGCGAGGTCCTGAGGTCGACCCCCCGGTACCCACAAAAAAAAAAAAAAAAAAAAGAAAATAGCACTCTTCTGATTGGTTCTGCAGACAGCACCAGATTCAAATGAAGGATTGAAAATACCACTGTTTGATTCCATGTACTGTGCTCAGGAGTTGTGGAGTCATTTTGAGTCCTGTGTTTTGTGTATGTCCTTTGGGTTTAACCTTTGACGTATTCTGCCCAGTTAGCTGTCCAGTTTGTCCAAGCCCTGATCTCCTACCTCGTTTCCCCTTGAGAGACATAACCCCCGTTATTCTTTATAGAGTGGTGGTCTCTTTCTTCTGAGAGCTGCTTCCTGCTGAAAGGGGCTGTAGGTCCTACCTGCTGGGTATTATGTGCTTTCTCACTACCTTGGGATGTTGGGGCTTACCTGCCTGGCTGGTAAGAACCTGTCAGAAGACAATGAGAAATATGTTTAGTTCCTGTATGTCAGGAATTGTGGTCTCCTCATTGCCTTCTTGATCTCAGTGAGAATGCTCTTTCTGAAGCAGACATCTGAAAGTGTCACTTCCCTGAGGCTCCTACACCAAAATCCCAGATCCTTTGTGCACTGTGAAGAATCTTGATGGGTTGACTCCTGCCTACCTCTTAGCCTCATCTCTCACCTCTCCTCAGCTCCTGCTTCCTCCCACCTTGCACAGTACATGCCACTGATCCTACAATTCCTATTTTCCACTCAACATGCCATGCTCTTTCACTCATCTAGAATGCTGTCCCTTCTTCTCACCTCCATATGACTTGGAAGTTCCATTTTAGCTTCCAGAACTTTCTGTTCATCTTTGCATCCACTCTTAAAGCAGTTCTTTCAGTACCTTTTATTTATTCTCTCTGGGGTGTAAACTCCTTGAGGGCAGGGACCAGGTCTTGTTCACCCTTATACCCATCTGTGCTTCAGATAGGACCTGGAGCAGAGCAGCTTCATTCACTTGGTCAGTTTTTATATTTTATGTATTGTGTTAGAATCACTTAGATTACAGTGATTTATTACTGTGTCTGTCTTCCTACTATGGAATGAATTTATTGAGGAAAAGAACTGAATCTTACTGATGTAAACATCTGAATATCCCAGCACCTCAACATCATTAATGGACATCAAATAAAGATAGTTGTGTTGAATAAACAAACTCGGGCTGAGTCTGCTCTGCATATATCCTGCTAACTTTCAGGTCGACCTTTAGATGCAGTTGCTCAGAGAGCTCCTCTCTTAGATCTCTAGGAATCCTTTCTGGTCTTAGGTCTCTGTGGTTACCTGTGCTGTTCGTTACTGTTATTTAACCATTAGTGTTGTTTTTCTTCATTTACAAAGGTATACATGGGTTTTTTTGGGGGGTCAAATAATACCCAATAATAGTGAAAATTGTCTCCCAAATCCTATTCCCCAAAAGAACGCCACTGATAACAGTTTAGGTGACTCTTCCAAGAATATTTTCGGCACACAGATAATGTTATTTTGCACACAAAAAAAGCCATAATTAAGCATACTGTTCTAAAGTTTCCATTTTCCTTAATATGTTTCCAAGTATATTTTGGAAGTATCTTTAGACTGCAAGATTATGGTCCTGTTCTGTATTGTGACTTTGTTCCTGTCCGGGTAGAGTGCTGTATGTGGCTGACTTCTTTTACAGCCCAGTGACTACACACACTATTGGCAGAGTGCCCCCGAAAACGGGAGAGAAAGAGCTACAACTCCAAAGGTTGGAGGGTATGACCGTAAGGGAAATGCAAACTATCTTTAGAATCTTGTTGTAGCTTAAAAGTTGGTGCAGATCTTGCATCCAAAGACGCCATAGCATATCTGTGTTTGTTTTCATATCAAAAAACAAGGGCAGTCTCCCCCAAAATAGAACCTGAAGTAAACTTTTCACTCCAGTAGGATATGCTTTGTCTTTTGGCTTCAAGTACTCCCAACATATTGCCAATCACTGCTGTTTACCCCGAGTGAGAAAAATAATGTTAGGCTTCCCAACCAAAGTACCTGGGATTTCCCACAATTCCCTTAAGACAGACGGAGCACTAACTGTTACTGGAATAGTCATAGTCACAGATAGCTTAGAATAAAGGGCGGGATTGAGAAGGAAATGTTTTGAAAGGAAAGGAGTTAGAACTGAAAGTTCCACAGTTCAAGATGGTTACTGATCTAGAGCATGGGTTTGAGGTTAGATTTATATAGGTTTGAAACTTTGCTCTCCCGTTTACTGGCCTGCGTCTCTGAGATAGTATCTTACCCTTCCTGAGCCTCAGTTTCCTCTTATGTAAAAAGGGAGTAAGAGCAGGTAGTTAGAATGGTACCAGATTCACAGGATATCTCGGAGGATTTAAAGTATTTGTGATATATTGTAATTGCCCTGGAACTCATAGCTAGTGGAGGAAAAATAAGATTCTTTTTGCCTTATACCACTTTTTAATCTATATGCCTGAAAAGGAGACTCAAAACAGCTGTTCTACTGAGAACCAACTCTTCCCATCTGTGCCTCTGCCTTAATTACAGAAGTACTGTGAACACAGCTGTCTCATTTACACTCTAATCCCCCAACACCTCTCCCTCAAATCACATCCCCATTACTGCTTCCTGTCATTTACAGTTTCTGTGTCCCCGTTTCTACTAAGAAAAGCAGAAGTGAGGGTGATGTGAAGGTTTGGGGATTTCTAAAAACTGTACTTAAGTCCTCCTTGTTATGTTAAATTACAGTTATATGAATGTAATATTTGACAGATCTTTTCTCTGGGAAACACAAAAGAATTTCCCCCATTAGAGACTTTAATGTTTTAACATGTTAGAAGACAGGAATTATTATGTTTTTGCATATACAGTATGACAGTTACACAGTTATAAGAGTTCATTGAATTTAAATTTAAAACAGAAATCTTCTGTTTCGTTTCTTTTTCCTCTACATTTTGCATGTGGAGAAACTTAGGCTCTTAATTTGCCTTGGGGGCACAGGGTACATTGCTGAGCATGAACAATTAAAGTTAAACATATGAGTTACATGTTTTTACATTTTAAAAATGGTAGAATACTGGCAATTCCATGTGGTTCTTAATATAAAGGTTGTATGTCTGTGCATGTGGGTGTGCATGTGTGCGTGTGTGTGTGTGTGTAAAATGTATAATGTATAGAAGAGACTCTTTAAATGTATGACTTAAAAATAAATTGATGAAACTAATATCTCTGCCCCCACTGGTTGGGTTAAGAAGCTCTCCTATGTGCTTATCTAACCTCTTCTTCTCTAGCCCTCCTAACCTCTTCTTCCCTTACTCTTGATGCCAGCTGGGCAACAATCCTGACTTCTGTGAAAATAATTTTCTCTCTTTTCATTGTTTAGATTTGAAAAACTGAGTAGCAAGTTCTGACCTAGTTGTATGAGCAAAAGGCAGTATTGTCACTATTGGATGAGAGCCCCCTGGAGAACATCCGGCTTTGTCTCTGGGAACCCTTCTAGGGGAGTCAGAGTTCACGCTGGTACATGAGTCTTAAGAAACACAGTGGAGGGCCGGTGAGATAGCTCAGCGGCATAAGTGCCTGCCTGGCAAGCGCTACGTCCTGAGTTCGACTCCCGGTACCCACATACGAAAAAAGGGCCGGTGATATCACTCAGTGGCACGGTCGCCTGCTGGCGCACGAGGTCCTGAGTTCGACCCCCGGTACCCACAAAAAAAGAAACACAGTGGACCTCAGGCAGGGCATCTGGCAGAGCTATGACTGTATACATGACATCTACCAGAAATACGGTCAAAAAGGATATGCTCTACTTTCTGCCTCTAAACTCACTGTGGCTTTCCTCCAGCTTTCAGGAGTAGATCAAACAGAACTTTCTTGCATTTTGAATGAAACTTGTCTTCACTGATTGAGGTAGCATAGCATGCTGAGGATTGTGGGAACTCCGGATTGTTGTTAAGATAAGCTATGTACAGGCACTCAGGCATTCTACGCTCAAGTTAAATGATGGCGTGACAGCAGTAAGGATCTCGATGATGATAGTCCCTAGTGTGTAGCTGTCTCTTGGGTCCCTTTTCAATCTAAATTCATTGCCTTCTATCTCATACACAGCTGTCATCCTGGCATCTCCCTTCATCATCTTCCTGGGGATTCCCATTGCTTCTCTCCAATGTTGGGTCTCCTGCCTCTGTTTCTTGGGTTAGTCTCGTTAGTAGAAAATTCTCTAGGAATTCTTAAGGAAGGGTGCATGGGAGATAGAATTTTTGAGCACTTCCATGTCTGAAAATATCTTGATGATACATGATTATTTGGCTGAAAACAGATCTCTAGGTTAGAAATAGTATTTCACAATTTTGCATATAGTGTTTCATGCTTCCAGTGTTATTCTTGGAGACCTTCTGACCTGACCTTTTGTATGTGATCTGCTTTATTTCCTCTGGATGTTTTCAGAATCTTCAGTTTCCAGTGTTCTAAGATTTCACAATGTTGTGATTTGGTAGGGTCCGTCTGCATCCATTGAATTGGACATACAAGGGACTATTTCAGTCCAGAAACCTTTTGTTTGGTGAGATGGTTGTAGTTATTTTGTTGATGACTCCTTTACCTCTGTGATTCCAGTTCTCTCTCCTTTTGAATAATGAACCGTCAGACTTCCATCCCCACCCCAGCAGAAGCAGTAAGGATTTGAGGAAATTGAGGTGCTTGAATCTAAAACTTGAATTCTTCTTCAGTAGCTTTTACCTGGTTCTCTCAGTTAATCTACACACCTCCATTCAGCCTCACTCCTTTGCTTCCAGTTCTGGAGTCTTCCGAGAATTGTGCTCATTCTTAGCCACCTCTCTTTAGACTTGACTTTAGATTTGCATGATCAGTTATCACTTAACCATCTGTTTTCCATCTTCCAAAATTATGTTGCTGTTGTCTCCTAGCACTTTGGATTTGTCCTTTTAGAAAGTCTATATTATAGTTTTTCATGGAATTTCAGGTGAGATTGGTATTACATGTGTTTGTTCAGTTTGCCTTCTTAACCCAAAAGCTTATGTTCTCTTACCAAGTGTTGAAAGAGAGATTAACACAAAAATAATGCAAGCCTGTGCTAATGCCAAAAGAAACATTTTTCTCTCTGTCTTATTCTTTCCTTTTTCTTTTTGTTGGGAAGAGGAGGATTCAGTGGGGGTTGGGAGCCCTAAATTAACTAATCCAGGCTATTTTATTTGATAATACCTAACATTTATTGAGCACTTGTCCATGTGTTTTGTATCTACATGCATTATCTACCGTGATACTCAAAATAACCCAATTATTATACCCATTGTACCAACAATAAAACAGAGGCACAGAGAGGAAATGTAACTTGCCTAGGATTACGAAGTTTGTGTATAATAGAACCATTATTTGAATGCAGACAGCTTGACACTGAAACTTGTTCTACTTTTTTTTAATTTTCACTTTTATTTTTATCTTTGTTTGTTTTGTTTTGCTAAACTGAGGATTGAATCCAGGGGCTTTGCACTGAGCTACCTCCCCTGTCCTTGTTTATTTATTTATTTATTTTTTTTTTTGAGACAAGTTCTAAGTTGCTCAAGCTGGGCTCAAACTTGTGATTCTTCTGCCTCAGCCTTTGGAGTGCTGGGTTATAGGCATCACTACCCCTGGCAAATCTTGCACTCTTAATTACTTACCCCTGGCTAAATCTTGCACTCTTAATTACTTTATTGTTAAATTACAGATACTAAATGGAAAAGTCTCTTGTATGTGTTCAGTTGCATTTGTTATATAAGCCATTCCACTTGCAGGTCTATATAAATGGCTTAGAATATTAACTGGAGATGTCCAATAAATAGGCAAGTCTTCTATACACTTTAAACAGACAGTATTGTTCCAGAAAACTAAGTCATTATATACAAAAAAAAAAAAATGTGCAACATCACTAGTCATTCGAGAGATGCAAATTAAAACAACACTGAGATACCATCTCACCCCAGAAAGAATGGCTACTATAAAGAAATCAACTAATAACAAATGCTGGAGGGACTGTGGGGAAAAAGGAACCCTTCTTCACTGTCAGTGGGAATGTCGACTGGTACAGCCACTGTGGAAGTCAGTGTGGAGATTCCTCAAAAAACTAGGGTTGGAGGTCCCATTAGACCCAGCTATTCCCCTTCTGGGCATCTTCCCAGAAGAATTAAAAACATCATACCATAGTGATATATGTGCACCCATGTTTATAGCAGCACAATTTGTAATAGCCAGATCTTGGAAACAACCCAAATGCCCATCAACTGAGAAATGGATAAGAAAGATGTGGTATTTTTATACAATGGAGTACTATTCAGCCATAAAGAAGGATAAACTGGAGACTTTTATAGGTAAATGGATGCAACTCGAGAAAATACTCATAAGTGAAATAAACCGGACGCACATGTGTAAGCATCGTATTGTCTCTCTAGTATGAGAAACTGAAAGAGTAAATAAGATCCAAAATGTACAATAGACACGGTGAATCAAAAAGAAACTGGTCAATAGGAAAGAGAGACTGGAATAGGGAAAAGAAAGAAGGGAAAGGGAAAAAAAACTGTATATATAAGATGGTTAAGATAGATACACTACCAATTTTACTTAGTTCATTGAAGAGTAAGGTTTGAGCCAATAATGTTTGGACAATTGAATGCTAATGTCTGGTATCCTGAATAACTAACTTAAAGATAATAATACGTAATGCATTGACCATTGTTACCCTCATATTATGTTGTTTTGAAAATTTGTTCTTTTTTTGATTTGTTTTGTTTTTTCTTCTCTTTAAAATAAAAAAAAAAAAAAAAAAAAAAAAACTAAGTCAGTAACCATAGAATACAATTTTGGGAGGCTTTGTAGCCAGACACAGCTGTATGAATTGGGGCAGCTGGGGAGACTACACAAATGTTCAAGCCTCAGGAGTCCCCGCTCATCACATTCCTTCTCTCCTAATCATTAGATGATGGCCTGATGTGACTGTGAAAGTGTTCACATTCTTTGCTAGAGTGAGAAAATTATTCTGCATACTTGGACTGGATCTAAAACCCTGTGGGAAATTTTTAATAAAACTTTTGAAGGTAGAAATTTAAATGCATCCAAAGAAATTAATCTAATCTCCTTGGAACTCATTTTCGGCATTCAAAATACCTATCCTTTCCTGTCTCATAGGACAAATGACACACAGAGAAACTAAAAAGACCAAAGAATGTGCATAAATGTGGAGAAAAGTCATACTATGAGTCAGGGGCCAAATCTCCTGCCTTCTATACAGCTCTGTCTCAGCCCGCTGGGGAAATCCAAGCAGGCCGGCAATTTCGTTGTTTTCTAAAAGGCTGGATAACTGTGGGTGCTGATGGCATCAGAGCAGACAGTGGTATTCAGGAAACATCCCACACTTGACAGGATGTCCCCAAGCAGGAAGGGCATTTCTCTTCCTCCGTAGGATTGTTTCATTACTAAGGACAAGATGAGATAATTGAAATCTCCCTAAAATACCAAAGCCTGACGAAAGCAGGATATAGGATGTGGTGGGTCTAACGTAAACCATTGGGATCATTTATGATATCATAATGAAGTAATAGTATTCTGTTTATATACATTCTCCCAAGATACTCAAAGAGCTTTGTGGAGTGAGTTAGTCATCGAGTAGTTTTAAATCTGTGCGCAAAGAGATGGAGGTGGACTCCTGCTCAAGTCTCAGCCCATGCCCCCTGGAATAACTCCATCCAACTTACGAAGCTCACAATGCTCACATACACCCAGTAAAGGCATCCCTCTCCCTCTTTGCCCCAGCTTCTGCTTTTTTACCAAAATATTTCCTTTTCTCATCTTCCAAATCTCTTATTCATCAAGTGCTGATCTGTCTCCTATCTGGTATACAACTCTTGTACAGTTCCGGCAAGACAGTATTATATCCATTTAAAAAATAGCAGTATCTTTCTCTGCTCACAGCAATGTCTGTCAAAGGTAGAATGAGCAGCAGGCAGATGAAAACATAGGAATATCTGAAGCCAGAAGCCCTTAAGGCACTACTTTGGTAGATTTCCTGTATTCTTCTCCTTGGTGGCATTTTCAGAGGACCCAGAAAGATGTCAAGTCTAGCAGTCACTGGAGAAATATAGAGTCATTATCTCTAGGACAGGGATTCTCTTCTCAAAACTTAGATCCAGCGGCCGGTGAGATGGCTCAGCGGCGTAAGTGCCTGCCTGGCAAGCGCGAGGGCCCAAGTTCGACTCCCGGAACCCACATACGAAAAAGGGGCCAGTGATATCGCTCAGCGGCATGGGCGCCTGCTGGCGCACAAGGTCCTGAGGTCGACCCCCGGTACCCACAAAAAAAAAAAAAAACCTTAGATCCAGAGAAAAATCAGAACAAAAAGCAAAGAAGGAAATAAAATTGGATGTTAACCAGGCTGCAGAGGTAGTAGTAGCATCCTAGAAACCAGTAGAAATCTCCATTGTGCTAGTGAAACTTCTGACTTACCTTGTTTTTTCTGCACTGTAAACTTTGTGGACAGGACAATGCATCAATTACAAACATTATTTTTGTGGTCTTCCAGTCCTGGAACATTGCCTCAATAGAGTTCTTATGTTGTCTTTGTCCTGGAAGTAGCTTCATGTCTTTTACGTTATGAGAAATAAATGTCAAAATTAATAACTGTACTTGGAAGAATATTTGCTTTTCTTGCTTTCTCTTGTCTGCATTCGTAAGCTCATCATATCCTGAAATCTCACCAGACTCAAATAGGACAACCTCACCCAGTACCATCAATCCTAACTTAAGCCCCATGTTATCATGAGATTGTCTTTAGTGAAGCCATCACATAAAAGTGGAGAAGTATTTCCTGCCTTTTAACACTATAAGGATAGCAGAGGCGGGCAGAGAGGCACATAGGCCAAAGTACCATTCACATTTTACAAATAAAAGAGATCTTAGCAAATAAATAAAATAGGAATTTGGAATTTCAGACTCAGGCCAGAACTCCAAACACAGGTCCTGTATTGATAAAATGTAAATTTGGAATCAGCCCAGCATGGTAGCCTGTTAATTCCCAATACTTGAGAAGCTGAGGCAGGAGGATTACAAGTTCAAGGCCAGCTTAGGCAACTTAGTGAGACCTGTTCTGCCCCCAAAAGCAGTAACTAACTAAATAAATAAATAAGAAACAAATTTGGAATAGTGTATTCAATTACTAAAAACAAATAGGAAGAGTGATACTAGATGACTGATATTCCAATTATAATTTCACCTGAAATACCTTTTCACTGAACATCAATGTGAAACAAGTAGGATCATTATCCTGGTTGTCTTCCGGTTGCTGTCTCTCTCAGAGAGGCAGTGTGCTGAGTGCCGTGAATTCCTTTTGTGCTGACTGTTGCTGTGTCTAGGCATTGCTAGCCTCTGACCACGCCTTGGCTTTATGCTGTCCGGCTCTCAGTACTTGTTTCAGTCATGGAGAGACCCACACCCGGGTCCCACACCAGCTACATCGCATCTGCACCATTGCCCTCCAGCCTCCCACTCCATTGCTTCCCATCCCTCTGCCAGTGATCCACCTCCTGTTGCACACAGAAAATAGAAGATATTAGGAGGAATGACTTCACATTTCTACATACACCACATACACCATACAATCAAACCTTTCTCCTTTCACATCCATCCTTATCCTTCTTCCATCTCAGTGCAAAAGGTGCTCTCCCCACCTCTTCTCTAGATTTCATCTCCTCCTGCTTTCCCAGCAACCTTGTTGAGGCCACTGACTTTTTCTGATTAAAATATGAATACTCTCAACTTTCTTTCATCTTAAAGAAAAACAAATTAGAAACCTGCTCCTGTGGGTATAGCTCAGTGGTACAGCTCTTACGTAGCATGTGCAAAGCCCAATATTGGTTCAATCCCCAGTATTGTGCAAAAAAAAAAAAAAGGACTAACAAAAAACCTGCTTCTTCACAGTGAAGCTTCTGGGAGTTTGGATCTGAAGAGGCAGGACTAATTTGTATGCAAAGACATAGCTGTGCTTGCCAGAGAGGGTCTCTTTGTGCAAAGCCAACTGCAGCTTTCTACAAGTTTAGAAAACCAACAGAAATCTCAGTCCTGTGCCCTGTGGGGTCATGAAAATGTTGCCACTGGGTTGCAGGCCACATTTTGGTCTTTATCTTACATAGTGCTTCTGTAACACTGATAGTCTTTTCCTCCATTTTTTTCCTTAATTTATTTTTACTTTTTTGCAGTGGAAGAAATGGAACCCAAGGCCTCATGCATGCTAGGCACACACTCTACTACTAAGCTACATTTCAGCCCTTTCCCTCCTTCTTTTTTTTTTTTTTTTTTTTTTTTGTGGGTACCAGGGGTCGACCTCAGGACCTCGTGTGCCAGCAGGAGCCCGTGCCGCTGAGCAATATCACTGGCCCTTTTTTCGTATGTGGGTTCCAGGAGTCAAACTCGGGCCCTTGCGCTTGCCAGGCAGGCGCTTACGCCACTGAGCCATCTCACCCGCCCCATCCCTCCTTTTTGAAATGTGCTTAATAGTCTTTCTCTGGTTTTCTATCTTTTTGGTCATTCCTCAGCCACCATTATAGGCTTTCCTTATTACCCTATTCTCCCCCAACCCCCTCCCCCCCTAGTACTGGGAATTGAACGTAGGGCCTCACACTGAGCTACATCCCCAGACCTTTTCATTTTTTATTTTGAGGCCATGTCTTCACATTGCCCAGGCTGGCCCCAGACTTGCTATCTTCCTGACTCAGCTTCCCAAGTAGCTGGGATTACCACCACACCCAGCTTCACCCTATCCTTGAAATAGTAATATTCCTCAGGTTGCATCCTCTACTTTCTTCCCTTCTAAGTCTTTATCCTCTCCTGTTATAGAGCATCTACTCTGTCATGGCTCCTGCCATCATGTGTTCCCTGATGACTCCCAAATCTTTATCTGCAGCCCAGAGCCCTCTCCTAAATGGCAGAGCCACATAATTGGCTGCCTACTGGGCATCTCCTACATGAGGCTGTCAGGAGCTCCTCTCATAGACCCGTCGCGGTACGATCATCTATCCAGTGGTCCGAGTCTGCTTTATCCGCTCCTTATTTCCCACACCCACTCAGTGACTAAGTCTGCTCGGCTCTGCTTCACTAATTCTCAGGCTGCTGTCTTCTCTCCACTGCCAGTTTTCTCATTGCCTCTTGACTGGATTAGTGCGGAAGGCTCCTAATCGCTCTCCCCATTCTTGTGTAGCCTTCTTGCAATCCATATTTTGATCTCTAAAATGGTAGTCGTGTGACTCTCTGGTTCTAAATCCTTTTCTTTTCCTCCATTGCTTTCAGGCGGGAAACCTTACTACAGCTTACACAGGCCCTTGTGATCTGACCTCTGCTTTCATTTCCAGCCTTATTTCTGGCTCTGTCCATGTCTTCCTCCCACACCTCTGCCTGAGCCACATTTGACACCTTGCAGTTCCTCAGACTCAACATGCTAATAAAGAGCCCCCACCTTCAGCATGCTGTTCCTTGCCCTGGGAAACTCCCATTTCTTGCCTGGATAATTCATCTGAAAACCCAAGCTGCTATCACTGTTCTGTGGAGACTTCCCTGACCCTTTCCTCACTCCCAGGCTGATCGAGGTGCCCTTCCTTGTTCTCCCTCATAGTGCGTAGTACATTGTATTAGTCGTTTGACTGCACACTCCTTGAGGTTAGGAATAACTCTGCCTTTAGATCTGGATCCCCAGCTACCTTGCCTAGTGACTTACAGAGAATGTTCTCAGTAAGGTTAATGAATGAACTGACCTTTTAAAATTTTATCAAGACCATGATTTTAAATATACACATACACATGCATACACACATATGTGGGTGCAAAAAAAAAAACACCTTGAAAGCCAGGCATGGTGGTGCACACCTGTATCCCTGTACTCGGGAAGCTGAGGCAGGAGGATCACTGTGAGTTCAAGGCTAGCCTGGACTACATAGTGAGTTCAAGGCCAGCCTGAACTACATAGTGAGACCCTATCTCAAAATAAAATAACATAAAATAAATCTTGAATCTTGAAATAAGTCTGTAGATCTAACTACCAATTTACAGAAGACTTGGAGGCTCTGTTACATGGTACCAGGAGGGTTCAGTCTGCAAAACCTAAATGTGGGAAATTCTGTAAGCTGCAACTCTTTAACTGCAAAGGGAAAATAATGGAGGAGTTTATAGAAAGTCTTAAGAGTTATCAAGCAATTGCAGTTATGGAGCGTTTCTTTAGATCCTAAGTTTTAAAAACTTAGAAATACGAACATGGGTATTGAACATTAAGGAATTATTGTTAATTCTTTCAGATGTGATAATGATGTGTGCTTTTCTTTCCTGAAGAGCCCTTATGTTTTGGAATATGTCCTGACATATTTACAGATGAAATGATAGGATGTCTGGGATTTGTTTCAAAATAATCTGGGAGGAGGAAAGGTGGGAAGGGATTTAGACGAAATGAATTGGCCATGAGCTAATTATTATTAAAGCTGAATGATGAATACATAGCAGTTCATTATACTACTCTGCCCACTTTTGTTTATAGTTAAATTTTTCTCTGATAAAACTTATCATAGTAAAATATACATAACAAAAACTATTTTAATTATTCAGTTAGTTTAGTGGCATTAAATACTTGATGTTTTTGTATAACCAGTGTCATCATCTTGAACTCATCTCCCCAGGTGATATCCTACATTCCACAGTGTACATTCTCAAAGGCGATATCCTACAGAGCAACTCCTCACATTCCCCTCCCAGCCCCTGGCACCCACTGTTCTCCTCTGTCTTTCTGAATTTCACTCCTAGGTACCTCATGAAGGAGGAATTATTTAATATCTGTCTGTTAGTGGCTAGCTTATTTTATTTAACATAATGTCTTCAAGGTTCACCTCTTGTTATAGTATGTCAGAATTCATCCCTTTTTAAGGCTGAATAATCTGTTGTATGTGTAGACCACATGTACAATATTTATCTCTTCATCCATCATAGACATTTGGGTTGTCTCTGAAACTGTTCTTAGCCAGGCATGGTGGCACACACCTGTAATCCCAGCACTCAGGAGGCTGAGGCAGGAGGATTGCTGCGAGTTTGAGGCCAGCCTGGGCTACAAAGCGAGTTCAAGGCCAACCTGAACCATAGTGAAACCCTATTAAAAAAAAAAAAAAAAAAAAAAAAGTGTTCTTAAATTCTTTCCTGAAATTATCTCATAGTGATTTTTCATATATGTGAGGTATACGACGGGTTATAGTTATCTTGCTGAAGAACTGACATAGATTTCTTACTTCTGTAGACATCAAATCCCAAAGACTTTATAGCTTTTGAAGACCCACAGTCCCCACAACCCCAGGAAGTAGCAGAGCCTGGAGAGGGGGAGGTAAAAAGTTCTAAGAGTGGAGAAAGGAAGTTATATGTGCTATTTGGGATTCCTCAGGAAAGATCTTGCCCTCATGGGCTTCTCCCTCCTCCCAAGCAGCTTTTCTACTTCCTGAGTAACGCTACAGAGTTACCTCTAACACATGCAGCCCTACCAATTACATTTTTACCCTAAATTCAGGAACTACTTTTCAGCAGCTTTATGCTAAAGGTGAGTGTGTGACTTGTAAGTTTAAAAAAATATTCTCTTATCTCTTTCTACAGGAGACAAACCAAATTAAGGTGTAAGACATATCAAAAAAGTGTTTGAGGGCCGGTGAGATGGCTCAGCGGCTTAAGCGCCTGCCCGGCAAGTGCGAGGGCCCGAGTTCGACTCCCGGATCCCACATACGAAAAAGGGGCCGGTGATATCGCTCAGCGGCACGGGCGCCTGCTGGCGCGCGAGGTCCTGAGGTCGTCCCCCCGGTACCCACAAAAAAAAAAAAAAAGTGTTTGAACCAAATATGAATCTAAAACTTGTTTTTAATCTGGTTTTTAGAGAATTATTCTTTAGACGGTATCTTGAGGACAATGGTAAAATTGTAGGGAATGTACAAAACAAAAACCCCAAATCAGAAATGAATTTCTTTTAGCTAGCATATAATTGGGTCATGTTTTTAACATGTAGGATTGACACAAATCTAACTCTACTAATCTTTTAATAGTTATCTTTAGACCCTTTATACCTCATGTTATTAATAATACGTTTAGGCTTATACCTGCCATTATAGTCACTGGGCTTTTTTTCCCCTCTCTTTACTTCTCCTGCCTTCCTGCGGGCTACTCGAATTTGCTTTTATTGGTACATATTTGCAGTACATAATGATCATATTCTTCGTGGGGAGTACGCATACATAACACAATTTAATTCTTTTTTTTTTATCCTTTTCCTCTCCCTTCCCTTCCTACTCCTTCCATCTCTTGGTCTCCTTCCCTTTTGCAAAAGATCTATCTCCCTATTTCCTTTTACCTTTTATTTTGCTCTATTTATAGTTAGGGTTTCTCATATAAGAGAAATGATGCTATTTTATGCTTGTGTGTCTGATTTATTTCACATTATGATCTCAAGTACATCCATTTTCCTGCAGATGACTCAAGTTTATCCTTTATGGCAGAGTAATACTCCATTGTATATAAATGCCACGTTTTCTTTATCCACTCATTTGTTGATGGATATATATAGACATAGGCTGATGTCAGGATTTAGTTATTATAAGTTATGCTGCTATAATCATGGGTATGCATGTGTCATTATAATATGATGTCTTTAACTCTTTTGTGAAGATACTTAGAAGGGGAATAGCTGGGTCAAATGGAATTTCTAGTTCTAGTTTTTTGAGGAATCTCCATACTGATTTCCATAGTGGTTGTACTAGTTTACATTCCTACCAACAATCTGGAAGGCTTCCTTTTTTCCTACAGCCTCGCCAGCATTTGTTATTAGATTTCTCGATGATGACCATTCTTTCTGGAATAAAGTAGAATCTCAGTGCTGTTTTAATTTGCACTTCTGTAATGGCCAGAGATGTTGATCAGTTTTTCATGTACTTTTTGGTCATTTGGACTTCTTCTGAGACTTATTTGTTCACTTCAGTTGCCCATTTTTTGATTGGGTCTTTTTGTGTGTGTGTGTGTGTGTGTGTGTGTGTGTGTGTGTGTGTGTGTGTGTACCATGGGTCGAACTCAGGACCTCACGCGCCAGCAGGCGCCCATGCTGCTGAGCGATATCACCAGCCCTTTTTTTGTATGTGGGTACTTGGAGTCGAACTCAGGACCTTGCGCTTGCTAGGCAGGCGCTCATGCCGCTGAGTTATCTCACCAGCCCTTTGATTGGGTCTTTTATTTTGGGGGTCTAATTTTTTTTTTAGTTCTTTATATATTCTAGATATTAGTCATTTGTCCAAGATGTAGATGGAAAATTTTTTTTCCCATGCTGTAGGTTGTCTTCTCTCTGTTGGTTGTTTCTTCTGCTATGCAGAAGCTTTATAATTTGATATGATTCCATTTGTTGATTCTTGATGCTATTTCTTTTCCCATTGGGGTTCTGTTCAAAAAGTCATTGGCTATGCCTATGTCTTCAATAGTTTTACCTGTTTGATCTTCCAGCAGATTGAGGTTTTTTTGTTGTTGTTTTTTTTTTTTGCCGGGGGGGTACCGGGGCTCGGCCTCAGGACCTCAGGCGCCAGCAGGCGCCCATGCCACTGAGCGATATCACCAGCCCTTTTTTTCGTATGTGGGTTCTGGGAGTCGAACTCGGGCCCTTGCGCTTGCCAGGCAGGCGCTTACACCGCTGAGCCATCTCACCGGCCCAGCAGATTAAGTTTTAACATTGAGATCTTTGATCCATTTTGATTTTAGTTTAGGACATAGTGAGATATATGGGCCTAGATTCAGTCTTCGGCATGCGAACAGCCAGTTTTCCCAGCACCATTTGTTAAAGAGGCTATCTTTCTTCCAGTGTATTGTTTTTAAATTCCATTTCTAGTTCTCCTTAGAGGGGCATTTTTCTTTTGCTCTCTAATGTATTTGAGCACATCTCTTTGTATAGCATTTTAGTAGTCACTCTAGCATGCATCATAGCCTACTGATACCATCATTTCACCAAGTTTCCCATCTGACTAGACTGCCTCTTTCCTGGTCCTTCGGCTAGAGAGAAGAGTCCTTTGGCATGTTTTTTTGTTTTGTTTTGTTTTGTTTTTCCATTTGTACTCATTGACTTTCCAGGTTTAACTGCTTCTTCATCTCCAAGTCTGGGATATTTGGGGGGGCGGTGCTTATTACTGTGCATACTCAGTGCTCTGAGATCCCTAACCAGCTTTTTTTCTCTGGCTTTCATAGTCTTTGTATGTTTATTTTATGTAATGTCCAGAGTTTTTAGTTGTATTTTGTGTTGTTCTGTTGTTGTTTTAAGTTTCTTTGTTTTAGTTTACTTGGGTTTTTTTTTGTGTGTGTGGTATTCAGGATTGAACCCAGGGCCTTCACATTAAGCTACACACCCAGCTCTTTTTTATTTTTTATTTTGAGACAAAATCTAGCTAAGTTGCTAAATTGCTTAAAATGGGCTTGAATTTGTGATTCTCTTGCCTTAACCTCCCAGAGTGTTCAGATTACAGGACTGCTCTACCATGCTTATCTCCCAGTTTTATTTTAGACCTAACATAGAATTGAGGTAAATTTTCTTTTTCTTTGCTATTCTGAATATACCTACGAGGTATGATCAAAATATATGGCAGGGCTAGTGAGATAGCTCAGCGGCACAAGCGCCTGCCTGGCAAGCGCGAAGTCCTGAGTTCGACTCCCGGTACCCACATAAAAAATATATATATTGTAAACATTTACCATATATACATTTTTTTTAAATGTGGGTACCGGGAGTCGAACTCAGGACCTCGCACTTGCCAGGCAGGCGCTTATGCCGCTGAGCTATCTCACCGGCCCTAAAATATTTTTTTTTAATTTGTTACAGTAAAAGACATTGCCACAAAATCCCCCTCACTTCACATGCACATATCCCATTGTTCTTGCCACTTTCTAAAGCAATTCTGGAAGTTTTTCATGATTGTCTTTATGAGATGTGATAAAAAAAAATACAGTGAATGCCACTGCTGAGTGCCAGCAGGAAGGCAGGCTTGTAAAAAACATTACATGTGTTTTCATCCACCTTATTCACCAGATCTGGCACCATGTGACCTTTGGCTTTTCCCTAAAGTCAAAAAATGAAAGGTAAATGTTTCAAATTGATCAGGACATTGAGGCAGCCACAGCAGTGCAACTAAAGACACTTACAAAGAGAACCTCCAGAACTGCTTCTGAAGGTGGCAAGAACAATGGGACAAGTGTGTTTGAAGCAAGGGGGAGTATTTTTGAGGAAGATTAATGGGAACGTGTCTTTCACTGCAATAATTTTTTTTTTTTTTTTGGTGGGTACCGGGGGTCGACCTCAGGACCTCACATGCCAGTAGGCGCCTGTGCTGCTGAGCGATATCACGGGCCCCTTTTTCGTATGTGGGTACTGGGAGTCAAACTCAGGACCTCGCGCTTGCCAGGCAGGCGCTTACGCTGCTGAGCCATCTCACCTGCCCCATGCAATAAATTTTTAAAAACTTAAACCATAGTTTTTGATTATACCTCATATGACTGTGACCTAGCCCACTGGATCTCACTTTGGAATTTATTCCAGAGGAAGTGAGCTTTTTATAGCTGGACTATCACAGGGTTTCTGCCCACTCATCTGTCTTTCCTGTGTCTTTTATTTGTTTTCCTGTTTTTGGAGAGCTGCTGTTAATAGAGACTTCTCAGCCACAAGATGGTGCCCCAGAGTAGTTAACTAAGATTTTTCTGCTTTTTCTTGAGCCCCTCACCCTCATTTACTATTAGTAAACTCAGGGCTGTTTATCTGAGCCACAGTATAGCTACAAAACCCAGTTATGTTTTTCTTTAAACTGTGTCTTGCTAGCTGCATGGAAACTTAGCCAACCAGTATCAAAAAAGCACTTTTGTTTGAATTTTTGTGTCTTTATAATAACTGTGAGAATTCGTGTGGAAATTTCAAAATTGTCACCCTATTTAAGTCCAGTGGCCATTTTATATCTGGGCTCATTGAAAATAATCTGTAATCTTAGCATAGCTTTAAAAAGGAATAAGTGGAGTCCAAGACAGTGACACACACCCAGGTACTTGGGAAACTGAGGCAGCAGGATGACTAGTTCAAAGCCAGCCTGGGCAACTTAGTGAGACCCCTATTAAAAAAAAAAAAAAAGGAGTAAGTATATTCTAAAACAATGCATTATCGTTGCCTTTTGAGGTATCTGAATCCATGAATCATACTTTCTTTCTTTTTTTTTTTTTTTGTGGATACCGAGGGTCGACCTCAGGACCTCGCGCGCCAGCAGGCATTTGTGCCACTGAGCGATATCACCGGCCCTTTTTTCGTATGTGGGCTCAGGGAGTCGAACCCGGGCCGTCGCGCTTGCCAGGCAGGCGCTTATGCCGCTGAGCCATCTCACCAGCCCCCATACTTTCTTAGTATAAATGTTTGTTCTTGATTACTAGTTCAATTTTTTAAACAATAGATTATAATAGTATATAAAATGCATAAAATAAAAGGACTAACAAGTATCCATTAACATACTTTTGGTAGTAAACTATGAGTGGTTTTTTCTTTTATCTTCTATATTTTTCATGTTTTTTCTGTTTGTTTGGTTTGGGTTTTGTTTTTCTGAGACATGGTCTTGCTATATAGTCCAAGCTGGCCTTAAACTCACTGTGTAGCCCAGGCTGCCCTCAAACTCATGGTAACCTTCCTGCCTCAGCCTCCTGAGTGTTGGGATTATAAACGTGTGCTACCACACCCAGAGTATATCTCCCATTTTAATATGAGTTGGCCTTTGATGGTAAAAAATAGATGTTGGGCATATTCTTCAGTTAATAATGTTTATTAACCATTTTCAGTACTGTATATGTATTTTCCTTCTAGCTTTGATAGTTGAGTAGAAAAAATATTAGGTATTCCCTCATTCAAAGCAGGACCATGTCTTTAAATTTTCACGTTATTTTTGTAATAACTCCCACAGGTCTTCAACATAGACAAGACTGGGAAATACCTGGTGAAGGAATACAGAAGCCATTATTCCTAGCTTTGAGGAAAACAGCTATCATTTAACCGGTTGTAAAGCTTTGGGTTTGGGGTTGCCACATTGGTCTTTATTCTTCTCTGCTTGGGTTAATACTGGCTCACATTTATTGGGCCAGTTATGTCCAATCTGTCTTAATTTAGAACTAATAAAAAAATTTAGAACTAATAATTAGGGATAATAAAGCCAACTACTTTCTAAAATAATAAGATTAGTAATACAGCAGGGTGGACAAAAATCTAATCTAAATATATAGAATATATAAATATACAAAAGTGTATCTACTTGGGTTGAAATAGTGTTGGAAGTGCATAGGAATAAAATCCTACCCATCTTGAGCCTGCTTATCTCTATCCCAGTGGATTCTAGGGAACTGAGTTTAAAAACAACTGAACTTATTTCTGGTTAGAAACCCAGCCCTGGATCTAATGTGAGCTGACCATTAGACAGGTGTTAAGCATTTATTTGTAATAGGGAAACATTTTCTTCAAGCTTTCAAAGATGGAAACTTACTAAGGACTGTTTTCTTACCCTTTACCAGATAAGAGAGCCTCGCCACTGAAGTGGCCAGTTAGAAGAATCACTCCACTTGTGATTTTTCCCTTGACCCTTTTGGTGCTGGCTTTGTGTTTTTTAGCTCTTGGAAGTAGTGTCTCTACTGGCCAAGCAGAATCTACAGCTGCTGGTGCTGGGGCGGAAGCACATGCTAGCACAACGTTCTCGGTGGAGAAGGGATGAGATGGAAAAGGTGCAGAAGCAAGCCCGCTGTTTTTTTGCTGATGATATGTAAGTATTGGAGGTAACAGGTCGATTACACTAGGATCCAGTCGTCAGCTTGTCAATTACGTACTTTTGCCATTTTAAAAAATGCATGTAATAAGTCAGGTATCATGGTGCACACCAGTATCCTAGCACTCTGCGAGGCTGAGGCAGGAAGATGGCAAGTTTGAGGATCCTAAGTTTGAGGCTGGCCCGGGCAACTTCACAAGACCCTGTCTCAAAAACAGAAGGCCAGGGGGGCAAGGTAGAGGGCTGGGGATGTAGCTCAGTGCAGAGGCCCTGGGTTCAATCACCAGTACGACAAAAACAAACAAAGTATATATGTGGACTCAATCTCATTCAAAAAAAAAAAAAAGATTTGAGGCAGCTTACAAAAATATATTTTCTGGGGCCGGGGATATAGCTCAGCGGCACAGCGCCTGCCTGGCGAGTGCAAGTTCAATTCCCGGTACCAAACAAACAAAAAATGTTTGTATGTATATATATATATGGAGAGAGAGAGAGAGAGAGTTTCTACAGCAAAATAAATTTAAGTGAGGATAAGGGAGAAATAGGGGAAAGATAAGTCAGAGTGAGATTATTACAGAGAATATGTACCATGACATTCTAAGTCATTTAGCAAATGCTCAACGAATACGAGCCCTTCTCTGTTTGTGGTGAGAAGAACGTCCCCACGGAGGGTGCAGCACCGCTCCAAAGCCCCAGGCAGGAATGCGCTTGGTATTTTTGAGGAAAATCAATGGGGCAGTGTGGATAGAACAACTGCAACAGGGAAAGTAAGAATTTTTGATGTCACAGTGGAGGCAGGGACACATTACAGAAGACCTCGGAGGTCCTGGGATACAAGTAAGAGGCCTGGCTCCTATTCTTATATAAAGAGAAAATTGGTAGTGAGCTGCAGCTTCTCAGGAAGCCAAAGAAACATGGAACTCTTGCTCAGTAACAAAATGTGCAGTGTCCATAAAGTAAGAAGAAAGCAGCAAACGAGGAGAAGCATGGATCTGCTGCAGTGCATATGAGCATTTAATTTAGGGTTTTATACTGCTGATGCTGAGAAGTTTATTTCAAATTTGCATGGATAACAAGTGACCCCAACCTGGGTTTCATTAGGTCGTATGTGCTGTAACTTCAAGTTTTGTCATTATTTCTTAAGCATTTATTCTTAAAAAGGTGAAATGGCTCTCAATGAATGAAGCAGGAGACCACTTGCTCATTCCAGTACCAAACCAAGTCCCTCTTTTCTTTAGCCGGGAGGAGGCACTCCCTCCTCCAGGAGTGTCACGCTGCAGGTGGTCACTTTGGGCAGCACTGGTAAACAGTTAAGAGCACAGGCGTGTTTCAGACCACAGCCCTGCCACATCTCCTCTGGGAAAGGCATTTCCCTTCTCTATCTTCCTTTCTTTATATATAACCTTCAGATGGGGTGTGGTTGAACATGCCTGTAATCCCAGCACTCGGGAGGCTGAGGTAGGAGGATCATAAATTCAAGCCCAGCCTGGGCAGTTTAAGATTTAGCAAGAGCCTGTCTCAAAATAAAAAGACTGTCTCAGTGTGAAGGCCCTGGGTTCAATCTCCAGTACTAGGGAGATACATATGTGTGTCATCTCCATGGAGTTGTCATGAAGGTTAAATGAGGTAATACTTAGTGCCTATAAAACACTTAGCACACCCCCAAGCACATAGAAAGCATATATGTTGGTTGCTATCATCATTATTTTTCTTACATGAAAGAATTGGATAAATGCAGTGTTACAATTCTAAGAACTCTGTTGGAAATTGGTCTCCCTACTTGGTTTGGGGCCTGTAGTTACTGCATCAGCTAAAGTTCCACACCATTGTAAAGATTAATTCACTGACCTTCTGTGTCTCTGGATTTGCATATTTAAATGTTTAACAGTAACTATTTTCTACTAATGGACCAAGAAGCCTGTTTAAATACTGAGTGTTGGGCCGGGATATATCTCAGCAGTACAGCGCCTGCCTGGCAAGCGCAAAGTCCTGAGTTCAGTTGTCAACACCAAAAAAAAAAAAAAAATTGAGTGTTGTGAATCCTTATATAATTTTCACCCAGCTTCAGCAGTTACCATTATTTTGCTAATCTTGTTCCATATAATTCTCCAAATTTTCTGGGTTTTTTTATTTCTCCATCTTTTTTTTCCTTGAGATTTTTAAGGCTGTCTCCCATCATTTTATCATTTCACTTGAAATATTTCAGTATAAGGTGAACTCTGTGTGTACTGGGGATTGAACCCAGGGCCTTCACACTGATCTATATCCCAGCTCTCCTCTCTTCCTCTCTTCTCTTTTCTTGCCTTTTCCTTTCTTTTTCTTTCCTTTCTTCTCTTTTTTCTTTTCTTTTCTCTTTCTTTCCTTTTCTTTTTCTCTCCTTCTTTCTTTCTTCTCACTAAGTTGCCCAGGCTGGGCTTGAGCTTGGAATCTTCCTGCCTCAGCCTCTCAGGTGCTTGGTTTACAGGTGTAATCACTGTGCCCTGCTTAAGGTAAACTTTAAATGGCCCTGTTTGGATCATTTGAATCAGGACATAAGGCACCTTTGTCACAGGCTGCAGTATGACTCTCCTTAGCCAAGGCAGTTACTGCTATTTTTTGAGCACACACATGCAATGCTAAGTCCTAAGGCTCAGGGTCTGTTGGAGCCTCTGAGTCACTGTCTCTTCTCAGAGCAGGAGATACTCACAGGGACTGGCCCCACTGCCTGTCCTCAAGCTGCTTCGAAATACCAGTTTCAGCCATTTATTTGGTGGCTTGCAAAAAGAAATTGTCATACTGCCCTAGTAGTATTCTACAGTATATTAAGTAGTATTCTGTGGTAGGTAAGGAAAATAGGTAAAACATCCACAAAGAATCAACTTTGAAGTGTGAAAAGAGAATGGTTAGGATTCTTTGTTCTCCTGTCCTGGGTACTAGCATTCCCCTCTCCTTGGCTTCCACCCGGGTTCTACATAGTGTTGCCCACCAGCCCCAGACTTCTAGGTGGTTTGTAATCATCGCTGAGATCATATGAGTCAAGAATTCACACGCACCTCCAACAAAAGAGGGAGAATGAGTAAAAAGCACGGTGAGCAATTCTATCTTCCGCCTCCTGGGATGTGTGTGATTGTGTCCTTTCTCCTGCCTGGTTCAGCTCAGAGGATGACCCGTTCCTTTTGTACGCCACGCTGAACTCAGGGAGCCACTGCAGGTTTATCACGAACGACCTGATGCGAGACCACAAGGCCTGTCTGCCTGACGCCAAGACCCAACGCCTGTTCTTTAAGTGGCAGCGGGGACATCAGCTGGCAATTAGGAGTGTGTTTCCAGGATCACATATAACCTTTCAGGTATGGATTCCATTCTCTACGTGATGTTAACAGAGGCAAGTAGACAGTAAGAATGTCAAATTGTTTAACAAAAACGTGGTGCTCAATTTTTCTGTTTTAGTTTTGTATTTGGCATTAGCCAGTTCCTAGAAACAGTGTGTCTATCACAGCAAAACTTCTCATGGGCAAAGCTCAAATTAATTCACATTTTGAAAGTCCTTGAATAGCATCAGTTCGTGACTATAATTCTGTCATTCAGTTACAACTTCTTGTATGTGTTCATTTTCCTATTTACTGTAGCTCACAACTCCTCATCCCTGTGGTTTGTCAAAAGTCATTAAGAAACTCATTTTCCCTGTCAAATCCACTTCTATGGCAGTCTCAGTGGAGTTCTCCTTTGCTTCTAGTTTAGATGCCTATAGCACAGGGGTACCTCTTGTGTGAAAGCGAAGGGAAAAGTTATTGTAGAGAAATCTACTGGCCTGTGGTAAAGTATGGTCTGGTGGTCAGAAGATATACAGGAGTTGTGGAGATGAGGTGTTGGTCAAAGCATGCACAGTTTCAGGCAGACATGAGTAAGTTCAAGAGACTTACTATACAACATAGTAGCTATTGTTAATGTACTGTTAACGTACCTTTTTTTTTCTTTGACAGGGTCTTGCTGTGTAGTTCAGGCTGGCCTTCAACTCACCATGTAGCCCAGGCTGGCCTCAAACTCAGTGATCCTCCTGCTTCTGTCGCCAAAGTGCTGGGATTACAGGCATGCATCATCACATCCAGCTTGTATTCTTAAAAAAAAATTTTTTTGCATTCTTAAAAATTGCTAAGAGAATAGATTTTAAGTGTTCTCTCAACAAAAAATGATAAATTGGTGAGGTTACTTACATGTTAATTAGCTCGTTATAGCCATTCCACAATATACACATTTCAACATATCATATTGAACACAATAAATATAAATAATTTTCATTAGTCAATTTTAAAAATAAAAATATGCAAAACAAATTTATAGGAAATATGGTATAAAAAAAAAATAGGGGAAAAAAAAATAGGGGGCCGGAACATAGCTCAGCGGCACAAGTGCCTGCCTGGCAAGCACAAAGTCCTGAGTTTGATTCCTGGTACCCAAAAAAAAAAAAAAAAAAAAGAAAATGATACCAAAGGGCTTCCATCAACAGCAACAGGACTGTATCAGAGGAAATGATACAGGACAACTGACCTGGTTTCCTCAGGAATAACAACAACAAAAAAGAAAAATAGGGATGGGAAGGGAAGGTCTGTATTAAAAGAGAGTTAAGAGATATTTCAGCCTGTCACATGTAATAACCTTATTTTCATTCCCGTTCAGACAAAGAAACTGTAAAATATATGTACACAAACATTATAATTGAGGAAATGCAAACAGAAATGTAATAGTGTTAAGGAATTATTAATTTTTCTGTTTCATTGTTTTTGTTTGTTTCGGTGCCAGGGGTTGAACCCAGGGCCTCGCACATGCTCTGGAATAATTCCTCAGCCAGAAATTATTACTTTTAAATGTAATAGTGATGTTGCACTTACATTTGCAAAATAAATCTTTTATCATTTCAAGTTACACACTGAAATAATGCAGAAGAAATGATATATGAGATTTGCTTAAAATAATCCTAGATGGAGAGAGTAGGGCAAGGAAGTGAGTGAAGTGTGGCTGACATAAGGTTGGCTGTGAGTTGGGAATGGTTGAAACTGGGTGATGGGCACGTGGGAGTTCATTATACTATTTCTCTACTTTAGTATATTTGAAATTTTTCTCTTTCACACATAAAACCAATAAAAGCAACAAGAGGATTCTGTAGCTTATAAATGTGATGTTCCTACAGAGGGTCCTTAACCTTGAAAATGAACCTGCCTCTAACACCCATCTTCTAACACCATCTTCACAGAGTTACTGCTCTTTGAGAATCTCGTGTTGACCAGGCATGGTGATGCACACCTGTAATCCCAGCACTCGGGAGGCTGAGGCAGGAGGATTGCCGAAAGTTCAAGGCCAGCTTGGGCTATATAGTGAATTCAAGGCCAGTGTGAATTATACAGCAAATAGTGAGACCCTGTCTCAAAAAACAAACAAAAATAAAAAAATTTAAAAAGGCTAGAGGTATAGCCTAGTCCAAAAGCCCTGCATTCAAACACTAGTACTATTTTTTGTTTTTGTTGTATTTTGTTTTGTTTTGAGATAGCATGTCGCTACAGAGTGCAGGCTGGCCTGGCTCCAGTACTGTTAAAAAAAAAAAAAATTAAATGAAACTCCAGTGTTAAGTAAGACAGGGAAAAGGAGGAGAAGAGGGATTGAAGGGAGGGAAGGGGAATGGGAAAAAAAGAGAACCTAAGATACATCAGGTACAGTTACAAATTCCCTACGATAAATGTGATCATTATGTATATCTAAATTTTACCAACAAACTTAATTTTTTATAAAAAGTAAGATAGGGAATATTCTTCCAAAGCAAGCTGAGAAGTTGTCTGAAAAGAAAGAGAAACTAGCCACGTGACAGGTGACCCTTAACTGTTACTCTCACTGTTTGGCTCTCTTCATTCAACAGCATATTCTCAACTATGACACGGTCGTGCAGACCACCGGAGACTCGTGGCACATCCCATACGACGAAGAGCTGGTGGAAAGATGCTCCTATGAAGTGCCGACCAAATGGCTGTGCCTCCACCGGAGGCCGTGAAGACCTCTCCTGCCTGTGCTGCATTTGTGTTTGCGCGCCCTCCCGGCTGCACTGGGAGCTCTGAGGTCTGTGCTTGTTTAGGATGTTTCCTCCGCCCTGAAGACAGAAGTATATTAACACCACTCGGTCCAGCTGGTTTATGTCAACAGCTCAACCCCGAGCCACCTTTCCCCCTAATCTTTGTGTCGAGAGGCTCATCCAGAATTGGAGCAGTTAGAGCACAGGAAGCCTGCGTTTCTCCTCCAGCTTCGTTGTTCCTCTTAGCTCAGGTGCTTCTGGTATTGTTCTGCTGCTTCAGACTTCACCTTCCAGCCCCACCAACTGTTTCTTCTTCACTGTAGAATTCAAATTTATAAACACTTTTCCAAATTGCATCAGCGTTTTGTGAACCTTTTTTTTTTTTTAAGGGTTGGAGCCTTGCTACATTGCCCAGGCTGGCCCTGAACTCTTAGGCTCAAGTGATCCTCCTGCCTCAGCTTCCCTAATAACTGGGACTACAGTCGTGCACCACAGCACCCAGCTTTGAACAGTATTAACTGTATCACTTGCTATGAGGAGTTTCTAAAGTATACAGGTATTTTTTATTTAATCAGTTTTAATTTAACAACATGATTAAATTTTAATAGTTGCCTCTCAGTTGTAGCCTGTTGCAAGCCAGCTCACACCACTGGCTCTCACTTTCAACTAAAAATGTTTATGTCTGCCCTCTAGACACTTCCTTCCTTACCCATACATAGGGTGTGATTTAATATTCAAGAACAGGCAAAACTCGGGCTGAGGATGTAGCTCAGCAGTAGAACACTTGCCTAGAATGTTCAAGGCCCTAGGTTTAATCCCCAGTACTGCAAATACAGACAAAACCAGATGGTATGGTGATAAAAATCAGAATGGTAGTTGCCTGAGGAAAAGGACACGGAGAACTTTCTGCAGGTGGTAGAAATTTCTGTACACTGATGTGGGTAATGCTAACATAGGTGCATGTGTACATTAATCCAAATTCATCACACCGAGTTGGATATGGTAGTGCATACGTATAATCCAAGCCACACAGAGGCTGAGACTGGAGGATTGCATGTTCAAATAAGACTTTGTCTCAAAATGAAAAACAGGAAAGGGACTGGGAATGTAGCTTAGTGGTAGAATACTTGCCTAGCAAGTGCAGGCTCCTTGGTTCAGTCCCCCCTGCGGTATAGCCAAAAAAATTAATTACACTGAACACTTAAAATCAGTGCATTTATATGCCTATAGATACAGATATAGAGATATCCAGCACTCTGGGAGGCTGAGGCAGGAGGATGACCCAGCATGGGCAATTTAGCCACTTAGCTCAAAATTTTAAAAAAGGACTGGGACAATTTGTAATAGCCAGATCTTGGAAACAACCCAAATGCCCATGAACTGAGGAATGGGTAAAAAAGATGTGGTCATTTTATACAATGGAGTACACTCAGCCATAAAGAAAGATAAACTGGAGACTTTTATGGGTAAATGGATGCAACTCGAGAAAATACTCATAAGTGAAATAAACCGGACGCACATGTGTAAGCATCGTATTGTCTCTCTAGTATGAGAAACTGAAAGAGTAAATAAGATCCAAAATGTACAATAGATATGGTAAAACAGGAAGAAACTCGTCAAAAGGAAAGAGAAACTGGGATGGGGGAATAGAGAAAAGAAAAGGGAAAAGAAAAAAATTATATATATATATATATATATATAAGATAGTTTAGATACACTACTAATTTCACTTAATTCATTGAAAAGAAAGGTTTGTGCTAATATTGTTTGGACAATTGAATGCTGATATCTTGTACCCTGAGTAACTAATTTAAAGATAACAATACGTAATGCATTAACCATTGTTACCCTCCTATTATGTTGTTTTGAAATTTTGTTCTATTTTTTTTTCTCCTTTAAAAAAGGGGGGGCTGGGGGGAGGTAGCTCAATGTGAAGGCCCTGGATTCAATTCACAGTGCCATAAAATAATAATAATAATAAAATAAAGTGGGGCTGAGGATATAACTCAAAATGAAGGACCTGGATTCAATATTCAGTACCACCAAAAAACAAACAAAACAAAAACTGTGCTCTAGGTTGATAGAATTTTTCAAGTCGTGAACGATGAAAGCTTTGAAAGGGCATTGACACTGCCACTTGAAACTGAGAAGGGGATTTACTTAGAAAGGGGATATTCTGTAGAAATACCTAAACGTATTCTTAAAATACTTTGTCCTTCCCCCTGGCATTCTCCTAAATGTATCCTGTCTTTTCCTCTTGCTCCTCTCAGACCCAATAAAGAGAAAAACCTTACGGGAAAAGCCGGAGTTTTTTCTCTCAGGACTGCATTGGAGCTACCTCATCAGAGGTGCTTTATTCTGTATACTAAGTTTTTCTCTTCACATTTGCACGTTTACATAATTACTGCTTCCTTGGTCTAGCTCCAATAGGTTTTTTACTTATTTTAACTGTCCTTGGGTACTGTAAAAGTATTGCAAGTGTTCGCATTAGTTCTTTAATAGCTTCACACTTCACTTTTTTTGAGATAAGTTTTTGATGTGTTTTTCAGGCTGATCTCGAACTCCTGGGCTTCACAGAGTCTTCTGCCTCAGCCTCCAATTAGCTGAGACTAAAGGCCCACCACTGTACCTAGCTGCTAGGTACATTCTAAAGTTCTTTTTGTGTTTTGTTTTGTTTTGAGGCAGAGTCTCACTATGTAGCCCAGGCTGGCCTCAAACTCAAGGTGGTCCTCCTGCCTCAGCCTCCCGAGTGCTGAGACGAAAGCGTGCACTACCACGCCCGACTCATTCTAAAGCTTAGTTTCATCAAAAGAATGTATGATATAAGCACCTGAATTCTGGTCCACTATAGGACGTCTTCATTTGCTAATCAAATTTTTTAAAAAAATCAAAATCATCATTTGGGGAGAAGCTAAATGGAGCCCACACCTGGTATCTTCATCCGTCCTTCATCGGCTCAGAATTCATAGACTAAAAAGAATCTAAGGGAGTTTTTGTGGGGATGACCGGCAGTATGGGAACATAGACCACTGATGGAATAGTGGTATTCAGAACTGAGCACTGTTTCAAGACTGACACATAAGCAGGTAGAATTCCAGCTGAGAGACCAGGCAGCTCCTGGAGCCCACAAGGAGGGAGCAAGGCTGCCAGATAAAATGCAGTAAAATTTGAATTAATTTTTAGAAGTATGTCCCGAGTATTGCAGGGATGTACTTCTATACTGTTGACCTGGAATTCACATTTAACAGACATCCTGTATTTGTATTTGCTAAGTCTGGCCATCTGAGGTGAGGATTAAAGGAGAGGATAAGGGATGGTGGGAAACGAGGCATTAGTACAGCCTGGCAGCCTTACAGGAGACAGAGTAAGAAAGGAAGTTTTGACACTTGAGAAGAAGGGAAAAATTGAGCTTCTCCCTGCCCTATCCCAACCAGTGGCCATCAGTGACAAGTAGTGTGCTTAAATCTATGCCATATAAACGGAGAGTTCACATTCAGAGATCTGCCTAGAGGAAGCCATAAAAAATTGTGGGATGAAAGAAAACACAAGAGACAACAACACAGATAAGCAAATGTAATAAATCTTGAAAAATAATCTTTTAATTTTCTTACATCATCTCCATTCTATGCTGTTTCAAGATTTCCTGACATCTCAAGTTTATTCTTTGTCAGCAATATTTGATCTGACAAGCACTTCCAGAGACTCTACTACATGCACCATGTGCTTTCAACTGGGAATTGAACAGGAAGTCAATTATCTAGTCACTGCTGACAGCTGAAAATAGCTTTGCTACTAGAATGCCCTCAGATGAATACTTTTTACCAAAAAGTTTGAGTTACTAAGATAACCGTAATTTCTTATAAAGCATAGTAACACGTAAGGGTTTTTGGTAGCTCTAACAAGAAATTTGATGTTGGGCCGGTGAGATGGCTCAGCGGCGTAAGCGCCTGCCTTGCAAGCGCAAGGGCCCGAGTTCGACTCCCGGATCCCACATACGAAAAAGGGGCCGGTGATATCGCTCAGTGGCACGGGTGCCTGTTGGCGCACGAGGTCCTGAGGTCGACCCCCCGGTACCCACAAAAAAAAAAAAAAGAAAAAAAAAAAAAAAAAAAAAAAAAAAAAAAGAAATTTGATGTTGAGTTCATTTCAACTACATTGAAATGCCTACCCCACTTAACCTTTTTGGTGCTATTTAAAATCTTGTCTAAGAAGTGAACATTTAGGGCCGGTGAGATGGCTCAGCGGCTTAAGCGCCTGCCCGGCAAGCGCGAGGGCCCGAGTTCAACTCCCGGAACCCACATATGAAAAAGGGGCCGGTGATATCGCTCAGCGGCACGGGCGCCTGCTGGCGCGCGAGGTCCTGAGGTCGACCCCCTGGTACCCAAAAAAAAAAAAAAAAAAAAAAAAGTGAACATTTAGGAAACCACTAGTAGGGGCTTTAATATCTAATATGTTAGAGAAATAAATTCACTTTCAAGAGACTAGGTCAAACTTCTAAAAAACCTACCCCCTAAGTAAAATGGAATTGAAGGTCAACCAGGAGAATATTCTTTCATTATTATCAGACAAATTGTATCATTCCTGTATTTTCTTATTATTCTTGTTCTTGAATGCCACGAGTCCACTTGAGAATAAACTTCTCAAAGGAAGCGTTCTAGTACGATAGTGCTTTTGTCTTGTAAACCAAAAACAAATAATCTGCCTAGGACCATCAGAGAACAAGCGTGTAGTGTCACTATGAGTACCCAAAGCCCAAAGTTTACTTAACCCATTCTTTGATTCTTCTACATGAAGCACATAAATTGTTTTCAAGTACTGTGTGTTAATAAATCATAAATTTCAAAAAAAAAAAAAAAAGAGACTAGGTGAAATTGGCCTTATCACTCTCAACTGGGCTAGACTCTCACTAGTATCAAATTCAGCCCCCATCTAAATATTTAAAGTCTTTCTGGGCTGGGGATATAGCTCAGCGGCACAGTGCCTGCCTGGCAAGTGCGAGATGGTGAGTTTGATTCCCAGTACCAAAAAAAAAAGTCTTTCTGTGACGTCAGATCAGAATGTCAGTGTCGTGATGGGTGACAATGGAACTCTCTGACAGTTCTGTCCACTTGGTTCTTCTGGTGCACAATGGAGTCCTGGGCTGGAGAATGGGCTAGAGCTTCCACCCCCACGAAACAGGCTCCTTGGGAGATGGCTAAGGCCAGCCTTCGCAAACGTAAGTCTCACCCAGACCTGTTACCTAAGCTGAACTGTATTAACTAATTCTTTAGAAATAACTCATTTTTTACTTGTTTCCCTATTTTCAATGACCTTGCCCTAGAATCCAAAGGGTGCATTCTTTCCGTCTTCTCTCCACAGCTGAACAGTCTGTTGCTCTTGTTTTTATACACATACGTGCCTATTTTTCTGTACTTATACATCCATTTTTAAAAGGATCACTCTCTGTAAACTCTTTTGTAACATGCTTTTCTTTTTTTTTTTTTTTTTTTGTGGGTACCAGGGGTCGACCTCAGAATCTCGTGCGCCAGCAGGTGCCCGTGCCACTGAGTGATATCACCGGCCCTTTTTTCGTATGTGGGTTCCGGGAGTCGAACTCAGGTCCTCGCGCTTGCCAGGCAGGCGCTTATGCCATTGAGCCATCTCACTGCCCTGTAACATGCTTTTCTTTTTTACCTGACAAAAAAATGAAAACTTTTACTTGTTCTTTTAGTCTCCACCACTTCTTCCTAATGTAGTCTATTATGCAATCATAGTAAATTCATAAAAAGAGCCAGCTTAAATAGGGCATTGCTGTACACCATAAAACACTACTCACATAGCTGTACACTTAAGACTTCTATGTAAGGCTTGCTTGTGAGCAGAAGAAAATTTGTGTTCCAGGAAGCTGTGTCCCTGATAATAGTTATTGGCTCAAACTAAGGGTCATATCCTTTGGGACTTAGTCCATTCTGCCAGGAGTGATTTAAGTCCTTGATGAAATGGCTCTTTTCCAAGTCAGGCTCTCTGATCTCTAACTCCTAAAGAAATAAACTCTGGTCAAACCATTTTTGTTTTGTTTTGTTTTTTGGTACCAGGAATTGATCTCAGGACCTTGTGCTTGCCGGGCAGGTGCTTGTGCCACTGAGCTATATTCCCAGGCCTCAGACCATGTTTTTTTGTTTTTTTATGTGGGTATCAGGAGTGGAACTCAGGACCTCGTGCTTGCCAGGCAGGTGCTTATGCCACTGAGCTATCTCACCGGCCCCTCAAACCATGTTTTTGAAGAGAAAGTTTAAAGAAGAATTGCTGCTTTACACAGATAAAAGCTTTTTACTTTTTTTTTTTTTTAACAGTCAACCATGTGATCCTTTTTTTCACAGATACGCCAAAGGAAGTTTATGTTTGGAAATTAGTACTGTACATTTTGTGCTTTACAAACGTCAACAGAGCATATTATCTCCACAGATTTTGTTCACATTTTGTTTGTGAAATCCATTCATATTTTGTTCTCATTCTTAACTTCTTACACTGATGATCTTTGGGCCTCCTGTGAGATGGCCAACCTGGGTCTTTTTGGGGACTTAAAACTACTGTCATTTCAGGATTTCAGACTTTAAAGGTGGACCACCTGCCCCACTCCCTCAACCCAAGCAGTAGTAAGGGGTTCAATGAGCTCCAAGATTTTTTTTTTTTTTTTTTTGTGGGTACCGGGGGGTCGACCTCAGGACCTTGGGCGCCTGCGCGCCCGTGCCGCTGAGCGATATCACCGGCCCCTTTTTCGTATGTGGGTTCCGGGAGTTGAACTCGGGCCCTCGCGCTTGCTGGGCAGGCGCTTAAGCCGCTGAGCCATCTCACCGGCCCCAAGATTATTTTTTTAAGTAATAAAACAACACTCATGATTCTAAGTCCTAAGCCATAACCTTGTCTTTCTCTTAGCAGATGGCTTAAATAGAAATTAAAAAGCCATCTGTTATGAGCCCCTTCAGGCATGTTTGCCCTTTCTGATAACTTTCTATCCTGAGTCTTTTTTCCCCGTTCTTTCCGTGTTCTCTTTTCCTGCTTGTTTCCATTTGTCCCTCTTTGCTGAGTTGGGATCTTGCTCTTTCATTTATCCTGTTCCACTGGCTCTTTCCCATTTATTTACAGATATCTTGAGGCTTCTAGACTGATAAAACTCTGCTTTCCCAGGGATAGTTTCTTAGCAAAATTTCCCCAGGGAAGGGGCCAACTCTACGTCTGGTTTCTTTCTGATTCTGCATTTCCAGCTGAGCATCATAATTAGGTAGCCTGTAGACATAGCCATTTTAAAAATAACTTATTCATAACATCATTGATAATAATAAAATTAGAAATAACTAAATGCTCAAAACAAGGGAAGGAGGAAATGTAAGTGTTGCACTGAGTAAGATGATACATTGGCTGGGTGTGGTGGCACATGCCTGTAATCCCAGAACTTGGGAGGCAGAGGCAGAATTGCTGTGAGTTTGAGGCCAGCCTGGGCTTCATAATGAACTCAAAGCCAGCCTGAACTACACAGCGAGACTCTGTCTCAAAAAAAAGAAAAATATATACATAAAATGATACTTTGTGTGTTGGCAAGGGATAAATAAAAAGGCAGATGTATAATAGGCTGGTAGAACAGGACTTTTCCTGTCTCTGTTGCCACTGAGACACAAATACAGTAGACATCAGGATGCCCAGGTAAGTGTAAGCAGGCCTGCATGAATTGCAGAAGCAATGAAGGGGAATCTGTCTCACGACTCTTTGCCCTCGCAGTCAGACCCAAGATATCAAGGAGTCAGAGGAAGGAGAATGATACAGGTGCTCCTTTGGTGACAACCATTGCCATGTTCTGATTTCCTTGGGTGCCCACTGACCACAAGACCCCAGGAAAGATTTGGACCTTCTCAGACAGTATGGGGGATCCACAGAAGTGGTGCCCGAGAAAGCTGAATCACTGTAGACAGGGCCTGCCTGTACCTGGGAGTCTATAGAGGATGACGGAAAGGCTGGCAAAAAGCATTGGAATGGAAGTGAGAGGAGGCTGCTGCCATATCTAGTCTTCTAACAGAATGGATCTTTGTACATTTTCTATAACTGGAATCCTTCATGCCGGGCATGGTGGTGCACACCTGTAATCCCAGCACTCAGGAGGCTGAGGAGGAGGATTGCCATGGGTTCAAGGCCAGCCTGAACTACATAGTGAGACCCTGTCTCAAAAAAAAAAAAAAAAAAAAAAGGAATCTTTTGGGTTGCACTTTTTTTGTGTCTGGCTTCTTTTAGCATTACATGAGGTTCATCCATGTTGTTGCATGTAGTTGTGTTTCATTCATTTTCATTACTCTATAATGTTCTATACTGTGAATACACCACAATGTATCCATTTTACTACTGCTTTTTTTTGGGGGGTAGGGTGCCTCATGTAGCCCAGGCTGGCCTCAAACTTGTGGTTCCCCTGGCTCAGCTTCCCAAATCATTTTACTGTTGATGCACATTAGTCCTTCTTACAAATAGTCCTTCTGTGAAGAACATATTGCTTTTAATAACAGGGCAGGGAACTCTAAAAACCTTGCAGCACTAATCCCAGCACTTTGAAAGCTGAGGCAGAAGGATCCCCCCAAGTTCAAGGCCAGCCTGGACTACATAGTGAGACCCTGTCTCACAAAAAAAAAAAAAGGGCCGGGGATACAGCTCATTGGCACATGCGCCTGCCTGGCAAGTGCAAGGTCCTGAGTTCGAGTCCCAGTACCACAAAAGAACCAAAAAACTTGCAGATATTCTATTTTTTCGGTTCCCATTACTACCATCCCAGTTTAAGCCTTTGAAAACTTTCACTCGGACTTTTAACCACAGCCTCCTCATTGATATCCCCAGTTACAGTTCATCATAAACATGGCTACCAGGTTTCTCTGTCCAAAGCATGATCCTAATTATGCCACCGTCCTTGCTCAGAAGCATTCATGCTCTCCCCACTACCTTCCAACTAGAGCATAAACTCCTTAGCTCAGCATTCAAGGTCTCTGCCTCTCATTTTCTGTGTCCTAGTCAAGCTGTGCCATTGCCTGGCTTGGCCTAAACACAGACCCTGTTTTCCTCCTGTTTCTCTGCTCACTCCACTCCTCTCCACGTTGCATCACAGCACCGCCCACACTGCTCCTGACATCTGCCACACCTGCCAGAGTCATCCTGTGCTCCCAAGCTGAGCTGGGACGCACTCCTTCCAGCAGGCAGGTACGTGCCCACTGGCTCGTCTGCTTATCAGGTCATCTCCCCATCTGCAGTGCTGGCAACTTCCTTCTGTTTCACAAACTGCCTCCTGTTAGGTTTGCCTTCATCCATCTTTCATCGGCCCCTGAAGTCTGGTGGGGACCCCATCTGGTTCCTGCGTCTCCCAGAGCAGCTAGCCCAGCTTATTGCTCACAGAGAGGTCTCAGTAAATGTTGAAGTATTTTGCAGAAGTTGTCTGCAAATGTCTTGCTGATTTGTACCTCCAGGGCCTACTTCTCCTTTGAGTAAATTCCCCTCTTGCTCCTTGGTATTTTGCCACCCAGGAACTTGGTCTGTGGTGTCTGATACCTCATCGAGCCTCAAGAAAAATGATGGCTTCTGAGTACCACCCTCTATAATTGTACCATGTAACAACATTCCCTCCCCCTGGCTCTTGAATGAATTAGAGGGTTATTGATTAGGCGTCTCCCGTGCACATGGCACTGTGGTAACTGGAGTAAAACTCGCTGTGGTCTTGTAAGACCTCATTCCGGAGTTGTTCATCTTGGTGTGTTTTCTTGTCTAGATCTGTTGTCTCTGGTTGACTTTTGAACCTTGCCTTTGTCTCACCACTATGGATGAAATGTACTTTGAGTAAAGTTTGGGGATCTCAGCTGAGGTCCATCAAGTCACTTTAGAGCAAGTAGAAGATAAAAGTGGAGCACTTGGGCCGGTGAGATGGCTCAGTGGCGTAAGCGCCTGCCTTGCAAGCGCGAGGGCCCAAGTTCGACTCCCGGATCCCACATATGGAAAAGGGGCCGGTGATATCGCTCAGCGGCACGGGCGCCTGTTGGCGCGCGAGGTCTTGAGGTCGACCCCCCGGTACCCACAAAAAAAAAAAAAAAAAAAAATGGAGCACTTTCTTCCTCTCCCATCACCAACCAGATACTCAGGAACTAGTTCCTAAATTAATGATAGAAAATCTTAGTTAAAATGATTTTTAAAAACCTCATTCATGGGCCGGTGAGATGGCTCAGCGGCTTAAGCGCCTGCCCGGCAAGCGCGAGGGCCCGAGTTCGACTCCCGGAACCCACATACGAAAAAGGGGCCGGTGATATCGCTCAGCGGCACGGGCGCCTGCTGGCGCGCGAGGTCCTGAGGTCGTCCCCCCGGTACCCACAAAAAAAAAAAAAAAAAAAAAAAAAAACCTCATTCATTTACATTCTCTCTCCTCTCAATTACCCCAAGAGAACTTGGTTCTGAGCATCAGAGATGATATAATTTTGTGGTAAGAAAATAGGAATTAGAGGAAGCCAATTAGGAAGCCTCAAGGAAGAGGAAGTGTCTCTAGGCTGAAGGGAAGGCTGCTGAGTCTTATTTCCTCTCTGTTCTTGACTCACTCTCTTGGTGCCTGGCCAGCTTCTGAATCTCCCTTTCCCCAACCTGACCAGGGAGTGGAGTGGGGAAGGAGTAGAGTGAATAAAGTCTAAATCAAATTCACAAAGGTAGTAAGACGTAGGGAAGCACCATGCATGTGAAAATCTCAGTGAACTCACTGATACTTGCTGTCCTACCCCACCTTCCACATTATCCTGGGGGAGACTGCTTGTGTGGGGGACAGCGTGGGTGAGAACTGGCTGCCTCCTAAATTAGGAAGAAGATTTTCATTTGCGAATAACAGCATGCACCATGCAGGTCTGTGCAGTACTTGGCTTCTTTCTTTTCTAGAGACAGATCAAAGCAAAATAGCCAACACTCAGGGCCTTACTCACCAGCACGCCCTCCTTTCACTAAGAGGAGCTGAGTTCAGGTTTACTCATAGGTGGCTATTTGCACTGCCACAGTTCATATTTGTTAACTCTATGCCTTGAAAGTGAGTACAGAACACTCCCCTGTTTGAGCAAAGAAGAAACCGAGGTTGTGGTCACCAGGTAGTCTGTGGCAAGGCTCTTTCATGCCAAGGGACAGTATTTATCATTTTGGAGAATGGCTGAGAGAATCCAAGCACAGAATTAAATCAACTGGTAAGGAAGAAAATGGCACAGGAGAGAAGTAAGGATGCTTGCATGACAGCTGTGTTGATAGGCGCTATGCTGCACCCACCATTGGTGCTGGAGGGTGAGAGAACCACGCTAGGTGTTATGGACGGGGGCTGCGGAGTGTTGCTTTACGGAATCTGGTTAGATAAGAGGTCTGAAGTGTTTATGAACTGAAGCATAATGAAGTTGTTGTCTCAGTAGGTCACAGAAATCACACCCCCGCTCACATCTGGTGCTTCTGTCTGTCCCTCTCCTTTGCCCATAAATTACAGGTCTAGTGTACCAAAAAATCATTTTCTCCTCCTAAACTCACTCAGAATTACTGCACTCCTAGGTAGCCAACCATAGCAACTGAGGTACAGAAAGAACTACAGGACTGAGATTAACCTAAGAAAGATTAAAAAAAAGATACGAATAGGGTAAGGTTTTTGTCCTCAGGGAATCCTCTGAGGAGTCTCTGGACTCAGAAGTCTGGCCGTGGAGCTGGGCAGCCTTCCTTCACCCTCACAGTCCACCCAGAGATGCTACATCCTTAGCTCTGTCCTGGCCATGGCTGCCCTTTGGGGCCCCTTCGCATCAGGGAACCCCAATTCTCCTAAGATACTCTATTACCAGTGTTTGTGGCCAACTCACAGGGCATGTGTTTCAACACCTGCTCGTACCACGTGCGCCCATACATAGGCCTCATTTTTCTCTTCCCTGGCTCGCAGAAGCTGCCAGCAGAATATGTTAAGTCAAGGGCCGCATTCTTATCTCGCCTTTAAACACCACGTGACTCAGCCTGTCTGCAGCCACTGGGAATCTACACTGCCACTTTCTACCTCTGCCTCATGGGTAACCCCTACCTCTACGGCCCCCACTCCGGGGGTGGAATGTGAGCCTTGCCTAATGGAGGCCCCCAGGAGATTTTCCAAGACTCACGAGATGTCAAGTCATCTCTAAAATTTTTCAAAAACCCAGAAAGTCATTTCAAAAAGTCTAACTTGGTGGCCCCACAGAGAGGAAGATCAGACTTTCCACAGAGACACAGCAAATCTGTCACACAGGCTTCTGTTCCAGATACAAAGGTACTGGTGCCCAGACTTCAGGGAAAGCTCCCTGACCCAGGGGGAAGTCCACCCGGCTAAGTAGTTTACCTGCTGCTTGGCAACTGAGGGCAGCTGTCCCTGAAGTCTGTTTCCAGGGGGATTTCCCTTTACAATGGAATCAGCAAAGGTTTGGTCTTTCTGACAGAGTTCCCAGAGGAAAATCATTTGCCTCTGTGGAAAAATCTCAAATCTGGATTTCTCATTTAGTCATGAGTCTTTTCAAATAAAGAAAATTTACTATACTAGAAGACCTAAATAGTGACAATGTATATTCTATGATTTTTAAAAATTTTTCAATTAAAAAGAAAATTGGAGGGGGGGATACTGGAGATTGAACCCAGGACCTCTGTACTGAGCTACATCCCCAGCCCTTTAAAATTTTTTTTTGTTTTTTAAAATTTAGAGACAGGGTCTCACTAGGTTGCCCAGGCTGGGCTTGAATTTGTAATCCTCTTGCCTCAGCCTCCCAGAGTACTGGGATTACAGGTATGCTCCACTAGGCCTCACAAGACTGAGGTTCTAATTCCAGCTTTCAATGTCTGTTTGTACTGAAAATGTAGTTGAAGCCTGGCATGCTTCACCCTAGCACTGGGAAGCTAAGGCAGCAGGATTGCAAGTTTGAGCCCAGCCTGGGCAATTTAGTGACACAGCAAGATCCTGCCTCAAAACATAAGACAGTAGGATGCCCTGGGGATGTAGCTCAGTGCAAAGGCCCTGGCTGGGATGAATCCCCAATAACACACACACACACACAATTGAAGTCGATTCCTTCCAGGAAGAATTTTTAAGAGTATTAAAATGTATATGCCATCCCAAATCCTATCCCTCTTTCACAGACTAGTTTGAAAACAACCTTAAGAGGTGATCAAGATTTGTTCAAATGTGTGAAAATTCTCACAGCCTGCCAGTGTATAGTTTGAAATATCCCATCACCACAAGGCAATGAATGTCCACAGTCATATCTATATCGGAAGCAAAGCATTGCAGCTATGAAAATGTCCCAGTTGTTCCTTTTCTTTCTACAGTTTTCAGTTTAACAGCTATATATTGAATTGTGAGTTAAGCCCCATGCCAGGGTAGTGAAGGAAACCAAAATGAAAAGTATCTAACCTCTCTCCTGTCAATCTTTGGCAAAGCCCAGACACACAACTCTTAAATGCCAATATTTAACTTAATGCCATATAATTGGCAATATTTGACCTATGAAAACAGCCAGCTTGGGCTAGGGAGATAGCTCAGTGGTAGAGGGCTTGCCCGGCACACAGGAGGCCCTAGGTTCAATCCCCACCATGACCAGCAAAGGTGGGCAGCATCTCATTTGGTTCAAACTGACAAAAAATTCAAATTATATGCAGTGGACACATAAGGGAGAAAGCAGAGTCAGGTTTAGAAGAGGCGATGGGAACAGTGGTCCCAATGGGGAGACGTGCAGGGGACCTGGAGCAGTGATCAGGCAGTGTGGCTCAGAGCAGTGCTGTGCAGCACAACCAGGAACAGGCCAGGAGGGTGAAGGGGAAGAGAGGGCTGAAAGACAGCTCAACTTCTTGACAGCTTTGAATGCTAAAGAATAGATTTTATTATTTGGGGACCCAAAGCAATCTAGGCAGAGTAACAACCCAGTGAGATGCTGCTTTTAAAAATGACACTGAGAATGTGGATGGATCAACAAAGAGACTGTACTGTGCCAGGGTAAATTGTAAAGAGGTCTAAATTTGGATTGTGCCAGCGTGAATAAAAAGCAGGCAGGAGAGTGGAGCACTGCATAGCAATAATCAACAGCATTCAGTAACATGTATGGGAAGGCGACAGTATGAAGGGCCCCAATTTAATGAGTATGAATTATGTGCTAGGGACTTTGTTAAGCACTTCCTTGCCTTCGTCATTTAATATCCACAACAGTCCTCATAATGTGGATTGTATTATCCAAATTTAATAGATAAAGAGAATCCAGACTTAGGAAGATTGCATAAGGTGACTGTTACAGATGGATTTAAATTTAAATTCAGGTTTATCTAGAAAGGGATGCACTCCATCTTAATATGTGCTTGGCATTGTTCAATTTGTCTGCGCTTTATCAGTGAACAAAACAAAGATTCTTGCCCTCATGGAGCTTAGAGTAAGGGTGGAAGGACAGTAAACAATGAATAAAATTATGAGTTATAAAACAGGAAAAAAGAGATTAATAGAAGTCAGGGGCAAATGGAGGCAGAGTGGGGAAGTATCGGGGAATTAAGACTACAGTTTGGGCTGTGAGTACTTGGAAAGCGGTACAAAGGGAAGGAAGTGATGAGATAAGGCTTCTGTTTTCATTATTTCAGGTTTTGAAATACCATGTGCCTCAATGTGAAAAATATCCCATAGGCAATAAGAGATGATTCAGCTCCAAAGAAGGGTCCAGCTTGCGACCTACATTTGGGAGACAGCAGCATACAGTAGGCCGTTGAGGCTCAAGGGACTAAAGGAGTTCATCCTCCTAGCAGCCTTGCAGAGAGCTCTTCACGACTATTCCAGGAAACTAAGAATTACACCAGACCATGAGCTCAAAAGGTCAGGAGTTGCCCCTGAGAGCAGGAACCTGAACCAGAAGCAAGTGCTGTGAAGCAGGGCACAACTTTTTTCTTACACTTACTTGGGAATTACAGCTGGAAAGAACCAGAGAGTCCACTAGCATTTACTACTTTTTTAAAACCATGTTTCAGTTTTGGACTTTCTTTTTCCAGTTAACAAAATAGAGATTTATTTTTTAAAAACGTTTTTGAGAAATTGGTATTTCTTTATGAGGTTCTTACACATTTTTTGTTTGAAAGTGGAAAGTGATATACTTTAGGAGAAAGTATATTAGAGATCTGAATCCCTACTTGAGAGCAGGCATCAAAGTACCACAAACCTTGAGTGGTACACAAACTATCTTCATCTAGGGCGAAAAACTACCCTAACATTATGTTTTGCACTTTATATTCATTAAATAGGAGTGTGCCTAGGGTAAAGTCAAAATAGGCACAATTTTACAATTTGAAAAGCCACCAGCTGTTTTCCCAGGGCTACCTCGACTACTCGGAATTACTCTCATTAATAAAACACTTGCCTGCTCTAAACCCCATCCCTTCGGATCGTGTTCCTTAGCATTCAAAACCGCTTAACCCCAGGATGCCCCAATTGCCCATATTTCAACCTGTTTCACTTTTAAGACAAAGCATTGTCAGGATCAGTGTCTAAAGGAAGATCTTGCCAGGCAAGAAGAAAATTCTATTCTTTCAAGTGGCTGCTTGAACCCGCTCCCCTCGGTGCCTACATTTATGCGTTGCTACAACTGCAGCTGCAGCCCTGTCCCCCGTCGCATGAAGGAAACTGGCGGGTTAGGAAGAATAAGCCAGCGCTCTAGGCGGACAGGGTGGATGTGAGGTGCCAAAACTAACGACAGACACATTGATTCCACAGTCCATTTAAGTCACTCTGATGGGCAAATCACTACTCCAGGTCTCCCGAAAAAGCTTTTTCTTTTTTTGGAGGGTGGGGCCGGGAATCGAACACGAGACCTCGTGCTTGCCCCGCAGGCGCCGTGCCACTGAGCTATATCCCCGGTCCTTCAAAAAATCTTCTTCGTCTTCGCAGCAGTCAATTTATTTTCCGCACGAACGCCCTAAACACCACAACCCAAATCCCAACCTTGTACCCTCAATCCTCTCAGAAGCAAGCCGGCCGCAAACGCCTCCGAAAGGCCAGCGGACGTCGCGGTCCCGCCCCGCGGGGGGCAGGGCCTCGGACCTCTCCGCCTTTGAATGGAGGCGTAAACCGTAGGTTCGGCCTGCCAGAGCGGAGGAAGTCCGGCCGGTGCCCCGGAAGCAGTCGCTGCAACTTCCGGGTGGTGCTTGTATGCCTGGTGCGGGAGCCAAGGTACCCAAAGACTGCTTGAAGTAGTGGGTGCACCAACATGTCCCGTGGTTCCAGCGCTGGGTTTGACCGCCACATTACCATTTTTTCGCCCGAGGGTCGGCTCTACCAAGTAGGTGAGTGAACCGGGTCCGTCTGTGGTCCACCCGAATTGCTCTGTCATGGTTCGGCCTGGAGCAAGCAGACGCGGCCCGAGTTTAGCCTGGGTCTACAGCAGGGCCAGATCCAGGAAGGGAGAAGGGTCGAGGCTGGGTTGAGCCCCGTGGTGCGCCCGCCCCTGTTTGGAAGCAGGTTTCGGGGGCCCAAAAGCTGCAAGCCTGGCTGTACTCAAGGCGAGCGCCGCACCGGCTGGACACAATGGAGAGTTAAGGGAGGTAGAACTGTGATCCTGCCTCTGGCTTCCTGGGGGCCCTTCAGTTCCTTTTTGTCCTGGGTAGGCCCAGCGCCTTCTTTAAAGACTAAATGGTTCCTTAACCTCCAGTAAGGTGCCTCCTTGCTGCATTTCTTTGTCTGCAGCATGGACATCTTGACTTACGCTTAACTCCACACCAGCACTCAGAGCCTCTGTGTCAGGCACTGTGCTGGTTCTAGGGAGTACAAAGATAAAGACTCCCTCTCCCCTACTGAAGCCCAGGGCTTATAAGGAGTGACAGATACATAACAAAACATAGAAAAAGTGCCAATTTACAAGTGTCTACGGGGTCCAGGACATCTTTGGAAAACTGGTAGAATGAGTGGCTCTCAGTTATAGAGCTGCTCTTGAAACTCCATTCCTCATTTAACCCCCTGTGAAGCTGTTGGAGTACTCTTATCTTTCAAAAGCTAGTTCTGAATTGTAGCCGCGGTACAGTGTACTAGCTGTTTACTGTAGAACAGCTATAGTGGAAATAAACCTAAACTAGTTAACAATTATTCAGTAAAACATACTTGGTTGAATTGAAATAGTAAACTTTAGGTTGTGGTTATAAGCCAGACTTTGACCTCTTGCCAGAGAATTTAGTGCCAGAAGAGCCTGATGTAAGCTTGGGGTAGTGGTGCACACCTGTGAGCCCAGTGCTCAGGAAACTGAGGCAGAAGGATCACAAATTTGAGGCCAGCCTGGGCTGCATAACAGGACCCTGTCCGAAAAAAAGGGGGGGGGACCTGATTTACATCTGGTCCATGATAATTTTTCTTTTTTAAGTAAGTTTAGTACCTCTATGTCTTTGCAAACAGTAATATAATCATCTTGTTTGGAAATGTAGAGAATTGGTCTACAAATGAAGTTCTATTCACCTGTAAAATTTAAAAATAAGCTTAAAAATGACTTGTAATGAAACTGATCCACTGTATTACTATGTACTGGGTATAATGTGGCAAGGAACAACATCATGTTAAGTCCTTGAGTAACCCTTTTAACTTCAGTTGAACAATATAACTGTGTCCTCAAGGATTTTTCATTTGTAGTGTTTTATTCCTGAGTTTTAAAGGTCTTTTCTATATTGGACTACTGCTTTGACTGTTCTGTTTTGTGGTTGTTAATTTGTGAACAGAAAAAGGACCCATTTGACCTATACCTTGCTTCTATTTAGTGTACTATGGATTCAAGCCATAAAGCATAGTCTTTAATGGTTCCCAGATTTGGTGAATAGAAAGGTTAAGTACAGTGTCATTTTAATAGGATTTGAAAAAGAACATAGTTCAAAACAACTTTAATATTTAGAATGATTTTAATTTCTGCCTTGTTGAATAACACACTCCCTCTGCTATTCAGAGGATTAATTAGACATTGTCAAGAAAAAGAAAGTGAAAGAACAGTTAGGATGAGCAAGCAGTATAGTGAAGCGTTCAGGCCCTGGAGCCATACCTGGATTCAGATCCCTGCTCTGCTTGAAAGCCCACCTGGGCAAATTAGGTGACCTTTGCCTTAGTTTTTGTTTTCAAAATTGGGCTAGTAATTCCTTCTTATGAGGTTGTTTGAGGATAAAATAAGGGAATGTATATAGAGTGCTTAGTGTATGATTGCCACATACTAAGTACTTAGTGTTGTTAGTTGCCTGTTTAATTCTTTAGCTTTGCGTGTGCATGTGTGTCTGTGTGTGTGTTTTAAAGAAGGAGGTCTATAGACATGGAATATATTCCTTTCTTTGGGTCTATCCGTTCTTAGTTCTCCAGTGAAATGTATATACATACATGTAATATTGTAAATGCTGTTTATTAGTTTATAAAACTAATAATCTTTAAAATCTTTAGAATCCTTCCAAGACAAAGTAAAAATTGTAAAGTGTTAAGTTATTGACATTGACAACTAAAAAAAATATAAAAGTGGGATTATGGCAAGGAAAGAAAAGATTATGGAAAGAAATGTTCGTTGTCTTCCATAGTTGGAACTCAAAGGGTAAATGTTGGAGTTGGGGATGAAACTTAGTAATAGAGTTCTTACTTTGCATGCCCAAGGACCTGGGTTCCCCAGCACATACATACACACATACATACATATATGTAGTTACAATGGTAACCACAATCATAAACCTAATGTTGACAGTGTTTGCTCCTAAGAAGCAGGGAGATTTTTTTAATATTATACCCTGTGATGACTATTAGATTTTTTTAAACTTGTGTATAAGTTGTATGTGTGCACATGTATGTATTGAAAATTATAGAGCACCTGGGTTTGAAATTTCATTTCAGGGACGGGGATGTAGCTCAGTAGTGGAGCTCTCACCTAGCACATGTGAAGGTCTGGGTTCATTCTCCAGCGCTTGCGGAGTAGTTAATTTTAGGGCACCTAGTTTATATCTTGTAACATCATGTTATATACCTTAAATATACATAACTTTTTTTTTTTTTTTTAAATCTAGTTTCAGGAATTCCTCGAGTTACCAGTGGATAAACTGAGGTTATAGTGGACCAAATTAAACCTAACTACTTTTAAGCCTCCTACCTGCTGATCCTTTGCTGGGCAAGTCTGACAAAGGAGAAGAGGATCATTCACTTGGATTTGCCTGCCAGGTGGATGTGTAGACAAGTCTCACAATGTAGTTTAGGCTGACTTGAAACTCACTGTGTAACCCAGGCTGGCCTCCAACTCACAGCAGTCCTCCTGCCTCAGCCTCCCTAGTGGTAGGATTACAGGTGTGTGCCAATATATCTGGCTGCCTAGTTTCTTCTAAGAAGGGAGCATGATAGGGAGCTCAGAAGAAATGGACTGATAAGGATAGACAGATTAGAAAGGACAGCTTCTAAATAAAATATAGAAGTAGCATTGTGTGTTGAAATTAGATTTCCTGGGTTAGAGTCCTAGCTACATACCAACTATCAAAACATTTTGCATTTGTAAAATAGAGATGATCCCACCTAGCGTATAGCACTTAGAACAGTGCCAAGCATATAGTAAGCACTCAGATGTTTATCTTTTCTTTTTTCCCCCAGTACTAGGAATTGAATCCAGGGCCTTTGTACTGAGCTGCATCTCCAGCCCTTTTTTTTTTTTTTTTTTTTTTTGTGGGTACCGGGCGTTGACCTCAGGACCTCGCGCGCCAGCAGGCGCCTGTGCCGCTGAGCGATATCACCGGCCCCTTTTTCCTTTGTATGTGGGTTCCGGGAGTTGAACTCGGGCCTTTGCGCTTGCCAGGCAGGCGCTTACGCCGCTGAGCCATCTCACTGGCCCCCTTTTCATTTTTTATTTTGAGACAAGGTCTTGCAAAGTTGCCCAGGCTGGGGTTGAACTTGTGATCCTCGTGCCTCAGCCTCCCAGAGCGCTGAGGTCACAGGTGTGTGCCACCATGCACAACTGCACTTTGGTGTTTCTGTAAGTGATGCTGTCAGAAGAAACAAGTGGCTGATGTAAAAGAAGTCAAGTTTCATAAATAAATGAACTAAGAAGTGCAGTCATATGTCACTTAACAATGGGGATACAGTCAGAAAAGCCTGATCTCATTGTGCAACCATCCTAGAGCACACGTGCACAGACTAAGATGGCTTCCACATCTCTGGGTGACACAATCTTAGGGGACCACAGTTGTTTATTTGGTCCATCACACGCCGTTCATTGGAGACTGAAATGTTACACAGTGCATGACTGTATTTGCCATTTGCCTGTGTGTGTGTGTGTGTGTGTGTGTGACTCAGGATTGAACCCAGGATCTCAATAAGTTACCCAGACTGGCCTTGAATTTGTAATCCTACTGCCTCAGCCCCCTGAGCCTCTGGGATTATAGGCATGGGCCACCACCTGGCTCCAGTTGCCTCCTTTGTAATTGAAAAAAAATAATTCTTATTTTAAAGCAGTGTTTCACACCCCAAACTTTTCATGTCCTTCTTGAATCTGATTTGAAATTAAATGTGTATATATAAATACATATATAGTTAAGATGAAAAAATGGTGGAATCAAACACCGGTCTATTTTCAAACCTGTTTTGCCAGTGCCAAGATTTCTAATGCTCCCACTTCCTGGAGGATCACTGCTTTAAAAAGTAAAATACTGCGAAACACTATGAAATGAGACACATACTTCCCTATTAAGTAGAGAAAGACAGTCAGCAGTTCTGTCTGAAGCAGTAAGTTTTTTTTTTTTTTTAATTTTTAAAGAGAAAAAAATAGAACAAAATTTCATAACAACATAGTAGGAGGGTAACAATGGTTAATACATTGTGTATTGTTATCTTTAAATTAGTTACTCAGAGTACAAGATATTGGCATTCACTTGTCCAAACAATATAAGCACAAACCTTTCTTTTCAATGAACTAAGAGAAATTAGTAGTATATCTATCTTTACTATCTTATGTGTATATATATGTTTGTTTGTTTTTTTTTGCTTTTCCCTTCCTTCTTTTCTCCATTCTACCAACCCAATTTCTCTTTCCTTTTGAACAGTTTCTTCCCGTTTTACAATATCTATTGTATATTTTAGATCTTATTTACTCTTTCAGCTTCTCACACTAGGGAGACAGTACGATGTTTACACATGTGTGTCTGGTTTGTTTCACTTATGAGTATGGTCTTGAGTTGCATCCATTTACCTATAAAAGTCTCTAGTTTGTCCTTCTTTATGGCTGAGTAATACTCCATTGTATAAAAATACCACATGTTTTTTGACGTGGCGTTGGGTTTGATGTGGCATTTTGATGTGCCTATCCTCAGTTGATGGGCATTTGGGTTGTTTCCAAGATCTAGCTATTACAGATTGTGCTGCTATAAACATAGGTGCACGTATATCGCTGTGGTATGTTTTTAATTCTTCTGGGAAGATACCCAGAAGGGGAATAACTGGGTCAAATGGGACCTCCAGTCCTAGATTTTTGAGGAATCTCCACACTGATTTCCACAGTGGTTGTACCAGTCTACACTCCCACCAACAGTGGAGAAGCGTTCCTTTTTCTCCACAGCCCCGCCAGCATTTGTTATTGGTTGATTTCTCTCTTTTTTTTGTTTTGTGGTTACCGGGGGTCGAACTCAGGACCTTGTGTGCCAGCAGGCGCCCGTGCCGCTGAGCAATATCACCGGCCCCTGATTTCTTGGTAATAGCCATTCTTTCTGGGGTGAGATGGAATCTCAGTGTTGTTTTAATTTGCATCTCTCAAATGACCAGTGATGTTGAACATTTTTTCATATATTTATTTGCTGTTTGTATTTCTTCATCTGAGAAGTGTGCATTCATCTCAGAAGGCCATTTTTGGATTGGGTCTTTAAATTTGGGAGGTCTGATTTTTTTTTTTTTTTAGTTTTTTATATGTTCTCGATAGTAATCCTTTGTCTGAGGAACAGCTGGCAAACATTTTTTCCCACACTGTGGGTTGTCTCTTCACTCTGTTGGTGGTTTCTCTTGCTGTGCAAAAGCTTTTTAATAAGATGAGATCCCAGTTGTTGATTCTTTGAGATAGTTCCTGTGCGATCGGGGTTTTATTCATAAAGTCTTTGCCTACACCAATGTCTTCAAGAGTTTTACCTATTCTATCTTCCAGCAGATTTAATGTTTCTGTTTTAATATTTAGATCTTGATCCATTTCAAATTTAATTTAGTACACGGTGAAAGACATGGGTCTAATTTTAATTTTTGGCATGTGCAGAGCCAGTTTTTCCAGCACCATTTATTAAAGAAGCTATCTTTCTTTCTTTTTTTTTTTTTTTTTTTTTTTTTTTGTGGGTACCAGGGGTCGAACTCAGGACCTCGCGCTTGCCAGGCAGGCACTTATGCTGCTGAGCTATCTCACCAGCCCTAAAGAGGCTATCTTTCTTCCAGTGAATGTGTTTGGCACCTTTGTCAAAGATAAGGTGGCTTAGTATGTCTGAAGTTGCTTCTTCATCTTCTAATCTATTCCATTGATTGAAGCAGTAAGATTTAAGAAATCTTAACAGAAAATTTTTAGCCACATAGCATTGAACTCACCCTGGTAAAACATCTTTTTTTAATAACCAAACTTTATAGAATATAAATCTCTCAATTCATTCTTATTTTTCCAGCTCATGTTTATTTGGAGAGGGGATCATATGTATATCCCAAAACTCATTACAGCGTTTTAAACAAAATTATGGCTGGGAAAAGTCTTGAGCTGTGTTCCTAGTAGAACCTCAGAATCGCACGTAGGTGCTTGGTAATGCTGAGTGTCTGTGGAGGGCCTGCATCTCTGTGGTTGCCAGCCTCATAGTCAGAGCTGCTGGCACTGTGAGCCATTGTTTGATACTGTGTGCTTGTCCTGAACTTTCACCATAGTACCTTTTGTGTTTAACCTTTTTTTTCCTAGTGTTATATACAGTAAATTAATTCCAGAAAAAGTTGGGAAAGCGCTGGGGAAGATTGCAGGGAAAGTGGCAAAATGAGTAAGAGATTACTGCTGGAAAAACATCTCCATAAATAAGACAGCAAGCTGGGTGGTAGCACAGGCCTGTAATCCTAGCACTCTGGGAGGCTGAGGCAGGAGGATCACAAGTTCAAGACCAGCCTGGGTAATAATACTGTTATTCAGGATAAGCACTACTGGAAAAGATTTATAGAGCAGAGGAGTTTATTTTCAGACATGTCTAAAGGAGAAATAGGTATTTGCAAGTATGGACCCAGAGCTAGATATGACAGAATTAGTAGTGATTATATAGGTGACGGCTAAATCCATGATACGGAGTAAAAGTTTCCAGGGTTAAGAAGTGCTAGAATCCTGGAGAATACCGGTATTTAAGTAGATGGTTGAGGAGATGGAAGCAGTGAGGGGAATATCAGAGAAGTAAAAGAGGAATAGTTGGAATGATATTCTTAACTAACAATTTTAAGTAAAAAATACAGCTTCTCAAATGCTTTACAGCCGCAGTGACTGTATGAGGAACATTGCCATCAACACAGAACTTCCTGCAGGATAGCATTAGTGTAAAGAGAGGAGGAGGACTCCCTTAATCCTAGCGAATTCACAGGTGCAGTCTCTGTTGAGAAGCATTTTTCATATGCAAAATGTTTTTTATTTTTGTTTGACAAAATATTGTTATTAGGAGCTTCTTTTTGTGACTTTCTCTTTTGGATTAGTTAAGCAATAAGCAGATATTCATTTAGCCCTGGCGTGGCAGACACAGAACACAGTGCCAGCAAGTGAAAAGGCCAGGTGAGATCCACGGGGGTGGGGGGGAGTAGGTTTGGGGCAAAGTATGAACACTTGCTCAGCCCTCTGCAATTTTTGCTCTGTAGGACAGTTAGGAATGAGGGCTGAGTGTTGTCACAAGCCAAGGAATGCTGGCAAAAACAAGCAAATGAAAAACAAAAAACGCCAGAAATTTATTTTCTCCCAGTTCTGGAGAAGTCCAAAATCAGTATTACTGGACTGAAATCAAGATGCTGGACAGGGCTGCCCGCCCTCTGGAGGTTCTAGGACTCAAGTTCCTTCCTGGAAGTTCCGCGTCTAGAGCCTGCATTCCCTGGCTTGTGGCTTCATCATTCTGAACTTCAAGGTTAGCATCTTCAAATATCTATCTGCCTCCCTCTTACAAGGATGGACTTGATTGCAGTTAGGGCCTGCCAAGATAAGCCCCTTACCTCAAGAGTTTTTTGTTGTTATTGTTTTTTGGTACTGGGAATTGAACTGAGGATCTTGCGCTTGCCAGGCAGACGCTGTGTCTCTGAGCCATATCCCCAGCCCTCGAGAGTCTTAATTCAGTTACCACTGAAGTCCTCCTTTCCCCTTTTTGCCGTATAAGGTAACCTAGGCTCTGGGGATTAGGACATGGATATCTTTTGGGAGGCCATTTTCCAGTCTGCTACATGGTGTATAAAATTGTTGGTTTGTTGTTGTCGTTGTTGTTGTTTTGGGTATTTGGGTTTGTTGTTGTGGGTACCAGGAGTCGAACTCAGGACCTCCCACTTGCCAGCAGGCGCATGTGCCACTGAGCAATATCACTGGCCCTTTTTTTCCTTTATGTGGGTACCGGGAGTTGAACTCAGGACCTCGCGCTTGCCAGGCAGGTGCTTATGCTGCTGAGCTATCTCACCGGCCCTTGTTGTTTTAAAAAAAAACAAAAAACAATTTTTCACTTTGTTGTTTGATTCTGGTCTTAATTTCTTCTAATTTGTGTTTACTTTGTTCTTTTCTAGCTCTTTAAGAGGAGAGATTTGATTTGGCTCACATTTTTGTAGCTTCTGAAGTTGGAAATTTAGGTAATTGATTTTAGACTTTTCCTAATTAACATGTTCCCCCTGGTTTGTACCACTGGTGATACAGGTGGTACAGTCATGCATGGGATAGTAATGCATGTACCACCAGTGCTACAAGCTGTCCGGCAGCGAGGTGTACGAATTACAGCCCCATCGTGAACATGTTAAAGGAATTAAGGCTACATAAAAATTACTACGGGAGCCAGGGTTAGTGGTATACACCTATAATCCCAGCATTTGGGAGGCTGAGGCAGGAGGATTATGAGTTTGAGGACAACATAGTAAAACCCTGCCTCAGAAAACAAAACCAACAACAAAAAAACCACCTTGGGTTGTTGGAAGTGGTGTAGAACTGAGTTTCTTGCTGGCTGTTGTCAGGCAGCCACTTACTTTATCAAGTGTACAAGGGGATCTCTACAGTGAGTTTGCTAGCAAGAGCATGTCTGCGAGCTAGAATGAGTCTTCTGTGTTACCAGGAAAGTAGTGTTCTGTCACCTCTGCGATATGCTGTTTGCTAGGACAGGCTGTAGGTCCTCCCACATTCAAGGGGAGGGAATTGCACAAAGGCGTGGATACCAGGAGGCGGGGATGGGGGGGCAGCACCTTAGAGTCTGTGTAGCACAGCAGTAAAATTCTAAACACCATTGTAGCTACATCCTACAAATTTTGATATGTATTTATATCTCAGTAAAAAAATTCCAAGTTTGCCCTTTAGATTAAGGATTTCAGTGCTTAAAAATGTACTGAGACCTGTTTTATAGCCTAGTATACCATCTGTGTTGGTAAATGTGCTGTGTGCACTTGAGAGGAATATGTGTTTTCAGTGTTGCCTGTGACTTCCAGAGAATAGGTATCAACTGGGTCAAGCTTGGCGGATAGTGTGGCTCAGGTCTTGTAAGATCCTCCGCCCCTTATAACAGTGGCTGAGTGGCAGTGTTAAATCTCCATCTGTGTGGAATTGGCCGATTCTTTCAATTTTGTTAGTTTTTCTTTCATGTATTTTGAGGCTCTTTTAAGGTATATGTATGTGTGTGTATATATATATATTTGTGATTGTTATGTCTTCTTGATGAATCGATCCTTTTATCATTACCAGTTGTCCTTATCTCTGTTAATACTGTGACTTGCAGTCTGCTCCCCCATTCCCACCCCTTTTGGGCTTTTCCTTACAGTATTTAGAACATTTGTAGCCATTATTTCTTCAGAGGCTTTCTGTTTTGTTTTTGCCTCATTTCCTCCTCTCTATACAGGACACCAGTTACACATATATTACACATTTTGATGTTAACTCACAGATTCATTGTTTCAGTCTTATTTTCTCTCTCAAGATTGAATAGTTTGATTCACTTTCATTGTCACTTTGCTTTTATCTTCATTCTGCAGTAAAATCCATTTGGTGAATTTTTATATTTTAGATATTTTATTTTTCAGTTCTGTAATTTCTGCTTGGTTTTTTTGTACTTTCTCTGATGAGATTTCCTGTCTTGCTTCATTTTGAGACTTTTTCCATCTTGTCATTAGGATAGTTATAGTATTTTTAAATCCTTCTCTGTTAATAAGATGTCTGTGTCATCTCAGTGTTATACTTCTTTTTTTAATATGCGGGTACTGGGAGTCGAACTCAGGACCTCACGGTTGCCAGGCAGGCGCTTATGCCGCTCAGCTGTATCACTGGCCCAAAGGTTGTACTTTTGAGAATGGATCAATACTTGTTTTAGTTTGGCTTTGGACTTTTGTTTGATTTTTTTTTGGGCAAAAGTAATAATAATAACCATTTATTAATGTAGATTCAGAACACTTGTTTGCTCAGGTTTTGATACTGCTTTATATGTTTTCTGCCTGTGAAACAATCCTTATTATGTTATCAACCAAAAATTTCAACTGATAACAGAGTTATTTATTCACTTGTCAAACACACAGTTGAAAATCTTGGGTGGGGGAATACATCAGAGGCATATATACAATTATAGAAGTTCTTATTTTGGTTTGGTTTGATTTGTTTTCTTTTTTGCTGTGTTGAGTAGTTCTAGATTTTATCCTGGACATTTGTGGATGTTATGTTGTGAAGTGTCTGGATTCTGTTGTATTTCCCTGAAGAATGTTGATATTTTGTTTTTTTTGTTTTGTTTTGTTTTGTTTTGTTGTAGTAGGCAGTTGATTTGGTTAATTTCAAGCCACAGAGTCTGTCTCTTGCTTGGCATCTCACATCTCGCTGTAGTTCTTTTATCCTTTGCTAGGGTGCTCTGCTACCTTGGACACATGTGGCTATGGATTTAGCCAGAGATTTGAGTGATGCTTGTAAGTAGAAGTTAGGGGCACCCCACACCGGCACTGTTCTTTTCTTCCTCATTTTTGAGCAGCCGTGGTTATCCCAAATATTCTCTAGTTCTTCAGGCCAAAAAGACTGAGGTGGAGTTTAGCACTGACTGCTGTCAGGCTGTGTGAGCCATGAAAGTGGGAAGTCTGCCCCATGCAGTCCTGTCTCCCAGGTATTGGCTTTACCTGTGGAATCTGACTCTTTGGTGTCTTTAAGTAGTTGCTTTGCCTAGAGTTTGTAGGTTGTTTTGATTTTGGTTTTTTGAGATGGGGTCTTGCTTTGTTGCCCAGGCTGGTCTGAAACTGTGGGCTCAAGCAGTCCCTCCCGTCCCTGTCCCAGTCCCCATCCCCGTCCTCAGCCTCCTAAGTAGCGGGCTGGGACTATAGGCCTGTGCCATTGTGCCTGGATGGGGTTATAGTTTTTAAATTTGTAAAGGTTTTTTTCTGGTAAGAGCTTTATTAACTATATCAGAATTGAGAAGCAATTTAAAAATTGTGTTTTAGAAGTTAACTTGTGACACAGTAGGGTGGAAAAAATTAGGTTTTATAATTAGCCATTTAAATTTAAGCTGGATATGCTTTTTTTGAAGGTGAATTTTGTAGAATCTTTTTGTCCTGTTCTTTTGTTCTCTTTAATATATAGCCATTTTGAAATACTTGATTTAAAAATTCTTATTACAGTTCTTTTTTTTTTTTTTTCTTTTTTTTCCGAGACAGGGTCTCTCTACGTAGTTCTGGCCAGCCTTAAACTCACAGTGTAGCCCAGGCTGGCCTCGAACTCGCAGCAATAACTCCTGCCTCAGCTTCCCGAGAGTGCTGGGATTACAGGCGTGTGCCACCACGCCTGGCAAGTTATACAGTTCTTTTTTTTAAAAATGCTTTGGTTTCAGAAGTAGTATCTTCAGCTGGTCCTCATCCCTTGTGGCTTTTTGGACAGATGAGGCCAGTGTTACTCCCCAGAATAACATTCGAAGATGGAATTTTGAAACTATTATGTGTCAATGATGAGGTATAATCAAAACTATAGTGAATGTTTACATTTTTTATAAATTTATTACAGTAAAAGATACACTGCCATTCGTCCCCTCAGAATACTCCTTGCTTTAGACACATCCCATTATTCTTGCCACTTTCTGAAGCAGTTCTGGAAGTCGGCTTTCATGCCTTTTCATGGCTGCTGTGATGTCTTGAGTCAATTCAAAATGTTTGTGGCACCAGGCGTGGTGCACACCTATAATCCCAGCACTTGGGGGAGGCTGAGGCAGGAGGATTGCTGCAAGTTCGAGGCCAGCCTGAACTACATAATGGGACTATGTCTCAAAAAAAAAAAAAAAAGTTTGTGGCAGTTTTTGTCAACTAAAAACATTACAGTGTATCCTCATCCATTTTATTGACTGGATCTGGCACCATGTGCCTTCTGTGTCTTCCCCAAAGTCAAAATGACCATGAAAGGTAAAGGTTGTAAATTGATTCAGAAAATCGAGGCAGCTACAATAGCATAAATGTAGTAAATTTAAAAAAATAAAAATAAAAAAATTATTCACTGTATTTTTTGATCACATCACATAATGATTGGAATTAAGTTTTTCTTTTAAATTATCTTCTGTATTTTCTATATTTTTACAATGGGAAATATTTTTCCTAATTACAAAATACATGTTTTTATATTTAAATTTAAATGCTACAGAAGTAAGTGGCACAGAAAGTTAGTCTTATCTGTAACCTGGCTTCCCCAAAGACAGTTGTCACCTGAACTGTCTGTGCTGCCATTTTGATACCAATACTTTAACCCATGGGTCGGATTTAGGTCAGCTAGAAGAACACAAGCTGGAGTTTGTTATCAGCAAATTAAAGGACTGTATGTTGGAAGTAATGTGAAGCTTACAAAAAGCATTATCCAGAAAAATTCAACTTGATAGACAGAAATCAATGCAGAATAACCTAACAGCAACTAAAACCACATGTGATCAAATTAGTGACCAACAAACAGCTAACAGAAAAATTTTAGAGCAGCTAAATTTGACCTGAGAAAACCAAACATGTTAGAAATAACACCTACGAAACAAATGTTAAAAACAACAAAATAGCCAGTCATGGTGGCACATGCTTGTAATTTCAGCACTCAGGAAGCTGAAGCAGGGAGATCCTGAGTTTGAGGCTGACCTGAGCTATATAGCAAGGTCCAGGCAGCCTCGACTATGTAGCAAGACTGTCTTAAAAAAAGAAAAAAAGAGGGCCGGTGAGATGGCTCAGCGGCGTAAGCGCCTGCCTTGCAAGCGCGAGGGCCCGAGTTCGACTCCCGGAACCCACATACGAAAAAGGGGCCGGTGATATCGCTCAGTGGCACGGGTGCCTGTTGGCGCGCGAGGTCCTGAGGTCGTCCCCCTGGTACCCACAAAAAAAAAAAAAAAAAAAAGAACATATTGATATAGTCTTGCTGTTATCAAAATTAATAAACTTTATTGAGAATTTGGCACTTGCCTAATGAAAATGGAAAGAAATAGAGTTGGTTTAACTATGATTTATTATTACCATTTCTATTATTTTTGTGTTACATGTCTTAGGGCAGAATTCCATGTTAGTTTGACCTCATTCTTTTTAATGACTAATTCTTATTCCACTGAATGAATCTATAATAAATTATTCCACCTTTTAAAAAACCTATTTTGTTTTACAGAATATGCTTTTAAGGCTATTAACCAGGGCGGCCTTACATCAGTAGCTGTCAGGGGGAAAGACTGTGCAGTAATTGTCACACAGAAGAAAGTACCCGTAAGTAACACTGCCCAAATAATTATTACACAATATATTGCATGAGTTTATCGTGTGTTTGTTCAAAGGTACATTTATTCCTGCTTTGACTCTGCTTTCCTATTAGTCATTCAAGAAGTATTTATTGACATTAATATATGGTTTAGCTGAGCAGACAGAAGTAACAATTTAAACTTTGTGGCATAATTATAACAAGCACAATGGGATTTCTAAGTTTGTTTCTTCTGGGACCTTGAGACAAGTTGGGTAAGCGCATTGGAAACATAGGTAGAAAAAGAAACTAGAGTCTTCCTCCAAACTCCTCCCCTTTTAAAATTGGTTTTGGGCCGGTGAGATGGCTCAGCGGCGTAAGTGCCTGCCTGGCAAGCGCGAGGGCCCGAGTTCGACTCCCGGAACCCATGTACGAAAAAAGGGCCGGTGATATCGCTCAGCGGCACGGGCGCCTGCTGGCCCGCGAGGTCCTGAGGTCGACCCCCAGTACCCACAAAAAAAAAAAAAAAAATTGGTTTTAACTGTAAAATGAACGTAAGACTTTATATGTCCATTTATCCCCATTATATATGCTAATTGTTATAGTTCCATACTATTGTTCTTTTATAGCTGCCCAGAGACCTGTGAGGTATTTTAATTTTTGATTTGTTCATTAGGATAAATTATTGGATTCCAGTACAGTGACTCACTTATTCAAGATAACTGAAAACATTGGCTGTGTGATGACTGGAATGACAGGTAATCTGCTAGATGTCTATTTAGGTACACAGTTCTTATGTTGTTTTCTTCAAATAATTTTTGAGTTATATATTAATTTTAAAGCTCCTTTTAGTGCCTTATGAGTACATGTGCAGTCTTCCGAGGCTGGTACCAATATTTTAAGAGTATTGTGAGCTTTTAAAATCACAAGTATAATGGAGTTAGATCTCCATGCAACCACTGTAGAAACTGAGCTGAGTCCCTTCTTATAGATGCTGTATTTTAGATATGGTTAGTAAAGGGGACCCAAGTCATTATATCTCACTCAAATCTGGTATCATGACACTGGTTAAAAGTGAGTGACAAATATTATAAAAATTACTTTGGTTTTCTATTTTCTGAGATCAAGGGAAAATTCAAGCCTAAAAACAAAAATCAAGCAAGATTATTCTCTCCTACAAGCTTGTTCTCTTGGGAGTTCCTAGACACTTGTAGAAACTGTTTTGACTGCTACTGGTAGTGAAGGGCTCAATATAAAAGGCAATATGGTATTGGGAGCTGCTTCTTAAATTTTTCCTTTCTTATGAACTTGTTGCTGAGTTACTCAGAGGAAAAAGCCATAATGGAGCCCTTCTCCTTTCCTTCACTCATCTGGAGAGATAAAGATAGAGATCTATATGGTGGGAAGGTTATCTGGCTTTCAGGTTCGTTCTTCTAAGGAGCTCAACATTCATTCATTCATTCATTCATTCATTCATTCATTTATTTGTGTTAAAGCCGACAGCAGATCCCAGGTACAGAGGGCGCGCTATGAGGCAGCTAATTGGAAATACAAGTATGGCTATGAGATTCCTGTGGACATGCTGTGTAAAAGAATTGCTGATATTTCTCAAGTTTACACACAGAATGCTGAAATGAGGCCACTTGGTTGTTGTAAGTATGCTACAAAATCTCCCAAATAATCGATGAGTTATAATTTTTTTAGAGACATATAAAAACGTGTAAAAAACACTTGGATTCTGAACATGTGTTTTGGAAAGTATGTAAGATGAGAAAATCTTTATAATAAATCAGTGCTGAAGGGTAAGTCTTACAACAATATTTTGGACAGTGTCTTTGTATGTGTGATACTGGGAATTGAACCCAGGGTCTTCTCACTAAGCTACATCCCCAGCTGTCCTCCCACCCATCTTTTTGAGACAGCATCTCTCTAAGTTGGCCCGGGCTGAACTCCAACTTTTGATCTTCCTGCCTCAGCCTCCCAGAGTGCTGAGATTACAGGCATGCACCACCATCCCTGGCTTGGACGTTATCTTTAAGCTTTGCATGGTACTATTAGATGTCTATCAAAATATTTCTGTTTGGGATATGTGATTTGAAAGATTGAAGTCTTTTATTATTAGGCTGTTGTAAGGGCTTATTAATCAGAAACTGAGGGGCTCAGAAAACTTTTTTTTTTTTTTTTTTGAGAAAAAGTATCATTAAGTTGCCCAGGCTGGCTTTGAACTTGTGCTCTCCTGCCTCAGCCTTCTGAATACCTGCCATTATAGCTGTGCATCACCACACCTGGCCAGTCATCAAATTTTACCTCAGAATATCTCTTGCTTCTCCATCTGCTCTGTCACTTTTTCATTGTTTATTGACTTTACTGCCTAGTTTGCCCATTTCTTCTCTCCCTTCTCAGTCTTCCTAGTTCAGTATTCCTTCATGAGTTATTCTAAAAGCAAATTGTGATTGTTGCTCCCTTGTTAAAAAAAAAAAAAAAAAAGATTCCTCATTGGCTGTCGGGTAAATCCCAAACTCCCTAAAATGATGTAACTGCTCCGTGGCAGAGGAAAGCTGCTAACCCCTTGTCAGCCAGGAAGCAGAACACAGAGAAGAGCCCAGGAGGCAGGCTAGGGAGCAGCTACACCCCTCAAGGTCACGCCCCCCATCCCAGCCCCTCCCCCAACACCATCCAGACGCGCACAGAAGTGCGCTTTACCGATTTTTCCTAGGTGTCTCTCAAGACAGTCAAGCTGACAGTCAAGATTAATCATCACAGCGTCCTTGTGGTCTGTGAAATCATGCTCATCTTGCCAGTCCCTGAAGTAAAAAAATATTTGTAGGCCAGGACTGGTGGTGTGTGTCTGTAATCCCAGCACTCTGCAGTGCTGAGGCAAGAGGATTGCAAGTTAGAGCCCAGGCTGGGCAACTTAGCAGATTAGTGAAACCCTCTCTCAAAATTTCACAAAAGCTGGGAGCAAGACGGTGGCTGGGCTGGGTCTGTAGCTCATTGTGAAGGCCCTGGGTTCAATCCTCAGTACCACCAAAAAAAATTGTTTTTTTCCCCAAGCAGTAAATGGGTTATTTCTTTTGTGTTGACCTTTTATTTTGTACATATCAGTTATAAAATGTAAAGAAAATTACAGGGTGACCTAACATTCTAATAAGGCAGATGCTGATAAATGTCATGGTGTTAATAACATGAAGTTGAAAATTCCTCACTAGTAGATGCTCTAAAACATCTATACATATGAATAAAGTGGTCAGCTAGTACTGAATCTCACAGTGGGAACCAAGATTCAAGGGCTGAGGATGTAGCTCAGTGGTAGAGCACTTGCCTAGCTTGTGTGAGGCCCTGGCTTTGATCCCCAGCACCTACTCCCTACATCCCCAAAAAAGTTCAGATCTAGAGCATAAGTAAGTAGTAGGTAAGCCGTTACTTAAATACTTCATTGTCTGTTCTGTTGAATAGGAAGTTTGATGCTGATGTTTATTTTAATATCCATAATGTGGTAACAGAATTATATGACCCTTAGGCAGTCTCAGTCCCCAGCTAGTGCAGTCCTTCACATCGGCTGCTCCCCTCCACTGCTGAGTCTCTCCCTGGAGGCCTCTGGGGTCGCCAGCAGTCACAGTCACCGTGTGTCCGCAGGTTTGAATCTCCTCCCATGCAGTGAATCCCTCTCAGGGAGAAGGCTCCGCCCCTCCTTCGTTGAAGTTTCTTTTCATTCTCTCCGTGGGCTTCAATTCTCCCTTCAGATCCTTCCTGGGTCCAGGGGACCCACTTCCCTCCTTGTTTTCCTTACGTTGTTATATTCCAGCGTCCGGGCGGCAACTCTCAGAGAGGCTCTTTCTCTGCTCCTCACCACTCCGCCATCTTAGAATTGTAAAGTTACACAGAATTCAGGGTTTAGTTTGTGCTGACTTACGAGAAGGGGAGGTACCAATAGTAGCAAAGATGGACCGCGTAAAGTGACCAGGTAGCTCCTAGGTGAAACAGACTTTGCAGCAGCGTTCCCAAAGAGAGTTACACATTCTCTTTTGGTTTTGTGATACTGGTGATTGAACCCAGGGCCTTTGCCCTGAGCTACATCCCCAGGCCTTTCCTATTTTTTTAATTTAATTTTATCTGTTTATTTACTTGAGACAGGATCTCACTAATGTAGTTCAAGCTGGCCTTGAACTCATTATGTAGCTCATGCCTCACATTTGTGTCAGTCCATGTGAGTGCTGGGATTACAGGTGAGCACCGCCACACCCAGTTTAAGTATTTCCTAAATTTTAAAAAAGACCTTGGTCAAATAAATTTAAGAACTGTTTAATTAAATAGGTTGGTCTACAGTAGAACATTTCAGAGCATTTACTATGCTATTGTTTATTATTTGTCTCCAAAAGAAATAACGAAAATGTTTTCCAAATTTATTTGACCAGGTAACATAAAGGATTAGGATTCCATTAAACATGTACTGGGTATTAGCAAGGATTAGAAGAATTGCAGGGGCTGGTGAGATGGCTCAGCAGTGTAAGCCCCTGCCTGGCAAGCGCAAGGGCCTGAGTTCAACTCCCGGAACCCACATACGAAAAAAGGGCCAGTGATATTGCTCAGCGGCACGGGTGCCTGCTGGCGCGTGAGATCCTGAGGTCGACCCCTGGTACCCACAAAAAAAAAAAAAAAAAAAAAAGAATTGCAAATTATATTTTTGATGTTCAGACTCTTTCTTAAAACTGTGATACATCCTTTTGCAAAGCGGAAATGTATCTGTTACCTAATTTATTTATGGTGATACCCTGTGTTTTATTTATCAGTTTTCTTAAAGCAAACATATCCTAAAATTAATGGCTGAAGTAATGATTAATAACAGTTAATGTGATACTGCCAAGAAAAGCAGTTTTGTTGTGTAAAGCCATAAGCTATTTACTTAGGGTCTTTCTTTGTAGGTATGATTTTAATTGGTATCGATGAAGAACAAGGCCCCCAGGTGTACAAGTGTGACCCTGCAGGCTACTACTGTGGGTTTAAAGCCACTGCAGCAGGTGTGAAACAAACTGAGTCAACCAGCTTCCTTGAAAAAAAAGTGAAGAAGAAATTTGATTGGACGTTTGAACAGACAGTGGAAGTAAGTTAAACCAAAAGGAAATTTTTTTATGCTATATAAAACAGTGAAGATCTTTGCATAACTGGTAGTATTAGACCACCTTTATAGAAAGCCTAATCCTGAGTTACATCACAAGAGCCAAGCTTTTCAGCTTACTGGTAAAATTGATGTCACTCAGCTGACAGGGGAAAATGAAGCCTGCTATATTTACTTAATTCCTATCTTATTTCATAATGTATTCAAAACAGTGTTCAATGAATACATAAAATATAATGGGATGATATAAATAAGAATAGAAAACAAGACCAGGCCTGCAGACTTGTGTGGTTGCTGTGGCCAGGAGACTCATTAGGGTTACGCTTCCTGGTAACAAAAATGAAAAGGTTAAGAGTCAGCAATATTGCTCTTATGGGCCTAAAGGAAAAACAACCACACGCCAGATTCTCATGGAATCATTGTGTCTGGGATGCAAAGGTAGAGCTAAATTACCATTTAATACTTTTATATTTGTTTTTTTTTTTAATTTTTTAATTTTATTTTTTTTTTTTTTTTTTTTTTTTTTTTTTTTTTTTTTTTTGTGGGTACCGGGGGGACGACCTCAGGACCTCGCGCGCCAACAGGCACCCGTGCCGCTGAGCGATATCACCGGCCCCTTTTTCGTATGTGGGATCCGGGAGTCGAACTCGGGCCTTCGCGCTTGCAAGGCAGGCGCTTACGCCACTGAGCCATCTCACCGGCCCCTATTTATTTTTTAAAGACAACAAGTAAACATTCTCATGTATTAACAAACTCAAGCATTAGAGAATGTACAAATACCTTTTGGAGAGAAATATTACTCAGTATAAGATTAAGCCATGTAAAAGCTAGGTATAAATAGAAGACTAAGGAATGAAATAGTCACAGTGAAATTGCATTTTCATACTAGGGAGACAATACGATGTTTACAAATGTGCGTCCGGTTTATTTTGCTTGTGAGTATTTTCTCGAGTTGCATCCATTTACCTATAAAAGTTTCCAGTTTATCTTTCTTTATGGCTGAGTAGTACTCCATTGTGTAGAAATACCACATCTTTTTTATCCATTCCTCGGTTAATGGGCATTTGGGTTATTTCCACGATATAACTATTACAAATTGTGTTGCTATAAACATGGGTGCACATATATCGCTGTGGTACGATGTTTTTAATTCTTCTGGGAAGATGCCCAGAAGGGGAATAGCTGGATCAAATGGGACCTCCAATCTTAGTTTTTTGAAGAATCTCCACACTGATTTCCACAGTGGCTGCACCAGTCGACACTCCCACCAACAGTGAAGAAGGGCTCCTTTTTCCCCACAGCCCCTCCAGCATTTGTTATTAGTTGACTTCTTGATAATAGCCATTCTTTCTGGGGTGAGATGGAATCTCAGTGTTGTTTTAATTTGCAACTCTCGAATGACTAGTGATGTTGAACATTTTTTCATATATTTATTTGCCATTTGTATTTCTTCATCTGAGAAGTGTTTATTCATCTCAGATGCCCATTTTTGGATTGGGTCTTTAAATTTGGGGGTCTGATTTTTTTGAGTTCTTTGTATGTTCTCAATAGTAATCCTTTGTCTGAGGAATAGCTGGTGAACATTTTTTCCCATGTTGTGGGTTGTCTCTTCACTCTGTTGGTGGTTTCTCTTGCTGTGCAAAAGCTTTTTAATAAGATGAGATCCCAATATACTTTTATATTTGGTTGGCAGCCTATCTTATACTAAGGGAAGATAGAAAGTTCTTATCTGGGAGATAGTATGCCTTGTTTAAATTTAGTTTTTTTTAAAGGTTTTAAAAATTTAATTCATAATTATGTTAATCGCATCAACTATGAACCCACTTAAACCATTAAATTGTTACTACTGTAAATTCCTTATAGGTACAGACTGTTTTCCTCTCCACTTCACACTAGAATTTAACCATAGTGCCTTGCAAATGGTGGTCATCAAGGCAGAAAGCTTTTACATGAATGGTCATATTTTGTTTGCTGTATCCCTTTATTCCTTGACTTAGTAGAAACAAGCGTATCGTCACTGACCTTTGGTACGTTTAAGTTAAGCAGTCTGTTGGTAGAGTATCACTGAAAGACGGAGCAGAAGTGAATAGCTTGTGGTGACCTTACATGTTATTTGAATAAGCTTGGGGTGAGAAAACCTTGTAATCTCTGAAAAATAATAAATGTTAATGTCGATACTTTTTTCAGACTGCAATTACATGCCTGTCTACTGTCCTGTCAATTGATTTCAAACCTTCAGAAATAGAAGTTGGAGTAGTTACAGTTGAAAATCCTAAATTCAGGTGAGTTATATTGTCAGCCATGTATTTAAAGAAGTTTGTTAAGCCTAAAAAGGTGACCTTTCGGTCCATGTGCAGGTGGGGTAGGGAGTATTGAAGTATATTTTTTTCTTCAGCTTCTAAAAGAGCTGCTTTAAAACTTACGGAGAGCTGGGGATGTGGCTCAGTGATGTGTGCTGGTGTGCTCAAGGTTGTGGGCTCAAACCCCAGCATTAACAAACAAACCTTTGGGTTTCTTTAAGACAGACAGCAGTGTCTCTTCGCATTTCACATTGCTTTTAATAAAACACCAGAGGCGACACGAAATTTAGTTAGGAAGTAAAAAAAAGCTTAAGTGTTTTCTAGTTTACATCCAAAAGAAATTCAGTTCCCAAAGTAGTTGTTTTCAGTTTTTCAGGTGGAGCTTTGGTTAAGTGGAGCTTTAAAGAGCAATATGAAATATTGATACACATCAGACCATTACCCCAAAAATTTTGGAAACCCCGAATTTTGAATACAGCTAACTGAATTGCAGATGCTTGATGCTTGTGTGTTCCTATTCAAAGGGACTAATTCCCAAACCTAGGCTTCCGTGATTCAGACGCATACTGGTTCATTGAGTCCTCCCAGCAACCTGTGAGGTGGTTTGGATACCAGTACCAGGATGTTCTTGTGAGTAGTGAAAAATAGGATTAAATCCACAGATAACAATAAACTGCTGGGAGACATTTAACTGTGACATGTGAGTGTAAATCACAACCGGAAGGACACACAGTTTTGCTTGTGGTAAACCAAGGTTAATTAGACTTTGAAGAGTTTTCAGATGGTGTGCATGTTTTTTTCAATTTGTTATTTTGATTGTCTGCACATAAGTCATATAAACATGAAAAATTCATAGAATGAAGGAGGGATAAGACTTGAATCTAGTTTAGCTTCTTTATTTCTGTAGGAAAAGGTTGCCTTTTTCTTAACACGTTCCCGCAAGCTTGACTCACCAGTGGTACATGCGTGACTGTCCCGTTGGGCGGCTGGTACCCATCGGTGGTGCAAATGGATCTAACCACTTTTATCGGTCTTCTTACTAATAAAAATGAGAAGAACCACCAAAGAACAATAAAAGAAAATTTTACCACTGAGCTTAATAGTAACCTATCTGTGAAATAACAGCGACTGTTTTTGTTTTGGCATCTTATATTAACAAAAGAACATACATAGGTTAGCCATATAACACGAGATGATTGAATTCAAATAGAACCACCCGGCAGCAAGAAATACAAATTACAGCACCATTGTGAGCCTGTTTAAAGCATTAAAATTTCAGCAGGAACAATTTACAGGTCTCTCTAAAGAACTTAGAATTCATTCTCATTTTTTTCTGAGACCTTTTTATCACCTTTTAAATTTCATTTGCATCTGTTATTTTTAAAACTGGCTAAGAAGCCAAAGCTTCCGTGTTACCACAAATCATTTATGAACTCTAGCTCTTCTGTAAGTATATTTGCTACTGCAGAGTTCACAGATGATAGCCGGGCTTCGTAATAACACGGGGGCTTTGGCTTCTTAGCCAGTTTTTTAAATAACAGATGCAAATGAAATTTGAATTAAATAAACTACTCAGCATTGTCCCAACTTGCACTACAAATGCCATCATGATGGTTCTTGCTCCTTAGAAATTCAGCAGGAACAAGTCCCATCAATAAAGTTGCCAAGCAATTGATTACTTTTAAGACAAATATCATTTAGGAAATATCATATGCTCAACATGGAACACCTTCTGGCTATTACAGAATTATTTTATTTTCATGGATTTCTAAATCTGAACAGCTTTTTTTAATAATTGTTTCTCAGTGAATTTTCTCTCAGCACATAGAAACTGGAGTTATAGTGGGCATAAAAGCATTTTGGCATTGGAACTAAATAGAACACATGCATAGCTTACCTTTGTACTATTCAGTTGAAATATTTTCTATCTCTGCTGCAACTAAAAGGTTTGACCTAATTCTAGATCTGATATTAAGGAAGTAAACATTTTTGTATATAGATGAAGTTGACATAATGTCTGGAATTCCTTCAAAGTCTATGGAGTAATAGGTGTATTTTTTAGAGTGGTTATTGTCTTTCGTATGTTTGAACTTTCCCATAATAAAATTGCTTAAAGGGCTGGGAATACAGCTCAGCGGCACAGTGCCTGCCTGGCAAGCGTGAGGTCGTGAGTTCGATTCATGGTACCAAAAAAAAAAAATTTGCTTAAAGTGAATGCTTGTTGGTTTTTTACCCTTCTAGGATTCTTACAGAAGCAGAGATTGACGCTCACCTTGTTGCTCTAGCAGAGAGAGACTAAACATGGTCATTAGTTTACCAAATCCCTGAAGCCACTTGCCTGTGTGTTTGCTAACAACAGATCAACATCACGGAGGCCCTCGGATTGAAAGAACCACCTCTCCCACTCCTCCTCCCACCCACGTGGTTAGGACTCTGTATAAATAAAAACAGTGCTTTTGGAAAATAATTGCATCCTGTTGTGTTTTTACATACAAACTGTTAAGCATTCACCGTTTTCATTTTCGCATAGTAGCTTTAGTTATTTTGTTGACAGAAATCTAAGTTTCCCTGGCTTAAGGAACTTATCTCAAAGATTAAACTAGATCTACAGCATAACTAATGGATAGCAAACTAGAGCGCTGGTGTTGAAATCATTTCTGACTGTAAATGGCATGTGGGACAAGGGTTTTATTTTATAGTTCCTCGTTGTAATGGGAGATTGCTGGTCCTGGAAGGCTTTATAGTGAAAAGATTAGCCTGACTGATCTTATGTAGGTGTTTTTGTTGTTTTCTGGTGGGGAGAGGAATTGAACCTAAGGCCTCACACATGCTAGCATACGATCTACCTCTGAGCTACACCCCAGCTGTCCAGGAAAACAGGGCTAGAAAAGTTGCGGTATGTGTATTTTCTGCGCTCTCTTAAGTGTTGAAAGCAGACAATAAGGAGTTGGTTTAAAGTTTAGAGATAACACCATTACATTGTTACGCGGGGGGGGGGGGACCTATATTCAGAGTAATCTATGGATTTTTTCACCTGTATTGGGGATTGTGCCTTGGGCACTCTAATCACTGAGCTACATGTTCAGCCCTTTTTTAGTTTTCTGGTAGTGGTAGGGTTTTTTTGATTTGTTTTTTCAGACAGGGTTTCCCTGTGTAGTTCAGGCTGGCCTTGGACACACTATATAGCCAAGGCTAGCCTTGAACTTGGAGCAGTCCTCCTGCCTCAGCCTCCCAAGTTTTGTGGTTTTTTTTTTTTTTTAATTAGATTTTATTGGTACATTTTAGATATACATAACGATCACATTCACCATAGAGAATTTGTACCTGTACATGATATAGCTTCTGTGGGGTTTTTTGTGTGTGTGTGTGGGTACCGGGGGTTGAACTCAGGACCTCGTGCGCCAGCAGGCGCCTGTGCCGCTGAGCGATATCACTGGCCCTTTTCTCGTATGTGGGTACCAGGAGTCGAACTCAGGACCTCGCACTTGCCAGGCAGGCACTTACGCTGCTGAGCTATCTCACCAGCCCAACTTCTGTGGTTTTTTTTTCCCCATTCCCCTAGATTGGTTGGTTTTTTGAGTGGGGTGTCACTATGTACTTCAGGCTGGCATTGAACTCACTATGTGGCCCAGGTTGGCCTTGCACTCACTGATTCTCCTGCCTTAGCCCCTCAAATGCTGGGATTACAGCCATGTGCCACTACACCCAGCCTTTTTACCTTTGAGGCAGGGTCTTCCTAAATTGCCCAGACAGAACTAAAATTTGACAGTCGTCCTGCCTCAACTTCCCTCTGCCTGCCCTAGAATTATTATTTTTTTTTTTTTAGATAAGGTCTTGCCTTGTAGTTCAGGCTGGCCTTGAACTCACTGTGTACCCAAGCTGGCCTTAAAACTCATGGTGAATCTCTTGCCTCAGCCTCCTGAGTGCTGAGATTATAGGCGTGTACCACCATGCCTGGCTTAAATGTTTTTTATGCACAAAATTAAATTTCAAGTTACTAGAGTGATTTTCTAGTGACCTGACCCACTAATTGTTATAAACAGCCCAAAAATTGTAGAAAGTCTAAGGCTAATATATTCATGTCCTCACTTGGCACTAGGTAGGACTGATGCTGTCACCCTTACACAGGTCAGCAGGGTAGCTGGCCCTAATATTAGTACCTGAAGTCAGAGCTGCCCCTGCTTCTGCAGCCACCAGGCCCATGTGGGAGGCCACCTGAGCGTGTGACCGCTAGGAGGAACCTGCACCATCACACCCTCTTCAGAGCTGAGTCAAGGGTGCTTGGAAGCCGGCCCTTTTGGTTTGGGGGCTGCTGCTCTGGGATGAGCCGTCCAAACCCACTAGGCTGTCCACAGTCGCTGGTGGTAACGTGTTTTGAAAGCTGGGTCTCCAGAAGGGCTGCTCCCCTGCGCAGACTGAACCACACCCTCAGAGCCCTGACCTCCCTTCTAGAATCATGGATGACAGGATGGCTGGTAACTCCGTTTTTCTGTAAGAAAATACCTTTGGGGGTTGGAAGACTACAATTCTATCACAGAAAAAAGTTAACATTATAATTTAAAGCCTAAAGAACTAGGTTTAAATATAGAACACGTCCAGTTACTTAAGCTTAAATGAACTGGAAGTAATAGAAAAGATCAATTTCAGTACATGAACATTAAATAATTTTTTAAATAGTCAGATGGTAAGAGTAATGCAAAAATGTTTATAAAAGCTGAGCGTGGTGGCACTCACTTGTATTTCCAGCAACTCAAGAGGCAGAGGTAGGATCAAAAGTTTGAGCCCAGACCGGCCAATTTAGTGAGATCCTGTCTCAAGTAAAAAGGCTAGGGATGTAGCTCAGTGTAAAGGTCCTGGGCTTAATCCCCAGCACCAAAAAAAAAAATCTTTAACCAGAGCCTGGCGTGGTGTTGCATGCCTGTAATCCCAGCCCAGGAGAAGCTCCACGAACAAGTTCAAGGCCGGCCTGGGCAATGTGGGAAATCTAAGGCCAGCATGGACTACATGTCAAGACCCTGTCTCGAAGCAAAAGAAAAACAAGTATCTACACATTTTCATAAACTAATAATTAAAAATACAATCTTTTAAAAAGTAAGAGCAAGCCAGTCGTGGTAGCGCATACCTGTGATCCCGGCACTCGGGAGGTGAGGCAGGAGGATCACCGTGAGTTTGAGGCCAGCCTGAGCTGCATGAAACCCTGTCTCAGAACACCAAAAAAAAAAAAAAAAAAAAAAATTGACAAGTTTACGTCCAGACATTCACAAACGTGAATCTATTTGGGTAGACATCTGGCTTTCCTTGATACCTCATTTTTCATAAACAGGTGGGCTTTTTTATTGTTTTGGGGTTTTGTTTACTGTAAATTACTTTTGTACAGTTACCTTTAAATGGTTATATAAGCCAGGTGTGGTGGCTCCTGCCTGTAATCCCAGCACTCAGGAGGCTGAGGCACAAGGATCCCCTCAAGTTCAAGGCCAAACTAAACTACACACTGAGAAGAAGCTTTAAAAAAAACAAAAGCATAGTACTGTACAACTGTAAGTAAACTATTTGTTCACATCTACAAGGTCCATTCATATTTGTGAAAGTTCACAACTCAAATGTTCGTAAGTTGGGGGCTTACTGTACTAGGAAAATATTAACATATAAATAGAAAAATATTTTAACACCACAAAATGCTCTAGTCAATAAACTTAATAAAATAGTTAATCTCAGTTTTTATTTTATTTATTTTTTTTTGTGGGTACTGGGGGGTCGGCCTCAGGACCTCGCGCGCCAGCCGGCGCCCGTGCTGCTGAGCGATATCACCAACCCCTTTTTCGTATGTGGGATCCGGGAGTCGAACTCGGGCCCTCGCGCTTGCCGGGCAGGCGCTTAAGCCGCTGAGCCATCTCACCGGCCCCTAATCTCAGTTTTTAAATGCAATTACAAGATCTCAGATTTTCTATCAAATTACTATAATTTAAAACAATGTACTTGGTCCACTGCAAATTTCAGTATATATAAAGGGAATGATGAGATACAGTAAAAGCTACTCCTGCTGGTAGAAGTATAAACATCTTTCTTGAGGGAAACAAGAATATGCACAAAAAGGAAAGAAAGAAGAAAGGGAGGAAGGAAGAAAAAAGAAAAAGCATTTTATTTGTAAAAATTTGTCCAAGGGAAGTAATTACAAATGCAGGATTATGTCAGAGTAATTGGTTTGGTTTGGTTTGGTTTGGTCTGATCTGGTCTGGTCTGGTCTGGTCTGGTTTTGACACAGGGTCTTGGTAGGTAGTTCATGCTGGCCTTGAACTCACTATGGAGCCCAGGCTGGCCTTGAACTCACTGCGATCCTCCTGCTTCAGCCTCCTGAGTGCTGAGATTACGGGCATGCGCCACCACACCCGGCTATGTCAGAGTAGTTTTTGTGTACAATAACTACAATTTTTATAAAAATAAAGTACGTATCCTTTAATACCATGGAATACCATGCAGCTATTAAAACCCCCATTTTGAAGAGTGTTTAGTGATGTGGAAAACAAAATGTAATATTATATGAGAAACAGGAGGGTTGCTCAGTGGCACAGCAAACGCCTAGCATGCATGAGACCCTACGTTGAACCCCAAAACTCACTGGGACAAATTCTCCCCTAACCCTTTCATTCCCTCTGCTTTTGGACTTGTGCCACGAGGCGATGGCCGGCTCTGACGTGGCGCAGTTTCCCCTCGCAGGTGCTGCCTCCCGGTCTGTCCTCCCCACCTTGCACCTTCTCTGAACTCCCCAGAACCCGCTTGGTCTGTGCAGGCCCAGCACAGCCCGGGAACCCAGAACTGAGGTAGAAATGAAGGTCCAGCCTTCTGTGGGGCGTTTCTGGCCTGGGCTACAGATGTCCCTTGAACTCTGAAACTGCAAATTTCAGCGCATGTACTGATTTCCTGGGAGAGACCTGTAGCTTCCATCACACACTCAAAGAAGAAAACTTACCATGGAAGGAGAGCCACTCAAGGAAGGGAAACTTTAGAAGAAAGACAGCAGAAGTTTAATGGTTATTTCTTGTGGAATTACAGCTGTATATAATTTTTAAAATACTCTTCTTGATTTTCCATATTTTAAATAAGGAACATGAGTGCCAGGTGTGGTGGTGCACACCTGTAATCCCAGTGCTCAGGAGGCTGAAGCAGGAGGATCTCTGTGAGTTCAAGGGCAGCCTGGGCTACATAGCTGTCTTTAAAAAAAAGAAACAAACATAAATAAATAAGGAACATGTATGAAGAAAATGAAAATGCCTTGGATATCCAGTCAAAATCAAACGATTAAGAAATCATGGTTCAAAAAAAAAGAAAAGAAAAATCATGGTTATAAGATATTTTGCTGCCATTTAAAATTATTTTCAGTTGTTTTCAGTTGTTTTTCTTACAGTACTAGGGATTGAACTGAGAGCCTTCACACTAGGGTACATTCCTATCCCTTTTTAATTTTCTTTTTTTAAATTTTGAGGGTCTTGTTAAGACCCTAAGTTGTCTGGGCTGAGCTCAAACTTGTAAACCTCCTGCCTCAGCCACCCAGGGTGCTGAGATTTTAGGTGTGCACCCCGTGCCTGGCTAAAAATGTGTTATAAGAATTTTAAATTTAAATTAACCTGCATTCTATAAATGTGTTTTATGTTTAAATAAAAAGGAAGCATTTTTGAAATGTAAAAAATAAAAACATAGAAAAGAACTTTAAGTGACCCTGAAAGGTACTTATAATGGAGAGGGGCACTATATTAGACTCTTTACCAAGTGTATGGTCTCAACAAAGTATACAATGTACAGGGAAAATTCCTGGAGCTAATGGGGGCTTAAGGAGGGTTGAAGTACACAGGTTAATATTCAAAAGTTAAATTGCTTTCCTATATATCAGTAATGAGGAATTTAATTTGAAATTAAAAATACAATGCTGCTTACACTAGCACTAAAAATATAAAACACTTAGGTATGTATCACATATATATATATACAAGGTCTAGAGGGAGAAATGACAATACTCTGAGGAAGGAGAGCATGAAGTCTACATAAACAGATACTTCATGTTCATGGGTAGGACAACTTAATATTGTCAAGATGTCACTTAGTAAAAATTGGCTGGGGAGGTAGCTCAGTGCAAATGCCCTGAGACCCAGTACCAAAAAAAAAAAAGGTGTCATTTCTTCCCCTCTGGATTTATAGATTCAACACAATCCCAATCAAAACCCACCAAGTTCTTTTGTGAATACCAATAAATTAAGGTTTATATGGAAAGGCAAAAGGTCCAGAATAGTCAACATGGTATCGAAGAACAAAGTCAGAAGAAACTTAAGCTGCCTGACTTTAAAACTTCTTTAAGCATACAGTATTCAAGACACCATGGTATTAGCAAAAGAGCAGATAGATTATGGATCCCAGAAGTGGGCCCACAAACATATAATCAACTGAACTTACATGCACACCAGCAATTCGATGGAAAAAGAATAGCCCTCCCCCCATCCCCCCAGTTTCTGAGACAGGATCTCACTACATTGCCCTTATGAGCTCAAGCAATCCTCCTGCCTCAGCCTCTGAGTATCTAGTACTACAGGCAAGCATCGCCACACCTGGTTTAAGAATTGTCTTTTTAACAAAGAGTGCTACAACCATTGGACATCATCCACGTGCAAAAACATGAATTTAGACACAAACCTTACATTTTCACAAAAATTAACACGAAGCACCAGGTGCAGTGTGCACACCTGTAATCCCAGTGCTCAGGAGGCTGAGGCAGAGGATCACCAGGAGTTCGAGGCCAACCTGGGCTACATAGTGAGTTCAAGGCCAGCCTGAACTACATAGTGAGACCCTGTCTCAAAAACAAATATACAAAGAAGAAAACAAAAAGAATTTAAAACTACCCTGCAAAAGACACTTAAAAGAATGAAAAGATGAACAATAGACTAGGAGAAAATATTTGCAAAACATATATATGTTAAGGGACTAACATACAAAGAACTCCTAAAACAAGAGAACGTAGTAAAAATTTGATAGAGGACCTAAACAGACAGCTCACCAAAGAAATAAACAGATGGCAGGTAAGTATATGAAAAGACGCTTAACATAATGTCACTGGGGACTGCACATTGAAACAATGAAATAACCGCACAGATCTATTAGAATGGCTAAATCTTTTTTAAATGAGAACACCGAATGCTGATGAGGATGCAGGGCCCCAGGAGCTGGTGAAGATGTGACAGGTGCAGCTACGCAGCGATTCTGTGAGATCCAGGTTACGTCACACAGAAACCTGCAGCGGGTGCTTCTGGCAGCTCTTGTTATAACCGTGACAAACTGGAAGAAATAAAGAGACGCTTCCACAGATGGATGGGAAAGCAAACCACAGTCCCTCCACACAATGGAATATTATTTAACACTGAAATGAAATGAGCCATCAAGGCATAAAATGGCACAGAACAACCTTAACTGTACACGACGGAATCCAAATAACGACACTGAAGTGAAAGTGAAAAGATCAGTGGCTGCCAGGAGTTCAAAGATCTGAGGCGAATGGGAGGCGAAGAGTGAGGAATAAGCAAGGCTCAGGTGTAAGGCAGCGAAAGTGTCGTTTGATGCTATCATGGTGGATGAGCGGCATCACGCATTTGTCAACACCTATAGAAGGGACAACACAAAAAATAAAAATAAAAATCCTATACTGAAAAAGCACAGTGGCTTAAAAAAAAAACTGATTAGAAATTTCTGTCCTTTTCTGAACAAATAAGCACCAAATTTCCCACTAAAATACAAAAAGAGAAGTAAGGATAGTCTTACTCATTTTTTAAAGTATTTCCTCCCCTTAGGGTAGCACTGCTTGGGAAGCAGCATTGCTCTACGGGTCACAAACCGGTCAGGACCTTCCTTCAAATCCTGCGTGGGCCACCTGCTCCCCTGAGTTCGCACCCTGGGCGGGGGAGAAGCCAGGTGGCCCCGCACTCTGCGCATGCATGAAGCGTATTCGCCTTTCCCCGGGATTTCTTCACTGCACAACGCGCAGGCGCCAAGACGGGCGCAAGCTACCGGGGGTTTCCTGGCGCTGCTGTTCAGCATACTCACCTGTGACACAAAGGATAGTTTGCAGGTTAGGACGCGGTCACCTCCAGCCCTAGGAACCTTGCCTTATCTGTAGATGAAAGGTGACACCACTACCACGTGCCTGGTTCTGACTCAAAAAGAGCCCCCTGGGTAATAAAAATTTGCCCATTGACCCAATGCCAAGAAGAAAAAAAAAAATTGCTGAGGTCAGTGTGGTTTTAAATTCTCTGTAATACCACGTTTCTAGGCCCACATCTCATGAGGGTAAGCAGAGAAGACTTTGAAGCGGAAATGTGCCAGATTAGTGGTTCTTTCCCAGAGTCACATCAGAAGCACCAGGGGAATTTTCACAGTGTGCAAGCCCGGTATCCGGCCTGGCCGAGGTGCTGCTCTGGCCTGCGGGCTTGAGACCACTCACTCAGGTCTGAGGTCTGCTGCTGTGAGGAAGCGGCAGTCTCAGGTGTCGCAGTCACACGTGAGCAGGTGAGTTGGGGGCTCATCCCACCTTGGCTGCTGCTCTTTGGTCGTGGGCAGTGTACCAATATGCTCAGGAATGGGCTGGGTTTCTGGAAAGTGACTTTGCATTGGGTTCGTGTCCTGTGTACCTTTGGTGTCCTCATCCTTGACTCCTACAGTTAGTGGAGGGAATAAAACATGGAAATGTGTCTGACTATCATTAACCCTCTCAGCAGCCCGGCTGTGCAGCACTCTCCCGCTGGGGATCCCCACTATGCCTTATACAGCCTCTCTTGATGAGAGGCCTGTCCCAGGCCCAAGGGACATGAAGGGGGGACAGGGAAGTGTGCCTGACAGGTGGTGCTGCCTAAGCGTTGGTGAAGCTACGCATGCCGATTTTGAGTGGGCACCACAAGAAAGCTGTTTGGATTGGGGGTGTCCTTCACACAGAAACCAGCAGCTGCCCTCAGCGCAATGGGTGACCTGCAAACCTCAGAGTTAACCCATTGGGAACTTGTAGATGTCCCAGTGCCACACTGGGGACTGGAATGAGGATAAAAAGGAGAAGCAGAAGCAGAACAGGAAGGACCTGGTTTCCCTGAGGAGAGTAGGGGTGAACTGGGAGGAGGCGCAGCTAACAGCCCCACAGTGCTCAGCCTGGCCGGGCTTTTCCAGGGACAGAGGCTGTGAGCAGCGCTTCCGTTACCAACCCATCTAGCTGGTCAGTCAGTACTGTAGTTCCCTGAAAATAAAACCAGGTCTTATATTAATTTTGCTTTAAATGACCCAGTAGGGCTTATGATCAGGGGATGTCTTATTTTTTTATGCACAGCAATCTATATTTATTCTTGTACAGCAATCTACATTTACTCATTTATTCATGTACAAAAGTCTACCTTTATTCAAATACAGTCATGTCATCATCTTCTGGAACATGGTCATAACTCTCCGAACCCTGAATTCTGGCGTGACCCCATTTTCTGTAGAACCATTGGCCGCAATCTGTCATGTAAAGCAGTGGAAAGCAGGAAAAGCAATAGAGCTGTTGTCCACATAGCCTGCTCATAGCACACTGGCAACACAGCTGTCAGTGATTTTATCCCATGAATTCCTCACCAGGTCACGACCTGCTGCAGGCCAGGCTTCACAGGCCTCCATTAAATCAAGTGTTAACTGAAGACTTATGAGACAGGAGTGGCAACAAAAATGATGACAGTTAAGGATGACGGTCCAGGGCTGGGGATGTACCTCAGCGGCACAGCGCCTGCCCAGCAAGCATGAGGTGCTGAGTTCAATTCCCGACATCAAAAAAAAAAAAGAATGATGGTCCAGCCAGGCATGGTGGTGCATGCCTGTAATCCCAGAGCTTGAGAGGCTGAGGCAGGAGGATCACCACGAGTTCAAGGCCACCCTGGGTTTCATAGTGAGTTCAAGACCAGCCTACACTACAAAGTGAGGCCCTGTGTCAAAAAATAAACAAACATAATGCTTGAGTTTGTTAATACATAAGAATGTTTACTTGTTGTCTTTAAAAAAAAAACATGGTGAAAGGGAAAAAATAAAATAAAATAAACAAACAAAAAAGGAATGATGGTCCACACAAAAGCAACAAAAAAGTTGCCGGCACCAAAATTCAGAAAACATTTCTTTTTTCACATGAGTGCATTAAGTACGTCTGTTATAACACAAGATATATTGAATTATGAAGATTCACATTCGACACAACCACGTCCACTCGTTATCACATGCACTGTTATGTGTGTCTTGTGTCTGCACTCCAAATGGTCATTCGGCAATAACTCTCAAGTTCATCTGTTTACATAGGCATTTACTTCTCATCCAAAGATGCCTGCTTGGGTATTTACAAATACTTGATTATAATTTATATTATCATTTAAGTATTAATGTCAATAGTATTATTAATTTTATTTAATTTTTATGTATTAATATTATTTTATAATTTAATGCATCTGTCATGTGTTGCAGTGGACATACTAAATGCATCTGTCTGTCTGATGATCTTAACTGGGGCTGATTTTGGGGGTAGGGCTTATATCACAAGCACTCTGAAAAAATCGTGATAGGGCTTACTTTCTGGCCAGGTACTTACCATCAGTAGTTACGGTACAGTAGTTACCATCAGAGCCCTGTTTGCCTGGTACTGTATAACTGGGGCCTCAATGCTTAAGCAGCCTCTGGGGGCCTAGCTGGCACTTGTTTCTGAGAAAGAAGGAAAGAAAGAAAAAGGAAGGACTGGGGATGTAACTCAGTGTGAAGACCCTGGGCTCATTTCCCAGTACTGAAGAGACAAGAAAAGAGAGAGTCAGGGAAGAATGCTGAAAGAATGTTATCACACCACTTTTATCAATTTAGGAAACATTTTCATAGTACCGTATTCACCAGCAAATATTTGTGAGCCCTTCCTCCAAGTCAGACATCCTTTTTTGGGGCACACGGTGATGAATGAGGCAACATGGTTGAGTCTCTCCAGGGACAGAGACTTCAAGCCCCGCATCTCTGGCAGTGCATCTCCACCAAGCCAGCTGTCACCGAGACACGTGCGGCAGCTTCACATCCTGTCTGCGTCCAGCAGAGTGGAAGTCTGGCCCTTTGCAGAAGCAGATGGGGCATGATGACATCTTGTGCAGTACTGGCCTCCAGGCCCTCTTGCAGGAGGGGTCTGCTAGGGACACCCCCGGGGACAGGGACGCAGCTCCTGACTAGTGAGAGGATGTCTCTAACAACTCACATTTGTACTACAAAAAGCAAACCCTTCCCACCACAAACTACATGGAAATCCCTTCTGGGGTTTTTCTTCTTTTTCTTCTTTAGTCTTTTCTGTGAAGTGTACTTAACAAAAGGCCGCTGGAATGCAAGGGGCCATGCAGCTTCTTCTAAAGCAAGCAGGGCTGCAGGTGCTCACAGCTGGTTTCTCGGTTCAGAAAAACCCCAGTCCCAGGCCTCCTTCCACAAAGTAGGGCAGCTGGTAGCTTCAGAAGGGTGTGACTCTCCAGGGAAGGGTCAGACAGTCACAAGAAGCCCCGTCAGGCACTTGCACGCCAGATAGGACAGCAAGCCCGGGAGTAGGGAAGGTCCTGCCGCAGAGCTCAGAGTGAGTAGCTCCTGAGGCTGCATGAAGGCTGCAGCTCCGGGAGACACAAAGCGCAGACTAGAGAGGCACTCTAGCCACCCCAGACTTCCAACTCCTGGTTCCATCCCTCCAACAGAGGGCCAGACTGAATTCTCAGTCACAGCTGAGGAGTTTAGTCTCAGCTTTTTCTTCTGTCAGATGGGTTTGTAACTGTAGGATCCTCCTCAAAGGGCTGTCGTGAGGGCTAAATGATGAAATGTACTTGAAGTGCAGGAAAGAACATTAGAGAACACCCAGCAGCAGGGCGGGCATAGCCCTTCCAGAAGTGCTTTCAAGCTTCCGCAGCATCCTGACCTTCCAAAATGTGATTTGCTGAGAGCACAGCAGGGTCAGCAGGGGAGAAGCCAGCCAGAAGTGAAAAGCTCTCCCCCAGCCAGGGCTGAGGGGGGCCTGCGCGGCCTCCCCAAGGCTCGCGGCTCAGCAGGGAGCCGACTGCCGACTTCTTTCCGGTGAACAGAGCCCTTCCCCGGCTCTGGGGCTGCTTTACCCAGCGGGGGTCCCTGGCCTTGGTGCAAAGCCTTCTGTGCGGGGAGGAGCACACAAGACGCTTCCGAGCCCCGGGAACCCAGGAGTCGTGGGGCGAGCTGGGCTGGGGGTCGTCTCCCGTCCCTCTCTTCTGGGGCCTGCAGAGTCCTCAGGAGCCCTGGGGCCTGGGTCAGCTGGGCCCCAGCACAGGGCTGTGAGGCCCCATGCTGCGCCCCGAGCCTGCTCTCCCAGGGGCTCCTCCCCCAAGTGTCCTGGGTTGGCCAGGAAGACATGTGAGTCAGGACCAGTCGGGGAAGGAGGTGCCAGAGAGCCTGAGGACGCGGAGGGGACACCAGAAACGCAACTTCCCCCGCGCTGCCAAGCTGCTCTCAGCCGGGGGCCTGAAGTGCGCCGCCTCTGCAGAAAGTCCCGCTCTCCTCCAACTCCTCTTTGTGTTCTTACTTAGAGAAGATAGCCTCTTGAAGCCTACTTGTGCGGGAAGGATTTTGCAACCTCCCAGTGGCTTTTGTCACCCATAGAAACTCCAGGCCAGCTAACAAACCAGCTTGCTTATCAGGCTATTGGAACCGGGAGGCTCGTCAGCCCTGGAAAGGGGAAATCCTATCTTGCGTGGCTCCTTCCTTCCTCCCCCTGGCTGGGCCCCACTGGGGTGGGGCGACCTTCCTGGACCTGGCACCTCTGCTGGGCCCCCAGCCAAGTGTCCAGAGGACACGGCTCTGACACCTGGGTCCATCTTATCTTTCTGGGACACAGGGACCGTGAGTTCCTGCACTGGAGAATGACTAAACTGAAAATGCCCGTGTTTCCAGGGCTTCAGAAACAGCCTGCTCCAGCTGGTTTCTCCAGCTGGTTTCTCCAGTCTGTCCTGGGAGAAACTGAGGAAGCGCACTGCTCAGGAGCATTTCTGCCTTGCTTTGTACAACACTGAGGGTGTCCTCCTGCTGGTGAGGCCCAGAACATCCATGTGAACCTCCTGCTCACCACAGGCGCCCCAAGCCCCAGGCTAGTGAAGTGTCACACAACCCAGCCTTTAGGAACAGATGAACGAGAGGTGTCTGCATCTGCTCTGTAATCGTGACTTAAATTCAAAACCTTGGCATGCTTGGGGAATGCTGCTCAATTTCTTTAAACCAAGGGGGCCTGATTTTTTCAGATTCTTGGCCTATTTTGGAGGGTTGTTGAAACTTCTTTATGTGCAGAAAACAGGTCTGTCTTCCCTCATTTCCTATTCGCCCCCCATCCCTGCCCCCCACCGTGAACCACAGAGCCGACCATCAGACCAGCTCCGGAGATGCAAGGACGGTCCAAGGTTGGGTTTCCATTCCTCTCCCCATGATGCTGTTCAGCTGCTGTTGTCCCCAGCCCCTGACCTGTGTACCCCATAGCAATGTGGGGAGGTTTCCCTGCACAGACAGGGCCAGAAAGGGGCCCGGTGCCGGGTACCCCCACTCCAGGCGCAGCTTGAGATTCAGGAGTGCTGTGGGAATTTTCCCTCTTACTCTGCAGACTGCTTGGCAGCTCCTCAGGTTGTCTTGTTGCTGACACTGGCCTGCACTGGGCAAGCTTTCCTGCAGGTCAGAGAGGGCAGCACAGGCAGTGCCTGGGCCTACTCAGGGCTCTGGTTTCCTCTCAGCAGCCTGGAAGGGTGGAGGCTATCAAGGCCTCAGATATCCCTCAGTCCAGGGCCTCAGGCTCAACAGCCTTGGCCTCTACCTCTGCCCAGACCTTTTTTCTTCTGGTTCCTGCTCTTCTGTTTCCTTTGGCTTTCCCTGTGGGTGGCTCCCAGCTCTTCCAAAATTCCCCTCCAGATCTGCTTGTTGCCACAAAATATTGCAAATCTATTTCTGGGGCTGGCCAGTCACTCCCCCCAGAGACCTAAAGAAGGAGGGTGAGGCAGGCCTGTGCCCCTGGGTGGCTCTCAGCTATCCTGGGACAATAACAAGCTGTGCCCACATCTGTGCCATCCCAGAGACAAGCCAAGAGGCCCTGGCATGTGCATCAGGGAACTCAGCTCAACCAAGGGAAAGGCCGGACAAAACCCTCAGGTGCCCCAAGGTCCTTCCTTTCTATTTAAAATATAAAGTGGGGCCAGGGATATAGCTCAGCGGCACAAGCGCCTGCCTGGCAAGTGGAAGATCCTGAGTTTGATTCCTGGTGCCAAAAAAAAGGAGAGGGAGAGGCCTCCTCAGAGCAGAAGGGGTGGGGGTGGGCAAATGGGGGCCAAGGCAGGCTGGATGGATGTCAAAACCCTCCCTGGCGACTGACTGCTGTGCTCTTCCCAGCCCTCTCCTAGTCACACTGTGGTCCCTGGAGTCTATGGAAATGTCTGCTCTTCTGTTTTGCTGCCACTGTCTCGGATCCTAGGGACTTGATCACTCAGGAGAGGAATGGAGTCCTAGGGCCTCCTGCTCTGAACTGAGGAGAGGTGGGGGGCACCCGTGCTGTTTACTGTGTACCTGGCCCTCAGGTAGGTGCTGAAAACAAACACAGCCTCCTCGTCGCTCTCAATAGCAGTCCTGTGAGGTGGATGTTTTCCTGCCTGACAGATGGGACTGGGAGGCTCAGAGGGATTAGTGACCAGCCCAAGGTCACCCGGACGGTGTGGTGATTCAGAACCAGGTCTGCTTGAAGCTCAGCGATCTTGAATCCTGCCTTGTCTCCTAGGCCATCTTGTGTAACACAAGGCCCTCACCTCATGAGATCTAGCACAGTTAATCCATATTCTTATCCAACTCCAAACTTCAAGTTTCATAACTTCTTTGCACCCTTAAAAAGGGGGAGCCCAAAGCCTCCTTTGAGGCCTCAAAGAGACCTGGGCCTTTGTGCCTACGTCAGCTCTCTGCATTGGCCTAGAACTGCTTGGTGGGGGCAGACTAGAGCAAATGATAATAGAGGAGATGAAGCTCTCTCGTGTTCAACTCCAAATTAGGATGTAGACCAAAGGAGGCATGTTGCCTAATAAGCAAGCAAAGTAACTTTGTCTTAGAATTTGCCTCCTGTTGGATGGCATCATGCAACTAAATTTATTCATTGTGGTTGGCTAGATGCGTCTCACCAGTGGGTGTAGGGCTCTGGGGCTGGGCCCGTGGGCCTGGCTCCTACTCAGGTGGGATGGCCCCTCCTGCCCCTTTCACATGCCAACTGTTGAGGGACGAAAGGCCACAAGCCAGAGCTAGGACTGGGGCTGGGCAGGGGAGAGCGTCATCAGGGCAAAATCCGTGCCTCCATTTTGTACGGTTCAGCAAGTCCTAAACAGGCCTTGTTCCGCCCAGCCTCAGTGAGGACCTTGGGGATGGCCCCACAGACAGGCTCTCACTACCCCATACCTGGGCTGCCATTCAGGATCTAGGAGACAGCAGCCTGCAGAGGACTAAGGTTGGTTTTTTTTGTTTATGTTTGTGTGGTGCTAGTGATGGAACCCAGAGCCTCATATGCTAAGCAAGCACTCTGTCACTGTGCTCCAGCTCCAGCTCCCCAGCTAAGAATCTTAAATGAGGCCCACAAGCTTGTGCAATGAACTCATCTCCTCCCAAACAAGCCCTGTGTGCCTCTGCTCCACTGGCCTTGGACCGGGAGAGGGGTGCTGGTTGAGGCAACATCCTTGGCCTACCTAGTACTGTAACTTCCTTGGGCCTCTGCATCCCATTCTGACCTCCTCACCCACCAGAGTACTCACCCTTCCACTGCTTCTGTGGGAGTGGACAGAGAACATATACCTTACTGCCTCTAGCTTCTGAGCGGCTGCAAGCACTTCCTGTTGCCCCGTAGTTTCAAGCCTTTCTTCTGCAATGTTCTTTTTTGTCCACTGACTGCATCACCATAAGCTGTGAGTGCTGAGAGGCCAAGGACTTTGACTTTGTGTATACAAAATACATTTCAGCCTTGGATTCCCAGATCCGTGGCTACTGCAAATATTTGCTTGCTTTGTTCAAGTTGTTTTTCTTGTGGAAAAAATACTATTTTCAATTTTGGATGGGGGCAGGGGTCTTAGGCCTCGAGTGGGAGCACAAATGGGGCAGGCAGGGATGCCAGGGGGAAGACTCCTGCTGAGACTTTGTGGCAGAGGAAGGTGAGGGTTTTATAGACAGCTAAGTTAGATAGAAATATAGTAGGCAGTCAGACAGGGCTGGACCTTCGAGGGAGTCAATGCAAAAGATGAGAATCCATCCAGACTGTGGCTGGAGGCGCATCCGAAGATTAAAGTCACAGTGGCTAGTTATATACTTCCCTAAGGGATAAACAGAGACTTGGGGTTATTGGTATCATCCTTTTGAGACTTCCCATTATCTCATTGGGGTGGGCCATCCTCTCCCACCTATTAAGACTATGACTCATTCGAGAGATGCAAATTAAAACAACACTGAGATTCCATCTCACCCCAGAAAGAATGGCTATTATCAAGAAATCAACTAATAACAAATGCTAGAGGGGCTTCTCCACTGTTGGTGGGAGTGTCGACTGGTGCAGCCACTGTGGAAGTCAGTGTGGAGATTCCTCAGAAAACTAGGGTTGGAGGTCCCATTTGACCCAGCTATTCCCCTTCTGGGCATCTTCCCAGAAGAATTAAAAACATCGTACCACAGCGATATATGTGCACCCATGTTTATAGCAGCACAATTTGTAATAGCCAGATCTTGGAAACAACCCAAATGCCCATCAACTGAGGAATGGATAAGAAAGATGTGGTATTTTTATACAATGGAGTACTACTCAGCCACAAAGAAGGATAAACTGGAAACTTTCATAGGTAAGTGGATGCAACTTGAGACCATACTCATAAGCGAAATAAACCAGACGCACATTTGTAAACATCGTATTGTCTCCCTAGTATGAAAATGCAATTTCACTGTGACTATTTCATTCCTTAGTCTTCTATTTTTACCTAGCTTTTACATGGCTTAATCTTATACTGAGTAATGTTTCTCTCCAAAAGGTATTTGTACATTCTCTAATGCTTGAGTTTGTTAATACATGAGAATGTTTACTTGTTGTCTTTTAAAAAAATAATAAATTAATTAATTAAAAAATAAAAAATAAAAAAAATAAATAAAAGTATTAATTTTTTTGAAAAAAAAAAGACTATGACTAAGACTAAGACCACTAAGACTAAAGACAAGGCCAAGACTATAGATTATCCACCAAGGTTAATGATGTCACTCATGTACCCTTGCTACCATTAGATCAATATTACCTAAGCGACTATACTTGCAATCTTATTGGTTGATCATAATTTTGACCCATGTTGGACCCACCTCATGATTTTGCTCTATAAAACTTCCTTTGAGAGGTGGGCTCATTGGCAACCCATTTGGGACCCCTCCTGTCTCTCAGGAGCTATCCCATTCCCATTCCTATCCCCTATTCCTTTTCGCCAATAAATTTTCCTACTCTTAACCTCCATTGTTCCTTAGAATTCATTCTTCGACTTCATGGGACACGAACTCAGTGTATTTGACATTTAGCATTTCCCCTATATCAAGGGGACTGACACCAAGCAGAGGAAAAGCCGTGGGGTTTCCTGAGCTACCAGGGTCCACAGGGGACCCCCAGTTCCCAAACTCTCTGGTGGCTCTGGGCCAGCCAGCTCAACTTCCAAGGCTCTGGGCCCACCTGCCTGCCATATCCATCAGAACCGCCTGGGTACTTCTTACAGTCGCACATTCCTGGGTCATATCCTAGCCATTCCATTCTTAGAGGAGAGGAGGGTCAGCGTATCTTCATGTTAACAGCTCCCAGGCAACTCTCATATCCTGAGTTTGAGGACTATGGCCCTGCACGGTCAGGCCACATCTAGCTCTATACAGAGCACCAACCTCCTCTTTTTCAGACAGCTGCTTCACTCCTGGGGTTGTATTACTGGTCAGAAATGCAGCAGCAGCAGCAGCAGCAGTAACACCCTCTCTTGTGTCCTTGTACCCTCTGCAGACAAAGGAGCCTGCCAGGCGTGAGGAGAGGCGGCCTCCTCCCAGCGCTGACTCCAAGGCCCTCCTCCCCATAACCCTGGCTGGGCTTTGCCCTGCAGGACTCTGGCCTGTTGACAGTTTGGGAAAACCCCAAGGGAGGCACAGAAGCGTGGCAGAGGTGGCAGGGAGGGGAAGGAGTCACGAGGGCTGGCATCCTCCACTTGGGTGCTGTCTGGCCTCCTGCTCTGGGAGATGCCACAAGCCACTCCTCGGCCTGCCCTTAGACCTCTGCTGCACCCCATTGCAGCACACCCCTTCCTCTGCTGCACCTCTGTGCTGGTGAGGCCTCCCCCAACTAGCCTACAAATTTGGATTTATCTTTCAAAACCAACCTCAACCTTTTTTCCATGACTCCTTCTTGCCTCCCTGAGGTAGAACTGACCCCTCCCTCCTTCTCTCCCTTCCGCGGTGCCTAGAGCTGGCACATCCCTCACATCTGTCTATCCGGTGGTCACGCCCCTCATGCTTGCTGGTGGTCACATCCCTCATGTCTGTCTCGGGCCTCCCATCAGCCCACAGAGGCTGCCTTGTGGCAGCACAGCTCTGAATAGGTGTAGGCAGGGAAGTCAGCTCTTGTTTTAGCTCTGTGGTCTGAGGTAGTTCAAGGCTTGTTTTTCCTTTGACATAGATTGGGGCAGGTTTTAACTCTCTTATTTCAGAAGTCAGTACCTTAGTGCTTAAAGTAGGCCCATTACTCGCTACTCCAGCATATCATTTCCTCCCTGATGCTTTTGCTATTTGCCATTATCTCTTTTGTTTGCTTTCAGGTTTCTTTGTTTTTGTTCTTGTTTTGAGACAGGGTCTTGCTATGTAGTCATTATCTCTTTTGTTTGCTTTCAGGTTTCTTTGTTTTTGTTCTTGTTTTGAGACAGGGTCTTGCTATGTAGTTCAGGCTGACCTTGAACTCACTGTGTTGTCCCAGGCTGGCCTCCAGCTCACTGCAATCCTCCTGCCTCAGCCTCCCAAACACTGCGATTACAAGCGTGTGCCACCACACCTGGCTCGTTTGTCTGCTTTCTTGTCCCTTGGTCTGCCTCGCCACTAGGACGCAAGTCCTTGAGAGTGGGAGGCGTATTTGCTTCCTGACTGAGTCTCCAGAGACAGTGGTGAGGTGGGACCCAGGAGGGTCCACATATGTTTGCTGTGAATAGGGTTTGGAGATTCATTTTTGTAAGTCCAAAATCCTTGTGAGTTATGTAAGGGCAGGTACGAAATTAAATAATTGATCCCGCCCCCAAATACTCACTTGACAGGTAATTTCTCCCCACAGTCTGTATTTTTCAGATCAAGTGCACATGTCACACTGGTTTAAGGCCTCAGCTTCCACGGGCTCACGCCTCATTCCAGTTCTGCATGACTCAAGCACATGAGATGCAATCCCATCTGTTCTGTGAGGTGACCCTGCCAATGGGACGGAAGTTAGCACAGGAGCAGGGAAGGGCATGCAGCGAACAGCATGGCCAGGGAAGGAGTCCTGGCCTTTCTTAGTGCATTGCTGCTCACCTGCCCGGCTGAGAATTCAGCCCAGGAGCCTGACGTGACGGTGCCCAAGCTCGGTATGCAGCCCTGAAAGTGTTGCTGGTGCCCTGGTCCTGGAGAACCAACCTCTGGCGAAGGGCACCCCAGGCAGCAGCTGTCCCAGTGATGGGTGCCTGTGTGACCAGCTGCCCTCCCTGATGCAGCCTCCCTGGCAGGCACTCGATACTGTTCTGCACAGGGCTGTGGTGTGATTTGGAGCAAAGCCACTGATTGTCCAGACAGATACAGCCCCACACAGGCCAGGCTCACCCCACGCATGCCTCAGCCCACACCTGCATGGCCGTGCACAGCAGGTCCGACCCCGGGAAAGTCCCTAAGATTTGTTGGGAAAATAAAGGCAGACACAGTACATTTCTCCACCAGAGCATTCTGTCCCTTTCTGGCTTTATCACAACCCAGCTGGGTGAACTATGGGCCAATCACTCCCCTTGGAAAAACCCTGGATCCTAGAGGGAGCTGGACTTGCCCCTCCTCCTCGGATTCTAAATCAAGTTCTGGTTGGACTCAGCCATACCTTGGGCCTGGCTCCCCTTCAAGGCCTCGCTCCTCCCACTGCTCTTGGCCCTTCTGTCCCCGCGCCTCCCCTCAGCCGCTACCAAGCTACCACACAGAAGGAGGCGGCGGGGGAGCTGGGAAACTCCCTCCTCCTGGCTGCCAGCTGACTATAATCAGCCCGATGCTTCCACAGAGGCAACACTGTGTGCTCGCCAAGGCCCTGCCTGCTGCACTTGTTGGCTGCTCCTCAGGACTGTCAACCCTCCGACCTTTCTTCACTGGGGAAAAGACCTGACAATAGAAGGAGAATAGGGGAACAGAGCTAAAAAAGGAGAGCCCTGAGCTTGGGGAAGGGTCCGGAAGTCAGCGAGGCCTTGGGGGCTGTTTCCCCCGTGTCACCCTCTCAGCCTCGGCCACTTGCCCCCAGTGTTCTGGGCCCAGCAGCCAGCTGAGTGGAAGGTGCATCTCTGGGTGTCTCGAGCCAGCAGCTGCCCTTGCTGGCTGGGGCTTTCTGTAACCGAAGCCTTTGGGCTGCTGGGGGCTGGCCACAGAGCCCCAGCTGTCCCAGACGGCATGTTTCAAGTGGTTTTGCTTTTGAGGAACCCAGTGCCCAAGACTTCAAGGGCCTCCATTGACCCACACATGCCCAAGGCCTCCATTGGCCTCAGCCCCATCCCACAACACACCCCTGGCTCTTGCCCACTTATTCCCACTCCTGGGCTCGTGTGGCCAAGGAGAGCTGGGAGGCCCTGGTGAGTGCCTCTCCTTCATCCCTGGTGTGATTCCAGGCTGTGCTGACACTCTGGAGGGCAGACACAGCAAGCCTGAGACCTGAGTCCTGACTTGAGAAAGACTCTCAACACACAGCGCCCCCTCAGGAGGAGAGTGGTATATTTGCAATGCAGAAAAAAGGTTTGGTGCTTCCTCAGAACTTCCCTGTCACTGCCAAAAGAGCTGGTTAGTCCCCCCACCAGCCCGGCCAGCCACCAGATCCCACCAGTTCTCTTTTGGTCACCTCTTAGGCTTCCTTCTCTACATTTGCCCCTCTCAAAGAAACTGTCACCATGAGCCCCCCCTTAAGGTGACCCTGACACTGGTCCCTGTTCCTCACCCCTTAGTGAGATAAATCTTACTTAAAGTCCAGGTGCGTCACCTCATTCTTTTGCCCAACACCCCAGTGGACCTTGCACCACCCTGTGGGTAAATTGCATCTCCTCAGTTTCACGTCAAAGCGCATACCATGTAACCCAACCTGCTTTCCAGTCTCTTCACCAGGTCCTCTCCACACTGGCCAATTTGTTCTTCAAATATGCCATTCGTCCATCCATTCATCCATCCACTCGTTCATCTGCATTTATCACAAACCAAGGCTGATGGCCATAAAATCATCTTTACCTTTGTGAAGGGGCAGGGACAGAGAACAAGGAAGTAACTCATAAACCTATTGATTGCTGGGGTGGCTTTGGACTTCAAAGCATTTTTAAGCATTGATTGTCTAAGAAATTGATTTTCTTATATTGGTGGGCTTATAAAATGATGCATGCACCTATAGTCCCAGCACTTGGGAGGCTGAGGCCAAAGTAATGAGAACTCATCACAGAAAAAATAAAATAATATCGTTAAAAACTATTTTCAAGAATAAAATTATTGAGGGCCTGGGAGTGTAGCTCAATAGTTGTGTGCTTGCTACCATGTGTGAGGCCCCGGTTTAATCCCCAGCACTGCAATAAATAAATAATTTTAAAAATAGCATGTTCAGTAAAGCAAATTTTATAACTTATATTTGTTTAAAAATAATAAAATGGGCTGGGGATATAGCTCAGTGGTAGTGTACTTGTCTAGCATGCATGAGGCCTTGGGTTCAATCCCCAGTTCCCCAAAAAGTAAATAAATAAATATTTCCTTCACTTCAATCATTTTCTTTTTTTTTTTTGTGGGTACCGGGGGTCGACCTCAGGACCTCACGCACCAGCAGGCACCCATGCCACTGAGCGATATCATCAGCCCTTTTTTCATATGTGGGTTCTGGGTGTCGCTCTCAGGACCTCACGCTTGCCAGGCAGGCACTTATGCCACTGAGCCATCTCACCGGCCCTCAATCATTTTCTTAACTATCTCTCACTATAAATACCATGCCACTAGTATTTTTCTGAAAAAAAAAAATGCACACACTTTTCAACATGTATTTATTTTTAATTTTCCATTAAATTACCTGTAGTCCTCTTCAAAGTTGTATTTTTTAGAGTTCCCATCAGTGTCTCTGCTATTGTGTGAATGTTTTCTCAAAATTGTATTTTACAGTTAATAAATTTAACATTTTTGATACTTTTCATTATCTTCTCCATAGACCATCCCGTTCTTCAATGGGAATTTACCTTCTGTATAAGTGGGGAGGTATCTTGTAAGCTCAGAGAACATTCTGCTAAATAGAGGTTTTTCATACTGCAGTTTATAAATCTTATTCATGGGCCATGACGCTGTAAAAGAACTCATAACTGGGAAGGGTGCAGTGGTGAGAGTGAGGACTGGGAGTCAGTCCCTTGTTAGCTATGTGGCCTTGGGCAGGGAATGTCTCTCTCCTGAGATTTAGTCCCCTCCTTTGTGAGACAAGGAGGATCCACCCGGTCCAGTCCATGCTCATGGCAGTGCCCAGTGCCACTCTGATGCTGAGAGATAATCAATTAATAGATATCACTGTTCTTCCCACAGACCAGCCAGGCCCGGCACCATTGCTGGTTTCCTCCTTTTTCCTCTCACAGGGTCCTTCTAGATGGGACCCTGCCTTGGTAGAAGCCATAGAAAACTTTTAGGTCCTGTGCAACCACCTGTGTATCGTGTTTACCACGCACCTGGCACTGTTCTAAGCACTTTGGGTAGATGAGCGAGTTTCATTCCAGGCCGAGGGTCATTACTATCCCCTGTTACAGACCATGATGCCTAAGGGGTGGAGGTGCTCAGGCAGGCTGGGCGCTCACTGTGTGAACAAGAGCCCTTGCTCTGTGGCTGCCCTGGTGTTGGCCAATGGGGAGCCCAGAGAGAGACCAAAGGGAGGGAGGGGGAGTCTTATTCATTCCCCTGATGCCCTCCCAGCTGAGGCTGAGCTTGCCCAGGCTGGGCTGTGACCCTAGAAGGAAGCTCAGCTTCTTCCTTCTGGACTCCAGGAAACAACGCTGGTGTTGCTGCTGTCGACACCAGGCCCCTGCAAAAACCCCTGGTGCTTCTGCTTTTCCAGCTTTGTAAATGTTCCCCTTGTAAATGGGCAATGACTACCCCACACAGCCTCTGAGCTACAGGTGGGACAAAGCTTACATTATCCTGGGCCTTATCACTTTACTACTTCTCATATTTTTACTTTCTTTTACTTACTTTTTGAAAAGATTTCATTGGCTACAAAGGGATGGTCAACATACTAGCTCATAGAACCTGCTTAAGTAAATGCAAAGGAATTGAAATTATCCCATGTATATTATCAGACCATAGTGCAATGAAATTGGAAATCAATGGCAAAAGAAACCACAAGAATTTGCTAAACACATGGAAATTAAATAGCACCCTCCTGAACAACCAATGGGTCACAGATGAAATTAAAGAAGCAATTAGACAGTTTCTGCAACTGAATGATAATGACAGTACAACATACCGGAACTTATGGGATACAATGAAAGCAGTCCTAAGAGGGAAATTTATAGCATTAAATTCCTATATCAGGAAAACAGAGCAAGAACAAATAAACAACCTAATGGTGAACCTCAAACTTCTAGAAAAAGAAGAGCAGGCTAAGCCAAAAGCTCGTACAAGAGAGGAAATTATAAAGATCAGAGCAGAAATTAACGTATTGGAGACTAAAAAAACAATACAAAGAATCAACGAATCGAAGAGTTGGTTCTTTGAAAGATTAAATAAAATTGACAAACCCTTATCCAACCTTATTAAAAAAGGGAAAGAAAGTACTCAAATCCACACAATTAAGAACGAAAAGGGTGATATCACAACGGACCCTGCAGAAATCCAGAAGATCATCTATACCTACTTTGAAAACCTGTATTCTAATAAGATGGAAAATGCAGAAGAAATGGACAGATTCCTAGATACACATGAATTACCAAAGCTCAACCAAGAAGATATAAAAACCCTAAATAAACCAATAACAATCAATGAAATCGAAGATGTAATTAAAAACTTCCCAACAAAGAAAAGCCCAGGCCCTGATGGATTCACTGCCAAATTCTACAAGAAATTTAGAGAAGACCTAACACCACTACTTCTCAAACTCTTTAATGAAATTGAAAGGGAAGCAATACTCCCAAATTCATTCCTGGAAGCAAGCATTACCCTGATACCAAAACCAGAGAAGGACCCAACTAAGAAACAGAACTACAGACCAATCTCCCTAATGAACATAGATGCAAAAATCCTCAATAAGATATTGGCAAACAGAATGCAGCAAATCATCAAGAAGATTATACACCATGACCAAGTTGGATTCATCCCTGGGATGCAGGGATGGTTCAACATACGTAAATCAATAAATGTAATACACCATATTAACAGAACCAAGGACAAAAATCATATGATCATCTCAATAGATGCAGAAGAAGCTTTTGACAAAGTCCAGCACCCATTCATGATAAAAACCCTACAGAAAATTGGAATAGAGGGTCTTTATCTCAATCTGATAAAAGCTATCTATGACAAACCAACAGCCAATATCATACTAAATGGACAAAAACTGAAAGCCTTCTCTCTAAAATCAGGAACCAGACAAGGATGTCCACTGTCCCCACTCTTATTCAACATAGTCCTGGAAACTTTAGCCAGAGCAATTAGACAAGAGAAAGAAATAAAAGGAATTATGATTGGAAAGGGAGAAGTTAAATTATCATTATTTGCAGACCACATGATACTCTACGTAGAAGACCCCAAAAACTCCACTAAAAAATTGCTAGATTTAATAAGCAAATTCAGTAGTGTAGCTGGATACAAAGTCAACACTCAAAAATCAATAGCCTTCCTGTACACCAATAACAAACTCACTGAGAGAGAAATTAGGGAAACAACACCTTTCACAATCACGTCTAAAAAAATGAAATACCTAGGAATCAATCTCACAAAGGAAGTAAAAGACCTCTACACTGAAAACTACAGTACTCTGAAAAAGGAGATTGAAGAGGATATCAGAAAATGGAAAGATATCCCTTGCTCTTGGGTCGGAAGAACCAATATAGTGAAAATGGCCATACTTCCAAAACTTTTATACAGATTTAATGCAATTCCGATCAAAATTCCAACAACATATCTCACAGAATTAGAGAAAACAATCCTAAAATTTATCTGGAACCAGAAGAGACCTAGAATAGCAAAGGCAATTCTGGGCAACAAAAGCAAGGCAGGGGGTGTCACAATCCCTGATTTGAAATTATACTATAAAGCTACTGTGATAAAAACAGCGTGGTATTGGCAAAAAAACAGACCTGAAGATCAATGGAATAGAATAGAAGATGCAGAAACAACTCCAGACATACTAAGCCACCTTATCTTTGACAAAGGTGCCAAACACATTCACTGGAAGAAAGATAGCCTCTTTAATAAATGGTGCTGGAAAAATTGGCTCTACACATGCCGAAGATTAAAATTAGACCCATATCTTTCACCGTGCACTAAACTAAATTCAAAATGGATCAAAGAACTAAATATTAAAACAGAAACATTAAATCTCCTGGAAAATAGAATAGGTAAAACTCTTGAAGACATTGGTGTAGGCAAAGACTTTATGAATAAAACCCCCATCGCACAGGAAGTATCACAAAGAATCAACAACTGGGATCTCATCTTATTAAAAAACTTTTGCACAGCAAGAGAAACCACCAACAGAGTGAAGAGACAACCCACAACGTGGGAAAAACTATTTGCCAGCTGTTCTTCAGACAAAGGATTACTATCGAGAACATACAAAGAACTCAAAAAAATCAGACCTCCCAAATTTAAAGACCCACTCCAAAAATGGGCATCTGAGATGAATAAACACTTCTCAGATGAAGAAATACAAATGGCAAATAAATATATGAAAAAATGTTCAACATCACTAGTCATTCGAGAGATGCAAATTAAAATAACACTGAGATTCCATCTCACCCCAGAAAGAATGGCTATTATCAAGAAGTCAACTAATAACAAATGCTGGAGGGGCTGTGGGGAAAAAGGAACCCTTCTCCACTGTTGGTGGGACTGTCGACTGGTACAGCCACTGTGGAAATCCGTGTGGAGACTCCTCGAAAAACTAGGACTGGAGGTCCCATTTGACCCAGCTATTCCCCTTCTGGGTATCTTCCCAGAAGAATTAAAAACATCGCACCACAGCAATATATGTGCACCCATGTTTATAGCAGCACAATTTGTAATAGCTAGATCGTGGAAACAACCCAAATGACCATTAACTGAGGAATGGGTAAAAAAGATGTGGTATTTCTATACAATGGAGTACTACTCAGCCATAAAGAAGGATAAACTGGAAACTTTTATAGGTAAATGGGTGCAACTTGAGAAAATACAAGCGAAATAAACCAGACGCACATTTGTAAACATCGTATTGTCTCCCTAGTATAAAAATGCAGTTTCACTGTTACTATTTAATTCCTTAGTCTTCTATTTTTACCTAGCTTTTACATGGCTTAATCTTATACTGAGTAATATTTTTCTCCAAAAGGTATTCGTACATTCCCTAATGCTTGAGTTTGTTAATACATGAGAATGTTTACTTGTCGTCTTTAAAAAAAATAAATAAAGTTTGAAAAAAAAATTCTGGAACAAAGTGACACTTTAAAGACAGATTTTAGGGGGGCCGGTGAGATGGCTCAGCGGCATAAGCGCCTGCCTTGCAAGCGCAAGGGCCCGAGTTCGACTCCTGGATCCCACATACGAAAAAAGGGGCCGGTGATATCGCTCAGCGGCACGGGTGCCTGTTGGTGCACGAGGTCCTGAGGTCGACCCCCCGGTACCCACAAAAAAAAAAAAAAAAAGACAGATTTTAGGGCACCCACAAGTCAGCATTAATTTCCCTATAATATTACAATGCTATAAGATGCAATGTGTTCATCAATACTATCTTTGAACGAATTAATAAATAAGTATGCTTAAAAAAAAAAAAACAAAGGGATGGTCAGTGGAAAGTTTCCCTTCCTATCTTTCTCTAACACCCAGTTCTTCCCACAGTTCACCTATGGAAATATTTTGTTTTATTTTTGCTACATGTATATAAGATAGAATTTATTTATTTATTTATTATTTTTTTTTTTTGGTGGGTACTGGGGCTCGACCTCAGGACCTCGTGCGCCAGTAGGCCCCTGTGCCGCTGAGCGATATCACCGGCCCTTTTTTCCTTCATATGTGGGTACTGGGAGTCGAACTCGGGCCCTCGCGCTTGCCAGGCAGGCGCTTATGCCTCTGAGCTATCTCACCGGCCCCTAAGATAGAATTTATGATTTTGACTTTTTTTTTCAGTACTGCACTTGGTTTGCTTCTAACCTCCTATTTCCTTTCTGGCACATCTCCCCTCTGGCCTCCTGGCAAGCTGTACCAACCCCCACTGACTTCAGGCCTGCAGGCCTATAGAGAGCCCTTCCTGGTCCTCGTCCCGACCCAGGAAGTTAGATTTGTAAACCCAAAAAGAAGTTATTGGAATTCTACCGAGTTAATTCCAATCTACCACACCCAATGCAACCCACGGCAAGAATAAAGACACTAAGACATATCTATAGCTGTGGGGAGCCAAGGGGTCCTAAGTCCCGCCAAGATGGTGGCTACTGGAACAAAGGCCACGACCCAGGGCCGAACCCGGGTTTTATTAATTCTGAAGGAGGGGAGTGGCTCAGGGATGAGTGACTGTGAGAGTGGCGGGAAGTACGTGAGAGCTGGGCTAGGCCTGAAAATCACCTTTGCAAATGCAGAGGGAAGGATATGCAGAAGGAGTAATCTGCATAACACAATTCAAGATAGTATCTAATGTTTTGGGGTCGGTGCTTCAGCTCTGATGTGTAATCTTCCATGCCCTGGGAAGTCATAGCCTCTTTCTCGAGGCTCGATCCCAGCCGACAGCGTGGAGCACAGCTCTCCATCCCGCCAGGCTCAACCATGTATTGGGAGCAAAGGGTGGGGAAACACAGGCCTGTCGCTTTGCTTCAAAGACTACACATCAGGACCTTGGCTGGACCTATTTGCATTGCCTAAAGCCAATTAAATAGATAAGGAAAAGTCCTAGCCAGCTCTGTACATATCAATAGGTGGAATTAGGGCCAGGTTCAGCCAAGATGGAGATAGTTGCTCTCCTCTCAAGGACAGCCGTCCAGGTGGTCCTCCACACAGGCCCTCAGGTCTTACTGACCTGAGGGTTCCCCATCACTCCTGGCTCTACAGTGGCCCAGCACATGTCTCTTTGGGACCCCGTCCCCTGGCCTGGCAGCCTATGTTCCAGACGTGACAAACTGCAGTAACACAGGGAAGCAAAGAGCCCGCTGATGGCCCCTGTGCCCCTGGGTGGTGGGGCTGCCTTCCTGCGGCAGGCTCCAGGGCGGCCCCCACCAGGCCTGTAGGTGAAGGGCCCCAATAACTCTGCAAACTTCACTCACAGCGGAATTAGCTGGCCCCTACTTGGAAGGGTGAGGCTGCTCAACGCCTGTTTGTTTTTCTATCCACATCCTAGTCCATGTTCCCTCTCTAAACACTGCCATCGCTATCTTCAGCTGCTTGGAAAGAAAGAAAGAAAGAAAGAAAGAAAGAAAGAGAGAGAGAGAGAGAGAGAGAGAGAGAGAGAGAGAGAGAGAGAGAGAGAGAGAGAGAGAGAAAGAAAGAAAGAGAAGAAAGAGAAGAAAGAGCTATAGAAAAAGGAAGAAAATGGTAGAGAAAGTCCTCCCCCAGACGCAAGAGCCCAGCCTGGGCAATTTACTGGCTTTAATGAGACCCTGCCTCCAAATGAAAAAATTTTTAAAGTGCTGGGGATGTAGCTCAGTGGTAAAGTACCCCTGGATTCAATCCCCAGTACCTTGAAAACTGTTGGTGCTAGATGAGGCAGAGTAAATTACAATGAAAAATGCTTTTGATAGTGACTAGTAGATATGCTCATAACACCCATGGAGTCCTGACCACCCTGGGAGGTAGATGGTGTGTTTTTCACTGTTTGACTGATGAAGGAAGAGGCTCAGGGAGTCAGGGATCAGCCAGTCAGTACCAGAGGTGGAACTGGATCTGCCCCCAACTCCAAATCTGCACAAATGCATACAACTCAGCCAGGAGTTTGCCCAGAGACCCTAAGACAAGCCCAAGCTCAGCACAGGTGCTGAGAAGAGAGGATTCATTAACATAAAAGAACTCGAGGTGGCAAGGCCCTGGGAGAAACCACCATAGATGCAGAACCAGGCCAGCAAAACTAGGTCAACTTGCAGGATGGGCTCGCAGAGGTGGCTGCGGGGGACGCGTGGAAATGGCTGGAGGGCTGGGGGCCAGCTAGAGAGTCAGGTTGTCCCCAGGTCTGACCCTGCCCAGGAAAGAGAGAGGGGACAGGGAGAGCAGCTGCTGGGGAGGGGACCCTTTGTGTGTAGGCCCAGGTCACAGTGTAACCTGCATTTTCCAGAAATGTGGGGCCTCCCAGAAAGGTCCCTCTTTTTACCAAAGGGCTGAGAGGTAAGGCCTTGATTGCTGGGAAGGCAGAGGAAAGGTGGGGGCAGGTGTACGGTAGGGAAGGACTGGATGGGCTGTGCACAGATGAAGGATGAGCCTAGCACCTCTGCTGCGGCCTTCTCTCCTGCCTACCCTGGGCTCTGAAGCGCTGGTGTGGGGAGGCCTGAGGAAACCACAGCTAGGCAGGGGCAGAGGCCAGAGCACCACTTGGGTGGTAGGAGGCCTCTCCATAGAGTGTTCTCCAGAGAAAATCCTCCCAGTTCCTTGAGGATCCACTGAGGGAAGTCTTCATGACAAAGCAGAGCCTAGGAAGCCATTTGGGGGATCCTCTGAGTACCCCCTTTGCTGAAGCACCAAGGACAGGAAGAGCTGGGCTTCATTATCACCCAGGTTGAGGGGCCACAGGGGACAGCAGGAGGGGCAGTCCCACCCACCATGGGGTTGCTGGGAAGGGGACACCAGCAAGAACACAAACTACAGCATCCTAGGTGGTGTTAGGTGAGGGCCTAGAAAAATCTAAGTGGAGCAGCGAGTGGGTCTCTGAGAGCCTCCGCAGGGAGAGGCCCTGGATGCTCAGAGGCTGAGCTCTGCCTCACAGCTGGCTGAGGGCTGCTCCTGAGAGGCCCCAGCCCAGGCAGCACGCGTATGTGCATGCACACGCACACACACATGGCCTCAGGGAAGGGATGTGAGAGCACAAAGAGGAGGGAAAAGTACAGAAAGGAAATCTTCCAGACCTCTGTGCTTCAGAATTACAACTCCTTGCAGGAGTGTAAAAGACACAGGACTAGGTTTAGGACGATGCTGAAAGAGAATTAATGAGGCTGCCCAACCTCTGCAACTGAACCCAGTCCCTGGGATGAGCTGAGGGTATTGGAGAGGTACAGAGATGGTGGCAAATTCCTAAGGAAGGGGTTTGGCTGAGTTTCCAGGTGACTTCAGAGGAGGTGGTGAAGGCCTAAGTTAGGAAGGGCCATGTGGTGTCTGCAGGCAGAGGCCTCTGCAGCGCTAGAGCTGCGGTCCTTGCAGGTGGACAGGGAAGGAAAGAAGAGCCACTCCCTGTGGGCAAGGAGTGTTATGGTTTGTGTCTGGATGTCCCCCCAAAGCCTCATGTGGTCATAGGGCTTTTTTGGAAGTAGCTGAATCTAGAGTGTGTGATTGATTCATGGTTCAATGCTGGGGTTAAGGGCATTGGGATTAAGGGTGGGTGACTGCTGGATCAGTCCACTGATTGGATTGGCACTGCCCCAATCCCAGCAATCTGAATAAGATAAAGGGGTCAGAAAGAGGCTTGTTTCCCTCTCTGCTCTTCTCACTTGCTGCTTTTGCTGTCTTCCACCAGCATGAACAGTTGCTGCTCTGCCATGTGCCACCCTGCCTTGGAGCCAGCTCATTATGGACCTCTACCAACTGTGACCTAAATAAACCTTTCCTCCCTTAACTTTGGGTGTCAGGTATTTTGTTTCAGCAATGATAGAAAAATAATTACGACAGAGTGTCAGCCCAGAACTCCCAGCCAGAGTGCCAGGGCACAGCTGTCCAGGACAAATGAACGCAGCCTCCTTCCATGTACTGTGCACCTGGACTCGGGAGCTGGGAAAGGAGCTGCCACTCTCTGTCACCTCAGGGAAACAGGAACTAAAACAAAGAAAGGAGATCAAGGTACAAAAATTAACTTTTGCACATTCAAGTATTTGCACTGAAATTCTAACCCAGAATTTATAAAGATAAAAGTTATACAATAGAAGCCTACAAACAAGACAATAAGCTGGGGGTAATGATTATACTACATATAACAAAAATACCAAATTCCTCCATATTTGAAGAACTCTTACAAGTCAGTGATAAAGTCTGATGATCTGTAGGGTAGTACCTAAAGGTTATAAATAGATAGCTCACTGAAAAAGAAATACAGAAGATCTCTTAACATTTGAAATGCATTTCTCCACTATAATTCAAGAAATTCAAATTAAGATCACAGTGAGACACTATTTTTTTTTTTTTTTTTGAAACAGGTTCTCACTATGTAGCCCAGGCTGGCCTTGAACTCACTGTGATCCTCCTGCCTCAGCCTCCTGAGTGCTGGGATTACAGGCATGCTCCACCATGCCCAGCCAGTGAGACACTATTTTTTACCAGTCAGAAAGGACTGAGATTGTATCAATCCAAAGTCTTACAAGTTTAATAAAGTCTGATGCAGGTGAGAGGACAGAGTAGCCTCCCCTAGTGAAAGCATAACTTAGCATAACCTCATCAAGAAAAATTTGGCAATATCTTTCAAAAGTAAAGGGGGAGAACCAAGATGGCGGAGTGGTAAGCAGCGGAGAGAGAGCCTCTCTGATAGTCGCCATCCACACGCTGGAATATAGCAACTCCAGGAAGACAAGAAGGAGGGAAGTGGGACCCCTGGACCCAGGAAGGATCTGAAGCATGATTTGAAGCCCACAGAGAGAGTGAAGAGAGAAACTTCAACAAAGAAGAAGGAGGTGGCCGCGGGTGCCTTCTCCCTGGGTCGGGACTCACTGCGTGAGAGCAGCGGTTCAAACCTGCAGACGCGGTGACTGCTGGTGACCCCAGGGGCCTCCACGGAGAGACACGGTGGTGCAGGGGAGCAGCGGACATGAGGGACTGCACTGGCTGGCAGTGAGTGCTGAGGGCTCAGTCACCCCGCGCCAGGGAGCCACTGGCCAGGAGCCATCTTGGAAAGGGGCGGCTGAGCTCGGAACTCAGAGCGGCTGCGGCTCCATCTTCGGCTCCCAGCCGGGCTCAGGCCGGCAGAAGGGGCGCTGCGGCTGCGGGCCGGATGAGTCTGGTCTCCGCCAGAGAGTGCAGGCTCGCTGAGATTATCCCCTACCCTGCCAAGAAGCTGCTGCTGGCTTGCGGGGACAGATCGGCACAGAAGAGGACTCTGTCCCCACATGGTGTCTACCAGTGACAGCAGAGACAAACCTGGAAGTGGACTTTTCTTTTCTTTTCTTTTTTTCCTCTCTCTTGTTTTATTTGGGTTTTTTGTTTTGTTTTTTGTTGTTGTTGTTGTGGGGTTTTTTTCCTCCACTGTTTGATCTTGTTTTTATATGCGTGTGAACGTGGTTTCTAGCCTCTTTGTGGTTGTGGTTCTGTTCTGTTCTTCTTTTTATCCCTTCCTTTTCTTTCCCTCCAGTATTCTGCACCAGTTTCCCAAAGTTAGCGTGATCCCTCTTTGTCCTCCAGCCTTACCTCTAATTTCTTCCTCTTCCACTTCTCTATCTTCTCCTTAACCTGTTTTAAATTTTAACCCCTGAGGGCAAACTTGACATATTAAGGACTCGTATACTGCATATAATTTTCTGGTTTGTTTTAGATTCTCTTATATAACCACAAATCTAGTTTATATAGTTAAAAGTGGCAAATTACTAGTTAGCTCAGTCTGTCATTTTCTAGGCTGTGTTTGATATTTTTGGTACCACTATAGCCAAAAGTGACATAATTGTTCTAAATGGCTGTTCTTCCTGTTATTCCATGACTGAGACTAAGGGTTACAGAAAATACTGTGGCACAGTACCAAAGAACCAAGGACTGGGCCAAACAGGCAGCAACTTCTCATCTCCAATAAATTGAAGAGGTAGGATCTTGCAACAGACTCAAAACCCAAAAACAAGCTACACCTGGAAGGTACTTTGGAGATGTAGTCATCTCCTAAGGGTTTTATTTATTTATTTATTTTTTATGTGGGTACTGGGAGTCGACCTCAGGACCTTGCGCTTGCCAGCAAGCACTTGTGCTGCCGAGCGATATCACTGGCCCCTTTTCTCCTTTATGTGGGTTCTGGGAGTCGACCTCAGGACCTCACGCTTGCCAGGCAGGCACTTATGCTGCTGAGCTATCTCACCAGCCTCCTCCTAAGGGTTTTAAATACCAGCAATAAAGCAACCTACCACAGGCAATTTACAAGCATCACACCAGGAATTAAACTAAAGAAAGAAAAGAAAATGAGAAGACACTTAAACAAGATGCACCCCAGACATCCAGTTCACCAAAGGCAAACCCAGGGGACAATGAGGTGAGACAATCTGAAAGCCACCCACCTGGCCTCTCTGAAGCCGTTATGACAAAGCAATTGAATGAGGCTCTGGAAAAAATCAAATCAGAAATAATTTCTCAGATAACTGCAGAGATGATGTCTACACTGAAGACCATGCTTAGGGACTCTAGAGCAGATACAGACAAAAAAATAGATGAGCTTAAGAAAATTTTGAAAGCCATCAATGTTCAGCATAGGAAAGAAATGGAATCCATAAGGCAGATTCAAGCAGATATCCAGGAGAACAAAAATTCCACTGAAAGTATTTGCAGCAGATTAAGCCAATGTGAGGACAGGATCTCAGATATAGAAGACAGGCTTGTGGTTAGTGATCATGAAAAGAAAGATTTCTTAAAAATAACAACGGACCATGAGAAATCAATCCAGCAACTGCTAGATGAGGCAAAGAAGAATAACTTAAGATTGATTGGAGTCAATGGAAAACCAGGAGATAGCATAAATGATATAAAAAACTGTTCACAGACGTCATGGCAGAAAACTTCCCTGGTAGAGAAAAAGAATTTGACATACAGATAAGTGAGGCATATAGAACTCCAATTAGCCACAATCAAAAAATTCTACAGCCAGGTGTATCATAGTTAAGATTCCAGAAATTCAACACAAGAATAGAATCTTAAAAGCTGTTAGGGAAAAGAAACAAATCACCTATAAAGGAAAGCCCATCAGAGTCACAGCTGACTTCTCAGGGCAAACCCTCAAGTCAAGAAGAGCTTGAAGTACTTCAAGTTCTAAAGGAAAATAACCTTCAACCCAGATTGATGTACTCCGCAAAACTATCCTTCAAATCTCATGGAGAAATAAAATACTTCCATGAAAAAGAACATCTGAGGAAATTTATGATCACCAAAACAGCACTCCAAAATGTTTTGAAGGACATTCTAGAAAGACATAACAAGGACTACAACCCCATGAGCCCCAACAGAAGGAATCCACTAGGCAAGGCAAACAATTAAACAGAGGGAGGGATGGGGCCGGTGAGATGGCTCAGCGGCTTAAGTGCCTGCCCGGCAAGCGCGAGGGCCCGAGTTCGACTCCCGGAACCCACATACGAAAAAGGGGCCGGTGATATCGCTCAGCGGCACGGGCGCCTGCTGGCGCGCGAGGTCCTGAGGTCGACCCCCCGGTACCCACAAAAAAAAAAAAAAAAAAAAAAAACAGAGGGAGGGAAAAAAAAAAGGGAAGCCAATAACAGGAAAATAACATGACAAGGATAAGTCAATACATATCAGTTTTAACCATCAATGTTAATGGTCTCAATTCACCAATCAAAAGACACAGACTGGGGCCGGTGAGATGGCTCAGCGGCGTAAGCGCCTGCCTGGCAAGCACGAGGGCCTGAGTTCGACTCCCGGAACCCACATACGAAAAAAGGGCCGGTGATATCGCTCAGCGGCACGGGTGTCTGCTTGAGTGCGAAGTCCTGAGGTCGACCCCTGGTACCCACAAAAAAAAAAAAAAAAAAGACACAGACTGGCAGAATGGATCAAGAAGCAAGATCCAACAATATGCTGCATACGAGAAACACATGGGCTGATGAGATCACTCAGCGGCATAAGCGCCTGCCTGGCAAGCGCAAGGTCCTGAGTTTGACCTCTAGTACCCACATTAAAAAAAAAAAAAAGAAACACACAACACTAACTCTAACCCTAAACCTGCTGGAAGATAGAATAGATGAAACTCTTGATGACACTGGTGTAGGCAAAGACTATGAATAAAACCCCAATTGCACAGGAATTATCACAAAGAATCAACAACTGGGATCTCATATTATTATTATTATTATTATTATTGTTATTATTATTATTTTTATGTGTGTACCAGGAGTTGACCTCAGGACCTCACACTTGCCAGCAAGCACTTGTGCCGCTGAGCCATCTCACCAGCCGGATCTCATCTTATTAAAAAGCTTTTGCACAGCAAGAGAAACCACCAACAGAGTGAAGAGACAACCCACAGTGTGGGAAAAAATGTTTGCCAGCTGTTCCTCAGACAAAGGATTACTATCAAGAACATATAAAGAGGGCCGGTGAGATGGCTCAGCGGCTTAAGCGCCTGCCCAGCAAGCGCGAGGGCCTGAGTTCGACTCCCGGATCCCACATACGAAAAAGGGGCTGGTGATATCGCTCAGAGGCACGGGTGCCTGCTGGCGCGCGAGGTCCTGAGGTCGACCCCCCGGTACCCACAAAAAAAAAAAAAAAAAAAAGAACATATAAAGAACTCTAAAAATCAGACCCCCCCAAATTTAAAGACCCAATCCAAAAACGGGCATCTGAGATGAATACACACTTCTCAGATGAAGAATATAAATAGCAAATAAATATATGAAAAAATGTTCAACATCACTGGTCATTCGAGAGGTGTAAATTAAAACAACACTGAGATTCCATCTCACCCCAGAAAGAATGGCTATTATCAAGAAGTCAACTAATAACAAATGCTGGAGGGGCTGTGGGGAAAAAGGAACCCTTCTCCACTGTTGGTGGGAGTGTAGACTGGTGCAGCTACTGTGGAAATCAGTGTGGAGATTCCTCAAAAAACTAGGGTTGGAGGTCCCATTTGACCCAGCTATGCCCCTTCTGAGTATCTTCCCAGAAGAATTAAAAACATTGTACCAATGGAGTACTATTCAGCCATAAAGAAGGATAAACTGGAGACTTTTATAGGTAAATGGATGCAACTCGAGAAAATACTCATAAGTGAAATAAACCAGACGCACATGTGTAAGCATCGTATTGTCTCTCTAGTATGAGAAACTGAAAGAGTAAATAAGATCCAAAATGTACAATAGACACGGTGAATCAAAAAGAAACTGGTCAATAAGAAAGAGAGACTGGAATGGGGAAAAGAAAGAAGGGAAAGGGAAAAAAAATTGTATATGTATATAAGATGGTTAAGATAGATACACTACCAGTTTTACTTAGTTCATTGAAGAGTAAGGTTTGAGCCAATAATGTTTGGACAATTGAATGCTAATGTCTGGTATCCTGAATAACTAACTTAAAGATAATAATACGTAATGCATTGACCATTGTTACCCTCCTATTATGTTGTTTTGAAAATTTGTTCTTTTTTTGATTTATTTTGTTTTTTCTTCTCTTTAAAAAAAAAAAACAAAAAAACATCGTACCACAGCGATATATGTGCACCCATGTTTATGGCAGCACAATTTGTAATAGCTAGATCTTGGAAACAACCCAAATGCCCATCAACCGAGGAATGGATAAAAAAGACGTGGTATTTTTATACAATGGAGTACTACTCAGCCATAAAGAAGGATAAACTGGAGACTTTTATAGGTAAATGGATGCAACTCAAGACCATACTCATAAGTGAAATAAACCGGATGTACATGTGTAAACATTGTATTGTCTTCCTACAATACAAGCTGAAAGAGTAAATAAGATCCAAAATGTGCAATAGATATTGTAAAAAATGGAAGAAACTGTTCAAAAGGAAAGAGAAACTGGGATTGGGGAATGGAGAAAAGAAGGAAGGGAAAAGCAAAAAAAAATGTATATATATATGTATATAAATGTATATATATGTATGTATATATGTATATGTGTATATATATATATATATATATAAAAGATAGTTAAAATAGATATACTACTAATTTCTCTTAGTTCATTGAAAAGAAAGGTTTGTGCTAATATTGTTTGGACAACTGAATGCCGACATCTTGTACTCTGAGTAACTAATTTAAAGATAACAATATGCAATGTATTGTTATACATTGCAATGCAATGCATTGTTACCCTCCTATTATCCTGTTTTGAAATTTTGTTCTATTTTTTTTCTCTTTAAAATAAAAAAAAAAAAAGGGCCGGTGAGATGGCTCAGCGGTGTAAGCGCCTGCCTTGCAAGCGCGAGGGCCCGAGTTCGACTCCCGGATCCCACATACGAAAAAGGGGCCGGTGATATCGCTCAGCGGCACGGGTGCCTGTTGGCGCACGAGGTCCTGAGGTCGACCCCCCGGTACCCACAAAAAAAAAAATAAAAAATAAAAAATAAAAAAAAAAAAAAAAAAAAAAAAAAAATGAAGTACACATTTCCTTTGACCCTGTCATTCCAGTTCTAGGAATTTACTCTACAGATACATCTCCACACATCCCTAGGGATGTTTATTCAAGTGGCATTGTTTGTAGTGGGAAAATAAAAAAGGGAGAAAAGACTAAGTGTCTATTAATAAGGGACTGGAGGGCCAGTGAGATGGCTCAGTGCTGTACACGCCTGCCTGGCAAGCGCGAGGTCCTGAGTTCGACTCCCAGAACCCACCTACGAAAAGGGGCCGGTGATGTCATTCAGTGGCATGGGCGCCTACTGGTGCGTGAGGTCCTGAGGTCGACCCCTGGTACCCACAAAAAATAAATAAATAAAATAAGGGACTGGATACTAGATAAATAATGACACGAATGAAATACTATGGCCATTCGAAGTGAAGTGGACCTGTGTATGCTGATACAGACAGATCTCTGAGACGCATAGTTAATTAAAAAAAAAAAGGTGCAAAACTGTTATAGTTATCTCCCATTTGCATTTTTAAAAAAAGAATTTGTATAAAAATGCAAGAGCTGGGGATATAGCTCAGTGGCACGGCACCTGCCCGGCAAGTGCGAGGTCCTAAGTTTGATTACCGGTACAAAAATAATAATAAAATAAAATAAAATAAAAATGCATGTTTACACATGCACGAAGGATTAAAAGATCTGCATCTGTTCTCATGGAATAGTTCTGTACTATTTGAATGATTTGGCATCTGTGACTTTTATTTTCATGATGGCCTGTTAGGTGGAGGGACAAGCAGGACTAAGAGAGCAGGGACAGGAAGCATGGTGAGCACTTCTGCTTGCCTGGGAGTGGGGATTGGGGGACAGGAGGGTTGTGCCAGGAACTGGTGCTTTCCACGTGGACAGCCTTAGACATCATGTCTGAGTCACAGCCACCCTACAGCGGAGAGAAAAGTCCCCGGCCTTCCAAAGGCGAGCTTGCTGATTCACATTGGGGCAGGAGCACTTGAGGGGCTGCGGGTGGGGCTAGGCAGGACCAGTGAGCAAGCAGGGAGAGGCAGAAAGCCAGTGCTCTTGTCACTGGCTGAGCCGGTGTCACCCTGCCAAGTTCCACAGGGACCATGACAACAACTCCAGATAGACCTGCACCTGCCTTGGAAGTGGAAACTCCTATTTCTCAACAAAATCTACCTAAGCTCAAAGGTGAGATCAACAACAAGTTTCAAAGATCAGTTTAGATTATTACCGAGAAGGATCCAAATGCTTGCATAGGACTGAGGAAAACATTCAAAGCCCAGTGACATTTGAGCAACAGAAGGTAAACAAAATCAATTCCAATTCAAACAAGAAGGTCCCATTTTCCAAATACCAGATGAGCAAAAACATTACAGATTGCTTCGATTCAGAGTTGGTGAGGGCATGGGTGAACAGGTACTTTCCGGCTGGGGAGAGTAAAATGACCCTGATCTCTTTTGGAAAACAACAGGTAATAGTTATGTGTGAAATGTGGTTCACTGAGAAGTGGCAACCCCACTTTGGTTTGTTTGCTTGCTTGTTTGGTTGGTTGTTTTTTTTTGTTGTTGTTGTTGTTTTTCAGACAGGCTGTCCTTGAACTCATGGCAATCCTCCTGCCTCAGCCTCCCAAGTGCTGGGATTACAAGTGTGTGCTACCAGGCAATCCCACTTTGGGATTTCATCATCTGACATTCTCACACAGGCTCACTCAGGAAAGTTCACTACAGCAGTGTTTATCTTGCAAAATATTAGAAACAATTTAACTGACCATCAAATATGAGACAGATAAATACCGTGGAATCATACCATGGAATCCTTAAAAGGCAGATAGATTTACATACACAGACTTGAAACAATCTGTGTGTGTGTGTGTGTGTGTGTGTGTGTGTGTAGTACTGGGGATTGAACTCAGGGCCTGAATTCCCAAGCTCCCTTTTTTATGTATTTTGAAACAGGATCTTGTTAAGTCACTAAATAGCCCAGTTTGAGCTTGAACTTGTAGTCCTCCTGCCTCAGCCTCCCAGAGTATTGGGAATACAGGTATATGCCACCAAGCTCAGCTCTAAGACATTTTGACAAGTGATGTTAACAATTCAAAAGTGTGACACTTACTTTTATAGTATCATTATACGTGTGTGTGTGTTAAATTTAAAGTCCTTCTCAAAGCCTAAGATTGCATCAATCGTAGAAACAGGTGGGAAAGGATGTACACACACAATAACGAGTGGTTACCTCTGTGGAGGAAAGGAGAACTGAGAGGGAATAATAAAGAGGTACAGTGGACTCTTGACTTGCAAACTCAATTCTATCCTGAGGGCTGGTCGTAACTCAAGTTGTCAGCTGAAGGCTCAGGCTCCTCTGCACAGCCTTCAGAGTCTCTCTCCTGTACATAGGCAGATCTCAGTGTCCTTAGAGAGACATCGGTCCAGGATTTCTCAGTTATCCCCACACAGGAAAGGATGCTGTAATGTTCCTTCCAGAACTCTTTTTCTGTTTCGGGGTTTTTTGCTGCTATTGTTGTTGTTGTTTTTATGTGGGTACTGGGGATTGAACTCGACCTCACGCTTGCCAGCAGGCACTTGTGCCACTGAGTGATATCACCGACCCTTTTTTCCTTTTTATGTGGGTACCAGAAGTCGAACTCAGGACCTCGAGGTTGCCAGGCATTTGCTTATGCTGCTGAGCTATCTCACCAGCCCAAGGTGATTTTTTTAAACTATAAAAACAAAGCTAATAATAGGTTTGTGAGAATTATATAAATTGATAGAAGCAAAATGCTTGGCCTGTCGCATAGCAAGCCCCGCAGTTATCAATGCTGGCATAAACATAAGTCTTGCTGCACAAGTAGGCACCGTGGGCTTGGATGGAGATTCTTTCCCTACTACAGCAAAGCTCACAAGAGTGAGCTAAGCCAAGCGTGGTGGTGCAGGCCTGTAATCCCAGCACTTAGGAGGCTGAGGCAGGAGGATTGCCATGAGTTCGAAGCCAGCCTGGGCTATATAAGCGAGTTCAAGGCCAGCCTGCACCTCGTACACCTTGTAGTGAGACCCTGCCTTAAAAAAAAAAAAAAAAAAAAAAAAGGAGTGAGCCGGAAGGGAGCGAGATGCCTGTGTACCTGTCTGCAATGGAAGGAGCGTCCCATTCTCCTGGTGTGGCGGCCAGGCTACTCCCTGGGCAGCACCAGGCCCTTCTGACAGACACCAGCCCGACAGGAAATCATGCCCCACTTCACTGAGGCCATCTGAGTAGCCAGTGTCTCTGACCACAGAAGCGCAGCCCATCTGGCCCAAGACGAGTTCTACAGAGGCACGAGGTGCCTGTGCTGCCAGAGGGTGGACGGATGCGTTTAGGACCCACCGGGGGGTTCTGGGCAGTGCCAGAGAGGAGCTCCTGGGAGCAACAGCAGCTGTGCCTGGGACCAGGAGAGCTGCTTGTGCAATCCTTGAGCTTTGGAAATGCAGACTGCTGGGTTCCTTAACAACAGATTCCACTGAGAAGGACGTTTGTAATTTTTTGCAAAATTCAATATTTTCTCTTTCCGTTGATAGGAATTAGGCATAACTTTTTTCCCCCTTCCTGAACAACATACTTCTGGAAGGAAAACTCAGTAGGGGTGATGAGCCCTCCCTGGAGTGAGAATTTACAAACGCAGGCGCAAGGCTGGGGTGTGACTCGGTGGTACAGCACTCGCCCAGTGGGCTGGAGCCTCTGGGTCTGACCCTTAGCCCTGAAGACTAAAAGGAAAAAAATTTCACCACTTACAGAGCAGTGAAATATGCACACATGTATGCATATGCGTAGAGCACAGCAGTCCCGCAAAGTTGCAGGGGACTTAACACGGGCACACACTGCTGTGAGCGGTGCAAGTTTGCCCTGGCCTTTCGGATAGCACTGTGGCAAGATCTCTCAAGAACTAGAAAAACAGTAGCACAGGAGTTTACTTCTGAGAATTTATCTTAAGGAAAATACAAATTCAAAAGGAAAGATAGAGGGGCTGGTGAGATGGCTCAGCGGCGTAAGCGCCTGCCTTGCAAGCGCGAGGGCCCGAGTTCAACTCCCGGAACCCACATACGAAAAAGGGGCCGGTGATATCGCTCAGCGGCACGGGTGCCTGTTGGCGCGCGAGGTCCTGAGGTCGACCCCCGGTACCCACAAAAAAAAAAAAAAAAAAAGGAAAGATAGAAAAGGAAAGTCAATTCCATTTTTGCTATCTTATTTAAATGTGCAAAACTGGAAACTAAATATCCTAAAAAAGGGGTTAGAAAATGGCGCAGTTATTATTAAGTATTAGTATCCAATATTCAATTATTTAAAAGGATGATATAAGGACTATAGGAATATGGAAGTGCTGATGAGAAAGGTGTATAATATAAAGTAACACCCAGGCCGCATTAGAATCACAGCTGGTAAATGTACGCACGCAGGCTCGTACCTGGGTGACTGAGCACTTGAAGTTTTCCTGCCCGCATTAAAGCCCAAGCCAGCCCCCAGCTCCTGCTCCTACAGCAGTGAGCTGACCTCACCCCCCACTGCCCTCCAGCATGGGAGGGTGCTCCGCACATGCTACAGCTACGATGTACCACTTAAAACAAAAAACAGTGAACCCGGCGTCCAACTTGAGCGTGGTCTTGTCCAGGCTGAGGCCTAACCAAGCCTTCCCGCAACTCACGTGTGCTGCTTCGACTGTGCGCTAGGACCACATAGTCACCCACGGCTATGACCAGGAGCGCAAGGAGGCTTTCATCCCTTTACCTAAAGCGCAGGGTTTGAGAAGGTCAAGCAGCTCTCAGAAAATACTTAAAAAGCAACAAAGGTTTTCAGGGAGCCTCTTAGATTATATCTGGAGAACCCGAGAATCGCACACCTGGGCTAGTTTACTTCAGGCCTACCTAGGGAAAGGGCCTCTGAGATTTGGTGGGAGGTAGAAGTGGGACTGGGGCCAGGGAGGCTACCATGCAGGACAACACTGCCTCGAAGATAGAGGGCCAGCCACAGAGGGAGTCGTAAGTGTTCTAGTAGCCAACTTTAAAAAATGAAATTAACTTTAATCTATTTCACTTCTTCAAAAACTCCAAAATGTAATTTTTCAACATATAATTGATGAAAATTATTTTTGTTTGTTTGTTTTTTTGCTTGCTTGCTTTGAGACAGGGTCTCACCATGTAGCTCAGACTAGGCTTGAACTCACTATGTAGCCCAGGCTGGCCTTGAACTCATGGTGATCCTCCTGCCTCAGCCTCCCAAGTGCTGGTATTACAGGCCTGCACCACTATTGTGTAGCTTACTATTTTTAACATTGCTTTTTTTTTTTTTTTAATTTTTTTTTTAATTTTATTTTAAAGAGAAGAAAAAACAAAACAAATCAAAGGAAGAACAAATTTTCAAAACAACATAATAGGAGGGTAACAATGGTTAATACATTGCGTATTACTATCTTTAAGTTAGTTATTCAGGACACCAGACATTAGCACTCAATTTTCCAAACATTATTGGCACAAACCTTACTCTTCAATGAACTAAGTAAAAATGGTAGTGGATCTATCTTAACCATCTTATATATATATATACAATTTTTTTCCCTTTCCCTTCTTTCTTTTCCCTATTCCAGTCTCTCTTTCCTTTTGACCAGTTTCTTTTTGATTCACCATATCTATTGTACATTTTGGATCTTATTGAACAGCACTGATCCAGGTTTTTTGTTTTGTTTGTTGGTTGGTTGGTACTGGGTTTGAACTCAGGACCTCAAATGTGCTTGGTAAGTGCTCTATCCTGAACTACATCTCCACCCCTTCTTAAATTTTGAGACAAGGTCTTGATAAAGTGAACAGGCTAGCCTCAAATTTGTGACCTTCCTGCCTCAGCCTCTCAAGCAGATGGAATTACAGGTGTGTGCCACCACGCCTGGTTGATCTAGAACTTTCATGTCTCCTTCCCTTTTTTCTTCTTCCTCTTTCCCTCCTTCCTTCTTTCTTTTTGCCTTTTCTTCCCTCCTTTTTTAGAAAAAACAGGTCATTCTTTAAAAATCAGTACAGATGTCTACCTGCCAACCACATTCACCCAGGCAGAGAAACCTGGGGAGTTTTATTTTCCAGAGTTCTTGGCTCCCCTGACAGCGGCACAAACGTGAGCCGATGCGCTCTTTGGGCACAGAGGGCACGGAGGACTCGTGGGCACACTGAGCTTCCCACAGACCCCAGAGTTAGAGGTAGCAACAGGATCTGTCTCCATGGCAGGCATGGTGGGCACAGGCTTCATGGGCGGCAGTGTCTTCTTTATTTGCCAGGACTGGCTAAGTCTCCTTAGTGACTGGAGTTTCAATTTGCATTGGAAACAGGCTGGTGGCCAGGGGGCCCTTCTTGCCTGGAGAGTCCCTTCAGCCATCTCTTAGTTTGAGGGTCATTTTGAGCCCCAAAGTAGAAAGCCTCACAGAAGTACTTCCTGCCGGCAGTCCTAGAAAAGTACTCTGGAAAACAAGCTCCAGGAGAAGAGATTTTTAGAGGAGGGATTTTGAAGAGATGAGAGGGACGAAAAGTAGGAAGTCATCTTTTAGACTTAAGTTTACCAGAAGTTATTACTTCTTCATTTGCATTTCTTTTTCTTATCAAACAAAGTAACACACACACTCGCAGTTACGCAATGCTTTGTGCAGTTGCTATGAGACCAACAACCCTTGTCTGTGTGTGACTTGGCACACGCTTGCCTTCCCGCTCTAAAAGCAGCAGAAGGCACCGGGAATTTCTCAAATGCTCACAAGAATGTCAGAGGGAGTTCTGAGTAATCACAATTCCTGCAGCGTCCTGTGGGAAAATGTGGTCCCAGTTTCCTCTTAGAGACAACAATCTTTGAAAGTTTTGCCACAGAAGTTTTCCTTTATGGCCAGAGAATGGCATAAACGCACATCTGTGGAAGACCCCAGTGAGTGAGAAATCCTGCCACAAAGACGTCCCGTCTGAGGGACACAGCACACTCCAGTTCTCCTGTTGGGTCCCAGTGGCTTCCTTGTGATCAGCCTGATTCAACTGTTGATGTTCTTCCTTTGGGACTCGTCCTTTGGCGTCTTCCCTCTGCCTCTGTTCTCTTGTAGCTCTAGGTACCTCCTCAGTGGGACATCAGACACCCATGTCCAGGGGGACGAGTGACTTGCCTGAGGTGACGGTGGCAGTCGAAGTCTCTCTCCAGTGCCACATCTTGGTTGAGTTCCAGTCCCCACCTGCCAGGTTGACCTTAGGCCATTTGATTTACTAAGAAGAAGACAAAGAAAAAGGGATGAAAAAGGAAATAAAATAAGTCAGCCCAAGACAGGTGTCTTGGCCCTCTCTCTGTGGTCAGGAATAGCCGTGGTGGCAACTGCCCCAGTCACGGTGTCCGACTGGAGCAACTAAAGGTGGGGATTTCTGGCCAGGGAGGAGGTGCTAGAGTCAGTGGAACCTGCAGTGTGGATGGCTGCCCCACCCATTCTGTGGGGACAACCTGACCACGGACATCCTGACCTAGGACAGCTTGACCGAGGTCCGCAAATGACTGCTCACTCCTCCCAGCCTGGCGATGCTCAAAGCATTTGTCACAAGGCTTTTCTTTAAGGAACACGACAGTAGTGAGTAACACAAACACTCTCTGGGCATGGTAGAATGTGCCTAGCACTCAGGAGGCTGAGGCAGAAATATTTAAATGTGAGGACAGCCTGGACCACATGGTGAGACATTGTCTAAAAACAGAAAAGAAGAGAGAGAGAGAGAACTAGAAGAACCCTTTCCAGAGTCTCAACCAATACCAGCTATTTATAAGTCCAAAAAAATCCAAGACACCAAGTGGCCCTATTCCTTCAAACGGGGATTATGCCCACCTTCCTGGAGGGATGGAGGGGTCCATGGGGCACAGGGAGCTCTCTGCCCGCAGCTGGCCATCAGTTACTCCATGGAGATCCAGCTCCTCCCCAGGGCCACCAGCATCACCCTCCTGCTCGAGGAGCAGGACAACAGGATGCCCGCATCAGCAGGGACAGGCTGGGGGACTTTGTGGCAGCTTCACTACATATTTCTCATTCAGTTGTCTCAGGGACAAGTCTAAGGACGCACTCGGGGCTGGGGACAGAACTGACTTCTCTTGTTCTGGCTCTGTCTGGACTCCTGGGGAGCCTCCCTCTGAAAAGAGCCTGCAGAGCAGCTTCGCCCCTTTGTGAATGAGCTCTGGCAAGCACTTGGCTGAGTCACAGCCCCAGTGACACAGCTCACATGACTTCAGATTGCCCAGAAGTATGACTGGCACCTCGGCCTCCCGACCCTGAGGGGCCCCGGCCTAGCCGCTGTCAACTCCGAATGAGGAGCCCAAGATCAGCCTTCTGGTTTTCTGACCGCCTCAGTCAGCTCCTGCCTTTCAGAGCCCCAGCCAAGCCTGGCACATTCCTTGAAGGCAGCTCAGCTCGAGGCGACCTCAGGGTGGTTGCGGTGTTTTAACGACCTTTGCACCTTTCTCTAGGAGGAGCAAACCCCCTCGCAGGTCTCCCCAGTGGGTTGCAAGGTGGGAAGTGTTCTCACTTGGGAGTGGGGACATCAGACCCAGCTCTGACAGCCTGCTGGTGGCACGGTGATTCCTGAGCTCAAGGCATGCGGCTAATGGACACAGGGCTGGACAAGGGTCAGTCTCGGCCCTGCGTCTCCCCAGCCACACTCGCAAGGCCCATGGGAGCGTCTGCCTGGCATCACCAGGCCACCTCCTCTGCGGGAGCGAGCAGCCAGCTGGAAGCCAGGCAGCTGGTGGCTTGTCAGTGTCAGGCCAAGGCCTGAGTCATGGCCCTGTCATGGCCCTCGGTGGAGGACTGACCCGCAAAGGAAATTACACAGCATTCCATGGCCCATGGTGGAGCCAGGGGCTTTTCCAAGAGCGCGTGGCTGGGAAGGCAGAGAGCAGTGTCAACTCCACTGAGGCTGAGGCTGAGGCTGAGGCCAAGGGGAGAGGGCTGGGGACACTTCCCCAACCGTCTGTGACAGAGCTGCATGCTCGCCGAGCCAGCCTTGACCCACACAGTTCCAGCAGCTGCAGCCCCCAGTCCCTCTACAGCTGTTCACTTGGAATCCACACTGGCAGCAGGAGTAGCACGCGAAGGACCCTCCGTCAGAAAGACTGTCCCTCCCAGCCAGGCAGATTCTGGCCACTAAACTCTTACTGAGCTCAGTGATGCCTATCTGTAGTCTTAGCCATTCAGGAGGCTGAGGCAGGAGGATTGCTTGAGGCTAGGCATTTAGGGCCAGCCTAAATAACATAGTGAGATTCTGTCTCTCTAAAAATAAATTAAATTAGACCAGGCATGATGGTGCACATCGTAATTCAGGAGGCTGAGGCAGGAGAATCGTTGCAAGTTCAAGGCCAGCCTGGGCTACATAGTGAGTTCAAGTCCAGTCTGAAATACTTAGGGAGAACTTGTCTCAAAAATAAATCAGTAGGGCCAGTGAGATAGCTCAGCGGCATAAGCGCCTGCCTGGCAAGCGTGAGGTCCTGAGTTCAACTCCCGGTACCCACGTACGAAAAAAGGGCCGGTGATATCACTCAGTGGCACAGGTGCCTGCTGGTGCACGAGGTCCTGAGTTCGACCCCCGGTACCCACGAAAAAAAAAATCAATCAATGGGAGCTGGGGGTTTGATTCAGTGCAAAGGCCCTAGATTCAATCCCTAGTACACCTCCCAAAATTAAACACTCTGTGCCTCAATTTTCTCATCTGTAAAAAAGGTGTTGAAATCCTACTGGACAGGGTCGTGGTGAGGATTCAGAGTAGATGCCAAGGGCCTGGCCTGGGGCTGGCACCAAGCAGGTGTCCTGAACATGTTCCTTGCTCTCAGTCTCTCTGATGCAAACTCGAGGTCAGCACCCACCCTCAGGCTTATTGCTATTTTTCCCTGTCCTTCCCCAAAATCCAGCCCTTCACAGTCCATGCAAATGTGTGGCTGGAGGAGGAGACCGAGGCTTCTCATGATTCATCCGGGTAGTGTGAGGGTGGCCCAGCAGGAGACACCATGGTAAAGGGCAGACCACCAAGATGGACTCTTTCCGCCCTGCCCTCACTGAACACAGCTGCGTGTGTGTGGGCAGGGGGCAGCAGCATTCACTGAGCACCTACTATGTGCCTGGCTGGGCTAGGCCCTGCACACACGGCATTGTGCTAAATCAGTGTGATTTGCATGGGCTTTTCTGTGTCATTCACATGGTTTTCACACAGCCACTCTCAGCTGGGGTGGGGATGGAGATGGCTGTTTCTATTTTTATCTCCCCGTCAGAGGGTGCTGTGCTCTGGGGCCCTTTGTCTGCCTTGGCACTTTCCCCTGCATCCGGCTGCTGCAACTCGAGGCTTTGGGTTTGTGAAGGGAGCAGTTGTTTCACATCCAGCCACCTCACCTTCCTCCCTCTAAGCCCAGCGTGAAGCCACCTCTTCCAGGACATGCATCTCCCAACCTCCTGGGCTGGATTCAGGGACCCATGCATTTTCCAGGGACCTAGAAGCCACCTGGGATAGGACTTGCCTCCTGCCCGCAGCAGTCCCAGAGCTTACTGGGACTGACAACCCCTTCCTGCCGCAGCAGGCGTTGGAGGGCAGACCAGGGCTCCGATGGCCCAGGCACTCCCCTGGGGCCCTGAACAGGGTTGTGGTTGATTTATTCTAGTCCGTTCCACTCCCCGCTGAGCTTGAGAGAGTGTAGCTTGGGGTCACAGGTGCAGTGAGATTTCCATCTAGGAAGAACTTAGAGATTTTCTGTGCATGCTTTCTTTCTCCAGGTGCTGGGGATCAATCTTGGGCATTGGGCATATTAAGCAAATGCTGTACCAGTAGCCACACACCCCCTCCTTGCATGTGATCTTGTGTGTATGCGTGTGTGTGTGTGTGTGTGTGTGTGTGCATGTGGTACTGCAGTTTGAACCCCAAGCCTTTACACTGAGCTACACCTCCATTCCTTTTTATTTTTTATTTTGAGACGGGGTCTTATGTTGCCCAGACTACATTCAAATTTGCCATCCTCCTGCCTCAGCCTCAAAGAGTGCTGGGATTACGGGTGTGCCCCACCACACCCAGCACTGAGTACCTTCTGAATCTCACTCAGATGTACTTTCTTCCACCAAGTGCCACAGGGCTGGTCTAGGTGTCTGGATTTGGGGTAGAGGAGGCAAATCTCTGGTTCTGGGGATATTCCTCCTCAGGGAATGAAGACCAGGAAACCCATGGTCACACACAGGGACAGGCTGGCTGTGGACACTGAGGAAGAGGCACAGTTTTTGTCTCCAGCTGCTGCAATCTCCTTGGGAAAACACTGTGAAACTCCCTTGCTGGGCTTACCTTGGGGTGACACTTAAACACCATCGTCCCTTGCACTGGATGTGGCTCATGGACTTCCCAAAGACAAACTCATTTAATCCCCACAATACCCTGAGATGTAATCCCAGCACTCGGGAGACTCAGGCAGGAAGATCACTGCAAGTTTGAGGCCAGCCTGGGCTACATAGTGAGTTCAAAGCCAGTCTGAACTACATAGTGAGACCCTGTCTCAAAAACAACAACAACGACAACCAAAAAAACCCGAGAGACAGTGTGATTGTTTCCATACTACAAAGGAGAAGACGGAGGCACAGAGAGGTTAAGAGACTTGTCCAAGATCACACAGCTAGGAGGTATCCAATAAATTGGCTTTTCTTCAACTCCTTGCAGGCAGAAAATGAGATCAGTCCCTAACGCTGAGTTCTGGACGTGGGTTCAGGTACCCTTGATCCAGCTTCTTCATTCTGCATTAAAAACAAAGATGAACTTTTCTTACTATATGCAATGTGTATGTGGCTTATTTAACTTTCTAGAAGCAAAACTACTTTAACGTTTATGTTGTTGGGATGAGTATTTTTATTATCATTTTAGAGTAATTTACACCCATCAATGCTTTTCTTCAGGCGAAACTCCTTACAGAGTAGGGACAGGGACAGAGTTGCTGAGCAGGGTCGGAGCTGCACGCTGCGCCCACTCCGGGGACTTCCTGGACAGAGGGCCTGGCTCTGACAGCGGGCAGGAGGGTATGTGGCTGAGGACAGCCGGCCCAGACCCTAAGAGAGGGGAGCCCGCCCTCCACGAATAGGTCCAGGGACGAAGGATGTTTTAGGGTGACAATTTTTGACTCATGGGACATCTGGATGCAGCTATTCTTATACACTTGTCTTTCAACTTCAAAATTAAAACCACTTAAACATCAGCTAGCTGTGCCTTACACTTGTCCCTCCCGTCATGCACGGTGCATGGGGAACTCCTAGGTAGATGGCCGGAGTGGGGGGTGTGAGGTCGGGCTTAGTGTCCTGTGGGCTCTTCCAGGGTGGCTTGGGGTCCCCTGAGGGTGGCACACAGTTCTCTGTCCATCTCTTGGCTGTCACTGGTCTCAGGTTCACCCAGCCAGGCGTCATGGGTCAGGGCCTCTCCTTGACACCCAGGTCCTGCAGTCACCCTTGTGGCTTTGCCGCAGCCTGGTCTGGCCTTTATGAGAGTCATTGTATCAAACTCTCTCTGAATTACCCACCATGTGTGTATGTGTGTGTGTGTGTGTGTGACACCTGACTCCTGCCTGTTACACTAGCCATGTGCCCAACAGCTATCTCAGTTCCTCTCCTTACACATCTCTCCCTGCCTGTTCCAAAGTGACCTTCACAAAAGCCACCCTCCATCCTGGGCTCCCAGGCCCAGAAGATCCCGGCTGGGTGGATTGAAAGGAAGGGACGGGGGCCGGTGAGGTGGCTCAGCGGCGTAAGCGCCTGCCTGGCAAGCACGAGGTCCTGAATTCGACTCCCGGAACCCACATACGAGAAAAGGACTGGTGGTATCGCTCAGCGGCACAGGCGCCTGCTGGCGCGGGAGGTCCTGAGTTTGACCCCCGGTACCCACAAAAAAAAAAAAAGAAAAAGAAAAAGAAAGAAAGGGACGGCCCAGGGCGCCTGGCGCTGGGAATCCAGCACGCCAGGAGCAGCCTGCTGTGAGCACCCAGCATGTTTCTCCTGCGCTGGAGCAAACGAGCCCTGAGCCAGGCCCTACCGTGGGCACCAGGATGCACTGGGCCCCGGAGCTGCTCCTCCTGCTGGCTCGGCCCATGGGTGGCAGGTAAGTGGCTGGGGTCTTGCCCAGTCCTGTAAGGATCCCAGAGTGTTAGGGAGATGTGTGGTTTTGGGCCTGCAGAGATGCTCCGGGACCCTGAGAGCCTGTCAGCTTTCAGAGAAAGAGGAAACACGCAAAGGCCGGTCTGCACTCAGTGAGAACCGCTGCACAGATAGCATCCTGTCTGCCTCCCATGAGGCAGATGAATCCTGCAGCGGCCTCTCCCCCACCTGCACAGGCTTGCAGCCCCGGGTCAGGGCAGGGAGTGCAGTGCCAAAGAGCCTGGGCTTGGCGACCTACAGGAGAGATTGTGAGCCTCCACCAACTTCCTAAACCCCCAGAATTCACGGGCACGTGGTGCAGTCAGAGGCCACTGTGGGGACAAAGAACAAATAAACTCCCGGGCCTCTAATTTGTTATTCATTAAAAGCATGATTTGTGCTGGGCATGGTGGCGCATGCCTGTAATCCCAGCACTTGGCCAGCCTGGACTATATGCGTTCAAAGCCAGTTAGAACTACATAGTGAGACCCTGTCTAAAAGAAAAGAAAAAGCATGATTTGTGTTTTCTTCTGAGACAGTCAGGGACTCCACTTGGGCCTAATGTACCCATTAGGAACCTGGAAATAGAATAAACTTGACCTTCATTTTGTATCCTTTATTACCTGAAAACTGGACGTAGATGTGTTATCATTTAGGAAAAGTAAGCAGAACAAGCTTAAATAGTCCCGAATTTCCCTGGCCTATCTCACCCCCTCCAAGACCAAGGACACCAAGATAAGAGTAATTCATTTTCAGGATTCACGGAGATGTCTGACTGCCACTCCCACATTCCGTTCCAGATCTCCGCCCCCCTTGCTTAGAGTGACACCTCGACGTCCCCAGCCATCGTTCCAGACCTGGAGTCACCTGGTCTCCCCAAAAGCAGACCCGCACAGGACTGAAACCACCACAAATAGAGGCAATCATTTTATGAACAGGACCCCCTCTCAAGCCAGGAGGGTTCAGGACCCAAGCCCAGCACAACACCCCATAAAACTGGTGCCCAATCCTTTGTGGGCGGCCAGTCTGATCCTCTTTGTGAAAGTGAGCCCCGCTGGCAGCTCAGTCTGGAGGCCTTTCCCTGCTCTTCTCCCACGTTCCAATTGAAGCCTTTACTTTAAGTTCATACTGTTGCTGCAGTTCTGATTTCCATCCTCTCAGAAGTAAGCATCCAAGCAGCCGGTGACACCGGCAGAGACCGGAGAGCTGCAGAGCTGAGGCCAGGGCTCTGGTCTCACCTCGCCTTCCTGAGCTCTTCTCCCAGCTGCTTCCATAGCTGTTTGCTAAAGGCCTGGAGTCTCAGGTTAAAGGTGATTTGCCAGAAACTGGTTGTACAGAAGCTGAGGAGCGATGATCCCTGACACATTAAAGAAAGTAAACACCACCTCCCTAAGGGCCTCTGTGGAGTGCTTATTTTCCTCTCTGAAATCCTATTTCTCAGATCTTCCCAAGTAGGTTCCAAATGTTGCCCGTCATCTCCATCAAGCCGCATTTTCCGTGTGATGTCAGCAGTCCTCCCACCTGCACCATGCAGATTCCTGAGCACTTTTACCTCCCAGGCCCGGCGGAGGAGCGTGCTGGTATGGATGGACAGTCGTTCTAGGACAGAGGCCACAGAAGTGCCAGGCCTGGGGGCAGAGAAGGTCTGCACTCCTGGGCCACCCAGCTGGGGCAAAGAGTTCTTGGTGCTGGATTGGGATGTGCCCACTAGTATTGTTTTGTGAAGCAGAACAGATAAAAAGACTTTCCTCAGTACCCACACACACACCCAAAAGGTTTCCTATCCTTCCCTCTACCCTACAACTAATATTAATGATCATACTATCAAGTGTGTCTTTTGTCATTGTTTGTTCGTTTGTTTGTTTTTCCTCTGTTCTTCTCTTTTGGTGGTGCTGGGGATCAAACCTAGGGCCTCCCACACGCTAGGCAAACTCTCTACCATGGGGCAGTACCCCAGCCCAATGGCTGTATTAGTTTTGTTTTGGTTTTTGAGACTGGGTCTCACTATGTAGCCCAGACTGGCCTCAAACTCACAGTGATCCTCCTGCCTCTGCCTCCCGAGTGCTGCAGTTACAGGGGTACACCACCACACCTGGCTATGGCTGTATTATTGAGAGCTTACATGGCCATGCATTTGTGTGACTTCTTTCAATGATAGAGATAGGAAGCCAGGTGGCTGGGGCACACTGTAATCCCAGCACCCATGAGACCGAAACAGGAAGATGGAGTTTGAGGCCAGCCTGGACTACATAGTAAGACTCTGTCTCAAAAACAAAATAAACAAAAGAAAACGCTATAGGGAAGAACTACCCCCTCCTCACCTAACCCGGGGCCGTGAGAGGCCCTTGCTCAGGCTGTACCCTGGGCCGTCCAGTGGCCTCTAGGACAAAAAGTGAGAGCTTTTGTCTGCATCCAGCCTGACCTGTGTCCACCCTGGCCATGCCTGCTGAGCTTGGTTATTCTAACAGGCTGCAAACAATGGGGCTGGAAAGCAAGCCAGAAAACATAGGAAAAGGCCTTTCCTTATCAAGATCACTGGGCCAGGTTCCCTGCAGAGCTGGGACAAAGAGTTCCCAGTGAGATTCAATGCAGCGGTTGAAGGAAAGCATTTGGGAGGCAAGTGGGCTCTGTGCCCTTCCCAGGGCAGTAGCTGGGCCACCTCTCTGCTTCTGCAAACAGCGGCTTGGATGATCAGGAAGAACAGGTCCCAGTTTGGAGCTGCTGGCACCTCAGGCAGTCCTAGCTGTTGAAGCCAGCATCTGCCTACTGCCTGTGACATTTGCTGGGTTACTCACCTCACTCATCTCTTCATCAAGGAAAAATGAAATATTGAAAAGTCTTGGGAAATCTAGGAGGCTCGTTACAGGAATAACTCCCAAAGGTGACTCACAGAAGGAACCAGAAGTGTCGCAAGCACAATGCTCTTCGCCCTGAAGAAGTGGATTGAACAAAACCCTGACTCCTGAGCTCCCTGCAGGAGCCTGGGCTCAGTTTCCACAGGCTGCGGGCTGGCAGGAATAGGTTCTCACTTTTTCAGAAGCGGTAGGGTCTGGAACAGCGAGTGACACATTGTGACCCTGTGAGAAGACCAAGGCTGCTTGGGGCCGCGGTGGCCACAGCATATTCTGGAAGGGCAGGAAATGCGGAACCATTAATCCACCTCAGGAACAGCGGCAACTGCACTAACAGAAAGCTCACCTATGAGTAGGACATGAAATCACAAGCAAACTTTCAAACACAGCGTGATTAACGGTTTCCTACTCTCCCCCTTAATATCCATTTGCTGTTGTTGTATGTGTTATTATATAAAACATATGAACATGAACTATGATTAGTCAAGAAATTGGAAGAAGAGAAATAAAGTTTTATGTTCTTATAGTGGCTTACTTTGCCAAATTATTTAAATTGTTTATTTTTTTTTAAATTACTTTACAAGATGACATTCTTTTCTTAGCAACACTGTCATTTTTCTAATTTTGCATGAGCCCCACAGAATGAGGGTTTCAGCCAACAAGAGCACAGTCAGCCTCGGAGCATCCCGGCTTTGTGTGCCACCTTTGTCACCCACTTGCTGAGGACAGGCACAGCGTGGTTTGGGCTGAAGCTGACGAGACCTGTCCACGAGTCCCAGAAAGGTCCCTGGAGTGGGAACTCAGCCTGGTGCTGCCTCAGCCATGGGGGGCTCAGCACCGGATTTGTGTGTGTGCGTACGTGTGTGTATGAACCTAGACTAACACACACACACACACACACACACAATAATGCCGTTAGAAGATACAGCCCCTTCCTTACCCAGAGACACTGTTCTATTAGAAAGAGGCTGCCAGGCGTTTCTGGGAGCGGCGTCGGCCTTCCGCAGGCCCTAGGCCTCTTTCCATGCTGCTTGTCCCTCTCCAGGCTGAAAGCTCTTGAGAGCAAGAGCCACAACAGGCTTTTGTGAAATTACTTATAGCACTTTAAAAACAGGGACTTGAAAAGTAACCTAATAAACCACAAACACTTGGCTTCTACCCAGTTTGTTGGGTAGAAGTGTGTTTTGCATAATCTTCGTGTCTTCCTCTATATCGCACTTTCTGACTTCCTGTTCCGTGGTGCACACTGCATACACATTTCCATGGGCTTTAGCTGTCCACTGCTGTGCAGTAAACTACCCCACGACTTAGTGGTAAAACGGCCTTGATTTATTCTTTCTTGTGATGCTGTGCATCGGTAGGAAGGTTCCTCAGCTCCAGCTGGGAGTCCAGCCAGGCACCCCCATTCTTCTCCTTTTCCCCCATGCCCAGCCAGGCAGCCAGGACTTCCGGAAAGCATGGTAGCTGGGCTCTAAGAGGAGGCTCTGTGCTCCCAGAAGTCAGCCTCGTGGCCAGGGCCTCACAGGGCTCTTCTCATGTCACAACGTTTCCTTGAAGTCCCACTGGCCAACGCAGCCCTGCGGCCAAGGCAGCATCAGTGTGGGAGAGGACACAAGAGGACAGGTCCCAGGAGAGCCGCCTCCTTGGAGGGCACCAGCTTCACACTTATTCCCAAAGACCATTAGCAATTATGGATTTGATTTTTTCCAGCGCAACTTATTGAGAACAAATCTGATGTCAAAACCGTGATATTTCAGGGACAGGATTTGGACTGTGCACCGCTGGGCCCGAGAGCAGACAGGGAACCCTTGCGGCTGAGCGAGGCTGCCGTCTGTCTAATGCGGCACCCGACCCTTGTCCAGGTGCGATCAGTCCCTCGCTCTCGGCTGTCACGTTAATGTAACAAACCTTCTCTGATATTGATAGAGTCCTAAAATGCAGGGGAAATCATTTCCCCAGTGCACCTGTGCCAGCTCCAGGTTCTCGTGCTGGTACCTCTCAGTGCAGAGACCCAGCCAGGGGCCACCCCTGCCAGGCAGTGGCGAATCATTTACTCACAACCCCGTCCTCTGTTGGCCCCAGGCCCGCCACCGTCCTGCTGCATGGTTTTAGAAGGTCCATTTTGTATTCTTTTAAAAATTGCTCATACACAGCTTTCCTTTCCCTGTTTCATGTCACACATGGTGGGCACAGGGACTTTCCACACTTCCCACACTCACTTTGCCCATCTTTCCTGCAAGGCAGAGCCTCAAATCAGGCCAAGGAGCATAAACATAGCCCTTGTTGTAAATGTTCCAACATGGACCCCACCCAAATAAATTCCAGGCAGACAGGAATTAGGTATAAAAAAGCAAACAAAAAATTAGAACATCTGTTTTTTTAAAATGAAAGAAAATAAGTAAATAATCACTGGGGATAAGAGTACTTTGTCCGGGCCAGTGAGATAGCTCAGCGGCATAAGCGCCTGCCTGGCAAGCACGAGGTCCTGAGTTCGACTCCCGGAACCCACACAAAGGAAAAAAAGGGCCAGTGATATCGCTCAGCGGCACAAGCGCTTGCTGGCAAGTGAGGTCCTGAGGTTGACTCCCAGTACCCACATTAAAAAAAAAAAAAAAAGTACTTTCTCGGTTTTAAAGAGAAATGAAGAATTATATAAGAAAAGACTGATAGATTTGATTAAAAACATATTAAGCCACACTGAATTGAGACACATAAAGACCATTTCTACAGCAGCAAGGAAAATACACCTCTAAGCAAAAGCCTTTGGCTTCCATACTGCATTTCAGTGTTGACAATGAAGTCCCCTTCAGGAATGTCGCGGAAGTGGCGGTACACTCTGTGGAACAAAGTACACCATACTTAAAAAACAGCGTGAGATACTTGAGATACAATATCATGATTAACTTTCCAGTTAGGTCAAAATTATGATTATAGAGCCAGATGTGGTGGTACATGCTGATAATCCCAGCACTCTGAGAGGCTGAGGCAGGAGGATTGCTATGAGTTCAAGGCCAGCCTGGGCTACATAGTAAGTTCAAGACCAGCCTGAACTACATAGCGAGACCTTATCTAAAAATAAATAAATAGATAAATCTGATAAAATATAATCATATACAAGGTGGTAAAGAGTAGAAATTTTTGATGTATTATTAAATAGAAAAAATATTATTCCAATATATAGGAAGGATATGAGTAGCTAGATCACAAAAGTACAAAGTAGCACACATCTAAAATAAGATACATTTTCCATCTATCAAATTAGCTAACTGAAAATATATAATACCAGGAGAATATATAAACCAAGAAGAAGTGTTGTTAGCCAGGTGTGGTGATGCACACCTATAATCCCAGGACTCTGGGAGGCTGAGGCAGGAGGATATTAAATTCAAACCCAGCCTGGGCAACCCCCTTAGCAAGACCCTGTCTCAAAATTTAAAAGGGAGGCCTGGGATTATAGCTCAGCCATGGGTTCAATCCCCAGTACTGGGACAAAAAAAAAAGAAAAAAAGATGTCTTTACTAAGCCACTGCTGGGAGGGACACGTGCTTACTTGTGGAAAGTAAGCCAGTTTAGCAATGTGAACACGGAAGTGTAGCAAGCCGGTGGCCTTTGACCCAATAGGTACTCTTACAAAATTCCATCCTGAAGCTATAACCTGAAATACTTGAAAAGTTCTATATTCAACATTATTTTTCTTCCTCTCTTTCCTTCTCCTCCTTCTTCCTCTCTCTGTCTCTCTGTCTCTCTCTCTCTTCCCTCTCTCCCTCCCTCCCCTCCTTTACTTTTCTTTTTTTCTTTTCCAGTGCTGGGGATGGAACTCAGGGTCTTGCACAAGGTAGGTAAGCACTGTACCTCTGAGCCATACCCCCAGATCTCAACATTATTTCTAATACTAAAAACCGAGAAGAAACAGAATATCTAATACTAAAGAAGTAATCGGGTAAGTTACAGCATTCACTTGGATTTTCTACGGCTACTAAGACTTACACTTAAATAATTTTTATAATATGGAACTTGTAATGTTACACTGAAAATTGATTACAAAATTAAACACACACGACTACATAAAGAAACTGCAGAAGTCATTCAGAATAGTCATTCTGAGAACTGCCTATAGTCAAGATGAGTTTTGCATTTGGTAAAGAAAGTCTAGTTGACTTTTTTGGGGGCATTTTCTTCAAGAAACATGTATTTTTATAATAAAGAACTAAATGTATAAAAAGGAAAGCATTTGCTGTGGTATCAGGTAGCCTCTCTGTTACTTTGAACTTGCTCATTTGATTTATTGCTGCTGGCTGGAAAGGACTTTGCTAGTCATTGCTTTTTTTTTTTTTTTTTTTTTTTTTTCTGGTACCTGGAATTGAACTCAGGAGCTTGTGCTTGCCAACCAGGCGCTTGTGCTGCTGTTTTACATTCCCAGCCCCTAGTCGTTGCATTTTATATTTTTCAAGTTTTTGTTCCAATGTCTTCCAGAGGATCAGCAGCACCTAAGGTGTTGGAGGGGAGCAGGGGCTGCAGGAAGGGGTGACAGAGGGGATTGAGGAGCGTTTGCACCTAGAGCTAAGGGATCCTAGAGCTGTGATGGAGACAGGAGGGTGGGAAGGAAGCGGCTGCTGAAGCTTTACACCGATGTTGGGTTTTCAATATAAATGTTGAAAATTAAAAATAAAGAACTCTGGAGCCACACGCATATTTATTAAAAAGTACTCATGAGGCACCTAATTAGGAACACAGAGCGGAAGAGGCAGGCTTTGCGGGCTTGGCAAGGGGGCGTGGCAGGTCCCGAAGGTCCCCCTTCCCCAAAGGTGGGGGCCCGAGGGCTCGCTCTGGGCTGTGTGAAGGGAGGGAACTAAAGGGCTGGGCTGGTGGGCTTCAGGGGAGCCCAATAGCCCAGGGTCAGCCTGCCCACCATGCACAGGAGCGTCAGATGCCGCAGGAGTCACGCAGCAGGGACCGTGAGGGCCGCACAGCGGATGGGAGCAAGGACTAGGTGTCGAGCCGTCTCAGCACGCTGGAGACAACGGCCAGTGGAGGGAGAAGTCTGCTGCCATGCGGGGTGCTGTAGAGAGACCGCCTCATACCCCTTCCCTCTAAGGACACCTGAGGAGGTCAAGCCCTTCCCACCCTCCCCTCCCCTAGCCTTAGGGTCAGGCGCGGGACCTCTGCCCACAGCCAGATGCTCCTGCCAGGGGCTCTGGCTCCCGGGTGCACGAGCTAAGGCCACTGGCGGTCCGAGTGGGCTCCAGAGGTGGGCGTGGCGCCAGGCTGCGGCACTGACACCCTGGCCGGCCCCAGCCCTCCTCTCCTGGCCTTCCGCAGCGTGGCCTCCCCGTCTCGGGTCCACCCGGTGAGCTCTCCGCTGCCGTGGGCTCCTGTTGCTCTGCTGCAGTTAGCGGGAGCTGCTTTGCTGCTCTGTGGACACCAGCATCAGCAGTCAGGCGCGCAGCTGCAGAGCACCCTGCGGTTCGCTCTTCACCACACACCCTGTACCTAACCCACCCCATGACTCCATCGGGTCTGTTTTCTCACTCCTGGGCAGTTGCAGCAGCTTCCTACTGGCCTCTCCCAACTCTCTCAGCATCCTAAACCCTCAAGAGTCACTGATGGACTTGTTTTTGGTTTTGATTTTTGAGATAGGGTCTCACTATGTAGTTCAGGCTGGCCTCGAACTGGTGGCAATTCTCCTGCCTCAGCCTTCTGAGTGCTGGGATTACAGGTGCGTGCCACCATACCCGGGTAACTGATGGACCTTTATCCTGTGGCTTCCCTGCTCAACAACAGTATGGGAGCTGGGTGTGATGGTGCACACCTAGGATCCCAGTACTCAGGAAGCTGAGGCAAGAGGATCACAAGTTTGAGGGCACTCTGGCATACACAGTGAGAACCTATCAAAAAAAAAAAAAAAAAGAAAGAAAGAGAGAGAGAGAGAAAGAAATCTGCTATGGCTCCCTATCCCTATCATCCATAGGGTCAAGTCCAGGTGTCCGTAGCCTTCTGTTATCCTGCCCCTGCTGTGTTCTCCTTGAGGCTCTTGGTGGACCACTTTCTACCTCCCCCAGTGGAAGTCCCTGTCCCATCTTATCCGTCCAAACCCTGGTAAGAGTTCAGGGTCAGGGCTGGCTCTCTGGATCCACCTTGGTGCTCCAGGGATTTGATTTGGGACGCTTGCCGTGGGCTGCCGCTATCGCCTGCAGCGGCCTGGGCTGGGTCTGGAGGTTCACCGCTCGCACTCCTCTGAGTGGCACGCAGAGCAAGGGCCTCCCTGGCTTTTGTCTACCTTTCCCTCGGTGAGGTCATGGGCGGCCCATCCAAAGTCCCTCCTTCCTCGGCCACCACGCTCATCACAACACTCCTGTGAGCCAGGAGGGTACAGGTAGGCTTGCCCTCAGAAAAACAGAGGCAGACCTGGATCCCAGGCCTACAGAGGCACAGAGCTCCTCCTTGGCAGCCGTTATGTGGACAAAGCCTGGCCAGCGTGCAGACACCCGGAAGATGGGACTCCATAGCCCTGGCTCTGTGTGAGTTGCTGTCCAGGCTCCCTGTCACCGGTGCCATGTGCATTTGTCATCCTGCTCAAGTCGCTTTCTGACCACTGCCAGCACCTGTTTCTTTTCCCCCAGCAAACTGCCAGCCAGCACAGACCTATGTGAGCCAGGTACCCACTGGGCTGGGTCTCCTGCCTGCAAGCATCCTGTCCCTCCTGGTCATCATCCTGAACTTGTCTGCACCCAGCCAGGGTTGCAGCACAGTGCACTCAGGTGAACATGCCTGGGTCTAGAGGGTAGAATTAGATCAGGCCGAGACCTCTCCCTGCCAGTGTGTGTGCGTGCGTGCGTGTGTATGTCTGTGTGTGTGAGAAAGAACGAGAGAGCGTAGACCCTCTTAATTGAGGGGAGGAGGGCAGGGGCTCCTGACGGCCTTCCAGGCCTTGCCACACCTCTGTCCTTGGCTCTGTCACTCAAGGGCTCTGCTACTTGCGATGCAAACCATACCGACTGTCACCGTGGGTATGCTCTCCGTCTCCTGGTTGACCTTCTCCCTCAGGACTGAGTATGTGGGGCATGTTCAACTGTGGATTCATGATTTTGAGAACAAATTAAAAGAAAATAGCTTTGCTGTTTTGTTCCTGATGATGAAGGTGGTAGAGAAAAGCACACAGGGTAAATCTTTCTTATTGCTATTTAATTTTTAGGGTGTGATAATGGTATTAAAGTTAGACTTTTAGTGTTAGGGGTGTAGCTCAGTGGTAGAGTGTGTGCTTAGCATGCATGAGACCCTGGGCTTGATCCCAGCAATGTACACACACTTATACTTTGTGTTTGTGTGTGCGGTGGTGGTGGTGGTATTAGGGATTGAACAATGAGTTATCTCCCCAGCTCTTTTAAAATATTTTTTATTTTGGGACAGGGTCTTGCTAAATCATGAAGTTGCCCAGGCTGGGCTCTAATTTACAACCCTCTCGCCTTAGCCTTCCAGAGTTCTGCGATTACAGGCCTTCGCCACTACACCTAGCTCACACGGGCTGGGGGTGTGGCTCAGAGGTAAAGTGCTTGCCTCATGCATGAAGCCCTTGGTTCAACCCCCAGCCCTGCAAGTAAAATAAAGTTTTTATCTTTTAGGATAAGTACTAAAATATTTAAGGATGGTGTTATATGAAATGACTGGTATGTACTTTGAAGGGAAGGCGTGGAAGGATAAATAAAGCAAAACTGCCCATGAGTGGATAACTGACGCTAAAGAAACAATTATTTTAATATTCTGTCTACATTTGCATATACCTGAAGTTCTCCAAAATAAGCTTTATTTTTTAAAAATTCCTAAAATACAGCCATCCAGAGATAACCAGTGCTGACACCTTGGAATATTTATCACTTAAATCTGTCATCTGAACCCATTTTCTGTGTTTGGAGGCTGTGTTATTGGAAGCAAGAGTGCCAGGCACCCACTTTCACAGCCTCCCTTGCATGGCACACAGCCTTGGCTCCGGCAACCTCACCTCTGCCCAGCCTCCAAGCAGAGGCTGGTGACAGGCTGGGTGTGTGGGGTCCACTCCGGGCAGCAGTGAGCGTCTGGATTCCTGGTGGAGGGGTGAGCTCACACATCCCCTCTGGCTCTCCAGGCCACCTGGAGATATTTAGGGATCCCCAGATTTTTTCCCCACAAATCTCCTTACCGCCTAAATTACCCAGAATTAGTTTTGTTTTGTTTTTGTTTATAAACAAGGACCTTGGTGGGTAGAACATTTGAGATGTTTGTTTGTTTGTTTGTCTTGAGATAGAGTCTCGCTAGTAACTGTGTAGTTCAGGCTGGCCTTGAGCTCACTATGTAGCCCAGGATGGCCTCAAATTCCCTGAGTGATCCTTCTGCCTCAGCTTCCCCAGTGCTGGGATTACAGGCATGAGCCATCACACCTGGCTAGAGTATAATTTTTTTGTTTATCGATAAGAGTATAATTGTTTATAGTATGCAAATTGCTCTGTAAGGTACTTATTCCCATCTCACTTAATGGCACTTGGAAGCTGCCTTTCTAGGATGCAAGGGTCCTCTCTCCCCCAGTCCCTCAAACACTGCTATAAGAGTGATCTCTCTCTCTCCCTCTCTCTCCAATTTTCCCACAAGTGGGCTGTGGGAAGGAAATGAAAGGAATGATTTCCATATTCAGAGCTCACCTTTTGCATTACGGAGACAGGGTGGGGGGCTGGAGGGCTGAGGTCGGCCTGAGCAGCCTCCCAATTGGGGGCTCCAAACCTGGCCCCAGGAGAGGGGGTTGAGTGCCCTGCTGCCTGGACCCTCCTGGTGATAGAAGCGGACCTTTCACGGCTTCAAGGACTCTCAGAGGTCAGAGTCTCCTCAGCCTGCACAAGTCTGGTCCATTCCAAAACTCAATTTCCCACTTTCTCCTGCGGTCTGCTGTGTGCTGAGGCTGAGAAGGGCTGGGTAAAGTGGGGACACCGTCGAGGGACAAAGTCAGGGAGGGACCAGAGGGAAGACCAGATGTCCTAGCTTGTGCTTAGAGGGTCTGCTTCCTGGATCCCGGGATACCCTGCGCATGGAGGAGAGTGGCGGGGGCCATCCAGCACTGTCCACATTAATAGCACCTCAGAGCTGAAGCTGTTCTCCGCCAGTGCCTCCTGTGCAGGGCCCTCTGCGTTACATACACCGCCAGGCACAGTTATGCTCCACAGCCACTCTGCCGGGCAGCTGCGATCACCCTGCTGTGTACATGAGAAACTGAGACACAGAGAGGTTAGGCCACAAGCCCAGGGTCACACAGTGGTACAGATTAGGGCCCCGAGTGTGAGGGCTGAGCTCCAGGGAACAGGTAGTATGGCTCTGGAGACTGCCTCTGTCCTGACAGCCACCAGAGACATGCCTGCCAGGTTGCTTCCTTGAGGCCCAAACTCCTGCAGGTGTCGGCTTGCTGTACCTGTCCCTACCCCAGAACGTCAGCTGAAAACGCACTCTCACATGATCGCACAATTACCCTGGCCAGGGCTCCCTGGCGGGCTCTAAGTTTTCTTTCTCCTTTGTTGGTGAATTCCTGCTCTCAGAGCCCTCCCACGGCTGGCTGGGGGTGTGGCTCAGTGGTAGAGTAATTCCCCAGCATGCAGGAAGCTCTGGGTTCATCCCCAGCACTGTAAAAAGAAAAAGAAAGCAAGAACACTCCCTGGAGGGTCAGTCCTTGAGCAGGGACCCGAGTTGGCCCAGAGCCTGTTTAGCTCTGGCCAGGAGGCCTGCTGCCCACAAAAGCCCAGGGAGCCATGACTGCACCGGCAGCTGTTCAGTGATGCTTATGCCCCCCAAGTTCCTGTCGAAATCCTAACCCCCAAGGTGAAGGTATCAGGAAGTGATCAGATTATCGTTACAGTTTCTCTTATATGAGAAACCCGAAGAATACATAAATTAAAGAACAAAATTAAAATAGATAAAAGGAAACGGGGAGATAGATCTTTTGTAAATGGGAAGGGGACCAAGAGATGCGGAGGGTGTGTGTGTGAAAAGAATGAAGATGTGCCATGTACGTGTACCAACCACCCGCCATGAATGTAATCAATATATACCGCAAACAAGTACAAAATAAATAAATAAATACAGCAGGCCTCAGAGGGCAGAGGTGTAGTCCAGTGGTCGAGCGTTCGCCTGGCATGTGTTAGTCCGCGGGCTCAACCTTCGGTGCCACACACAGAGAAGAAAGAGGCACTAGAGAGCTCGCTGACCCCCTCCCACCATGCAGGCGAAGGCGCAGAGAAAAGCTGCCACCGATGAACAGAAAGCGGGCCCCAAGCGACACCGCACTGCCACACGTCGGTCTTGGACCTCCGGCCTCCAGGTCCCAGCGAAACACCCCCGCTGCTCAGAGGCCGCCGGTCCTCGGCGCCCGGCTGTCGCCGCCTGTATGGCCTCAGCCGGCGGTGTTCACGCTGTTTCCCGGGCACTTACAGCAGCAGCTCTGTCACTTACCCTCCGGACGCTCCGCGGAGGCAGCTTCTCAGTGTTTCTTGGTTTTTGTTTTTGTTTTTCAAATTTTATTAATGTTTATGAGGACATCTTTGCAGTACCTAATGATTACATTGCTCGTGGGGAGCTGGTACCTGTACCCGACACCTCTCCGTTCTCTCTCATCTCGGGAGGATGCACAGCCGCAGTAAACAGCGAGTCGCTTCCAGCAGCCAGCGCCACTGCGCACAGCGGCGTGGAGTGGAAGGCACTGCGTCGGGAGCTTGGCGCCCCTGCAGCAAAAGCGTAGGCGCAGGCCGGGCGAAGGGGTTTGAACCAGCGCTGCATCGCTCAGATGAATCCCTGCGCCTCTGGCCCGTGTCCTCGGTAACGCCGTCCTAATGGTCGCATACGCCTGGCAAAGTCACGGGTCCATAAGTGACACGTATCGCATTATTCTCACCAGCGGCGGGGTTACCCGGCCACTGTGCCTTGTGAGTCGCCCTGTGAAGTGAATTAACAGTAATGACAGAGTAGTGCGAAGGCCGTGAATTACAGGCGAAATTCTAGAACAGGTGAAGCTTATTTTCTCATTTCCCCTCCTCTGCTCCCTGCCCTGGTTAGCCCAACTGCTTCCCCACCATGAGTTCATGGCCTCAATTTTTTGTTTTGGGTTTTTTCAGACAGCGTCTCACTATGTAGCCCAGGCTGAGTGGCAGCGATCCTCCTGCCTCAGTCTCTTGAGTGCTGGGATTACAGATGTGCACCACCACACTCGGCCATGTCCTGAATTTTTAAACTTTTTAGCCTATCAAAACATACCTGTCAGCTAGCTGTGGTGGCACGTTCCTGTAATCCTAGCACTCTGGGAGGCTGAGGCGAGAGGATTGCAAATTTGAGCCTAGCCTGGGCAACTTATCCATTTAACATGTTAGACCCTGCCTCAAAATTAAAAAAAAAAAATATTTTTTAAAGGGTTGGAGACAGAACTCAGTACAAAGGACCTGGGTTCAACCACTAGTACTATTATAGATAGCTAAGTTATTTAGAAATACGTAGGCAGTCAGACAGGGCTGAGCCCTCCAAAGGTCAGTGCAGAAGACAGTTGTGGCTGGAGGCGCATTCACTGAACGCCAGACTTCAAGAGAAAGAACTACTCACTCATATACTTTCCCTAGGGAAGAACAGCAGTGATTGATATTCTAAGTAGGTATCAATCACCTCCAGGTGGAGGACCAAACCTCCTTAACCACCGCTTCCAGGAAAGCCCTTATCCTCCCATGTGCGCTTGCTAGGTGACTTGCTTCCCCATTTGATCTCCATTTAATCAATATTGCCAAGCGACTATACCTGTAATCTTATTGGTTGACCATGGTTTTGTCCCACCTCACACCCAAAATGTGATTTTTCCATTGGATGAATATTACCTAAGCTACATACTTGAAATCTTACTGATTGATTATAGTTCTGTCCCACCTGGAACCCACCTCGTGGCTTTGCTCAATAAACACCCTTGAGAAGTGGGGTTGACGGGCAACCCACTTTCCTGGCCCCCTTCCATCCTTCTCAGACAGAAACTTTCTTTCTCTCAATAAATTCTTCCTACGCTTAAACTCCGTTGTTTCTAGAATTCATTCCTCAATTTTAGAGAACATGAACTTGGTGTTTTGGACATCTAGCAGGTTAGGAGTTACATTTCCCCGATATTATTTGGAGGTCCTATATCCTACACCCTATATCAGTACCACAAACAAAACAAAACAAGAGCAAAACAAAACCATACCTGTCCCATGTGCTTTGCATAGGTTTTTCCTTACTCTAGGCCTAATGACTAATCAGACTGAGGAGGACCACCCTCTTCTGCCGCCACCTTCACTGTCTACATAACATGGCTTTATTCTTCCTTATCTTCATTACAATAACTTTACCATTCCCAGGGAGTCTTGCCCAGGCAAATAACTTGATTGTTCATTCCAGGAATTTCCCAGAAGACCCATCGACTCTTCAATAGGAAGCATCAACAGACATGTTGGACCCCAAGGATGCTTCAAACTCCTCATCTTGCTTTTTTCAACAACATGACACTGCTGTCTCCTTTTTCCACAAACGCAATCAAACCTCTACATTGGAAGTCCCTTTTTTAAACCAAACTTGGAATTCGCAGTGAGCTCTGTCTGACCTCCCTCCTCCCCCTGGCAGCCAGTATGGAGGCTAGAGGAGCTGCTGTTCCCTGCACTCTCCGGGTACTGGGCTCGGCTCTGTCTCAGCAGGTTGGAAGTTGCTGTTTGGGCAGCAGCATTTGGCGAGACCAGTGACCACATACCTGCCGATGTCTCTGTCCCCAGAACATAAATTCTGGTGTGCTCCTTCCAGAAATCCTTCCTGGTCCCCAGCGTGGTGGTCCATGCCTGTATTCCCAGCACTCTGGGAGGCTGAGAAAGGAGGATTGCAAGTCCAAGCCCAGGCTGGGCAAGTGAGTGATGTAGAGGGTCCCTGTCTCAAGATAAAAAATAAAATAGGCCTGGGGATGCAGCTCAGTGCGAAGGCCATAGGTTCATTCCTCAGCACTGGAAAAAGAAATCCTGTTTGTTGGGACCCTATCTGAGGCCCCATAGAAAGCCCGAAAGGGTGGCCTCTGGGGCCAGGCTGACTCTAAGGGTTTTTATGTGCTCTGTGTGCTGGCTCTTAAGGTGCTCTATGGCAGCCCTGTGGGGTGTCCACCAGGTAGATGGCCATGCGCACAGGGCCCCTGTGACACCTGCCAGGCCTGAGAGGCATCACACACACTCCTGGCAGAGTCCTGCATGGTGACCACGGCAGCTATGCGTAGAAAGGGAAAGCTGTCTTCTCCGACTTACAGATTGCTGGCTTTTTACTTATCCAGCGCACAGCTCCCCCCTTCAGACTGGAGGTTTACTTTGTGTTTTGAGGAAGACAACAGTTGAATAGATGTGCAGATGAGGTCTACAGAGCGGGCCTCCATGGAACAAGGCCACACACAGCGTGCTACAAAGCCAATCCTGCCTCGGGAAGTTGCCCACTCATGGTGGTGCACACCTATAATCCCAGCACAAGGGAGGCTGAGGCAGGAGGATCACCACAAATTCAAGGGCAGCCTGGACTATGTAGTGAGTTCTAGGCCTGGCTGAACTACATAGTGAGACCCTGTCTCCAAAAAAAAAAAAAAAAAATAAATGAATGAATAAATAAATGAAAAATAAATAGGGGGCCGGTGATATAGCTCAGTGGCATAAGCACCTGCCTGGCAAGTGCGAGGTTCTGAATTTGACTCCCGGTACCCACATACAAAAAAAGGGCTGGTGATATCGCTCAGCAGCATGGGCGCCTGCTGGCGCGTGAGGTCTGAGTTCGACCCCCGGTACCCACAAAATAAATAAATAAATAAATAAATAAATAAATAAATAAATAAATAAATAAAATCAACTGGAAACTATCAATATTGCATTTCGCCTGAAGTTCACTCACTGGTCCTTAAAAAAGTTGCATTTGCTTATTTGTTTTTGGCATCCCCAGAGAGGAATATTAAAATACTGCAAAGTTTTTGACCATCTGACCAGAATGTTTAATGTGGTGATCTTGGGTAGACCCGAGCCTCCGTCAGAACTGCACAATTAGAAACTCCTGGAAGAAGAGACAAGCCTCACTTCCCTTATTTAGCACAGCATGGAACTTAATACTAAAAATTTCAGGAGAGAAGAATTAGGATCTGGGTCCACATCTGTCCAGTCTCTCACTATTGCTTAGTTTACTGTAGTCTCCTAAGGTCTGAGTTCTGGCATTTTCTGCATTACAAAGCTTCTATCAGACACTTTTCCCTTAACATGAAACGTGAAACATCCAAACCGTCTGTGAGGTTCACCCAGTTTGGGTCGGATGCCGGCAACAAATGCTTACGGAACATGTTCGAAGTTGACGATCTGAAATCTTCTGTTAGCGGGAACTCCTATGTATGTTTGGAAGCTGCTTTTTTAAAAGAATACATTTTTATTACTGCCTATTGATTTTATAAAATATTGGGTTTCAGTGTAGTGTTTTCATACATACCTATAGCACGTTTTGATAGTATTGAAAGCTGCTTTACACCACAGGGTAGGAAGGTGGATGTGGAGTTGACACAGCTTGACTCTTTTACTGGTTGTGTGACCTGGACCCAGACAAAGTTACTTTTTTTTTTTTGTACTGGGAATTGAACACAGGACCTTTGCACTGAGCTATATCCCCAACCGTTTTAGTTTTTTTATTTTGAGGCAGGGTCTCACTAAGTCACTAAGTTGCCCAGGCTGGGCTCGAATTTGTGATCCTTCTGCTTCAGCCTCCCAGAGTGCTGGGATTACTGGTGTGTGATACCACCCATGCTTAACCTCACCATGCTTCGGTTTCCTTATCTAAAAAATACAAAAATAACTCCAGGCATGGTGGTGCTAAATTGCCCAGGCTGGGCTTGAACTTAGGGTCCTCCTGCTTCAGCCCCTCAGAGTACTGAAATCACCATGTGTGGCTCAGCCCTACTTTTCAAGAGACTCAAGTCGCCTGGTGTTGCAGCCTTCTTCTTTGTTTTTCTGAGACAGGATCTTGCTATGTAGTCCAGGCCAGCCTTGAAGTCACTATGTAGCCACGTAGGGTGGCCTTGGGTGCATGATCCTCCTGCCTCAGCTTTCTGAGTACTGGGATTACAGACCTGAGCCTCTGAATTCCACTATCCATCCTCCTTGGGCGCAACTGTAGATGCACTTGTCTTGGTTTGCAGTGATCCTGAGAGCTGGAGGCAAGAGTGCTAAGGCCTGGTTCTTCTGGTGTGATCCAAGCCAACAGCACTCTGGGAACACATCAGAAATGCAGAATTTCAGTTCAGAGACCAATTAGAGGAGAGCGTGAATATCAACAAGAGCTCAAGGCAATTTGGGTGAGACTAAAGCATGCGCATCATTTGCCATGAATTCAAAGACAAGTGGCAGGCTTCTCTCAGGCAGGCTCAGATCTGGAATCTAGGGTCACACTCAAACGGAAACATGAATGATGCCGCCTGCTGCGGATGATTGAGTTAGTGGTTGATGCAGCCTGGAAGCAAGCTTTGTTCTGAACACAGCATGGTTTTCTGCTGCCTGTCAAAGGGTGCCACTGGTCACCTGAGGCATGTGATGAGAGAATGCAAGGGGACCGTAGGTACATCGCTCACTGGGCTACAAGCTCTTGTTCCCCCTCCCCAGCCCCTCTGCACTGGCAGCCAGCTCTGAGCTGCAGCTCGCCAGTCTGCCCCCCTGTGCTGCTGTCTCTCTCCACCAGCCCAAGGGGCTCTTTGACGCTTTGTGTTTCCAGCTCTTGCCCCAAGGCCTGGAGAATAATAGTTCTTTATAATGCAAATGAATGAATGAAAACAAGAGTCCCACTTCTGTGGGAGGAAAATGCAGGTATTATAACCAGTTTCAGTTTCTGCAAAGCTCCTTTAAAATGCAAAAATAACCTGGGGTATTCTTGTCTGTGGAATGGGTGGAGAATGTCCACGTCTCTGACCTTTCCTGCCAAGTGGGACTTCAGCTGCACCTAGGGCAAGTTAGTGAACATCTGGCACAAAAGGGGATGAAGGAAGACTCCATCTCCATGACTCAGTCTACTTGTCACCACTTAATCATTTCCAGTAGCATTTGGAGTTTCAGTGCAAATCCCCTCCAGCGCCTAGCCGTCAGCACTTCCAGAGCCCGGAGGAAGGCCTTAGATTGCTCAGCCTGGAGTCCGTTCCTTCCTTAGAGCGAACTTCTGGAAGGAGCTTGGTACTTGTGACCCAGAAAGGAAATTTATCCTGCTGGGTGAGGCAAGCAGAAAGAATCAAGGAACTAAATTCAAGGAAGTTGCTGACGTGACTTTTTATTCCCACCCTGTGTCACTTCCCTCTTTCCCAAGGCTCCCTTACCTGTCCCCACAGGACCTTTAGCTTCTAGGAGAAACTCAGTGTGGAAACAAAGGCTCTTGGCCTACTGAACTGTTTTCTTTGAAAACGTTTGTTCTTGTTTGCTTAGATATGTGAAAGCTTCCTACAGGTTGAATGTTTCCATGTAAAATTTTTCCTTTTGGGAACTCTAAGCTCCAGCCCCCCACCCACCCAATTGACATGATGGAAAGAAAGAAAAAAAAAGAAAGAAAGAAAACAAGAGATTGGAAATGATAGCACACACCTGTAATCCCAGCTTTCTGGGAGGCTGAGGTAGGAGGATCACAAATTTGCGCCCAACCTGAGCAATTTAGTGGCTTAGTAAGGCTCTGTCTCAAAATAAAAACATAAAAAAGGGCCGGAGATGTAGCTTAGTGAGAAGGCCCTGGGTTCAATCCTCAGTGCGGAAGAAAGAAAAGAAAGAGAAAGGAGGGAGGGAAGGAACGAAGGACAGAAGGAAAGGAAATCAAACAGCGAAGTAAGGAACCAGGGCTGACTTAATCCTTAACAAGGCCCAGCTAGCTTGGGATTTCTGCAGATGACAAAGCCCAGCCTGAGGGTTGGGATCTTGAAGAGAAAAGCTGAAGCCTAGATAGAGCAGTGGGCATTCAGTGCTCAGAAGAGGCCCCTCCCTGCCGTGACCATGGAGAGGGAGCCCCTGCTGGGGAGCTGGTCTCCCTGGCAACGGTGGTATAGACCAGTAATCCCAGCACAGGGCAGGCTAAAGCAGGAGGATCATGAGTTTGAGGCTAGTTTGATCTTATAGAGTTCAAAGCCAGCCTGGACTATAGTGAAACCCTGGCTCAGGAGGAATAGAAAGGGAGGTCTTTGGGGAGTCCGAGGTGGGGGAGACCACATCCTCTGTCTTGTTTCCCCAACTTTCCTGCACAGAACTAGAGTAGACGTGTCTGGGCGAATCAGCACACGTTCAATGCCACTGCAGGGGGCAGACAGGTCATTTCCGACTGAGTAGGAAGCACTAAAGGCGTCATTCCAAAACTGGACAGCCAAGTTTCCAACCTTTGTTCTTTTGGGTACCAGAGTGTGGCTATCTCCCCCTCCCCACTGCATCCGGTCTGAGCCAAACCCAAACCAACATTCACATGGGAGCATTTGCACCTATGTTCAGGGGTTCTGAGATGGACAAGGACGTCCAGTGTGAGCTAGGACACTCTGCCACCAACGACCCAGGTGGGAAGTGGCACCACATTGCTTGGCAGATGGACTGAGGCTGCAGCAAGGGGACCCAGCTGGCTTTGACCGGCTCTGCAGCAATGCCCTTTCTGTAAAGGAATCACCAAGGGTTGGGTCCTTTTTGCCCTGAAAGGAAGGTGATCATATTTATTTGACTTTGACCTGACTTGTACATCAGGAAAAGGCTAATGTGATAGTACTATCTCCTTAGATAAAAACTAGTGTACATAGATCGTGTTTATACACATTGCTACTTTTTTTTTTTTTGAACAAGGGTTAAACCCAGGGCCTTCCCACTCATCTGTATCCTGTCTCCCATTTATTTTTTAATTTTAAGACAGGGTCTTGCTAATTTGCTAAATTGCCCAGGCTGGGCCCAGAGTGCTGGGATTACAGGTGTGCACCACCATGCTTGACTACCTCTCTGGATTTTAGAGAATGTCTTTTTTTTTTTTTTTGTGGGTACCAGGGGGACGACCTCAGGACCTCGCGCGCCAACAGGCACCCGTGCCACTGAGCGATATCACCGGCCCCTTTTTCGTATGTGGGTTCCGGGAGTCGAACTCGGGCCCTCGCGCTTGCAAGGCAGGCGCTTACGCCGCTGAGCCATCTCACCGGCCCTTAGAGAATGTCTTAAATCTACTCCTTCCTACCTAGGCAAGAAATACACACCAGGGATAAAAGCACTAATCGCAGAGTGTCTAAACCCACCTTTCCCAAGTTACTGATTTACTGTGGAATCTGTGATTTAGTAGAATTAGTAGACTGAGCTGAAGGAGGCTCTTCAAGCTTTTATTATCATTTTTATGCTACAGCCAATACCAACATAGGTAGAGTCAGCGATTCAATGCATTTGAGTGTTTTACTGCCTGGAAACAGTAAGTAAACCCCCGCTTCCTGCAAGGTCACCTTGGACAGGCCATTCCTTCTGGATTTGTTTTTCCACTGTGAAATACAGGGTGTTGGGCCATAGCCTGTATTTTTCTTTAGAACTGCATGCCTGGCACTCTGCTGGATTTTTACATGCATTGTCTTGTGCAATGCTCACACCAGCCGTTTTTAAATGAGAAAACTAAGCCTCAGAAGTAGAGCATTTACTGACAGACATCAGGGCTGTCCCATTTTTTATTACATGTCCTTAGGAACTTCTACTATTACCGGTGAAATCTTTCCCATTGCTATAAAATATGAATTCAGAAGTTGGGCATGGAGGTGTATGCCTGTAACCCCAGCACTTGGAGGTTGAGACAAGAGGATCGATCACAAGTTCAAGCCCAGCCTGGGCAATTTAGTGAGACCCTGTTACAAAATAAAACATAAAAAGGGCTGGGGGTGTAGCTCAAGTGTGAAATTCCCAGTACTGCAAAAAAACAAAAACAAAAACCTTCAGCATCCTCTTGTCTAACATAATTTCCTAGAGTGGAAGTAGGGTCCTGAGACAGCCTAAACCAAGAGGAAACAGAATGACAACAGAGAACCTGCCAGTCAAGAGCCCAAGCAGTGTGCTGCTACCCTGCGCTGACTGGCATTTCCTGCCATGCTTGCCAGCCTCCCTCCCACACATGGCCCAGGGCTGCCTGTAAAGCTGGGCTGGGAGGCTGCGTGTGTGAGAAACTCTTCTCTGAGAATGCTCCACGCTGCACCCCAACCTGAGCACCCTGTGACTTTCAGTATGGGGTCCCCTGACAGCCCCAAGACAGTGATCACAATTGTTTGTAAAAATCTGTTTAATAAATATACATCTCAGAAGTACCAAAATAATTACCAGCAAAATACACTATCTACACCATATACAGGAGGGCAACGCAAACCTTGACAGGTAGTGACTTCTAACCCTGCACCACCGCCCACCTGGTTGTTACCCATCATGGGACATAACCAGGCTCGGCCACTAACTTCATGGTGATTCAATCGAAAGCACAATAAATAAATGTGGTCCTTTCATCAAATTCTGGACAACTTTCTCCCCAAATCCCACCAAGGCGAAGTGAAAAAGAGGGTTAGCTTTGCATTCCAAAGATCTTCCTTTATCCCCACGCCAAGTTCACAAAAGTTACAGAATGAGGGCTGATCCACCGAGGTACTTTGTCTGGGGCCAGGACATGTGCAGTGTGATGGTAAGAACACCCTTGGAACTTTTTTCTCTCTCTCTTTTTTTTTTTTTTAGAAAAATAAAACTCTCTTTTTGTACAGATATACAAGTCCATGTCCTTCTTGATAATTTCCACTCATAATGTCAGACGCTGACCTCCAAACACACAGTCATCATACGGCAGCTAAAAACAGAAGTAAAAAAAAAAACAAAAACAAAAAAACACATTAAACTTGCGGGACTCTGCCAAGGAATTTGGGCTGACCAGAAAGCTGCTACTGGCATTAACTCAAATATTCTTGGACTCCTTTCTCCGTAACCAAAATATAATGAACCTTACAGGTGGGGGGAGTTTTCCTTTAATACTCCTCTGCTTTTAAAAGGTAGCCAGACATGGAGGCACATGCCTGTAATCCCAGAGGCTGAGGCAAGAGGATCACTGAGTTCGAGCCCAGCCTGGGCTCTTTAGTGTGTTCAAGGCTGCCCTAGACTACATAGTGAGACCCTCAAAAAGTCATAAAAAAAAAAGTAGCTAAGCTATCCTGGGGGTGTAGCGCAGTGGGAAGCACATGCCTACCATGTATGAGGGCCTGGGTTCACTCCCTGGTCCCCCCAAAAATATGAGCTATTAAAACCAATAAAGAAACACACTCCTGGGATACTGGTTATGAACACTGAAGTTTGAGGAGTAAGAAACCCTTACGATCAATAGCTCTAGGGTCCCTGGAGGGCAGAGGAAGAACGGCCCTCTCCTTACTTTTGGCACAGTGCTGAAGATGTGAAGGGAGACTCACCTCGTCCTCTGTGAGCTCTGACTCTGTGTCATAGCTCTCCTCATCCTCGCTCTCCGGCAGCGTCTGAAGGGTTTTGAGGGTCAGCTGACCCAGCTGCTGCTGTATCTGGGTGCTTGGCCGGCCCCAGGTGAGCTGATATGGTGAGTAGCCTTGGTAGGTGACTCTGTTGACATCAGCCCCACACTTCAACAAGAGCGACACAAGGTCAGGGTTCTGAAGGTCCACTGCGAGGTGGAGGGCCGTCCGGCCATTGCAGGGCTCCTGAGGGCGAAAGAGATTGAGATGCTCACGGCTGAGTTTGGAATTGCTGTTCACAACCAGAGCACAGGAGTGCTGCTGCAGAGGAGCCCGACCCTCCACCCTCCATCTGGCGGCACGATGCACTCACCTGGGCGTTGACATCAGCACCCAAGGACACCAAGAGCTCCACGATGCCCAGGTAGCCATGGATAGAGGCCAAGTGCAGACACGTGTGGCCTAGAAGAGCAAAAGGCAGAAATATATAACTACTCGTTCAACCCTCACACCTGATACACAATCTTCCTCCTATCCTTTTATGGAACATGTCTTCTCAGTTTTAAGAACTCAGTATTCGGATGCTGAATGAATTTTATAAAATCTTTCTCATGTTGGGAGCTTAAGCTCTTGCCCTAAGTCAATCCACCACCCTGGTCTGCCACATCAGGCGGGGCAGGCAGGACGTACCATTGTAATTGGTGGCCTGCAGGATGGAGTGGAGGTGCTGCGTGGTGCAGGTCTGCGTCAGCACTCCGACACTGGCCAGGCAGCCCTGCTCACAGGCAAGGTGTAGGGGGGTGTTTCCTCGAAAGTCCCGGAGCTCAGGATCACAGCCAGCTTCCAGAAGTGCCTGAGTAATTTCAGGCTGGTTGGTGATCACGGCCAAGTGCAGTGGAGTCTGCAGACGGAAGAGGAACAGGAAGAGGATAAGCCAAGGAGCAAACCCACAATCTGAGTTCCCCAAGCTCTTGACATCTGCTTGTGGACACAGCTCCTCCCAGACAGGTACAGAGGGCCGGCAATTCCAGGGGCCCCCGGTGGGTCATAAAGACCTCACCAAATGAGTGCGACTTTCTTCACTCCCTAGGAGGTTGGCTGATTTGTGCGCGAAAGGCCAGGGCAGGTGAGAAGCAGTGACTGATAATTTAGAAAAGATCTGGGGGCGACTGTGCTATACCCAGCTCCACTTTGGGGTTAGGGTCAGAGAGGGCACTGGGCCGGGTCAGCGGCGCACCTGCTGCAGGTTGTTCTGGAAGTTGAGGAAGGCCAGGTCTCCCTTCACCTGGCGGATCACTTCCATGGTCAGCACCTTCTCTTCATGAATGATGGCCAAGTGCAGGAACCTGAGGGCGAAGAGGGAAAACCCCCCCCGGGGTGGTGAGCGCGCTGCGTGGGGCCCGGGCTGCAGGGATTGCGCAAGGCCGGGGTTTCTGGAGGCCGAGGCCGCGGTGTTTTCCGCGCGGTTATTATGAGCTGAGTGTTCCTGGCAGGGGCCCAGGGACTTTCCGGGCCCCACCCCCTGCGCGACGGCGCCGGCCTGGCCCCCTCCCCCTGCCCTCCCCTCCCCCGGGTCGGAACGCCCTGTACTTCCCCTCCCGGCCGCGCGGCGCCCGCCGCGGCCCAGAAACTCCCGCCCGCCTTATGCAATCCCGGACTCGGCGTCCCCGCCCCCACTAACCGCCGGGGCGGGGGAGGGGAGGGGAGGGGGTGTGGCGCCCCGGCCTGCACGGGGGCTCCGCGCGACCCCTGCCCCAGCCCCGCGGCCCGCGCAGACCCCGCGCCCCGCAGCCCGGCCCGCGCACTTACGAGTCTCCGTCCTCCGTCAGCTGCTGCTTCCAGGGCTCGGCGCCGTGCGGCGCCTCCTGCGGCTCCAGGCGGATCTCCCGCAGCTCCTTCACCATCTGCTCGTACTCCTCGTCCTTCATGGAGTCCAGGCCGCTGTCGTGGCGGTCGTCCAGCAGGCGCTCCTTCTTGAGCCCGTCCCGGGGCCCCTCCATGGCCCACTCCTGGACGCGCTCGGCCGGCTGGAACATGGCGCGCGCTCCCCGGTGCGCTCGGCCGCAGGCTGCGCGCTGTGGTCCTCGCTCTGTGTCGCCGGCTTCCTCGCAGTGGTGTCGCCGGCCTCCTGGCTGTGTGTGTCGCTAGCGGGCAGGACGGCGAGTTCGGGCTGTTGTGGGCTCGGCAGCGCCGCCGCGGCGCCCTATAAACGTTGGCAGGGGATTTCTCTGGGGCGGGGTCAGGCGCGGGGAATTTCCAAGCCAGTCAGACCAGAAAAGAGAACTGGCCTCGTCCTCTGCTAAGCACCTAAACCCTGTGCTGGGGTTCATCAGAGAAACTCCCTGCGATGAGCCACTAGGGTCATTGTCTTGGAACTTTTTGATGAGCGCTGAGTGGCTGGAAAGTCCTCTCGATGAGGCCCCCTCCTCCCAGGTACTTCCCTGCAGCCTGCACTCAGTAATCCTGAGCCCCTGCAAGAAACCTGGGGTTTCCCACGATCGATTCGATTTGGGGTCCTCGACTGCTGAGATCTCAAGGACGCAGACGGTGGTTCCTGTTTGGGGTTTGCCAACTTGCCAGTCCTTTCCGTTTTTCTGATATTTTGAAAACTCAACAGTGGAAGTGATGGCTAGGTGTAGGGATTTGCTTCCACCAAATTTTTCTGTGCAGTATGGTTTGCAAGCCGTCTGTGTTTATGCCAATACCAACTCTTTGCATTGCACGGACATTTAACTGACCCACTCCCACACACTATAAGTTGTGAAAGGTCTGGCATTAAAAACCTAAGTGCTTGGAGAACCCTCAAATCATTTTTTAGGGATTAATGATCCTGTTGACTGGAGGAGGGGAAAACTGGTTCTGTATGAGGGAAAGTACTAAATAGGGACCATGCTTAATTTTTTTCCAAGTAAACCAAGGTGTTGATCTTTGTAGTAGAGGTTCAGGATACCTTGTAATACTGAAATAACTACTGAGCTCATGCTCTCTGATTTACATTGTGCTGCTGCAAAGGGTGGCGCCTGAGCTTACTTCTGGGTGCCCAGCTGAACAACTGGGTTAGTGTGTTTGCCAGGATTGGCCCTTAAGGATGGCTGAGAAAGTAGCTACTAGGCATTCTGCAGAAGGCACAGGCAGCCCTAACATTGCCCCCCCCTTCTGCCTCTGCAAGGGCCCTTACTTCCCACAACCTAGCAACCTAGCAACCAAGCTAGCAGACCTATCCTCTCTTGGTGGGGAGCCACTCCTGAGAGAAAAGGTTTTGGGCTGGCCATCCACCCTCTGGTTTCCCTGTAAAACTAGAACACATGCTGCCCACCCTTCCCCACTGCACCTCCTAGCCTGCAAGCTAAGGGTTGAATGCTTCAACCACTTCTAGAACTGGTCCAGGCAAAATAAGACGTACTGGTCCAAGTTCTTCAAAATGAACCCCAGGAGGGCTCTGTGGTTGTGCGGGGATTTCTGGTCATTATTGCAATCATCTTTTCCTAACTGGCCATGCATTAACCAGCGCTTCTCCTTTCTTCATATTTCCATGCCCCCCCCAAGTATTGGAATGTAGAGAAACTGAGTCTATAGGGTGGATACAAATGTATGAGGAGAAGAAATGAGAACTTACGGGGGATTGACTCTGTTGCCTCTGCAGGTTTCTGATAGGCTAATGTACAATTATTTAGGCAAGGAGAAATGGTGACAATTAATAGATCTCAGATTCCAGGTGTTACCTCGAGTTAACTGCATATTATTGCAGAGGTTAACTTTTTCGTAGTATACGTTCTTTTATAATAAGCCTAGGTTTAGTGTTATTTTAGTTCTTTAGTGGCTTAAAAAGTTGTATTAGAACCTGTTAACAAATGCATGTCTTAACTCTTCTTTGAAAGGATGACCATGGCTCTTGGAAAGATCACAGTATAAATTTTTGAAAGAACTCTGACACTTTATGCATCGTATTATTAGTTTTCAGAACTAATACTGTAAAATAAGTATTGTTCCTACTTTCCTAAAAAGAAACTAAATCTATAAAACATTATCCAGGCATCACATAGCAGTTTTTCTTATTCCTGTCCTAATATAGTAAGCATTGGGCCAATGAAGTTATAGTATTAACACTTGAAAATACATTGTGAAGATGAAAGTGAATATACCATAATTTGGAATGTGCTCAAAAGTATCTTCTATTCCAACTGTTAGGTAAAATAGAGAGTAGGTGTTCCCCTGTGTGGAGATATTTGCTTTTTTGAGAAATGCACCACAATGTTGAACTCTAAACGCCCCACTTATATAAGGGTACATCAGAAGAGGATTTGGGGCTGCAGACATAAAAATTCAGGAATAGATTTCTCTGCAGCTCCCTTGATGGTTTTATGTTTCTGACAGGACAGCGTGGGACCTGGCGGCCTGTGTTCCCGGCTGTTTAGTGCGACACCTAGTGGGAAGAGGCAGGCCCCGGCTCTCCTTGATTTGTCACAAGGCCTCTGGAAAAATCTAGTAGGTGTCAGCCTTGCTGAGGCGGGGATTCCCGAGGAGCAACCTTTTGTTTTCCTGTGAGCCTAGGAGACGGTTTTGAATAATGCGATCCAACAGGTTTTCTCTCCACATGGGTCTAAGTCAACAGCCATTACCAGTTGGGTGAAAAAGAATGTACTTGGAGTTCGAAACCATGAGCAGTTTGGCTTTTTTTTTTTTTTTTTTTTTTTTTTTTTTTTGATGGTATACGAAAAGGAAGAGGACAGCACAAGGGTCTGGGTTTTGGTTTATTGTGGACACTTTGGTACTTGGATTTCCTCTCTCTGCATTGAACCAGGAGGCTTCATGCATGCTAAGCTGACTCTCTACCCCCTGAACCACACACCTAGCCCTTTGTTTTGTTGTTTTGTTTTGTTTTAGTGCAGGAAGTATAAGAATTATAAGTTTCACTTCAGAGCAGCTTTGTATTTTAGCTCAGGACATAGCCATAGAGAGTGACAGGGTGGCCAGTGACCCTCCCAGGCTTCATTTTGGGCAGGGGCACCCCCAGGGGAAAAGGAGCATTGTTGGGGCTCCTCAGCCTGCAGGTACCCCGCCCCCTCTTCCTGGCCAGGAAATGCATTGATGGACTAAACCTACTGCCTGAAGTGTCCCGTGGTAAACAGCATGGAGATTTTCTGTAAATTCAGCCAGGTGGTCCAGTGACCTCTGCTTTACTTAATATTAGGGGTGGGGTGGCCTGTGCCAGTTAGCTTGGCCAGTGAAACCTAAATTGGATCCTGCAAAGTGAACTCGGGCTACTCACCACTCAGTACTGCCAAGCTAGGAGAGAGGAGCCATGGCCGTTCTGGAGACCACACTCCTGGTGGATGGCCCGCCTGGCACTCTGTGTGCATAACCTGCTTGCAACCTCGGACTCAGTCTTCTTTCTCCCTATGGTGGTCAGCAACTGTCCACACCCGCAGAGCTGGAGCCCTGTGCTGTGGATCTTCATTCACAGTGAAGTGAAAAGTCCATCAAAGCCTTGGTGAGCTTCCTTTGCTACAAACTCTGTGGTTCAGTGGGGGATTAAAGCCTTAAAGGATCTCAAACTCAAATACCTTGGCACCGGAAACAGGCAGGTCTCACGGAAGAGTGAAGCCCACTTGAGCCCAAGGAGAGCAACCAGAACGCCAGCGGCACAGGCCGGTGCGCTTCCCTCCCGGCCATGTGGCACTCAGAGTTCAGCAGTGACGTCCATGTTTTGTATTTGTTTTTCTTTTCTTTTCTTTTTTTTTTTTGTGGGTACCGGGGGGTCGACCTCAGGACCTCACGCGCCAGCAGGCGCCTGTGCTGCTGAGTGATATCACCGGTCCTTTTTTCGTATGTGGGTTCTGGGAGTCGAACTCGGGCCCTCGCGCTTGCCAGGCAGGTGCTTACGCTACTGAGCCATCTCACCGGCCCTGTTTTTCTTTTCTTTGGTGCTGGGGATCAACCTAGGGCCTTGCACATGCTAGGCAAGTGCTGTCTCTACCGTTGAACTACACCCCCAGGCCTCTTCCATTGTTAAAGAGGGAAGCACAGACCCGCAAGGAAGGGCTCTCGCTGGAGAAAAGCTCTGTGGATGTGAGCAATGTGTTAAGGAATCGAGTTATTCCAATTCTGTTGGTTGACGTGAAAAAACTCATTCTGGAGAAAAATCTATGAGTATATGGAATGTGGGGATGTTTAATTTCTCTCATATCCATTCAAAGTCTCATAATAATGTACACTACTAGAAGACCTTACAAATATAAGAATGGACACTGAGCAGAAGCCCTAGTAACTTAGATACAAAAATCATGTGAGAACTTTTGGAAAGAAATCCTAAAAATGTAAATAATATTCAAATCTGGGTGCAAATTATTATGTAATACTCAAAATTTCACAACATGAGTGAAATAATAGTCATGAATATATTATCAGTAGTGCATAATTAAAGAATGTTTCTTTGCCAAAAAAAGGAAAGAAAATAGATTTTAATGTGAAAATTTTCAAATTTTAACACATTATGAAAACCAAACAAAATGCATTTCTGCATCTTTTGGCTAAAGAGAGCCGACAGGCCTTGCGTTTACAGCCTTGTTTTCCAACCCAGGTAGGGTGTTTTAATGGCAGTTTCCGCTCCTATGGAACGGGAGGCTGGGGTGGAGCGCGTTGGTCCAGGATGAGAAGGGTGCCTTCGGCAGAGTTGGAACTAGGCTCTGAGGCCTGAAGAGAGTTGTCTGTCCCCCAAAGCAGTGTTTAAACACTACAACATAAAATAAATGCGAGTCCAAAAAACTTCTGTCTTTTTTTGTGTATGTTTTTGTGGTGGTGGGGATGGAACCTAGGTCCTTCACAAGGCGCTAATCCCCAGCCTGTTTTTTATATTATTATTTTGAGACAGAGTCTTGCTAAATTGTTAAATTATCCAGGCTGGGCTTGAACTTGCAATCCTCCTGCCTTCCGATGCCAGAACTCTGGGGTTATAGGAGTGCATCATCGCACTTGGCAAAATTCTGACTTTCTCTCAAGCAATATGTGCACATTATTTAATTTTTTAGTCCCTTATCCAGGACCACCCTGTGCAGGGCTCCTGTGGGGCTGTGGCCTTGCCACATGCCCAGGGAAGGAGGAGGCCTGCACGTGTCGCCCTTGGCCGGGATCCTGGGCTCTCCCTTTTCATGGCTTGTTAGCAGGAACCCAATAATATCTGTAGGTGTGTGGGGCTGTTCAGGTTCTGTGCATTCTGGGAGGAGCAGCTGGAGCAGGAAGGCAGTGGCTTCAGAGCAGGTCGTTCCCCTCCGTGCTAGTGTCCCGCGTAAATTCCCTGGAGTTTAGTCAGGGCGGGAGGAGGCTGAGGAAGCAGGCAGATCTCCCTCAGAGCTTGATGTTTGGCAGGATATGAGACACAGGGACACATGGCCCATCCTTGGGCACCTTGATTAGGTGAGGGGCTCACAATCCTTGTTGGCATCAGGGCAAAACCAAACTGCGCTGGAGAAGTGGGAACATTTTTTTCCCTAAGGTCCAGGGTCTTGGGAACAGTTCAGGATGAAGGTAAACAGAGTCAGAGTTTAGAAAGATTTGTTCTAAGGCTATTACTGGGGAAGGATACCTGTAAAGCTGTTGATTCTGAAAGTAATTCTTAGTTGAGTTTTACACACTAAAGGCAAATGGGAGACAGGGGAAGAGGAGCAAACAGAAGCCATGGAGAAAGGGGTGGATTGGCTTGGAATGTTTTTTTTTTATACTGGACCACGGCTGTCACAGTCCAGCCCCGTGACTGTCACATATTTCCCCTGGATAAGTCACTTAGCTCGCCTCAGGAATGCTCATCATTTCCTGTATCCTGGGGCTGTTTCTTTGTTTTTGTACAGGGGATCAAACCCAGGGCCTTGTGCCTCCACTGAGCTATATCCCCAGCACCCTAGGGGTGTTTAACGATTTTTTTTTTTTTTTTTTTTTACTAAAAGCACAGATACTTTTAGAATGTGAGGCGGATTAATGCATCGCCAAGTCTTTCAATGCTAATATTGGAAAACTGGGGCCATTTGGAAGAGTGGGAGAAATTCAGAACAGGGGCATCCCTACCCACATTAAGAGACTTAGGGGGCCTAGGGAATTGGGGTGAGGTAGACAGCAGAGGTTGGGTCTTGGTAAATAAATGTTATGAAGATGATGATGAAGAGAGACCGCGTGTGGCGGCGTATGCCTGTAGTCCTAGCACCTGAGAGGCTGAGGCAGGAGGATCACAAGTTTGAAGCCAACCGGGGCCACATAGTGAATTCAAGGACTGCAAGGACTATTCCCTACACTCTGTCTCAAAAAACCAAAAAATAAAAAATAGAGAGAGCAGGGAAGTGAATGTAGAACCCAGTCACCATGTTGGCTGTGTCGCCACCTGCAAAATGCCAGGACATCAGGAAAGCACCAGGCAGGGTTTAGGGGCAAGGAAGGCAGGGACACAGGAGAAAGAGAACAGCTGTCTGAAAGAGAACCGGTACTGTCTGCAGCGACATCTCCTGGCCATTTGTGGAAGAACTTTTCTCTGAGGAAGCACGTCCTCCACCCCCACCCCCACCCCCGCGGCCTTTTTTTTTTTTCCCCGACAGGGTCTAGGTAGCTCAGGCAGGCCTCCAGCCCGGGATCTGTCCGGGGTCCTCCTGTCTCAGTTGCGCAAGTGCCGAGATTAGTGCTGGCATGCGCCATCAAGTCTAGCAGCTCATTTCCTGGAGGAGAGGAAGGCTGGGTAAAGAGGTACACTGAGGCTAGATATTTTGTTGAGTCAATTGTGCACCATTTACCACAGTCCCAAGGAAAGACCCTCTCTGCCTGTGAGCGTGCCTTCTCCGGCAGCCCCTTGGGCAGTCAGCTCAGTTCATCCTGCTTTTGAAATGGCACCCAGACCTCTTCCGAGTCCACTGGCACCCTAGGCGTACAGGCCCTGTTGTACCGTGGTAGCTTCTTGATTTGTTGTTTATACATTTACTGAGCAGAATTTGATATAATTATCAAATATAGTCATCCTCAGACACATTCTTTAGGTACCTACCCCCCCCGCCCCCTGAAGATTGAACCCAGGGCCTTCACACTGAGCTACATCCCTAGTCCTTTTTAAATTTTTATTTTGAGACAGGGTCTCAGTACGTTTCACAGGCTGGGCTTGAATTTAAAATCCTCCTGCCTCAGTTGTGAGTCACCACACCTGGCTACTCTCCATTTAAACAAAACCAAGACTCAAAGCTGAAGGAGCCAGGTGTGGTGGCACACACCTGTAATCTCAGCACTTGGGAGGCTGAGGCAGGAGGATTGCCATGAGTTTGAGGCCAGTTGGGCCTACATAGTCAGTTCAAAGCTGGCCTGAACTGCATAGTGAGACCCTGTCTCAAAAAACAAAAAAGAGGGCCAGGGATATAGCTCAGTGGCACAAGCACCTGCCTGGCAAGTGCAAGGTCCTGAGTTCGATTCCCAGTATAAAAAAAAGGAGCTGAAGGGATTCACTCATGAGGCAGTCTCGACCCAGCATGGAAATCCATTCTATCCATGGCTCCCCAAACCCTACATGGTTGTTTGTTCCTTTTTTTAAGTTTTCAAAGGTATTGGCCTACATTACATTTCTGATAGTTTAAATTTTTAATTAGTTTTTAAATTGAAAAATAACATGTATGTGGTTAAAAAATCAAGATGTCTAAAAGGATTATAATTACACAGTTAAATTTCTTAGGCCTGGGGTGGTGTAGCTCAGTGCTAGAGCATATGTTTAGCAAAACCTAAGGCCCTGGGTTTGATCTCCACCACTACACACAAAAAATTCTTTTCACTGCTGTTTTTAATACATATTTCCATCAAGAGATGGAAGGATGGGGAAGGGAGAAGGGAAGGGGAAATAGAAAGAATTAAGATGTGTTATGTACGAGTACCAACTCCCGAATGATGAATGTAATCATTAAGTACTGCAAACATATGCTAATAAAAATAAAAATTTGAGGAAAAAAATAATACACGTTTCCTCTTATAATTTTGTATACTAGAATTCAGGCAGGAGATTAGGGCATGGCAAGGTGGCTAGGCAAGTGGGCATGACCTGTCAGTCACAGAGATTCAGGACATGCATAGTACAGCTTCCAAGCCCTGCACCTGGTAGCAGAGAATGCTATCTTCAATTCTTTGGCATAGATCAATCAGGTTCTTGATAGGGTGGCCTAGGTCTAACCCCAGAATGGTGGTATAAAGATGGCGGCCACTGGCCTCGTGGCCACTGCCTTCTTTCTTTCTCAGTGGCCCATTCTGCACCTGCACATTCTTTTCCTACTTTAATTGGCTTGTACTCACTCTGCAGAACACTTCTTTTCAGAGCACTTCTCCAATCTTTTTTTATTTTTAATACCTTTAATGAATATAAAACCTTACTACTTCATTTCCTGTCCAATTCTTTGTTCAGGACAAGAGCCTAGAGAGGACTCCTAGGAAGGCCACAGCACCCCAGCACTCCACTAACAGAATCTCCAGTGACCTATGGAGGCCTGGAGGAGAAGTACAAATTCCTCAGCTGGCGCTTACAGTCCTCCAGGGTCAGACCCCACCTAGCTTAGCCACTGCCGGTCCCCCTTGGTCCACAGCACTCTTTCAGCTGCTCTGGCCTCACACAGGACTCTCCCTTCTCCCTCCCTCCCTGTCCAAGGGCCACCTTCTCTCAGCTTCCTTGCCAGGCCCGACCATTGCGAAACCCCTTCCCTGTCTGCCTCTCCCGAGTGTTCTGTCCTTTTCTAGTTCCTTCTTTCTTTCAGCTTGTCTTTTTTTTTTTTTTTTTTTGGTACCAGGAATTGAACTCAGGACTTTGTGCTTGCCAGGCAGTCGCTGTGCCACTGAGCTATATACCCGGCCCTTTCAGCTTGTCTTGCACATTGGACCACACATTCCTTTCGTACTGCTTAGTCATTGCCTGTCTCCCCTGTGACCCCTGGGTAGACACTTCTGGGTGTAGGATGGATGAGGTCTGCAAGGTGGGAGGAAAACATTAATTTCTTCTGCATCTCCCTTACCCAGGCCCTCATCTAGGGCCTGAGAATCCTTTTTCTCTGTAGCTGTCATAACCATTTTTTGATTCTCCTTCTGTTAATAGTTCACTCTTCCTCCAATCAACCTTCCTTCTCTGTGGGGAAGTTGTCTGCACAGGTCATGTGGTCCAGCTTCTTCCTTCAAGTGAGTAGACTATCATCGTTCCCGTCTGACAGAAGAAGCAGACCCTTAGGGCTAGAGGCCATTAGCAGAGTGGACATCAAACCAAGTCACCACAGAACCCAGCCCGATGTCCTAGGGCAGTGAGGATGGGAGCAGTAGAAGTGAAGTGATTTTGAGAGACGTAGATAGTGTCTCCTTCTCTTCTGCCTGAGACTCACCTGCGTGGTGGGACCCAGGGCCAGGAGGATGAGTCCTGTCCTCGACCCTTCAGTGAAGGAGACGGGTGAGGGGCTGGGGGCTTGCTTGGTCCAGCTCCCCAGGCGAGAGATGAACAGCAAGTTGGGGCAGAAGCTCTGCTTTCGGGGATGCCCTGTGCTAGCAATACTTAGAGCGCAGAATAGTGGGAAGAGGCTGATGGGAATCTGGCTGGTTGGTTGATAGGTCCCCTGACTGGGTGATCCCTAGTTATACCTCCCATGGATGGACTCGGTGGCCGAAGGCCCTTGTGACTGGCTGACCTGGCAGGGTGTGGCTGTAAGGCCCACAGCAGCCCTTCCATGGTGCTTTTGATGGCTTTCAGAAGCTGGGGTATTTCCAACACGAAATATCATACCTCAAAAGCTCGACCTAGTTTAACAAAGTATACATGAACTAATATAATGAGAATTCAAAGTGAAAAGCCCATGGGTGTACGGAGAGCAATTCGTTTCCCGGATGAGTTTCCCTTCCAGAGGGAATCCTGGGGCGAAGGTTAGATTATCCAGCGTAGGCTCCCTATCACGGACTCTGATCACGGAGAATTCATCCAGACACGGTTACATACGACCATTCACCAAACTTTTGAATAAAAGCACTATAGGAGGTTAGAGAGGTGTCCGATGTCAGGGTGTCTTCACAACTTTCCACTGTCAAAGGCCTTCACCCTCTCACTTCAAGGTTTTTTGCTCTCAGCTTTGTGTGTAGCGATTTGTCAGGGCAGCCCTGGGTGATTCATACGGGCAGCAGCAAGAGTGAAAATTGAAGCTATGCAGGAGGGCCGCTGTCTGGGAGGTGCTGAACTGAGGCTAAAAATAGGTGGGGGTTCCTGGGCCAGCCTCCTTCATGGCCCCAGGTATCAAAAAGGAACATTCAGGAGGGAAATCTGCCTCTTGTGAGCATTGCCCACAAGAGAGGGCAAAAGCCCCCACCTCTGTCACTCCTTCTGCCCCACAGGAAAAGCTCAAGGTGACAATGAATTGGGTGCTTTCAAAATGTCACAGACAGGCTTTCACCTCTTCCTCCCCCAGACTTCTAATCAGAGGTTTTCCCTCAGGGTACATTCACTTTCTTAGTTCCTGCTTTCTTAGTTCAAGCACAGACATCTATCTCTGTAGCTGTGTTTTGTCAAAGGATTGATTAAGATAAAGAAAAGGCATGGGAGAGGGGCAAGGTGTGAGGCCTCAGGTTCAATCTCTAGCATCTGTCTGTCACACACACACACACACACACACACACACACACACACACACACACACACCATACACACATACCACACATCAAAGACAGAAGAAACGTAAAATATTGACAAAACAAGGGAAAAAGCACTGTAAAGTATGGTGCTGCACATCTGTAATCTTGGTAGTTATGAGGCTGAGGCAGGAGGATCATGAGTTTGGGGCTAGCCTGGGCTACATAATGAGTTCAGGGCTGGCATAGTGAGCCCCTTCTCCACCTCCCCCTCAAACAAAAAACCAAACAAAGAGCACCGTAGGTAAAGAAAAAGCAAACATCAGTTTGTCAAGCACTTAGTTTGTGCTAGGGTGTAGAGGTACAGTGAAAATAAGATATGCTTCCTGCTTTCCAGGTGCTTCTAGACTAGTGGAGAGGTAATTAGTGACTCCAATAATTGGCGGTAAACAATATGGCTGGCGTAAGGACATGGCACTTGGGAAGTGTAGAGCAGGGGAAGCTAAGTCACACAGAGTGGATTGGTTGATGCGTCTCTGAAAGGGAAAGTAGGAGTCTGTCAGACAGCAGGGATGTGGGACAGACATGGCAGGGGGAGGGCTGAGCCTGGCGTGAGGACGAGCAGTGCCACAGGGCTAGGCATGTGGTAGAAGGTGAAGTGTGAGAGTGTTAGGCAGGAAAGAAAAGGGCACAGCTATGGGACCCAGTGAAGAAGCGGGTTGGCACCTTGAGAGCCAGAGTGTACCACTGAGGTGTTTTAAGTGGTGGTGATGGCCACCACTTCAGGTGTGCTTCAGGAGGCAGTGTGAGTGAGTGGGCTGTGAGCCTGGTGGCCAGTGAAAAGCAGTGACTGGAAATGAAGATGGCTGACGAGAGGGCCCGGGACTGGCTGTCTGAGGTGAAGGAGAGAGGGCAGGGTCTGGGAGCTCTCCTTCTGACTTTGGCTCCTTTGCAGGGAGCCAAGAGGAAGAGCAGTTGAAGGGAAGATGATGAGTTCTGCTTGGATACGTGAATTTCAAGGGCCCCATAGATACACGACAAGCAGTTTAATATGAAGAGTCCTAAGAGCAGGCGATATTTGAAAGTGTTGGCATAAAATAACTACTCTGCTTTAAGGGAAATAAGATAATAGTTTATTCTGAGCCAAATGAGTGAACATGGCCGGGGAACACGTGTTCAAGTTACCCTGAATGCCATGTTCCACCATGGAAGAGGTTACTAAGCTTTTATAGTTACAAAAAAAAAAGTTATAAACCAATACATTTACCGTTTCCACTGGTGTGGGGGACCACCTGGACGGCTCTCCTTGAAAGAAGAGCAATTACCTCCATCTTGGCTGAACCTGGCCCTATTTCCATGTATTGATATGTACAGAGCTGGCTCGGACTTTTCCTTATCCCTTCAATTGGCTTTAAGCAATGCAAATAGGTCCAGCCGAGGTCCTGATATGTAGTCTTCGAAGCAAAGCGACAGGCCTGTGTTTTCCCGCCCCTTTGCTCCCAATACATGGTTGAGCCTGGCGGGATGGAGAGCCGTGCTCCACGCTGTCAGCTGGGATCGAGCCTCAAGAAAGAGGCTATGACTTCCCAGGGCATGGAAGATTACACATCAGAGCTGAAGCACTGACCCCAAAACATTAGATACTACCTGGAATTGTGTTATGCAGATTACTCCTTCTGCATATCCTTCCCTCTGCATATTGCAAAGGTGATTTCAGGCCACCTACCTAGCCCAGCTCATGGTACTCACAGACTTCCCGCCATTCTCACAGTCACTCATCCCTGAGCCACTCCCCTCCTCGAGAATTAATAAAACCCAGGTTCAGCCCTGGGTTGAGGCCTTTGTTCCAGTAACCACCATCTTGGCTGGACTTAGGACCCCCTTGGCTCCCCACTAAATATGCTTTAGTGTCTTTATTCTCACCGTGGGTTGCACTGGAAGTGGTAGATTGGAATTAACTCGCTAGAATTCCAATAACTTTTCCATGGGATTACAAATATAAACTTCCCGCACTGCGACGAGGACCAAAAAGGGCTCCCTATACACTGGTGGGCTCTAGCAAAGAGAAATCTCTTCTCTAGGATTCGGATGTTATATCCTTCTCAGGTTTAGGGTTGGTGGAGACTACAGGTATGTCTAATTTAGCAATACATTCCAAGTGTTTTATCTAGAAGTCATGAGGATCCTATGCCAGAGACTGAGGTCAATAGTAAATGGCTATTAAAAGGGGCTAAAGATGACCCAAAATACCTTTGCTTTTGATCTTCAACATTCCATCCCCCCACCATCAGGATGTTCTAGTCAGCCCAGGTCAAACAGTCTGCAAACTCATGAATATAGACATGACTTTTTCAGAGAACTTCCATTCATTGAAGTTATCAGCTTATTTGAGAAATAGCTAAAGTTGGGGTAATGACAAAGCCACCCAGGTATGGTGAATAGAGGCCTGTTTGAGTCACTTTTCTTGTTGCTGAGACACAATACCTGACACCTACAACTTAAAGGAAAGAAGGTTTATTTTAGCCCATATTTCAGCCCACAGTCGGCTGGCTGCAAGGCAGGACAGCATAGCAGAGGCAAGCTGCTCGTGGCATGGCACACAGGAAGCAGAGAGGGGAGGCAGGAGCCAGGGAGGGAGATAAGCCCTTTCAGGTCACACCCCCAGTGACCCAGCTTTTCTGATCAGGCCCCACTTCCCCACACCATGCCAGCTATAACACTCCGTATTCCAGTCACCTTTCCCAAACCCTTCCTCAGAGCGCACGAGGCTTTGGGGGGATATTTGGGTATAAAACATAACAAGACCCAAAGGCCAATACTGAAAATACCAACACTGAAGGGGTGAGCTGAGGCTGAGAAGCCAGCAGAGGAAATGGAGAAAAAATATCCCAAGAAGAACAAAAACAGAAGGAGGGGATATCACAGAAACTGAAAAGGTGGGAAATCTAAGAAGGTGGTCATTGTAGAAAGTATCAAGTGTGGCAAGAGAGTGGGACTGCACAAAATCACACTGATTTGGGAAAACTCACTAATTCAGCACAGTTTGAGAAGAAAAGGAGGAGAACATTTTATTTAAGATATGTTGTTTAATTACTTTCAAATACAGTCACACATTTAACAATGGGCTATGTTTTGAGAAATGCACCATTAGGTGATTTCATCATTGCGCAAACATCGTAGAATATATTTCCTTGCAGCATATACTTCCTTGTAGAATCTCTTTCATTTTATCAGTGAGTAGATGGAGGCTGATAAGGTTAGATGATGTGCCCAAGGTACCACCTGCAAGGAAGAATATTCTACGATGTTTACACAATGATGAAATCACTTAATGGTGCATTTCTCAAAACATAGCCCATCATTAAGTGATGTGTGACTGTATTTGAAAGTAATCAAACACCATATCTTAAAATGTTCTCTTCTTTCAGTCTGGGCTTTTTCTTCTCAAATTATCCTGAAAAAAAATATGATCTGAATGTATATATCATCTATTGCTTCTAAGGCCATGATGATCAAAAAAACAAGAGATTAAATCAAGAAAGAGAAAATGATACCATCAAGAGACGTGGTAAAAATGAGATTTCTAAGGCTGCTGCTGGCCTCACATAGCTGCTTCACAGTAAACTCTTTTAGAAAGTAGTACACTCTAAAATAATGATTAAACGTATAGAACAGGCTGGGGGGGTGCGGTGCGTACCAGTTATCTCAGCACTCTGGGAGGGTGAGACGAGAGGGTCTCCAGTTCAAACCCAGCGTGGGCAGCTTAGATAGACCCTGTCTCAAAATTAAACAAAAAACAAAACAAAACAAAACAAAACAAAAGAAGAAAAGAAAGAATGAAAATAAAAGAAAAAAAGGGGCTTGGGATGTAGCTCAGTGCAAAGGCCCTGGGTTCAATTGTTAAAAACTGCTGCTTATTAACATTATTAAGGGTTATGGTTTACATCCAGAGTGTCCCCCAAACTCTCGTGCTCAGGAGCAAGGTTTCTGGAAGTGACTGGGTTGTGGGGCACTACACTTTCCAGGGGACTCATCCACTAATGGGTTCAGCAGCTGAGTGAGCCGCTAGGAGGTGGGGCCAGGCTAGAGGTGGGTGGTTGAGGTGTGACCTGGAAGGGCGCATCTCCCTCCTGCCTCCTCCCTTCTTGCTCTGTTTCCTGGCTGGCCTGACGTGGGCTACTCTCCTCCTCCGGGCTCTTGTATATGTCATTTCTGCTTTGGAACTGGCAGACCATGCAAGGGCTGAAACCTCTGAAACTGTGAGCCAAAATGAACCTCCCCTTTTTAAGCTGTGGGTGATGGGAATCGTGTCTCAGCAATGAGAAAGCAACTAACACATATACATAATCATATGTGCTGTACCTTTATAGGACTGGGAGCACAGTTGTGTTTCCACCAGCATTGCACAGACACATGAATTAGGAAGGCTACCAGATCACCAGGTGATAGGAATTGTTCGGTGCGGTAAGAATTGTACGGGAACATCATCTCTTACGTGGTCTGGTGTTAACCAAAAGCCCCTTCTTACAAGGCTAGCAGCGTCCTTCAGGGCCATGTTTGAAAGATTTACCAATCCTATGTTAAAAGCATGTAAAGAAAATTTAGAATTGCTTTCATTTTCTCAGTGAACAGATGGTGGTTGATAAGGTTAGAAGATGTGCCCAAGGTCATGCAGTTAAATAATCAGGACTAGAATCTAGATCTCTAGATATTTAGCCCGCTGCTTTTTCCTCTGTCAGCTGTTGGTTCTCCAACTTCAGCTTGCATCAGAGTCACCTAGAGGGTTCGTTAAAACAGAGACTGCTGCTCCCAGCCCCAGAGATTTTTAGTCAGTAAATCCAGCATGGGGCTTAGGAATGTCTTTCTTACAAGCTCCCATTACCTAGTGCTGCTGGCGCAGGACCACATTTTTTTCTGTCAATTTTATTAGTATATGTTTGCGATGCATAGAAAACACGTTCGTTATGAGGGAATTGGTGCATAAACATATCGCATCTTCATCCTTTTTACTTCCCCTCCCCCCTCATCTCCCCTTCCTAACCTTTCAAAGAACCAACTCTTTGATTCATTGATCCTTTGTACTGTCTTTTAGTCTCAATGTTATTAATTTCTGCTCGATCTTTATAATTTCTTTCCTTCTGTTAATTTCAGATTTGGATTGTTCTAGTGTTTCTAGACTTTGAGATGCATCATTAGGTTATGTATTTGGAAGCTCTGTATTCTTCTTATGTGTGCATTTACAGCTATAAATGTCCCTCTTAGAACTGCTTTCATTGTGTCTGGGAGTGCCTTTTGAGAGCCACTGCTGTATAAGCTTGTCTGTGACACTTGAAGTATTAGAGGGTTCTAGAAGAGAGCAGTCAGATCCAGGTTTCTTCATCAGTCTCTCAGAAACCCTCTTTATAACATTAATTTTCTTGGAAAAGAATATTTTCTAGCTGGGCACAGCAGAGCATGCTTGCAATCCCAGCACTCTGGGAGGCTGAGACAGGAGGATTGCAAGTTTGAGCTTAGCCTGGGGAGCTTAGTGATTTAGTAAGACCCTGTCTCAAAATCAAAAATTAAAAAAAAGTCAGGGGATGTACCTCAATGCAAAGAACCTGGGTTCAATCCCCAGCACCGCAAAAAGAAAAACATAAGTATTTTCTTCATGCAAATCAGAGCATTTTTGCAGAGAATACAAATATGGATCTAGACTTCTTTATTATTTTTATATTTATTGATGTATTTTTAAAGCTTTTGTTTTATTTTTGTGGTCCTAAGGATGGAAGCCAGCCCTTTCGCCATGCTAGGGAAGCACTGTACTGTGGAGCCACATCCCCAGCCCTGGATCTGCACTTTGTCTGTGGAAAACTGTTGAGCTCTCACGCTGTACGAGACACTGCTGCAAGCACTGGGAATAGAGTACAAAACTGTCTTCAGAGAGCTCACCCTGTGCAGCAGATACAAATACACCAGATGAATAAGTAACATATGTAACAGTGGGTATGCTAAGTAAGCAAAATAAATAAACCGGGGAAAAGTTATAGAAGTGCAGAACAGTGAGCTTGCAGACACTGTAAGGCAGGTGACTAGGAGAGGTGAGAAGGCACCAGGAGGCAGAGCCCTAAAGGAACGATGGCCCAGGTATCAGCCAGTGCAAAGGCCCAGAGGTGGGACCACCCTGGGTGTCAGAAGGAGCCAGTGTGGGTGAGGTAGAGTGAGTCAGAGGAAGCCTAATAGGAAATGAAGTCAGAGGTAGCAGAGAGCCAGATTGATGCTGGGATCCTAGGAACTAGCCATGACAACATTTAATAAGTTCTCCCATTAAATGTCACATCACTCTTTTTTGTGCATAAAAATGACCTATTTACTTTGGAGGGAACATGAGGTCCCAGCCTTAAGTGGGACGGGAGCCCCAGTACTGAGTAGTAATAGAATTTCCCTCTATAAGGTGACCCATGAGGTGGCCCAGCTGCTCATTTCCCCCAAGCACTTGAGAACAGACCAGCCTAAGATAACAGACACAAGGGAATAGGTTTCCGTGGCCACCCTTTATACGCATGCGTGCTCTGCGCCTCTTCCCCTCCACCCCTAACCCCACTCCCCGCCCTGGCCTTGTCACTAAATTCCAATAGAATCGCCCTGGCAATGACTGCCACATTTTTGGCGTATTACAAATTACATTGTCGGCACTTCTGGGAAGAATGGACCCCACCCTTCTGCGTCTTGAGCTGCGGCTCAGATCTTCAGTTCTTTTTATGGTCAAGCTAAAAGGTCCAGGCTCACCCACCCACAGCTACCTGTGATGGGAAACAAGACTCATTAAGGCCGTGCCAGATGTTGTAGGCAGGGCCGGTAACACAGGCTGTGAAAGAATTTACCGACAGGAATGAATACAGGAAAGGCAAGAGTTCATTTAGATCGCTTGGTGCGCTATGGAGAGGGACAGCCGGCAAGTTTCCAAGAGAGGCATTGCACAGCCAGGGTGAGAGATTGTTTTTTTTTTTTTTTTTTTTTTTTTTTCTTTTTTAACAGTGACAAAGTTTATTTGAGAAAGTAAAAGTGAAGAGTGGAGGAGAAACTGGCTCTGCAGAGCGAGCTCGTGATACAGGGGAAAGAAACTCCCAACCTGCTAGATGTCTGAAACGTGGAGCTCATTTTCTCTAAAATCAAATAATGAATTCTAGGAACAACGAGGTTAAGAGTAGGACAAATTTATTGAAAGAAAGCTTCTGTCTAAAAGGACAGAAGAGGGCCCGGAAAGTGGGTTGCCCTGTTGGGAGCGAAGCTGTCCGTGCCTCGGGTATCTAGGACGGGGCCACTGCTTCTCATGAGTGTGGCAGGGCCCCGTGAGAAGTGTGTGCAGCTCAGGGAGCTGACGCGCAAAGTGACTTGGCCTCCCCTTGGGATAATATAGACAGCTCCTCTCTTGTTCCCCGTGTAACCACCAAGGCATGATGTTTTGTTGAAGATTCGATGTTCTTCCTGTTCCGGATCTTACCCTCCCCTTAAAATTCTCAATAAACAGGCTCTTATGCTGATTGTATAAATAAACGCACCGCATTCGTTGGGCAGTTCCTTTCTCTCATCAGGAGAGGGCGCCACCTGACCTCAGCGCTCTGTATTCTGATTCCTGTCTTCAGTTCTTCATCCTCCACCATCCTCCCTTCGGAATTTCAAGAGCTGCGCTGGATGTGGCATTGTCCAAGATTGGGGTTTTTATAATGGAATGAAAATGTGAGTTGGCAAATGTAGATATCTTAGAAATGCGTTTTCCTGGGCATCCTGTTTTTTGTTAACCTTTTGGGAACACCTGTATTACAACTAAAGTTGTATGTCAAAGTTGCAAATTGACAAGGCCTCTTGCTTAGCCCTCAAAAAAGGCTCTGTAGATTTACAAAAGGGGATCTGTATGTTTTGGGGAAAGAGTTAACATTAGCTCAGGGGAGGAAAGGTTGGTCTCTGTATTTATTATGAGCTTGTGCTGGGTTCAGCCCTCAGCAGTGCAGAGCGTTATGGCGGTCCAGTGCATGCTGGGCAGAGTGTGTTGTTGGAGAAGTTTGGGGGCTGAGAATTTTCACCCTGCTGTCACCATGGTTAACATATTAAAAGACAGACAGGATGTTTGTCTTTTCTAGAAGGTGACTGAACATCTACGTGAACAAATAGAAATCTTCAAAGTATACCAGTTGCCACAGTCCACACAGGCTGCTGACTCAGCTGGAGGGATCACTGTCTAAGAGAGCTTTGTGTGTTGTTCTTAAATAAACAAGATGGCCCGGGGTGGATCTAGAGCCACAGTAAGGTGAAGTACTTGGGGTACGGTTGGTGGGGTCTTGGGCTGGGGCCTGCACAAACGCAGGACTAAAAAGATCCACTCTTTAAAATGTTCTAGATCTCTGAGGATGTGGGATTATTTATGAGGATCAATGTTTCTGACACACAGACCACCACAGGAACAGAGGCCAAACAAACTCCTGGACCCTTAACCTGTGACTCACTGAAAGCATGAGTTGTGTTTTCTTTCGAGGCAATCAAGGACTCAAAACTTGCTTTTGCAAAAAAACAAAACAAAACAAACAAACAGGGCCGGTGAGATAGCTCAGTGGCATAAACACCTTCCTGGCAAGCGTGAGGTCCTGCCGGTGATATCGTTCAGCAGCAGGGGCGCCTGCTGGCACACAAGGTCCTGAGTTTGACCCCCGGTACCCACAAAAAACAAACCAACAAACAAACAACAAAGAGTGACTTTTCATTTAGGCCCACAGATGCCCAGCAAGTAACTGAAAGCAGAACAAAGCTTGATCTTCATTTTGTACCGCAGCGCTCTGGGTCAGACCCTTGTCCATCTCTGCACATAGGCGTGTTAATTGTTTAGGGAGCGTCTGTCTAAAAGTTGTTAAAACAAATTTAATTAGTTTTAAATTTATATGACGCATGTCATCTCCCTTTAACACTGAGGGCGCCCAGATAACAGCTTTACAGGGACGTCCCGCTTCCAGGGAGCTCCCACAAGTCTCCGACACCTAAGTTCGCCTCGGGTTCCAGCAGGGCCTCCACAACACTGAGGCTGCCCCGAGAGAAACGAGCATCTCCTGGAGACTGAACTGCCCCTCAAGCACTGGGGCTTTCCCCGGAGCTGGCCTGCAGAACCAGAACTGAGACAAAGACTGAGCAGACGCCAGCCCCTCCCGGCTGACCTGGAAAGGCTGGTCCCCTTCTGCTGTCGCAGGGCCAGTGTGATCCTCCTCATCTCTTCAAGCTGAGGCCTCCTCCTCCCTCCCTCCCTCCCTCCCTCCCTTCCTTCCTTCCTTCCTTCCATTTTCTTTTACCTTCTGACTCTGCCTCATAAATCTGCCAGTGTCTCATGCTGATGCACCCTGAAACTCTTTTTCTACGACAATGAGTCCGGAATCTACTCTGGAGTGAGTTGAAATCCCCACCTCCTCTTTGGGGGGCGGATCTCGGCCCCCACCTGGCGACATTTTCACCAGTGGGGGGATGTATATGAGATACATCCAAGCGGAAGGGTGCTCAGCTTCCCTTATATTTTGGTTTTGAGCCATCAGAGACCATATGTACTTCCTTGAACAGAATATAATTTTGGAGTCATCCTGGCAGATTCTCAAGCTGTTACTGCATGGGGGCTCTGGCAGACTTCCTTCCTTGGTGTCCTGAACAAAGAATTGGACAAGACACACAGAAAAGCCAGGGAGGGTGTAGATTCACTGAAGGTGGGGGAAAAGTATACTCCACAGGGCAAGAGCGGTGGTGAAGGAGACTCACAGCGGCCCCGGGGTGAAGGGAAAGCGGCTTTAGTGTTCCGAGTACCTGGGTTGGCCCCTACCTCACGTAAATGTGAGCTTGACTATCAAAAACTCACGCGGCCTCTCACCAGCTGTAAATGAAGGTCTGGAACAGCACCTTTGATTGGTCTCGCCCATAAGTGAACGATGGATTAACAGTAGTGTCTTCTGATTGGTTTGTGAACAGCGCCAAATTCAGACGAAGGGTTGAGGACGTCCTGTGTCGTGGTCCACTGTACAGTGTCCAGGAGCCGCAGGCCTGGAGTCATTTTGGGTCCTGCGCTCTGCACACATCTTCTCTTTTTAGGAAGCGTCTTGCTCAGCCACCTAGGCATGGATTTTTATGACTTCTGACACATTCTGCCCAGTTGTTTGTCCAGTTGGCCCCAGGCCTAATCTCCTACCTCAAAGTTAAAACACTTGAGATTTTGTGGATGACTTTTTTCTTTTCAGACTTGTATTAGCTTCTGGTGGTCCACACAGAGCAGAGGGTGACTTTCTGTGGGTGACTTTCCATAGCCCATTTCTTTACAGTAGGTCCCTCTGTCCCATTCAGAGAAAAGATATCACACATGGGTTACTTCAACGTTCAAGCTGCTTCTGCTCCTAGGGTCTGAGGGCTCTTTGCAAGTAGGGGCATTATATTATTTCTTGATCCCTAGAATCTAGACTGTAAAGACTGGACATAACCTTTAAGTTCATTTGGTCCAACTATTTCTTTTATGCTTAATGCTGTCCCTTCATCATTGTTGCCAGCTCGCCTAGCAACTTTGGTCAACACTTCCAGTGTTTGCACTTAGAAACAGTATGTCAGGTAAGAAGGGAGACCCTGATTCCATTTACTAAGAAAGGCCTTTGTACAGAAGATAAATTTTGGTGTGGTTAATATGTTCAGTTTAATTGTAATTCAGTTCAATTAAAAAAGAAGAAAAGGAAACTTGGCTAATGTCTCTTTTCTTTTGTCAAATGAAATTATACTGTGGATGCAGACTCAAGAATCTTTCTTTAGAACACGGCTAAATGGTAAAAACCCTATACTCTATTTTCCACCCTAAAGAAAAATAATCCCAAATGCCAGACCACAACAAGAGAATGCTTAATAGTGCCTCCACCCCAATAAGCCATCTTCCTTGTCTCTACCAACACAAACAAATTTTATGGCCCAGTCTTTATATGAATCACTCTGTGAAAATGATAGCAAATGTAATAACCCCAGACAGCTGCAATTATCTAAATGTCTCCCTATTAGCCATTTGAATGGCTAAAACCTGGTAATCAGATCAGAGTGAATGCTAATTGAAATCTAATAGAGCTTACATCTGTGTGATTAGGTATCAGAATCTGATTCCAATATTGTTAAATTACAGACGGCCCATCAAGTCATGCTAAAAATGAATCTTGTAACCTCATTTGCAAAAATGATGGATTCTTTCAATAAGGGGAGAGCAAACTGGAACTGGTTTGTATGGCATTACTGCCACCTACTGGGAATTGGTGGAACTTCAGAGACAGCTTTCCTTTGACTTGGGCATCGTTACAGTGCTTTTGTTTTTCTGACCCAAAAGGTTTTATTATTTTTCTTTTTCTTTTCTCTCTTTTCTTTCTCTCTTTTTTTTTTAAGACAGGGTCTTACTATGTAGTTCAGGCTGGGCTCAAACTTGCAGCGATCCTCCTGCCTCAGCCTTGAGTGCTGGAATTACAGGTAAGTATGCGCCACCATGCCAGATTTCCCAAGAGGTTTCTTGGCTAGCAACAGAAACTGCCCCAATTTTTGATTCTTTGATTCAGTATGATTAATTATCGTGGAAAATATTAAATAACTATCATTTCTAGAAGAAGCAGCCAAGATTACAGAGACATTTATATTCATTTACTTCAGAAAACAATGGAGGCAAAGTTTAAAATATCCCAGGGATGCCGAGACGATGGATGGCTTTAGCGGCTCTGCCTTAGAGACTGCTGCTGAAAGAATGGCGAGAGAAATGACTCTGACCTCCATGCCCAGCTGACTTGGTGCTTAGTTTCTGCTAATGGAAAAACCACATCCTGTTTGTAATAGCTCTAGAATAGATGGTATTTACTGAATCTCCACTGTGTTTGAACACATCTCAGTGCCAGCTGACTATAGAAGTATAAAATGTGGCCCCTGCTCAGGGGGTTTATTATCAGTTCGGTGGAGAGGTCAGGGGGAAATAAACACAGGGCAGTGCACACTGGCACTTCAGGGCTGCCTTTGTCACGTAGCAGTCTCCTGAGAATGAATGCCGGGGATGTGAGTTTTCTGAGACTTTGCACACATTCTACATTCCTTTATTCTACATTCCTGTTTAGACAGGTTGGCTAATTATGTTATGCTTTGTAAGGCATAGGGAGCTGGATTATATAATATATGACCCCGGGATGTGAGAGGTAATGGAGGCGTGGTAAGCCAAATATGCTGCCTAATTTTACCAACTGTATAGAAACTTAGTCTACGTATCTGCATACTGGATTTGGCTTGAGTTAGCCTGGATCGATTTTTCTGTGGTCCCAGGGATCAGCCCTAGGGGTGCTCTACAGCTGAGCTACATCCTCAGCTCCTGTTTTTTATTTCCAGTCCGGGTCCCACTAAGTTGCCCAGGCTGTCCTCAAATGTGCAGGAGGAGGCTGACTCTGGAGTAGCTGGGATTACAGGTGTGCACCATCATATCCGGCTACATTTATTTCTCATTAATTATGATTATCAGATACCAATTTAAAGTATCACTCGTTCATTAAATTTTAGGAATGATTCAGAATACACAGAACTCCAGAATGTTAAATATGGCTCTAATGTTTGTAATCGAGGATCTTCCCAATGTAAGCTGTTTTTTTGTGGGTTTTTTTTTTTGTGTGTGGGTACCGGGGGATCGACCTCAGGACCTCGCGTGCCAACAGTCACCTGTGCTGCTGAGCGATATCACCGGCCCCTTTTTCGTATGTGGGTTCCAGGAGTCGAACTCGGGCCCTCGCGCTTGCCAGGCAGGCACTTATGCCGCTGAGCCATCTCACCGGCCCTGTGTGTTTGTTTTTGAGACAGGGTCTTGCTATGTAGTTCAAACTGGACTTGAATGTACTATGTAGCCCAGGCTGGCATCAAACTTGTGATCCTTTTACCTTAGCCTCCTGAGTGCTGGGATTACGAGTGTGTGCCACCATGCCTAGCCTATAATGTAACTTTTTACTTGACAGCCTTTCTAATTAAAAGTTTGTGATTATATATATATATATATATATATATATATATATATATAATTCATGCAATTATCATTTAAACTTTATTTTGGTTTTTTTTTTAAATGTGGGTACTGGGAGTCAACCTCAGGACCTTGCACTTGCCAGGCAGGCGCTTATGCCGCTGAGTATCTCACCGGCCCTTGTTTTTGTTTTTGAGATAGAATCTCACTATGTAGTTCAGGCTGGACTTGAACTTCTTTTTTTTGTGTAGGTCAGGCTGGCCTTGAACTCGTTATATAGTCCAGGCTGGGCTTGAACTCACAGAGATCCTCCTGTGTCAGCCTCCCAAGTGCTGGAATTACAGCCGTGTGTCACCACACCTGGCTTTTGTTTGTCTGTTTGTTTGTTTTGTTTTGTTTTTCAAGACAAGGTCTCACTATGTATTCCAGATTGGCCCAAGCTGGCCTCTAACTTGTGGTGATCCTCCTGCCTTAGCCTCCTGAGTGCTGGGATTTACAGGCATGCGCCACCACTCCTGGCTTATTTTGCTATAATTTTATACTCGCAAGAAGTTGCAAAACAGTATAGAGAGTTCCCCTGTGTCCTTTTACTAGCTTCCTGCAATGGTATTAACAAAGCCAGCAGACTGACACTGGTACCATAAGTCACTACAGATCTTACTCAGACGTCACAGTTATTTTTGTCATCATTGTGTTTTGTCACACAGCTCTATGAAATTTTATGGAATGTACAGATGTGCATAGCCACTACTGAGACCAGGACATAGAATGTGCTGTGACCCTTCCCCATCCCCAGCCTCTGGAAGGGACTATTCTGGTCTCCGTCACTACCATTTGCTCACTTTGAGACTGTACCTTCAGCAGAAGTACAGGGTGTGAACTTTCGAGATTATAGTTTTCACTCGGTGTAACGCCCTCAAAATCCATCCACATTCTTGCTGCTGCAGAGTTCGCTGCTTTTTATTGCAAGCATTATGCTGTGTGTGCTGCCGCCCAGCCTTTCACCTGCTGAAGGGTATTTGGGTTGTTTTTAGTATTTAGCGCTCAGAAACAGAACCGCTATAAACATTCATGTACAAGTTTTTGTGTGAACATAGCTTCATTCCTCTTGGAAAAATACTTTGTTTTATAAGGTTTTAAGTGGTAAGATACTTTGTAAATAGCAATGTTTGGTTCAGAATTGAGGTAAATTACTCTGAGTTACATTTATCACACTAAACAGTGACAAAAGGCTGAAAAAATGACCAGAGAAGAGATAGTTAAGAGTTGGTGGCAGAGGGAACCAACGCTGAGGTTTTTCTTTGGAGAAAATAATGTTTATTGTTAGGTAACAGAAGGTGTGAGACTTGGGGGCAGCCTTCCATACAGTGGAAATGTGGGATTGAATTATCAAGAAAAGATTGAAATATCTTGGTACATGGCAGCACACCAGCCGCTGGGGGATCTACATAATTAGTGGAGAGAATATTAAGAAGGAGAAGATGAACAGAGACAGGAAGGCAGATCTATTCACTCATCCAACAGGTCTTTCCTGGGCCCATCCTGTTTGTCATGCGTAGTGTTGTAGGCCCAAGATAATCAGTGAGCAGACAATATGAAGGGCCTGTGTCTCTATCAGAAGCGTCTATTCTGGAGCGAGTGGGAGACAACAGACAGTACGTAAGGTCTCTCAGGCAGTGCTGACAGTATGACCAGACACCAGGCAGGAAGAGAAATTGGAGAGAGATGGGAGGTGCTATTTTAGAATGGTGGCAGGAAGCCCTCTCTGAGGAGGTGAGAGTTCAGAAGCTTCTGGAAAGCTGAGATCACAGGAAGATAAGAGTTGGGTCAAGGCCTGGTTCAGCGGAAGCTGTTGTGACAGACATTTCAGAGACATTGTGTACATTTCTAGAAGGAAGGAGACCATTTGTTTGTTAGTGTCCAAAGCCTTGGTCGTCACATCAAGAGTCCTAGCAAGGCACTGTTGTGTTCTAACTTTACCTTTATCGTTCTGTGCGCAAGTGAAACAGCTCGAAGGGTAAAGGACGAGTACCACGCGAAGGCGAGTTGGTGTTATTAATGCATGTGCAGCTCCTGTGTCTCTCATTCTCTACATAGAGGCACTAAACAAGTGCGGCTGTGATTTGTGGTTTGTTTCTGTCAATGTAGGTAGATACTAATGTCCAAGTTTGCTTGGGAGACCAGGATAAATGGTGAAAGAGCTCATCCTATTCCTGCCTCACTCGTGGTGTGGAGAGGGCAGCTCTTCTTACACAGCATGGAGGGTTTTGCTTTTGCACCCAACTCCTTCTCTTTTCCAGGACAGGAGGGCAAGGTATTGGAAAGGGGTGAGCTTTAAGCTAGTTTTAAAGAAACAAAATATTATGGTATAATTAAACACCTTTTGAACCCCTTCTCAAGAAATCTGAATTTCCTTCTCTCTCACTAGTCTGTTTCTCCACTCTATGTTTTCATGCTTTTGGTACAAATAGATACATCCATACACAACACAGGCTATTACTATTATTAAATTATTGCTGTCTCCAGTCCTTGTTTATTTTTTATTTTGAGACAGGGTCTTGCTAAGTCCCTCAGTTGCCAAGTTGGGAAGGCTGGGTTCAAACTTGTGATCCTCTTGCCTCAGCCTCCCAGAGTGGACCACCATGGCCAATGAGACTAGTACAGTTAGAAACAGGGAAGTTGTGAGCCACCCTTCCCTCCATTCAGCCATCAACACAGCGCCACCCTAATGGTTATCCAGGACTAAGCTTAGGAGGCGGCAGATTGCTGACATCAGCGAGAGAGACAGTGGGAGGTGCCTAGGATCAGAGGTGTCCGGCCCTTTAAATACTGGAAGCCTGAGTTCTTGCGTCCCTTTTCCCCACTTCACCGTCCTGCCTGTTCCCGCTACTACTGTTCATCTTCAGTAAACATAGCTACTTACTACAGACTACAAAGCATGCCCTTGGCAGCTCTTCCCTTGTCACATACAAGAACCTGGACCGTTCTTGGCCCACTCAACTGTAACAAGACTGTTACTGTTTATGGCTTATGTACATGGCATTCTGAAGGTATCTTTTTGCACTTGCCTTTGCATTTGTCATTATGATTTGAGGCTTATTCATCCTAAAACATGATGTTCACTTATTTAACATCAACTGCTCTAGATTTATCCATTTTTAGTTGGTGGTTTCCAGTGTTTCACAATTGCAAATGATGCCATGGTAAAGATTTTTTGTGCATGTCCTTTTAGGCACGTACATGTTGATTCCTCAAAATGTGGGGCCTGACTACCTGGAACTTGTTGGAAGTGGAAATTCTTGGACCTTAATCTAGGCTCAGAAATTGGGGGTAGGGCCCCAAAATTTGTTTATTTATTTATTTATTTATTTTGTGGTACTGAAGATTGAACCCAGGTGCTCATGCATGCTAGGCAAGCTCTCTGCCACTGAGTTAGGGTCTTTAAAAAAAATTTATTTTTTTTTTTGGTACCGGGAATCAAACTCAGGACCTTGCACTTGCCAGGCAGGTGCCATGCTGCAGAGCTATATACCCAGCCCAAAATTATTTCTTTTGAAATGCAGTCTCATTAAGTTGCCCACGCTGGCCTTAAACTAGTGATCCACCCGCCTCAGCCTCCTGAGTGCTGGGATTACAGGCATTCAGCTGAAAATTGTATTTTAATAAGCTCCCTAGTGATTCTGATGCATACTAAGGTTTAAGAATTACTGCTGTAGCTGTGTATTTTATGGTGGAATTGCTGGGCTATAGTGAAATAGGATAGAAGAAATAAAAAAGAGGAAGAAAGGAGACAAAAAAAAATTATAGTTTTAAAAATGAAAACTTCAGCTTCAGAGCACAAGCTATTTAACATTTTTCCTTTCTCTTCTCCTAGAACACAGTAAGCCTGGACAGTTCCCTTTCACCTGCAAATGGGTTCACCCATTTCTTTTTACTTGCAAATGGTCTTCTTTCACCTGTGAATGGACCACTTTTTCACCTATAAATTAGGTTTCCGCTAGACTAGACCACTATCTCACTGTGGGTGGGCCACCCCCCAACCAAGACCGAGACTATGGATTATCAAATTCCACAGGTTTCCACCACCAAAAACACATAAATATCCCAGTTTCAAACTGCAGTGTATCTCACTTTCCTGAGCACCTGCACTCCACTTTTTTTTTTTTTTGGTCTTTTTTGAGATGGGGTTTTGCTATGCAGTTCATTCTGGACTTGAACTCACTTTGTAGCCCAGGCTGGCCTTGAATTTGCAGCTATGCTCCTGCCTCAGCCTCCTCGAGTGCTGGGATTATAGGCGTGTGCCACCACGCCCAGTTTGCACTCTACTCTTGAATGGGTACTAAAATCTCTGCCCAATAAAGCCTTCCTGTGCCTCTCACTGATGCATCCTGAAAATTCTTTTTCTAGCTCCATTCTATGTTTAGGGTGGGTTAAGTTCCTTCTTTCAGTTTTGGGAACCTCTCAGACCCAGTCTGGTGACATTTTCTCTTGGCGAGCCAGCCAGGAGATAAAAGAAGCATCAGGACTATGATTTTGGTAATTTCAGCCAAAGGCTTTTCATTTTTCCTTCCCCATTTTCCCCAACTCCTTGCCCTCTGAAGCATGGTGGGAAGAGATGGATCACTGTGGACATACCTGGAAGGGTGTATATCCCTCCTCCTCCCATGATCCCTCTCTGCTTCCTGCCTGCCTTGAATGAGCTCTTTTTCTTCTGTGATGCCTCTCTGCCATGCTGCACTGCCTCGGAACCAGCTGGCTATGGACTGAAACCTCTACAGACTCTGAGCCAAAATAAATCTCTCCTCCTTTAAATTGTAGGTGTCAGCTATTTTGTCCCAGCAACAAGAAAGTAACTGACATAAGCTGTGATGCTAATTATTTCTAACATCATGATATATTAAATTCATTTGTGTTTCCCAAGTGTACAGGACTTCTAGGATATGAAACTTTGGAACCCATCTTATCATGCTAATGCCCTCCAGATTAAAGTTGTTTTGGATGATGGACTTTTTCAGGTTTATGTTTATGAGATTGTTATGTAGTTATATTATGGTAGTTACATGTACCTAAACATTATACAGTTGAAGCAGTGTCATTATAATGATTAAAGATTGGACAGGGCTGGGGATATGGCTCAGTGGTAGAGCTCTTATCTTGCATGCACAAGGCCCTGGGTTTGATCCTAGAACCACACACACACACAAAAAAAAACAAACAAAGCAAAACAAAACAAAAAATCCCCATAAAAAGCACTTAAAGACTAGACATTAGTAAACTATCAAATACATCTGTAAACAAGTAATTTCTATGTAGAAAATCACTTTATTTAAAAAGGTAGCAAATTTAGATGAGGATTTATTTATGCCATTTAAAGATAAATGTACCTGATTAAAAAGGTATTTTATACTAAAATAGAAATTTAAATATATTTTAGAGATAATAACAAAAACCTAATAGTTCTGGTATCATGTCATCATAATTGTTATGCTAAAATACTATTTGCTCTTTTTTTTTTTTTTCTGTGGGTACCGGGGGTTGACCTCAGGACCTCGCGCGCCAGCAGGTGCCCGTGCCGCTGAGCGATATCACTGGCTCTTTTTTCGTATGTGGGTTCCAGAAGTCGAACTCGGGCCCTCGCGCTTGCCAGGCAGGTGCGTATGCCACTGAGCCATCTCACCGGCCCACTATTTGCTCTTGACTTTACATTTTACTTATAAATCTTTGTAACTGGGGGCTGAAATATAACTTCTAAGAAAACAACCTAAACAATATGTTAAGATGGTAGGCCATCACTGGAAGTACAAATAAAATATGACACTGACTCCTAAAACTAATGCTGACCATGATTAATAGAGGTAGTTCTTTTCCAGTATACTTTGTACTTTCAAAGTATCTAATATTCAAAAAAGAATTCCCATTTCAAGACTGGTGCAACTGACTTTCTGGGTGCTCAACAAATGAAGCTTGGAGACCAAAGCTAAGAAAGGAAATTGGGCTAAGAGAACAGTAAATATTTTGCCCCTTATCCTCCAAGACCAGCCAGGCCCCAGGACATAATCGGCCTCTCTAAATGATACTGCAACTCTGGTGAGTCACCCAGCCTCCTGAATAGGGAGATTGCTGGACACCAGAGGACAGGAGTCAACCAGTGTACATTGTGCTAAAAGAAGGGTCACTAAAGAGGGAAATGTCCCCATGCCTCCAAGGGAAGCCATGTGGTCAAGTAAGACCATGAATCATCCTGGCAGATGACACAACTGATAGAGTGAAAGACTATAGAGGAACTAAGAGGCTCCTCAGGCAGCTCCCAAAGTAACACCTAAGGAGCCTTAACTGACCTTGACAAAGGCCCTATCATCTATCTATCTATCTATCTATCTATCATCTATCTATCTAGATTGATTTTGATTAACACAGGTCTTTTTTGTTTGTTTGAGACAGGGTCTCACTATGTAGTTCAGGCTGGCCTTAAACTTGTGATGATCCTCCTGCCTCAGCCTCCTGAGTGCTGGGATTATAGGTATGTGCCACCACATCTGGATTAACACAGGTCTTATTTTGACTTGGTCTTAAACACCCAATAGGAAAGTATAACAAAAAGGATATATAGAGTGAGTAAAAATAATACTAAACAAAAAGCTAGGCTACATATAAAAAGGGGGTTCCAAACACTACACCCTGCTGGCAGTTTCCAGCTGCACCTATAATTTAGGTCACAAGAAGGTTTGGCTCTCAGTTCCACTAGACCTTCTAAAATGTGTGCTTCAGCCTCTCTTACTGTTCCCACTATGTTATTCTAATGTACATTCAAGTACCCGTCAGGTAAAGATTTATCTTCTTGTATAGGTGTGCCTCTGAAATAAGAATGGCAATATAAGGAGTCTTTTACTTCATTGTTTAGGTTGATTCCTAAATATTTGTTTTCTTGATGCCATTGTGAATGGTATTGTTTTCCTCATTTCTCAGTGAGTTCATTAATAGTGTATAGGAATGCAATTGATTTTTTTTTTTTTTTTTTGTGGGTACCGGGGGGTCGACCTCAGGACCTCGCGCGCCAGCAGGCGCCCGTGCCGCTGAGCGATATCACCGGCCCCTTTTTCGTATGTGGGATCCGGGAGTCGAACTCGGGCCCTCGCGCTTGCCGGGCAGGCGCTTAAGCCGCTGAGCCATCTCACCGGCCCTAATGCAATTGATTTTTGTGTGTTTGTTTTGTGTCCTGCTACATTGCTGAATTTGGTTATTAATTCTAGGAGTCTTTTGATGGAATTTTTTTGAGTCTTGTAAGTAGAGGATCATGTCCTCTGCAAATAATGATATTTTGACTTTGTTCTTTCCTATATGTATCTATATTACCTTTTTCTTTTGCCTGATTGCTCTGGCTAATGTTTTGAGGACTATTTTGAACAAGAGTGGTGACTGTGGATATCCTTGTCTTGTTCTTCCTTTTAGAGGGAAAAATTTCAGTTTTTCCTCATTTAACATAATGTTGGTAGTAGGTTGGTCATAAATGGCTTTTATCAGATTGAGATTAGGTCCATCTATACCTATTTTCTTCAAGGTTGTTATCATGAATGGATGTTGGGTTTTGTCAAAGCCTTTTTCTGAGTCTATTGGGACAATCATGTGATTTTTGTCATTGCTTCTCTTTTTTGGTTGGATCCTTGTCTGCTTTTGGGATCAGGGTAATGCTAACTTCCAGGAATGATTTTGGGGCTGGGTGTGGTGATGCATACCTGTAATCCCAGCACTCAGAAGGCCGAGGGGCCAGGGAGATAGCTCAGTGGCACAGTGCCTACATGGCAAGCACAAGGTCCTGAGTTCAATTCCTGGTACAAAAAAAAAAAAAAAAAAGAAGAAGAAAGACGGCTGAGGGAGGAGAATTGCTGTGAGTTCAAGGCCAGCCTGAATTATAGTAAAACTTAGCCTCAAGAAAAAAAAGATGACTCTTAGAACATGAAATCTTAGGTAGATGTCAGTCACCTTGGAACACCCTGATCTTGCTGGTGCGTGAACCAGGGACTAATGATTATAGACCAATGCAAGACTTTCATGCTGTAAATCAGGCCACTGAGACTATCCATCCTATGGTACCAAATCCATACACATTGAGGGGACTTATTCCAGCAATGCTGCCTGGTTTACTTGCTTGGCTTAAAAGATGCTTTTTTTGGTCTCCACCTTGCACCAGTCTGTGGGTTACACCCATCAGATCTGGCCTTCCACCATGGAGTGCAGGCCCACAGTCTTCCTGGCCTGAGCTTGAGCTTCTCAGGGGATCTCATGGGATCTATGTCTGGCCCACACCCTCTCGACTGGGTGGGGTAGCGCTTTAGGCCTGGGGCGAAACTCTCCTCTGGGGGGTTGGTCTCACCCTCAATCAGGTCAGTCATTTCGCTGTCACCTGTGCCACCCTGGGCTGAGGAGACCCAAAGTGCAGAGCCATCTAGGAGTTGGTAGTTGACGGCAGCACAGGGCAAGTAGGTGACACTCCTCTGCTCCTTCCCATGCGGCAGAATGTCTTACAAAATTCTTACCTTAGATAAAAAGAACATCAAATCCTCCAACATATGGCTGAGCTGAAAGCACATCATATTCCTGGGAGGCCGTCTGGAATGGGAGACAGGGCTCACCAACGTAGAGGGCAGGAATGATGTGTGTGTTGACTCGTGAGATCTGGAGTAAGAACCGGGGAGCAATTACTACTCCAAGCGCACCATTCCCCATCACAAAGTCTGGGAAGGAAGGTTCCTGAGTCGGCACGGTGGCGTGGGGCTCGCTATCCCCTGGCCATTGGAATGTGCATGTTGGGAGGTTTGTGGCCTTCTTCCTCTCCAGCCTGCACACTCTACTCACCACCCAGTTTGCCCTGTGCTTTTGTTTTGCTTCGCCAGGCTTGATTCAGCACCTTACAGTACAATGCCTGGAGGTTTAGTTTTGTCACTGTAGAAATCAAATGAGTCTAGAGGTTATTTGGGTTTAATTATCATTCATTGAAACAATCAATGTAGAGGACTAAATCATTCAAATGGTTGATGGTGGGACATTTAGATAATTACAACTGTTGAATGCTTTCTCTTCTGCTAATTGTTTTATTGAACAAGATTTATATGTAGGCCTTGGAGAGAAGTTGGTGAGGCTGTGGATATCACAGGCCAACATTTTAGAAGGAAATGACGGCGAGAGATCTTCCTGGGGCCTGAAGCTGATCTTTCTTTCTTTCTTCTTTCTTTTTTTCATTGGGAACACTTCACAAATTTGGGTGTCATCCTTCTGCAGGGGCCATGCTAGTCTTCTGCCATGCCAGCTCATTCAGAGATGTGCGGAGGCCACCAGGGAACAAAGGGCAGGGACACTCCTGGGCTCTTAGCTATTACTTATTAAAGACATTTCTGTTTTCTTCTGAGGCAGTCAGGCATCTAAAAGTTGCTTTTGCTAAAAAATGATGACACTTCACTTGAACCTACAGATGTTCATTGGATAACAAAAAAGCAGAACAAAGCTTGGCCTTCATTTTATATCTGTCTTCGTTATTACCTTAAAACCTTGGCTCAGCTTCCTGCTCAGCCCCACAGAGGCACACATGCAGGCAAGGTCTAAGCACGGCTAACACAGGGTCGATGAACCCTAAACTTACCCAGCTGTCTTAGTTACTTTTCTCCTTGCTGAGACAAAATACCTGAAGCCCAAAGTTAGATGGGGAAAGGTTTATTTATCTCAGTTTGTAGATGTTTCAGTGCATTATCGGCTGGCTCCAAGGCAGGGTGGGTTGGTAGAGAGGCGTTGCAGAGGAGAAAAGTTCATGGTGCCCACAAGGTAGAAAAAGCAACAAGGGTGGAGGGACAAGTATCTTTCTGTCCCTTATATTGTATGCAGGCTACCTGTCCTAGGGTGGTGTAGCACTCACACCCTTACTCCTAGCCAGAACTATGCCAAACCAATCAGTGGACTGATTTAGTAATCACTCACCCTTGGTCCCAGCACCACACACTGAAGACCCAGCTACCTCTGAAGAGCACCCCATGACTGCATGAGGCTTTGGGGGGACAGCTAGACACAAGCCATAGCACCAGCCTACCTCATCCCCCTTCAAGACTGACATCAAGATGGGAGATTTACAAGGACATCAACACCAATGGGTGCCTAGACGTCTCCAGTTGTTGCCCTAAACCTACAGTCACCTTGGATTCCAGCAGAACTGCAAACCTGAGACGACCTCAAATGGAAACAGCTGTCTCTGGAGACTGGCTCGTCCCTGAAGCAATAAGGACTTCTGGGGCGCCACCTTGAGAAACTAGAACTGAGATAAGGATCAATCAGACCCTCGCCCACTGCAGCAAGTCCATAAAGGCTGGTCTCGTTCCTCTGTGGAGAGGCCAGTCCGATCTTCTCCCTCAGAGCTGAGCCCCTCGTGTGCTCAAGCTGACATCCCTCCCTATTTCCTCTTTCCTTTTTTTTTCTTTTGGTACCGGGAATCGAACTCAGGACCTTGCGCTTGCCATGCAGGTGCTGTGCCGCTGAGCTATATTACTGGCTTCCTCTTATTTTCTAACCCAGCCTGGCAAATCAGCCTATAACTCTCACTGACGTGTCCTGAAATGCAAGACAGTGCATCTGGACCCTCTCTGGGCAGAGTTGAGGTCTCCATCTCCTCTTTGAGGGACCTCCTCAGACCCCGTCTGGTGACAGTTCTGCTTTTAGTATATGTGCTGCTGAGGTGAGCCCTGGCCCCACTTTCTACTCTTGCCTAGTTGCCTCATGGCCAGGTTTTCAAAGTGTCATGTAAGCAGACAGTCTTGCGACCATCCTCACAGATCAAAATATACATTGAATGTTTAAATAGTAAAATTTATTACAGTAAAAGACACACTGCCATTAAAGCCCCTCACTTTGAACACGCTTATCTCATCATTCTTGCCACTTTCTGAAGCAGCTCTGAAAGTCCTCTTTCATGAGTGTCTTTAGTTGTGCTGTCTTGGCTGCCTCAGTGTTCTGAATTGATTAAAGACATTTACTTTTCATGGTCATTTGGACAGTGAGGGAAGAGCCAGAAGTCACATAGTGCCAGATCCAGTGAATAAGGTGGACGAGGACACCTCGTAATGTCTTTATGAACCTGCCTTTCCACCGGATGACACTCGACAGCAGCATTCGCTGTATTTTTAATCACACTGTATAGAGACAATTGTGAAAGAGGGCTTCCAGGAATTCTCCAGAAAGTGGCAAGCACAGTGGGATAAGTGTGCTCCAAGTGAGAGGGATTATTTTGAGGAGAATAATGACACTGTATTTTACTGTAATTTAAAAAAATTGAACATTCACCATATTTTTTGAGGCTGAAGCAGGAGGGTCATGAATTTGAGACTAAGCTGAGCTACATAGTGAGATGAGGGCCAGATTGAGCTACATAGTGAGATCCAAAGAGAGAGAAAGAGAGACAGAGAGAGAGAGAGAGAGAGAGAGAGAGAGAGATGGAGAGAGAGAAAAGGAAACAGAGAGAGGAAAACAGAGAGAGAGAGAGAGAGAGAAGAAAAAGAAGAAGGAGAGATGGAGAGAGAGAAAAAGAAACAGAGAGAGGAAAACAGAGAGAGAGAGAGAGAGAGAGAGAGAGAGAGAGAGAGAGAGAGAGAGAGAGGAGAAGAAGAAGAAAAAGAAGAAGAAGGAGAAAGAGAAGGAGAAGAAGAAAGAAGAGGGAGAGACTTTTCTTTCTGTATTGCCCAGGCTGGTGTGAATAACTGGGCTCAAGGGATCCTCTTGCCTCAGCCTTCCCAGTAGCTGGGACCACAAGCACCTACCACTGAGCTCAGCTTTCAATTTCTTACATAATCACATATTTTGTAACTCTAATCACTGAGGATTTTTATAGAGGAGAAGTTTTTTTGTCTACCCGCTTGGATTCAGTGAGTTAGCCCTCTAAATTTAGCAGATGAAGAACCAACTGACAGGAGAAACGGCTTGAGTTTTATTAAGGTTAATTTTTTTCCTTGTGTGGTAGCTTTATAAAAATGAAATGAAAACTTGAAGTGCTTGTTTTTGGGAGCTCTATACCCTTTTTAACAAAGGAAAATGGTTTGGCCTTGAAGAGGTGATAAATCACAGGCAATGATAGGAAATCTGCGAAAGGAACTGGTGGAAGGTGGGGGTCGTGTTAGGTTGGTTTGTGCAGAGTCATCTCGTATGACATTTCTGTTGGTGATGTGACATCTCCGTTAGTGAAAGTCATTTTCTTCTTGGCCCACATGGTTGCTAACCTCGAAGGAAAATGTATGCCCTGCTTCGAAGCAGGTAAAGAAAGGGCAGAAAACTGCCGTTAGCTCAAAATAATCCTTATGCCAAAGTGGCACGTTTTGTGCTAGCACATCCTATATTTTAGGCTGGCCTTGAACTTACTATGTATCCCAGGCTGGTCTCGAAGTAGCAGTGATACCCCTGCCTCAGCCTCCTGAGTGCTGGGATTACAGATGTGCACTACCACATTTGGCAAGAAATGTTTGTTTTGAAAGATCTTTTGGGTTTTCATTTTAAATTAACTTTTTTCTTTCCATGCCCTGGAAATACGATCTCTCTGACTCATCTGTGTTAAGAGCATCCAGGCCATTTAAATTAATGAAACCTTTTCCTGTGGAAGAGGGCTTGGCCTGCCATCATCCAAAGGATAATCACACCCTATTTCCGCTTCCCTTAGAGCCGCAGTCCTCTTTCTCTCTCATGTTAATTGCTCTGTGTTTTCCCTGCCTGATGCACTGACCTCAGATTCGTCACGCAGTTCTTTCTTGCTAATATCTAGCTGCATTCTGTTAGAAGAAAATTAATTCCTTCAGATTTTGGAAACAATGTATAGAGAAACTCCATAGCATTAGATTTCAGGACTTGTCTAATTTTTGTCCCAACTGAAGAGAACCCTTTGATGTAAACTTTTACCTTCTGAGTCCACTAACTTCTAAATGTGTCCTGGATTCACACAGTGAGGACCTCACCTCGAAGTCAGGAGAAGAAAGTCCCTAAATTCCAGGCTGGCTGCCATATGCAATTTTCCCAGGCCACCCACTGTGGGCCCCTTTTCTGCTCCCAACTCAGACGCTGTCCCGCTCTTTGCCCTAAGGTGGGGCTGTGCTGCAGAAGCAGTAGGTGACCTGTGCGGCAGGCTGAGAAACTAACGCAGCCCCGTGGGACCCTCCACACACAGGCGCTGGCGTCCGCTGAGGCACATTCTACGACAAACCAAGGGTGAAGATGCTGCCGCAGCTGTGCTGCCCTGACGGAAGGGAGGGCGGAGTGTGGACCACAGACTCCCTGGCACAGTCCTGCAGTGCTGATTTCACAGGCTCGGCACCGACTCACTCACTGCCCACCCTGCCTGCGCTGTGGCTGTGTCAGGCCCGTGGCAGCTGTGTGATCTGGGCCACCAAGTATCAGAGTGGGAACAAATCGCACGCTCGGTCCTTTTCAGCTGACAGCTGGTCAGCAAGCTTCATCGGGAGATGGGCTGAAAGAGGTGAGCCAGCAAGTATTGGCTCCTCCATGCCTTTGACAATGAATAGAATGAAGTTTTTTTTGAGACAGGGTCTCACTATGTAGTTCAGATTGGCCTGGACTCACTATGTAGCCCAGGCTGGCATCAAACTTGCAGTGATCCTCCTGCCTCAGCCTCCCAAGTGTTGTGATTACAGGTGTGCACCACCACACCTGGCTTGTTCTGGTACAGTACCTTTAGAAACTTGAGTGTTTGGGCCGGGCGGTTTCCGAGGCAAGGATTCGGGGAAGGGTGGGTGACGCTCTGATGCGCCCTCCATGTGCCTTCCTCTCTCAGGTCCTCTCCAGGAAGATGCCATTTATCAACCTCCAGAGCATCAGCCCCAGAGCTGGGCCTCGCCGGTCTCCATGCAGCCGCCGCTGTGGGCCACCTCACCTGTGACCTTCGTGCAGGATCCTTGGGCGACTGGCGGGGCGCCCTGCTGCGGGAGCCCTCCGTGGGCAGCAGTGGTGGACCTCTTCTGACTGATCCAGAGCCTGGATGATGGGGACTGTGGACTCCATCTGTGATGAGAACTCCATCTGCACGGAGACCATGTGACAGTGCAATTCTGTAACGGGATCCCTTCCTTCCCCAGGCAAGGAATGAGAATAAAATGTACAGATTGATGCAAAAAAAAAAAAAAAAAGAAAAAGAAAAAAGAAACTTGAGTGTTAACTCATTCATTACATTTAATGGCTTCCTCAGTGTTGCTAAAGTCTTTAATTGTTATGATGTAGTTCTTAGGGGCTTACATTTATTTTTCTTTTTTTAAAAAAGTTTTTCTCTTTTTAAATTCCCTTTCCCCTCTCCACTTACCTTCCTCCCTTTGTCTCTAAATCATGTCCTACAACTAACTTTTCTTGCAGTATAAATATTACACATGTTACTAATAGAAAATATGGAAAAATATAAAAATTTGAAATCAACTACATTCTTATCGAAGATAACCACTATTAATATCTTGATATATATCCTTCCATGTTGTATATAACAGTTAAATCTCATTATTTTATCTTTATTTATTTATTTATTTTTATGTGGGTACCAGGAGTCAAACTCAGGACCTCGATCTTGCCAGCAGGCACTTGTGCCGCTGAGCGATATCACTGGCCCTTTTTTTTCCTTTATGTGGGTACCGGGAGTCGAACTCAGCACCTTGTGCTTGCCAGGCAGGCACTTACACCGCTGAGCCATCTCACCGGCCCTCATTATTTTATTTTTTAAAATTTTCAAGTATTTAATATTTTCTTTAAAAAACTTTTCAATTAATTTATTTATTTTGAGACAGGGTCTCACTACATAGTTCAGGCTGGCCTCAGACTTGCGGTGATCTTCCTGCCTCAGCCTCCCAAGCGCTGAGATTACAGGCGTGTGCCACCACATTTTTATTAGTACATGTTTGCAGTACATAATGACAATATTCATCGCAGAACGCTGGAACGTGTCCCCGATTCGTTCTCTTCTTCATCCCCTTCCCCATGCTGCCCTCCCCCTTCCCTCCACGTCTTGGTCCTCCCTCCATTTGCTAAAGATCTATTTCCCAGTTTCCTATTACCTGTCTTTTACTTTGCTCTTTAAATTATTTGTACCTTGGGTTTCTCACACAAGAGAAACCATGAGATAGTTAAGCTTGCATGACTCATTATTCTGAGACTGAGGTTTTGTAAAGGTATCGAGGATAAAAAATGAGTGTGGAGTCGGAGGGGAAGGACAGGGTCAGGGTCCTGCGAGCCTCGGACACACTGCCATCAACTACTCAGCTCGTAATCTTGATTTGTGCATTTTTTCTGGTTAACGACGCTAATATATATTGTTAATTCATCAACGCTGCACTCGTGGCCAAGAGCACAGGAACTGGTCCCTGAATGAAACTCAAAATTCACAGGCATTTTCTCTGCAGAGCTCCTCACAGCCTTTTGCAGGGAACACTAGGCAACAGTATAGCACCACGTGTGGGGGTTTAAGCAGCAAAATCACCCCCAACATCACATTTCGCACAATGTGAGTTGCTTGGCAGTGAGTGAGCCACCAGAGGACGCTGTGTGTAGCGGGAGAGCTGAAAACACTGCCTTCTCGACGTGAGCCCGGAGTGTGCACACAGGAGACTCAAGTTTCCCGGCACTCTGCGAGGTGCAGAGGACACCGAAAGTGCTGCAAGCATTGATTTGTGGCACTGCAAGTAAGTTTGAGTGAATAAGTGGATCCATAAATAGAGGCTCTGTGAATAATGCGGATCTCCTACACTGTAGTACTTTTCCCCACTTGGTAACACAAGCATTTTAACGGCCAGGTAGTAGCCCAAGGTATCCATGCGCTATTCCTTCATTTAATCATTTTCTTAACCTGGAATACTTCATTGGTTTTCAATGTTTTGCTCTCTCCTTTCATTCTTGAGCGTAGAGCTTTGTTCGTGTCTGTCATTTACTTAGGTTAATTCCTGGAGGAAGAGTTGTGATGGGAGTGTAGCTTGGTGAGTGCATGCGCTCAGGCTATGCTCAAGGCCCTGGCCTGCATCCCCAGGAGAACAACAAATTGTGAGTCTGGTCTTTAAAGATAGAGTCTTATCAGTTATGGTTTGCATAATAACCTCTCTGTAGCCCATATTTTCATGTGTGTGTGTGCATTAAAGCATTAACTCAGCAGGGATAGGTGTCCAAATCCCGATCATACCAAAGGTCCTCAGGACTGACCTTGACCCAGCTCTGGGGATAAGCTCTCAGCCCTCAGAATAGCCTGCCTGGTGCCTGGCGTGGTGGCACACACCAGAATCCCAGGGATTCTGAAACTGAGGTGGGAGGAGTGAGAATTTGAGGCCACTCTGGGCCATGAAGTGAGACCCGGTCTCAAAAAGAAAGAAGAAAAAGCTGGGTGTGGTGGTGCACACCTCCAGACTTAGGAGGCTGAGGCAGGATTGTCATGAGTTAAAAGCCTGAGCTACATAGTGAGTTCAAAGCCAGCCTGAACTACATAGCAAGACCCTGTGTCCAAAAAAAAAAAAAAAAAAAAAAAAAAAAAGAATATCTTCGTAAAGTGGCCAGAGGCCATGCCAGACAGTTATGTTAACAGTGTGGTTTATTTTGAGCCCTATTTTTGTTTACTTGGGGCCCTGGGCCACCCACACTGTGTTCTTTACATATCTGGAGGGCTGGAGATGGAGTAGCTAGGGTCAGTCACACAAATGTTCCATGTCTAGGTGATTCATTCCCCAACCCCATAAGTCCTTGGCCATCAAGGCTCACCTGGGTCTTTGGCTGACTCTTCTCTGTGCATGTGCGACGCTGTCACTAGGAAGTCAGTGCTGTCCGTGTCGGGGCCCCGAAGGTGCTCCAGAGTCTGTGCTTGGTTTCTCCTGGACTCTGATGTGTGTATATTTTTCTGTTCCTGATTTGATCTCTATCATTTGGCTGGAATAAATCAACCACGAGTGTCATAGTTCTGAGTTCTGTGAGTCCATCGGTGAATGACTGAAGCTGGGGTGGTCTGTGGACCTCCCGATAAAATCCTTCACATACTTGTTTATGCATGCAGGATTCTGGGCACCAAAGAATATACTGTATTTTATTGGTGGTTTACGAGGCTTTCAAGGGTAACTGACTATACTATACTTGATTTCTGCATTTCATTCTATTTTTAGAAACCAATTCTTATCAGCCGCAATTCCACTATTGAACGTCTTTTAAAATGCTTATTGGCCATTTGACTTTTTCCCTCTAAATTGTCTGTTCATGTTCTTTTTCTTCACTGAGCTGTTCTTGAATTTAGAAAGCAGTAAGCCTATTCACATATACACAAAGGAAATCACATTTTTATTTCCCTGTTGGTGCACGGAGCTTAGTGCTTTCTATATGGTTAGTGATTTGCTTTGTCTAAATAATCCCTAAAATTACTCCCCCCTCAGGAATACCAGCTTCTTCCAATATCTACTTTTCTTCTGCCATGCCTCTGTTTATAAGTCATGTCAATCCCAACCTCAATCTCTCTTAGGCTTCCTTTTCTCTAGGTAAAACTTTCACTCCCTGAATTTAGTTGGCTTAATACCTGCACATCCATCTTTTATTTTTCTTTCTTTCTTTCTTTCTTTCTTTCTTTCTTTCTTTCTTTCTTTCTTTCTTTCTTTCTTTCTTTCTTTCTTTCTTTCTTTCCTTCTTTCTTTCTTTCTTTTTCTTTCCTTGGTAGTGCTAGGGTTTGAATGTTGCACATGCTGGCAAGTTCTCTACACCCTTTACTTGTATCTTCCTTTATATTATCACTGCAAACATCAGACCTTTAGACTTTCACACGTGATTATCATAATAACCTTCCAGAAACTTCTATCCTCAATTCCATTTTGCAGATGCCAGATTAACCTTCTTAAAGCACTGATTTCACTGTGTTACATTCTTGCTCAAGTCCTCCAAGATTCTCTCTAGTTTCTCTTATCAGACATGGAAACCTCTGGGGCTGGACTTGGAGATGTGCCTGTGGCAAGCCCTGCCCACTTGATTTCCACATAGAATCAAATCCAGAGTAAGCGATGTTGACATAGGACAGGTTCATTTCTCTGTGGTCTGTCAGATGTGCCAAGCCAGAAAGGACATAAATTGTGACCTAGAAGGCTGAAGTGGTGGCGATGTCGAAGGCCGGTTAAGGTGATTCTAAAGCAGTTGTGTTATTTATTGGTAGAATCAGTTTGAAGAAGAGTGGCTCATGATAACAAGATTGTATGTAGTGGATGCCAGACCCTAATTCTAGTGTGCTGTTATGTATGGCCTTTGCTTCTAGGACCTCCTTTTTTTTTTTTTTTTCCAGGGCTGGGGATCAAACCCAAAGCCTTATGCACACTAGACATAAAAGTGGACCATATAGGGCCGGTGAGATAGCTCAGCAGCATAAGTGCCTGCCTGGCAAGCACGAGGTCCTGAGTTCGACTCCCGGTACCCACATAAAGGAAAAAAAGGGCTGATGATATTGCTCACTGGCACAAGTGCTTGCTGGCAAGCACGAGGTCCTGAGGTCGACTCCTGGTACCCACATTAAAAAAAAAAAAGTGGTCCATATAAAATTTTAAAATTTTGGTTATAAAATAGATGTATACTCATTACGGATAAGTGTCTTGATGTTTGAGAAGAAAAGGAAAAATTCTGTACAATGACCAAAATATTGAAATTTTATGAAAGCTTATATCTAAAATTCCAGAAATGCTACTAATATTTTGCATATATTCTACAGTATTTTTCTACACATTTATAAAATAGAAGCTGGTCATGGTGGTGCATCCTTGTAACCCTAGACCTTTGGAGACTGAAGCAGGAGGATAGCAAGTTCAAGGCCAGCCTGTACTACATGGCATAACTGTCTAAAAAAGAAAAGAATTAGAATTTTATTATAGTTTATATCCTTTATTACTATTAGAATTTTATTACAGTTTATATCCTTTATTACTACCATATGATAAACACTTAAGCATTCTTTAAAAATGAAATTTTAAGCTAGGAATGGTGGCACTCCCTGTAATCCCAACATTTGGGAGGCTGAGGCAGGAGGATTGCAGTGTGCTTGAGGCCATCCCGGGCTACGTAGTAAATTCAAGCCCAGCCTGAGCTACATAGCAAGACCCTGCCTCAAAAAAAAAAAAAAAAAAAAAAAAAAAGAAAAAGAAAAAAAAAGAAATTTGAATAGCTATATCTCTTTCTTTCACTTAAACTAAGTACTAAATAGAATTAAATCATATTAATAAAAATAGATTTTTAGCAATTTAACAATACGTGAACAAACCACTTACTCTTACTTACCTCTGGCTTCTCACTGGTTGATCTTGCCAAGATAATTTCTATGCCTTTCTGCTTTTGATTCTTTTTTTTTTTTTTTTTTTTTTTTTGTGGGTACCAGGGGTCGACCTCAGGACCTCGCGCGCCAGCAGGTGCCCGTGTCGCTGAGCGATATCACCAGCCCTTTTTTCGTATGTGGGTTCCGAGAGTCGAACTGGGGCCCTCGCGCTTGCCAGGCAGGCGCTTATGCCGCTGAGCCATCTCACCGGCCCCCTGCTTTTGATTCTGTATGTCTTTCATTTGTCAAATGTAAGTGTAAGTGGTTGAATGATATAACACTGCAGATGTAATACCATTTTTGGCTACAGAATTCACACACACACACACACACACACACACACACACACACACACACACACGGATATATGGAGTGCTTGTCCTGCGTCTTGCAACTCCTAAGCATCTCCACTTGTTACTCTTTTTCTCTGTGCCTTGTGAGTTATTTTTCAGTTGATGCTGGAGTCACCCCCTCGGACTTGTTGCCTCTCTGTGCATCCTGGCCGTGATGAACTCAGCTCTTTGGGTGATGGTGGGGAGTTGGATCAACTTCCCTGCCCCAACAGCATGTCGTGCTGTGGTCACCTGTCACTCTGCATTTGCTCACGCACTCGTTCTCATGGTAACCCTGACTGGCTTGGAAGTGTCGGAGGCAGCTGCGGCTGAATCCAGCTAAACGGTGAGGCTCCTCTCAGCGGCCCCTGTCTCTTGCTCTCCTCCAGGGAGACTCACTCTAAATGTGCCTGAATTGTGGTTTTTGGCAGATTGTTACAGTAGAATATTGACTCTCTGATCTGAAGCCAGGCTTGTCTCAGAGATTGTCTGCTTTTCTAAGAGCTAATAATGAGAATTGATCAACAGTGCGGGTAGAGGCTAGAGGTAGATGGAAGAAGAAAAATCCCTGATTGCTGTTCAGAGAATGCTGAATTCTGAAGCTGTTTGGCAATTTATTTCTATTATTTTACCTTGTTTCTTCCTCATCAGCAGTGAAGCAAGTTTTAATAGACACTGTACAATTGAATTAAGACAAAATACAGCAAGCAAAGCAAATAGAAATGCTGCCCTTTCTTTCTATGAGTTTCCCTACCCTTGAATTCTCACCACCACCACCATGCCCATGTGGGTCAGGTCTAGGTACCACGAAGCCCCTGGGAATTACACCATTGTTCAGGGTAATGGAATTTCATTATTGCATTGGAAGCCTGGGGAGATGGAGGATTGTGTCCTACTTGTCTCCTGGGGAAAGAAAGAGAAATACCTAGCATTTTGAATAATTATTATTCCCCACTCCCGAAACAAACACTCAGAAGATACATATGCATGGGACAGGAGAAGGCAGTGGTGATGTAAGCCAATGATTCTTTTTTAAAACTGGAACTAACTTCCTTTCTTTTCTTTGTTCTTTTTCTTTTTTGTTTTCTCTTCTTGCTTGCTTTTTTTGGTAAGTAATTCTCATCCTCTGATAATTTGGTCAGCTTTGCTTTATTTGCTATGTCCCATCCCTCCCCTTTGTGTAGGGCTGAGGATCAAACCTAGGGCCTTGTGCGTGCTGGGCAAGTGCTCTACTGAGCCACATCCAAGCAAATTTTTTTTAGTGCTGGGATTGCACCTTCCCACTGAGCTAAATGCCCAGTCCTTTAAATTTTTTTACTTTGAGGCAGAGTCTTGCTATATCGCTCAGGCTGGGCTGAAACTTGAGAGCCTCCTGCCTCAGTCTCCCAGAGTGCTGGGCTTACAGGTGTGTGTCACCACCCTGGCTGAGTTTTACTTCATTTTACTTTATCATTAATATTATTTTTGGTTTTGCTTTTTTTGAGACAAGATCTCATTATGTAGTCCAAGCTGGCCTTGAAGTAGCAATCCTCCTGCCTCGGCCTGTCAAATGCTGGGATCACAGGCGCGCACCACTGCACCTAGCTGCTTTAGTTTAAAGTAGTGTCTCCCTGCTCCCTGTCCAGCCCTCAAGCTTTGTAAAAGTGTTGTGGAAAAGCGGGACCGAGTCAGATGGAAGACACTTTGCACCAAGGAACTTGGAAGGCAAACAGTGTTATTTATGCTGGTGGGCTGGGGGACACTGAGGTCCAAATCACCAGCCTCGTTTTGGGGTTAAACAGTCACTTATATAGGTTGTTAGCAGTAAATGCAAAGGCTGATAACAAGATACTCTGTAGTTGGCTACATATTGTCTTGTCATATGTTGCTAGGCAGGTTTGGTTCAAGCAAGTTAATTGGGGGCTTTCTATCCTATAACAGGGAGGTTAGGGCTAGGGTGAGCAGGAAGAATCAATCACTGTCTTGGACCAAGCTGAGCTGTCCCTGGGTGGTATCTCCTTGAAACCTTGGAACGGGTTAACACAACAAGACGCACTTTGTCTGAGCCACACTTATTTTATACGCTGCAGCTGGCGTTGGAATGCCGAGGCTAGCTGAGTTTCGCCACTCTCTCTAATTATGGAAACAGGCTGCTCCTGCCTTTTCTCGTCTTTGAATATAGTGGCAGATTTATAAGTTTAAAAAATTTTAAAATTCCCTTTACAATCTCCTTTATGAAAGGTGACTTCTGTCCCATGTGTCCCACTGCCCATCCCCCAGATTCTGATCTGACCAACTGGCTCCAGTTGTTGGGAAGCACTGTATTTTCTGTGTATCACCTCTAACCAGAATATTTCCTCGAGCTTCACCTTCTTTGCAGTAGTTAAATGAAGAAAAGGTTGTTTTCTCCAACATAGAACATTTTAATGTTGGGGATCTAGTGCTTTTGCACATGGTGCATCTCTTTCTTGCTCGCTCCCCATTTCCTAAGATGGTCACACTCTCCCTGCTGCTTCTCAGGGGAAAATACTGCCTTGGGGAACTTTTGTCTTTCGTTTGTGAGTGTGTTTGTGGGTGCCTGGGCTGTAGACAGTTTCTGCTTTTGTAGTCTCCCTTAGAGTCTGAGCCATGGATAGTGTGTGTATATAACTTGAAGCTTATTGGGCACTTTCTATGCATAGGCACCTAGTGACTTAATCTCAGAACTATCCCATGAGGTGGGTACTGATATTATCCCCATTTGAAAGATGAAGAAGCAGTCTAAGTTCTCACAACTAGTAAGTGGACATGACGCAGAGTCCGACCCTAGCACCCACGCTCTGGACCTTTCCCATGGTGTCCAGGAATGGGAGGAACGCATTGTGATGACCCTAATTATAGTATTGGGATCAAATGCCGTGGTGTAAATAACATAACAACAGCAACAAAAATTTTTTTTTCTGAAACAAATGTTTTGGGCTTCGGTTTTTGGCTAATACATTTTAATTATACACAGTTCTGTACAGATAATATAATAGAACAGTTGCAAGTCTCTTGGAATTCCTTATAGTGGGATTTGGCTGTATGAATTACACTGTGATGATATTTTATTTACTTCCCCCAAAAGCTTATCTGTTCTGTTTTCTTTTCTTTCACTCCTTCTACCTTCCCTTCTTCCCCCTGCTCCCCTTCCTCCTCCCCTCCTCCTCCTCCCCTCCTCCTCCTCTGTGCCCCACTCCCTTCTCTTTCTTTTTTGGTGGTATTGGGGATTGAATCCAGGTCCTGCACACGGAGCTACATTCCCAGCCCTTTTTATCTTGAGACAGGATCTTGATAAATCACCCAGGATGGAATCAAATGTGTGGTCCTTCTGCCTCAGCCTCCCTGAGTGCTGGGATTAAAGGTATGTGCTACCCACCTGGCTTCTTTTACTTATTTCTGTTTATAGGAATTCCTAGATGAGAAAGATATGCCATTTCTGTGTGGATTTATACACATTTCATTCCCATTTTGTAACTGTCTTTTGATATCACAGATAGTATTTTTTGTTTTTTTGCCATGTAAAACTTAAAAATATTTTGTGGTTAAATTTATCTTTTTTTTTTTTTTTAATGTGAGTACTAGGAGTCAGCCTCAGGACCTTGCGCTTGCCAGCAAGCGCTTGTGCCACTGAGCGACATCACCGGCCCTTTTTTTCCTTTATGTGGGTTCTGGGAGTCAAATTCAGGACCTTGTGCTTGCCAGGCAGGCGCTTATGCCGCTGAGCCATCTCACCGGCCCTATGAATTATTTTTAATGACCTCTGACTTCCAAATCCTAGTTAGCAGGGCCCCTCCCTACTCTAAGGTTATAAAGAAATATTTTTTTGTTTTTCTTTGTTTTTTGAGACAGTCTCACCGTGTAGTTCTGACTGGCCTTGAACTCACTACAATCCTCCTGTCTCAGCCTCCCAAATGCAGGGATTACAGGCGTGGGCCACCACATCCAGCTAAAAATATTGTTTTATTTTAATCTTCTTTCCTTCTTTATTTCCTTTTTCTTCTCTTTCTTTCTTCTCTTCTTTCCTCCCTCCCCACTTCCATCTATCTGGAACACTCTTATTGTATGCTGTGAGACGTGGGTAGTAATTTGCAATATTGACTAGTTTTTATAGTCATGCATTTTTAGAAATATTTAAAGCGAATAGCCTGCTCAGAGTAGGACAGAAAGCAGAGTATCATGCAAGACTTCTCGGCTTTCATTTCCAAGGGCCTGAGCCCTTGGGAATTTAGAGTTTGTGGAAAACGGAGGAGGAGGTTTTCAGGTAGCGACAGCACGTCCTGGGGAAATGAGGCTGACGCAGGCTTCTCCCGCACTCCTCTTACATGCACCACGCAGCACCCTCGCTACAGGAGGAGAGAGGGAGAGGAAGTGACAAATGCTGTCCGGGCTTCTTGGATGCCCAGGCAAGGCAGGGACTGCGACTCCAGAGGCAGGGCTGGGAGGAGGCAAGGAGAATCAGGTGCACAGAACTGAATTAGACTCCTTGGTTCTTGGCACATAATTACTGTCCAGGATTTATTTATTGTACTAGGGATTGAACCCAAGGCCTCGTGTGTGTTAGACACTGAGGTATAAAAAAATTTTACACTTGAGTAAAAAATAAAGTGAGTAAAAATACTGAGTAAAGTGAGTAAAAAATAAAACCTCAATTAAAAAAATTTTTTTAAAGCTGGGTGTGAAGGTGCACGCTTGTAATCCCAGCACTGCAGAGGCTGAGGCAGGAAGATCACTGTGAGTTTGAGGCCAGCCTGGGCTACATAGTGAGTTCAAGGACAGCCTGGACTACAAACCAAGAGAGACCCTGCCTAAAACAAAACAAAACAAAACAAAACAAAACAAAACAAAACAAAATAACAACAAGAATTTTTTTATTATTTTGAGACCGAATATCTCTTTCTCCCCACCCCTCTCTGTCTCAGCACTAGGGACTGAATTCAGGGCCTTTGAACTGAACTACACCTCCATCCTTTTTCATTTTTTATCTTGTGACAGGACATTATTAAATTGTCCAGGCTGGGCCATGAGCTTGCAATTCTCCTGCCTCAGCCTCTTGAGTGGCTGTGATTCCAGGCATGTACTGGCTGGAATGCCTGGCTCCTGTTTTATTTTGTTATTTCTCTCCTTGCTGTACAAAATCCCAGAGAAAATCAACTTAATAAAAGGGAAGGTTAGTACTGGCTCATTGAGAGAGAGAGACAGAGAGACCGAGACAGATACAGAGATAGAGAGACACAGACAGAGACAGAGAGACAGGCAGACAGACCAGGGTTCCAACAGCCCTTTCCAGAACACACTGCCAATGACCTAACCTCCTGCTGCTAGGCCCCACCCCTCATGTTTCCAGTACTTCCCAGTGGTGCCACAGGCCAGTGACCTTTAGCACACTGCCTTGGGAAGACATGAGATCCAAAGCACAGCCCCCTCTCATTCCCTATCTCACTGCATTCTGTCCCAAAGCACCAGTTTAGAGGCTTTTCCCATGGTGACCCAGAGAGGCTTGGAACAGCCCAAATGTCTCTGAAAACTGATTCCCAGGGAGCGGCTGGGTACACAGGTCAGTAGCAGAGTGCTTGCCTAGCTGTGTGAGGCCCTGGGTTTTATCCCGAGCACAAAAATACCTCCAATTCCTGCGCTGGGGGTGTAGCTCGGTGGTAGAGCATTTGCTTAGCATGTGTGAGGCCTTGAGTTTCACTCCCAGCGCCCCAGCACCCACAACTCCCAAAACAAAACACAGAAAATCAATTCTTATTAACGAATGTAGGTGATTGTGGAACAAGCAACAAGAACAACAAAGGCCTGGGGGTAACTCTGCTGTAGAGTGCTTACCTAGCATGTATGTGGGCTGCAGCTTCAATCCCAGCACTGAAAAGAAAACAAAAGCAAAAATAAGAACAAAACAAAAACACATACAAAGTTACAAAGAGAGTTGAGTAGTTTTCTGATGGACTCTCTTCATCTATAAAATATGAAGTTAATAATAACCTGCTCTATAGCTAACAAAATATGCAATGAAGAAAAACAGGATGATGTAGTGTTTATCATTTTAAAAAGAAAAGCTATATATGAACATTAAATGGTTTTCAAAGATCAAATAAGCTGCAGGGCAGCAGCAGGGTATTAATGCGGAGTCTCAAAGTCCATGGTTATTGGCATGTCAACTGATCTAAGGTTGGGAGGGCAACTTACTGACCTGAAAAGCACATTGTACAGCAGTGTGAGATACGGCTAATTGACTAATCAGAGTCCGAGAGACCCAGGGACTTTCTAGACTAATTCAGATCAGAGTGGATGTTATTAATAGGGCAGATGGTGAATGGTACCAAAAGGCAGATTTAATTTATTTACTCTTTGTTTCTAGGTTTTGTAATTTTAATTAAAGTGAGTAAAAAATAAAATCTTGTCTAAGCAATTTCTTCTTCCCAGTATGAAATGTGTTGACGCCTCACATCATTGAGCTGGGAAGATAAAGACGAGGAAAAGGATTGGAATTTGGTGTGAATTAACATATCACAGGGTTCCTGTGTCTGGAAGAGGTGAGGAAACAAACACATGTGTTAATGTGACTCTGACTGCAGAGGGAGGCTGTCAAGGCATGTGGGTTTGCATGGCCAAATGCGGTTGATTCCAAAAATGTAATTTCATTTGATAGATTTTATTATAATTAACACAGGGAGTTGCACCAGCTCAGAACTCTTAGCTTTAGTATCTTGGGAGAAGAATTATGAAATACATGCACTTATAAAACAGGATTCATATTTTGCAAAGGGTTTATAAAGCTAATAGTCTTGGAGACCTTCTGGGATTGTGTCCCCCAGCTTACTGTTAGAGCTTTTGTTTGCAACCTCAAGCGTGGTTTACCTGGAACATTTTTTATCTTAAATGGTATTTAATAGAACTTGGGAGCTCTTCATAGCAGGGACCTAGATTTATTGCTGTTACTTGTTGCAAAGCACTAAATTCACAACTAGAGAAATTTGAGCGTCAGTTTTCATGTGAATATCTGGTTATTCAAATCTGGTAGGGATCATCTCTGACATTTAGCAATTCACAGTGGCAAAGAGTTTCCGTGAGTACATTGATGTGTTGGGTTTGCCATCTATTTTAATAATTAAGCAAACTCTTTGAGACTTGCATGAAGATAAGGTAGACGGGATAAACAACAGGAAAACCAGTTCATGGATTTCTTCCAACAGTGGAGAGGGACAACTCGACCTCTGAGGTCGGTGGAGCCAGAAGAGAGCTATGTGGATATTAAAGCTCAGCGTTTAGGGTGGGAGCTACCTGCAGATCTGAGCTCAGCTGACAACTTGGGTGCTGCCAAAGCAGCCTGCCCTTTCCAAACTCTCCTCGGGAAACTAATTAGCAGAATAATAGAAAGGCAAGATCAACTCTTGTCTTCCTTGTTGGGGATATAAAAAACAGTAGTTCTAATTAGCAATAATTAAAATTTAATTAAGAAGCTCTTTGTGATCCTCCTCCTCCCTCCCTCAACCGGTGCTTGCCAGCCCTTGGTCATGGAGCTGTTTTTATTCCTGTGGTGCTGAATCACGGCTTAATCACGAAGCCTCAGATCGCAGTTTATCCAGCCCTGAGCACTAATCACCCCTGCCTTCCAAGAGAGACAAATACAGAGCCTAGATTTTAATAATATGAGCAATTATTTTCTTCAGTTTTATAATCATGAATTATGATTCATTTCCCCTCTTTATCAGCTGATTACAGATGCAATTTTTCCCCCCATTTTTTAACTTTACCTCTGTTCCCCCAATTCTACCCTCTACTGGGACAAAAGGACAATAGGAGACCTCAAAGAATGCTAAATATTTGAATCCAAACTTCTACTTCTGTGTTTTAAAGTAATGCAGAAAATTAACTTAGAATAAAACCATTGGCAAAAATTCAGGTTAAAAAATAATATTAATTGATTACTTTTTAAAAAACCGTGCATTATACACAGGATTAAGGAAAACAAACATAGCATGTGGTGTTTGTTTCAAAGATTAAATGGTATTTTGGGTTTTAATTTGAGTTTAGGATATTTCAAATTGCAAAGGAACTAACTGACTTGTATATTTTAACATGATTACAATGATGAATTTTATCTTATATAAATTTTATTTCAATAGAAAAAGGAACTCAAACTCTGACTTTGTCTTAGTTTTTGGCATGAGGATTAATCACATAGTTTATGGGGTGGGGAGACCGCCAAGACTTGATAGTTCATTATGAGCAAAAGAAAAAGGAAATAATGAAGAACAGAGGGAAATTAGTTTTTTAAAAGCCACTGGACTAAGAAATATAACCCCAGTTCTTTAATTATTAAGAGACGGGCTCTGAATCTGCTCCATTATCTTAATTATGTTTCTGGAGCAAACATTATTTCAATGCGATAAAAGATGACACGACACTAAAGGTAAAGCCCGAGCAGATGTTACATGAGTAACAAGCCAATAGGCCCACATTCTGGTAATTTCTTCCCCACTAGACATGTTCTCATTAATCTGTGATTAATAGGATTTGAGTATAGTAAATGATGATGATCTATTGTCTGTCTTTGTCAAGCACCATGGAGGGAGTAATTTGTCAGCTCAGCTTTTGTGTGACTATTTAATAGCAAAGAGAGAGAGATAATCTTCTAATTGGCATCTACAGAGAAGAACTCAGAATACTGCCTGTATGGAAATAGCCCAGAGTAACTCCTATGCCTAAGGAAAGCAAATGTGTACTATATGCACCTTTTATGTAATTGCACCTTCTACACAAAACAGATGGGGGGTGGGTATAAAGAAAAAACAGCAATAAAATAATCATAAGAGATCATAAGATAACATTTTTTAACCTAGTCGTGAGGCTTTTTCAACTGTAATGACTTGCTAACAAATGGCAAAAGAAAAAACAAAACAAAACAAAACTACTTTTGGTGAAAAAATAGTTGCCCAGATAGATCAAAAAATACAATATACAAAGTAGAGAGCTACCATCATCATCATCACCTCCAACAACAATACACAATGTCCTCATGTTATGATGGTGAAAAGTTGAATAAACCAGTTAAACAGATATTTTGAACCAAAATAACATAATCAGCCTTGTCGAGTCTGTTGTAGAACCTTCTCTAAGTACCTTTGCAGAATGATGTGTGAAATTGCTGTCTCCTTTCTTCCCTTTCTTTCTAAGTTTAAAAACACAAGTTCTTGCAGGTACTCTGCTGTTTGCTGGAAATGAATAGGACAAGGTCTTACTGGAAGAAAGTATGCAGGACACTGACAAACAGTAAAGCATAGCGTATAGAGAACTACTACTGGTCAACCTTGGAGAGAAAGTGGCAAATAAAAACTGGAAATTGGTCAAACAGGAAATCTAATATAAGCAATATTAGGGATAGATGCTCAGTATATGTAACTAATAATGAGGAAAATTTAAGTGAAAGCAATCTAATCCACACCCATTATACTGGCTGAAAGTTTAAGAAGATTCACTAGGCCAAATGGAGACTGGAACATGACAGGAAAAAAATCAATCATTTTAGAGGTTAATTTGTCAATATTTGGTAATTCATTATCAATCTGTCAATGTTGTTAGCAGTTCTACTTGAACTACATCCTAAAGAAAGCCACGCCCAGGTGCGTAGAGAGGTATGGAAGAGTATACATGGCAGCCTTGTTTCCAATAGTGAGAAAGTGAAATGACCAACATATTCACCAATGATATGTTCATGCAATGGGATATTATCCAGCAGCTTTACTAAATGAATGACTGCACCAACCTGGCTAAGTCTTAAAAGCATTAGAGCAACTAGAAAAATAAAGCAAATTTCAGAAGGATGTTCAAGGTATGCTATCATTAATATAAGATATGCAGAACAATAAATGCATTTATATTGATACATACATATGCGGTAAAACTGTAAAGACAAGCATGGGAATGACGTGGCACCAAATCCAAGACAGTGGTTGTCTCTGAGAGAGGGAGGGGGACAAATTTGGGAGGTTTCGATGATATTTCTAGTATTTCACTAAAAAATAAAAACCTGAAATAAGTAAAGTAAGCTGGGCACAGTGGTGCATGGCTGTAGTCCCAGCTACTTGGGAGGCTGAAGTGGGAGGATCACTTGCATCCAGGAGTTCAAGGCCAGCCTAGGCAACATAGTGAAACTGCAAGGAAAAAAAAAAAAAAAAAAAAGGAAAATACATGAATTAAAGACTAGGTAATGCTGAGTGATAAGTGTTTCCTGTATTATTATTATTATTATTATTATTATTTTTGTCTTTTTGAGACAGGGTCTCACTATGCAGTTCAGGCTGGCCTCAAACTCACAGTGATCCTCCTGCCTCAGCCTCCTGAGTGCTGGGATTACAGGCTTGCACCACCACACCTGGCTCTCTGTATTTTTCAGAATGTTTGAAATAGCTAATCACTTTAAAAAGGGAAAAATAAATGCACAAGATAAGAAAAATGTGTGGGGCCGGTGAGATGGCTCAGCGGCATAAGCGCCTGCCTTGCAGGCGCAAGGGCCCGAGTTCGACTCCCGGATCCCACATACGAAAAAAGGGGCCGGTGATATCGCTCAGCGGCACGGGTGCCTGTTGGTGCACGAGGTCCTGAGGTCGATCCCCCGGTACCCACAAAAAAAAAAAAAAAAAAAAGAAGAAAAATGTGTGGTTTCTAGTTTCCAGGTACTTATACTGTGGCAGGTGAATAGACAAGTTTGCTAGTAGCTATTATGCAGTTTGAGAAGAGTTAAAATACGTCCACAAAATGCCGTGTGTAGATATAGACTGACATATACACTATTTACGGTACATGACCAGATTCCTTTAGTGTCAAGTGGTTGAACTGAAAGCTGTAGTTGACTTTTATTATTTTTATTGAGAGATAACACTTGTACATCTTTATGGAGTCCAGTACAATAATTCAATACATCTACATGGTGTGAATAAGCACTTCCATCTTTTTAAACATTAATCATTTCCATTTTCAGAGCTTTCCTATTCTTTCTTTTTTTATTTTAAAGAGAAGAAAAAACAAAACAAATCAAAAGAAGAACAAATTTTCAAACCAACATAATAGGAGGGTAACAATGGTTAATACATTACGTATTACTATCTTTAAGTTAGTTATTCAGGACACCAGACATTAGCATTCAATTGTCCAAACATTATTGGCACAAACCTTACTCTTCAATGAACTAAGTAAAAATGGTAGTGTATCTATCTTAACCATCTTATATATATATATACATACAATTTTTTTTCCCTTTCCCTTCTTTCTTTTCCCTATTCCAGTCTCTCTTTCCTTTTGATCAGTTTCTTTTTGATTCACCATGTCTATTGTACATTTTGGATCTTATTTACTCTTTCAGTTTCTCATACTAGAGAGATAATACGATGCTTACACATGTGCTTCTGGTTTATTTCACTTATGAGTATTTTCTCGAGTTGCATCCATTTACCTATAAAAGTCTCCAGTTTATCCTTCTTTATGGCTGAATAGTACTCCATTGTATAAAAATACCACATCTTTCTTATCCATTCCTCAGTTGATGGGCATTTGGGTTGTTTCCAAGATCTGGCTATTACAAATTGTGCTGCTATAACATGGGTGCACATATGTCGCTGTGGTACGATGTTTTTAATTCTTCTGGGAAGATGCCCAGAAGGGGAGTAGCTGGGTCAAATGGGACCTCCAACCCTAGTTTTCTGAGGAATCTCCACACTGACTTCCACAGTGGCTGTACCAGTCGACACTCCCACCAACAGTGAAGAAGGGTTCCTTTTTCCCCACAGCCCCTCCAGCATTTGTTATTAGTTGATTTCTTAATAGTAGCCATTCTTTCTGGGGTGAGATGGTATCTCAGTGTTGTTTTAATTTGCATCTCTCGAATGACTAGTGATGTTGCACATTTTTTTGTATATTTATTTGCCATTAGTATTTCTTCATCTGAGAAATGTGTATTCATCTCAGATGCCCATTTTTGGAGTGGGTCTTTAAATTTGGGAGGTCTGATTTTTTTGAGTTCTTTATATGTTCTCGATAGTAATCCTTTGTCTGAGGAACAGCTGGCAAACATTTTTTCCCACATTGTGGGTTGTCTCTTCACTCTGTTGGTGGTTTCTCTTGCTGTGCAAAAGCTTTTTAATAAGATGAGATCCCAGTTATTGATTCTTTGGGATATTTCCCGTGCGGTTGAGTTTTTATTCATAAAGTCTTTGCCTACACCAATGTCTCCAAGGGTTTTACCTATCCTACCTTCCAGCAGATTTAATGTTTCTGTTTTAATATTTAGATCTCTGATCCATTTTGAATTTAGTTTAGTGCATGGTGAAAGATATGGATCTAGTTTTAATCTTCGGCATGTGTAGAGCCAGTTTTTCCAGCACCATTTATTAAAGAGGCTATCTTTCTTCCAGCGAATGTGTTTGGCACCTTTGTCAAAGATAAGGTGGCTTAGTATGTCTGGGGTTGTTTCAGCATCTTCTAATCTGTTCCATTGATCTTCAGGTCTGTTTTTTTGCCAGTACCACACTGTTTTTATCACAGTAGCTTTATAGTATAATTTCAAGTCAGGGATTGTGATGCCCCCTGACTTGCCTTTGTTGCCCAGAATTGCCTTTGCTATTCTAGGTCTCTTCTGATTCCAAATGAATTTTAGGATTGTTTTCTCTAATTCTGTGAGATATGCTGTTGGAATTTTGATTGGAATTGCATTAAATCTGTATAACAATTTTGGAAGTATGGCCATTTTCACTATATTGGTTCTTCCTATCCAGGAGCAAGGGATATCTTTCCATTTTCTGATATCCTCTTCAATCTCCTTTTTCAGAGTACTGTAGTTTTCAGTATAGAGGTCTTTTACATCCTTCGTGAGGTTGATTCCTAGGTATTTCATTTTTTTGGATGTTATTGTGAAAGGTATTGTTTCCCTAATTTCTCTTTCAGTAAGTTTGTTATTTGTGTACAGGAAGGCTATTGACTTTTGAGTATTGACTTTGTATCCAGCTACACTACTGAATTTGCTTATTAAATCTAGCAGTTTTTTAGTGGAGTTTTTGGGGTCTTCTGTGTAGAGTATCATGTCATCTGCAAATAATGATAATTTAACTTCTTCCTTTCCAATCATTATTCCTTTTATTTCTTTCTCTTGTCTAATCGCTCTGGCTAAAGTTTCCAGAACTATGTTGAATAAGAGTGGGGACAGTGGACATCCTTGTCTTGTTCCTGATTTTAGAGGGAAGGCTTTCAGTTTTTGGCCATTTAGTATAATACTGGCTGTTGGTTTGTCATAGATAGCTTTTACCAGATTGAGATAAAGACCCTCTATTCCAATTTTCTGTAGGGTTTTTATCATGAAAAGGTGCTGGACTTTGTCAAAAGCTTTTTCTGCATCTATTGAGATGATCATGTGATTTTTGTCTTTGGTTCTGTTAATATGCTGTATTACATTTATTGATTTATGTATGTTGAACCATCCCTGCATCCCTGGGATGAATCCAACTTGGTCATGGTGTATAATCTTCTTGATGATTTGTTGGATTCTGTTTGCCAGTATCTTATTAAGGATTTTTGCATCTATGTTCATTAGGGAGATTGGCCTGTAGTTCTCTTTCTTAGTTGGGTCCTTCTCTGGTTTTGGTATCAGGGTAATGCTTGCTTCCAGGAATGAATTTGGGAGTATTGCTTCCCTTTCAATTTCATTGAAAAGTTTGAGAAGTAGGGGCGTTAGGTCTTCTCTAAATTTCTTGTAGAATTCGGCAGTGAATCCATCAGGGCCTGGGCTTTTCTTTGTTGGGAGGTTTTTAATTACATCTTCAATTTCATTGGTTGATATTGGTTTATTTAGGATTTTTAAATCTTCTTGATTCAGCTTTGGTAATTCATATGAATCTAGGAATCTGTCCATTTCTTCTGCATTTTCCATCTTAGTAGAATATAAATTTTCAAAATAGGTATAGATGATCTTCTGGATTTCTGCAGGGTCCGTCGTGATATCACCCTTTTCATTTTCAATTGCATGGATTTGAGTCTTTTCTTTTCTTTTTTTAATAAGGTTGGATAAGGGTTTGTCAATCTTATTTATTCTTTCAAAGAACCAACTTTTTGCTTCATTGATTCTTTGTATTGTTTTTTTATTCTCCAATACATTAATTTCTGCTCTGATCTTTATAATTTCCTCCCTTGTACGGGCTTTTGGCTTAACCTGCTCTTCTTTTTCTAGAAGCTCGAGGTTCACCCTTAAGTTGTTTATTTGCGCTTGCTCTATTTTCCTGATATAAGTGTTTAATGCTATAAATTTCCCTCTTAGGACTGCTTTCATTGTATCCCATAAGTTCCGGTATGTTGTACTGTCATTATCATTCAGTTGTAGAAAGTGACTAATTTCTTCTTTAATTTCATCTGTGACCCATTGGTTGTTCAGGAGGATGCTGTTTAATTTCAATGTGTTTAGGGAGTTTTTGTGGGATCTTTTGCCATTGATTTCCAATTTCATTGCACTATGGTCTGATAATATGCATGGGATAATTTCAATTCCTTTGCATTTACTTAAGCAGGTTTTATGAGCTAGTATGTGGTCTATTTTGGAGAACGTCCCATGTGCAGCTGAGAAAAATGTGTATTCTGATGTTGTGGGATGGAACACTCTGTAGACATCTACTAAGTCCATTTGTTCAAAAGTTTGGTTCAGTTCTACTATTTCATTATTGATTTTCTGTCCAGTTGATCTGTCTTTTTGTGACAGTGGAGTATTGAGATCTCCCAATATAATTGTATTAGTGCTTATTTGATTTTTCATGTCCTTTAGTACTTGTTTTATATAGCTGGGTGCATTGGTATTTGACGCATATATATTTATGATCGTTATCTCTTCCTCTTGGATTGTTCCCTTTACAAGGATGTAATGACCGTCTTTATCTCTCTAAATCCTTCTTGGCTTGAAGTTCACTTTGTCTGCAAAAAGAATAGCTACCCCTGCTTTTTTCTGGGTTCCTGTGGCATGGAGTATTGTCTTCCATCCTTTGACCTTCAGTCTATGAATTTCTTTCTGAATTAAATGTGTTTCTTGTATACAGCATATTGTTGGATCTTGCTTCTTGATCCATTTTGCCAGTCTGTGCCTTTTGATTGGTGAATTGAGACCGTTAACATTGATGGTTAAAACTGATATGTATTGACTTGTCATGATATTTTCCTGTTGTTGGTTCCCACTCTTTGTTTTTCCGCTTTCCGGCTATTTAATTATTTGCCCTGCCTGGTGGATTCCTTCTGTTGGGGTTCCTATCTCTTTCTAGAATGTCCTTCAGAACGTTTTGGAGTGCTGGTTTGGTGGTCATAAATTTTCTCAGATGTTCTTTGTCATGAAAGTATTTTATTTCTCCATCAATTTTGAAAGATAGTTTTGCAGGGTAATCTGGGCTGAAAATTATTTTCCTTTAGAGCTTGCAATACATCATTCCAAGCTCTTCTTGAATTGAGGGTTTGTGCTGAAAAGTCAGCTGTGATTCTGATGGGTTTTCCTTCATAGGTGATTTGTCTCTTCTCCCTAACAGCTTTTAAGATTCTGCCCTTCTGTTGAATTTCTGGGATCTTGACTATGATATGTCTGGCTGAAGTTTTTTTTTGATCATGTCTAGTTGGTGTTCTAAAAGCTTCACTTATAGGGGTGTCAAATTCCTTTTCTCTTCCAGGAAAGTTCTCCCTGATTATGTCTTTGAACAAGGTTTTAATGTCGTTGATGCTATCTCCTGCTTTTTCATTTATTCCAATTATTCTTAAGTTGTTTATCTTTGAGTCATCTAGCAGCTGCTGAATTGATTTTTCATGGTCCCTTGCTATTTTTAAGAATTTTTCCATTTCATGATCACTAATTGCAAGCCTGTCTTCTATATCTGAGATCCTGTCCTCGCATTGGCTTATTCTGCTACAAATACTTTCAATGGAATTTTTTATCTCTTGGATATCTGCTTGAATCTGCCTTATGGATTCCATTTCTTTCCTATGCTGAGCATTCATGGTTTCTATAGTTTTCTTAAGTTCATCTATTTTTTTGTCTGTATCAGCTATAGTGTCCTTAAGCATGGTCTTCATTGTAGACATTATCTCTGCAGTTATCTGTGAGATTATTTCTGTTTTAATTTTTTCCAGAACCTCATTCAGTTGCTTTGTTGTTACCACTTCAGATAGGCCAGGTGGGTGGCTTTCGGATTGTCCCACCTCGTTGCTCCCTAGGTTTGCCTTTGGTGAATTGGATGTGTGGGGTTGCATCTTGTTTAAGTGTCGTCTCATTTTTTCTTTCTTTAATTCCTGGGGTGATGTTTGCAAATTACCTACAGTAGGTTACTTTATTGCTAGTGTTTAAGATCTTTAGAAGATGACTACTTCTCTGCAGTATCTTCCAAGTGGAGCTTGCTTTTAGGTTTTGAGCTTTCTGCCAGATCCTACCTCTTCAATTCGTTGGGTATGCGAAGTTGCTACCTGTTTGGCCCAGTCCTTGATTCTTTGGTACTGTGCCACTGTATTTTCTGTGTCCCTTAGTCAATCTCAATCATGAAATATCAGGAAGGAAAGATGTTTAGAACAATTATTTCACATTTGGCTATAATGTTAACTAAAGCATCAAACACAGCCTAAAAAATGACAGACTGAGCTAACCAGTTATTTACCACTTTTAGCTGTATAGAGTTGCGGTTATATAACAAAATCTAAAACACACCAGAAAAATTATATGCAGTATACAAGTCCTATGTATGTCAATTTTTCCTTGAGGAGTTTAAATTTAAAATGAGTTAAGGAGGAAATAGAGTATTGGGAGAAGAGGAAGGAATTAGATGTAAGGTTAGAGGACCAAGAGGGATCCCACTAAAATTGGGACACTAGTGCAGAGGACAGGTGGTAAAAAGAGAAGGAAGGGATAAAAGGAAGAACAGATCACAACCACAATCACAAAGAAGTTAGAGGCGCTGTTTACACTCATATAAAAAACCAGAGAGAATAATGAAGGAAAGAGCAAATACACATACAGAAACAAAAACAAAGATAAAAACAATAAAACAGACAGATCAAAAATAAAACCCCACCAAAAAACAAAACAAAACAAAACAAAAACAAAAAAAACCCTTCGCCAGAACAAAAAACAAATCAGTGAGAAAAAAAAAATAAATAAATAAAAATAAAAAGAATCAGTTCCAGGTGTTGACTCTACTGTAGGCAGGCACCGTGTGGTGACAGAGTCCTGTTCCGTGCAGGTCGGTCCCAGTAAGCCAGGAGCGGCCCTCTGGCGGGCGGTGAGCAGAGGCCTGTACTTTCAGGCAGAGACCAGTCTAGCTCGCCTGCCGCTCTCAGTGCCCTTTCACGATCCCTGGGCCTGAGAGGCGCAGCGCGCCGTCCGGAGCGCGGGTTCCCTGCACTGGTTTCCCGCCGCTCTGATTCTCACCACGCCCCCCACAATGGCGCCGGGCCAGTCGCTCTCTGGCGCGGGACAGGTGTGGCTGAGAGTCCAGTCTCGTTCGCCTGCTGACCTCAGCACACTTTCGTGGGCCTGAGAGGCCCCGTGCTGTCCTGTCTGGAGCACAAGTTCCCAGAGCAGTTTCCCAGCCGCTCTGAGTTTCGCCACACCCCCCCACAATGGCGCCCGGCCGGTCGCTCTCTGGCGCAGGGCAGCTGTGGCTGAGAGACACTCACCGCCGGTCAGCGCCGTTCTCCGCCACTCCCCTGCCCCGCCGCTGTCTCAGGATCCTCCGTGGGGGCTCCCTGGGCGCCAGCTGCCACCGTGTGTCCGTAGAATTGAGCCTCCGCGGCGCTGCAACTCCCGGGATAGTAGAAGGTGCGCGCGTGCGGTCTGTTCCTTCTTTCCTTCTTCTTTGTTGGAAGTCACCCGTCACTGGTGCCGGGGGTCCCAGATTGCGCTTCAGAACTTTTCTGGGTTTCGGGGAGGCATCTCCCCCCCCTCCTGCGCTTTCCGGGTCGCTATATTCCCGTGTTCCAATGGTAACTTTTAGAGAGAGTTTCGCTGCCTGCTTCTTACTCATCCGCCATCTTGAGGTCCTAGCCCCTATTCTTTATAGTTGACTCAAATACCTCTTCAAATTCAGGACAAAGTGGGGGTAGTAATAGAAGTCATAATTGTAGTGCAGTAATTTCTAGAGTGCTTGTTCGGTTGTTTGGCTTTTCTGGCAAAAGGATAAAGACCAGATTCTAACTTCCAAGAGCAGTGCCTAAGATCATTAGACTTCTTGTCTCTCTAACTGCATTGCTTTCGTGAAATGTAATTTACTCTCATTTCTTTGGTATCAGTTTCTAGATCTGTTAAAAAGTTAGGGGAGGTGGTTAGATAATTTTCAAAGGTTCCTTCCAGTACTAAAATTGTAAGTCTGTTTTTTTTCTGGAAACACTCACCCGAATTTATATGAGACCAAAATAGATGAGCAAGATTTTCCAAGATTTGTCTCCAAGTTAGTGATAAAAATACATTTTTCATGAAATGTTATAGGTGCTATCAAAAGGCAAAGAAAAGCTTTTGTTCATGAAGTTGGAGGGAAACCACTCTTGAAAGGGTTGTGGTTAGATGTGGAGAAGGAGATCTAGAGGTTTGGACAGAGAGAGGAATAGACAGCCAGCCAGCCAGCCAGCCAGACAGACAGGCATAGATACATCTTCAAGGAGCATGTAGGAAGGGAAAGCCAGAGTGAGGAGAGGGGAATCAGATTTCAGATATAAGATCTGCAGATACCAGTTATTTATAACAGGAAATTATAGATACCTTTGGAGCTAGGTAGAAACATTTTGCCATATATATTAAATTTCTGAACTTAACAAGATTCTGGGGCCAGTGAGATGGCTCTACGGCGTAAGTGCCTGCCTGGCAAGCGCGAGGTCCTGAGTTCGACTTCCGGTACCCACATATGAGAAAAGGGCCGGTGATATCACTCAGCAGCACGGGCGCCTGCTGGCATGCGAGGTCCTGAGTTTGACCCCTGGTACCCACAAAAAAAAAAAAGATTCTGCATGGGGCGATTATTTATATATCAGGCAATGAATTGAACTTCCTTGGTCCCACATGCTGAACTGCAGATATAGCCCCGAATGACTCATTGCTTTGCTTAGTATTATTCTGCTCTGCTCAATGATAATAATCTGACTGGTAGTTAGTACTTGATAGCCACCAGTCGTGGTCCTTGAGATTGTTCAGTCCTGGTTGAAAAGCTAATTCTCTTCGAGGATAGCAAGTTAGTAAAAGGCAGAGTCTCCTATTCATATTCTTCTTGCTATAAAGGGTCAACAAATCAGACATTAAGGTATAGCAAATCTCAGACTCTGCTTTTGTTCACGACAGCCTGAAAAAATCTTTCCTCCTCCCCTTCATTTCAAAAGCTTTTCTTCTTTTGATTTTTGTATGTGTGGTGCTGGGATTGAACCCAGGGCCTCATACATGCTGGGCGAGTGCTCTACCATGGAGTTACACCCCCAGCCCCACCTTTCTATTTTGGCTAATAGGGATTATAACATTAAGAAAACACTGCATTTTTTATGTTTTGTTGGAAGATGGTACTGTTTGTCATCCATTCCGTTCTTGTTTTTTGACTTCTGTCCTCAACACTCTATGGAAAATATTCTAAAAATAACTGCTCCTGGCTAAACCTGATAGCCTTTTTTGGAGGGGTGGGGAAGGAGCACAGCTTTTTTCCTCCTTTTTATTTTGAAATAATTATAGATTTATAAGAAGTTATGAAAAATAGAGGGGGGTCCTATTACCTCTCACCAACTCTCCCCCAATTTTAATTTGTTACTTAATGCAATTTTATCTTATATAAAAGAAATTAACTTGGGAGTGGTGGCATATGCCTGCATGCCTCGCTACTTGGGAGGCTGAGGCAGAGAGTTGCAAGTTTATGGCCAGTCTGGGCAAGTTATGGAAAGCCTTCAAAATTAAAAACAAGAAAAAAGGGCCGGTGAGATGGCTCAGCGGCTTAAGCGCCTGCCCAGCAAGCGCGAGGGCCCGAGTTCGACTCCCGGAACCCACATACGGAAAAGGGGCCGGTGATACCGCTCAGCGGCACGGGCGCCTGCTGGCGCGTGAGGTCCTGAGGTCGACCCCCCGGTACCCACAAAAAAAAAAAAAAAAAACAAGAAAAAAGGATGGGGATGTAATTCAGTAGTTTTATTCTCACACACACAAACTGAGATTTCATCAGTTTTAATGCAGTTGCGTGTGTACAGTTCTATGTAATTTTATCACGTGTGTAGGTTTGTGTTACTACTCTCATAATCAACACATAGAATTGTTCCATCATCACAAAGATCTTCTACATTTTCTGCCTATAATAATGCCCACCCTTCCCTCTCTATGACCCCCCCCAAGCACTAATATGTTCACTGTACCCATAATTTTATTGAGAATGTTGTATAAATAGTATAATAATATAAATGAGTAACCATTTGAAATTGGCTTTAGTCTTGCTGCATAATTCTCTCTCTTTTTTTGTTTCATTTTTATTAATTTTTTTTTTGTAATAGGGTCTCACTATGTAGTTTGAGCTGGCCTTGAACTTGCAGAGATCCTTCTGCCTCAGCCTCCTGAGTGCTGGGATTACAGGCATGCACTACCACACCTGGCTGCTGCATAATTCTCTTGAGACTTAGCCAAGCTGTTTCATATGTTACTAGTTTATTCCTTTCTGTGGCCGATTATCCACAGTTCGTTTAACCATTCACCAGTTGAAAGACATTTGAACTGTTTTCAGTTTGGGGCTACTATGAATAAAGCTGCTATAAACTTTCACATAGAGGCTTTGTATGATGAATAGCTTTTTTTTTTTTTTTTTTTTTGTCTTTTTGAGACAGGCTCTCACTGTGCAGGTCAGGCCGGCCTTGAGCTCACTTTGTAGCCCAGACTGGCCTCGAACTTGCAACGATCCTCCTGCCTCAGCCTCCCGAGTGCTGGGATTACAGGCGTGTGCCACCACGCCTGGCTATGAATAGTCTTTTGAAATCTTGAATTCTCTTTTCTTTCACCATCATTGACTATCCTATTTTATTGTTTAGTTTTTTAAAGACAGGGTCTCACTATGTAGTTCGGGCTGGCCTTGAACTCACTATGGAGCCTAGGCTGGCTTTGAACTCGCTGCAGTCCTCCTGCCTCAGCCTTCTGCGTACTGGGAATGCAGGTGTGCACCACAACATCCAACCCTCCTTTAGATGTCTACACTGTGTTTTTTAGTTGCTGTTTCTGTTAGCTGGTCTGCTCCCTGGCAGCCATTGGAGGCTCTCCAATCTGAAATCTTGGCCCTCATAGGCAGCTGCTTTCTAAGAAAGGTGATGAGCTCTCATAGGTTCGAGGTCTTTTGTGTCTTACAGATCACCATCTACAGATAATTGGCTGTCTATATGGCATCACTACTTGTTATGCCAGTACCAAAATATTGGTCAAAAACTGAACTTTTCTGATATTTCCATCCAGAGAGTGTTCCTCTTATCACCATTCTCTGGGTTTCCTGTGATCATACTGCAGTAATGACTTTCAATTCATTCTTTTGCTTCGCCTTCCACATCCATCACCAGATTCTGAGGTCACCTCCTGGTGTGTATTCAGAGGGACACATATCTTTACGTGCTTTGCCACTAAGAGAAATCAATCCACACTTCCCTTCTCCAGACCTCCTTCTCACCAGTTTTTCCAATCATGTTCCTTCCAAGCCCTTAAAGAGAGCCAGTCATTGGCTGTAGCCCATGCAGCCACATAGACTCATATGTTAACTTCTTTTGCTTCAAATGAGTAACCCATTCCACTGCTCAACACTCTACCTTCTTGGAGAAGATCCCTTTACTACAGTCCTTCAGGACGCCGCTGCACTGGGCCATTGCTGTGTTGTGGGTGGTGCTGCATATCCTGCAGAACCATCTGTAATCAGGCCTGATGTCTCAGGGACGTTCCGTGAGGCCAGAGGTGCTGGCCATGAGAGAGGAGGTTGTGTAGCAAGAGTGGGGCCACGGGAACGTGGGTCGAGTTGTCATGTAACTGGTGCCTTTAGGGCCCGATTGCATATGTACCAATTCCATTTGATGGTGGGATGCTGCCATACGCACCCAGATTTATGGCTCAAAAGTTCAGATAACTCCAATTTATGATGGACAGCTCAGTATGCCTGGTGGCTTGATGACAGAAAACAGATGGTTCTTGAAGAATTACCATAAACAAGGGATCATCATAAATGTAACTGGTGGTGACTCCATTTGTAGCTGCTGTTTCAGATGTGGTTTCCTTGCTCAAGCAATTGAACCCACACTCCAGCAACAACAGGTACTTAGCTATTGACCTGGTAAATGCTTTCTTTTTGATACCTGGTGGATTTTGATGTCAGAGTTAATGTTTGGTGGTCCTTGAAAATTCAATTCATTTCTTTTTGGAGAAGAACAGGAGAAAGATTAACAGTATACATTTTGGATGCTGTAGCAGGGTCCCTCAAGGGCATCCTCTTCCCCTTCATTCTGGATTTCTGGGTCTACTTGGTGAGGAAAATGCAGGGATTACTGAAAATAGTATTTCAATCTACCTACACATGTGTGTGCTTGTGAAGACAGGCATTTATTGTTATTAAGCAGATGTGTTAGTTTTCTTATTTAATTATTAAACTTGCTCTTATTTCATAAAATGGCTCAGTAAGTTAGAATAGCTTTTTAGCACCTGTAGTATAGGAAGTACAAATAATATTGTGCTCATGTTATTGTTATAATTACATACGCGACACTGCTAATACTATAAGTGGTTGCTTATTTATTGTTGCAATGTGTAGAGTTGCAGTTAGACATTCAACTTAAACAAACAGTTGATCATATCTCTTCAGCCTAGGCTTTTCTAAGACCTGTCATTCCAGAGAAAGATATTCCTTGTTCACAGACGCACCTTAGCATGCCACTGGTTTCTAGCAGGGCTTACATTTTTGAATAACTGTTTTTAAGGAAGAAGAACACAAGAGTAAGAGTGGATAAAATATTTCTGCTGAGCACTTTGAAAATTATAAATTGCATCCACTGCCCTCGAGTTACACTTTGATGCATTAGTTTCACAAAAAACAAGGTCAAATATCCCATTAGTTTTATATTTATGCTGCCTTTTTTTTTTTATGCGGGTACCGGGAGTCGAACTCAGGACCTCGTGCTTGCCAGGCAGGTGCTTATGCCTCTGAGCTATATCACCGGCCCTGCCTTCCTTTTAATGTTATAATAACATTTAAAAATAAAGGATGTTTTTAACTTACGTATGTTAACTATATTACAGTCATACCTTGGTACTCGATTGCTTGAAGCTTGTTGATTTTGGTACTTGATGAATTTTGATGGGAACATTTTTTTCCTGGTACTCGATGCGCAAGCTAGAATTTGACAGGGTCAATGCCTTGTGACTTCTGCCTTTTCAGCCAAAACTACTTGTTTGGTAGTTGTCATGCCTACAGGAACTGATCAACGATGAATACCGTCATACATATTTTCTTTTATTTTCTGGTGCTGGGGATTGAACTCTGGGCCTCAGTTACACTAGGCAAGCATGCCACCACCGAGCCACATCCCAGTCCCTGTGTAGCTTATTCGCAGCTCAAGACAGTTCCTCTTCATTCCCTGTGGCCCAGGCAGGCCCAAACATTGGACACCCAGGCTCTGCTCTACAGTCCACCCAGGCACTTCTGGAATTTCTGCCTCACTTAGTGCAAGCAATCTATTGGCCCATGTTTTAGTCAACCATCCAAATAAACTATTTTAGCCCTTTAACGACCCTTGAGCTAAAACATGGCACCCAGCATTCGTGGTTAGGGGCCAGTGAGATTATGAAATAAATATTTGGTAGTCATTAAAGAAGACCTTGTTTCCTGGCATATAACTTCTGAAATCCTTGGAATCTCCAAAGTAATAAAAGTGAATGCTCACTTCTCTCTGTGTCTCTATAATTAATGTTCAGATAATAACATGTCTTGCCCCACAGTGCACTGAAGCACTTCATTACCATGAAAAGACGTGGGGTAATGTGGTAAACCAGTGTTCGACCTCTCTGGCTGGGAGATCTTAGGCAAGTTATTTAGCCTCTCAGAATCCCCACTTCCTCATTTGTAAAACCATACCTGCGCGACTGACTTCACGGAGCCATAAGGCTCAAATGCAGTGGTGTGTGTGAACCCATCCTCAAACATGTCTGCATAGCTCTGCACGTAGCATCATGTTTCTCAAAGGAAAGGAAACTGCCTTTAGCTGCTGAGGCTGCATGGGGTTCGAGTGGTCTGACATGGGTCCGACATACACGAAGGAAGGAATGAAGGGGCCGACAGCTCTTTCTTCGCTGTGATTGAACAAATGACCCGCGTGACTGGCTGAAATGCCCTGAAGCCGGTGGTCCTTGTTGGGTTGTTCTACCATAACTGATGTGCTAATAACCCAACGTCCTCTCCAGAAAATAATGCTGACTTCCTTCTGGAACATCCAGATTTTCTCTTTTCAAAAATTCTGGAAGCTCTTTTCTTCTTGTCCATCATTTCTGGCAGTACTTATGTGCCCAGGTCCCCAGGTATATATAATCGTCACTCACAATGCAGGGTAAGACCTGAAACCCATGCCTCTTTCCCCAGTTGATTTATGTCTGATAAAATTGTGACCAGCACCATGATTTGCTTTTTTTTTTTTGAGAGAGGTTCCCACTATGTTGCCCAGATTGGCCTAGAATTTGTGATCCTCCTGGCTCAGCCTGCTGAGTGCTGGGGTTACAGGCATGTATTGCCACAACCAGCTTGTTTGCTTTTTAATCTTGTGATGTTGTATTCCCATTTGTAAGAACTTCAGATCCCAAAGTGGAGGACCCACAACCCTGGCAGGGGTGCTCTACCACTGAGCTACATTCCCAATTCTTTTTATTTTTTTGAGACTCTAAATTGCCCAGGTTGGCATCAAACAGGAGATCCTCCTGCCTCAGCCTCCCAAGTAGCTGGGATTACAGGCTTGTACCACCACACCTGGCAGGGATGAACTGCTTTTACAGTAACTACGTGTATGGCTGTCCTTCCTTTCCACATCCTCTGCCGAATAACAAGCAGGCAGGGCTGGCATGGGTGACAATATTAGCCCATTTGGACAAAATAGCAAATGCCTTCATGGGAGGTGGTTTAAGGTCCCTAATTTAACATAAAAATATGTTAGGCTGTGCAGATCTGTAATCTCATTTCAGACAGCATTTGGTGAAATTACTGTCATCAGAGTATGTTCAACAGTGTCAGTCTCATTTGAATAAAGATCAGGCAAAGGTGGATAACTGCCTCTCTGGTACTAATTCCGCATTCTAAGTCAATAATTATGATTTGGCTTTCAGTGAACTGAGGCTTTGGAATACAGGTTGATTTTCTTTTGTGGGGATGGGTAGGGTAGATATTATCACATTTAAAATTATAGCAAGCAGAGAATGTTGGAAGAAAGTGAAATTGGAAGAATAATCCTAAAATCTAGACTTAAAATCAAACTTTAAACTCTGGCATCCTTGCTACTGAAAAGTATAGGATAACATTTTGATAGTTTGAACCAAATGTAACACAGAAGCAATTGCTAAGTGTTGATAGGTAAAGGAAAGAAAGTGTAATTCGATCCACTAGGAAGATTTTGATCCAAAATGAAACAGTTTTCTGTTCCTGCTAGTCAGGCAGAAATCTAATTACTCTTGTCTGATCTGCTATGGAGCGGGAAACCTGAGAGGTATAGATTATGGACAGTTTTATTGATTTTATTGATTTTAATCTTAGGAATCAACAAGTGAAGATTTTACACTTTGCACATAGTTGCCTAACTGGTGTTAAGAATAAAACCCAATCAATAGTAATACTTTTTGTTTTACTGTGACTTGTTCTAGTTTCAGTTATGAAACTATTGGCTATTTCAGAGTTTTTTCTTTATGTTATTGCTTAAAGATAATCTCTCTAGTTGAGGGTTTAATGTGAAATTTTTTCCTTGCCCTACTGGGGATTGAACTCAGGGGCATAGCACTGAGCTCCACCCCCAGTCCTTTTTATTTTTTATTTTGAGATAGGGTCTTGCTAAATTGTTAAATTGTGCAGGCTGGGATTGAACTTGAGATCCTCCTGACTCCAGCCTCCAGCTCCAGCCTCCCAGAGTCTGGAATTACAGCTATGCATCACCACACCTGGCTCAAAGTGAAACTATTTTTCATTTCATATAATGTTTCTGAAACAAAACCAGAGTCAAGGAAACTTGAGGACAAGCTCTGGGAAGGTTGGGGGCATAGAGATGAACTGGAATGAGTCTCTTTTCCCTTAGGTTGTGTCTGAGCAGCCCCATCCAGGAAGCCTGGGAATGAAAGCGCATGTGCAGGTTGGAGGTCAAGTGCAGCGCTCTGCCCTCTGCACAGCGAGGCAGGCAGAAGACCTGGCTTCCGGTCTCAGGTCTGCTCCTTGGGAACTGGGTGACCTGGTGTGGCAAAGGGCTGAAAATATATTCATGGATCCCTCACTCCACACTCTTTGTTTTTATCCTTTAATTCTTTTAAGTAAATGGCATCCACCATTCCCCCCCCCTTTCTTTTGCAGAACAAGGAACTGGATTTCTTTTTTTTTTTTTTTTTTATAAGTGCATGTTTGCAGTACATAATGATTACATGCCTTGCAGGAGTTGATACACAACATGTACGTAACATCTAAATTCCCTTTTCATCCCCCTTTCCTCTATTCCCCTGCCTTCCACTCCTTCCAGCTCTTGATCCCCTTCTCTTTTGCAAAAGATCTATCTCTGTGTTTCCTATTTTCTTTTATTTTGTTATTTATTTATATTTTGGGTTTTGCATATAAGAGAAATCATGCAATATTTAAGCTCGTGAGTCCGATTTATTTCACTTAACATTACTGTCTCAAGGTGCATCCATTTCCCTACAAATGACTCATTTATCCTTCTTTGTGGTAGAGTAATGCTCCACGGTGTGTAAGTACCACATTTTCTTTATCCATTCATTTGTGGATAGATTTAGCTATTATGAATTGTGTTGCTACCTCCCAAAATAAAAGACTGGATTAAAAAAAAAAAGCCAGGTGAAATATATAAACACTTCTCAGAAGAAGTCTAAATGGCCAATAAATACACGAAGAAATGCTCCAGCATCGTTGGCCAATTAAAACAACACTGAGATTCCAGCTTACCCCAGAAAGAATGGCCATCGTCAAGAAATCAAATAATAAATGCTGGCAAGGTTGCGGGGCGGCGGGTGGGTGGGGAAGGAACGCTTCCACACTGTTGGTGGGAATCAAATTTCTGAGAGATTAGGTAACACAGTAACAAGTTACACAGAAAAGAAATATTTTGAAGACCAGATGAAATAATGCTTGAGAAAGTACTTTGAAAATTGTCATATGTTCTGTGGAGTTCATCTATGGCCCTCAGCCATAGGAAAGTAAAAATCTGTTGTTCTGAGTGCTGTTTCCAGATAGCCTTCCGCTTAGTCTGCATTAACATAACAGCTGCTTCCATTTCCAGAAAGGGCCTGATTGGTGTTTGCAGGTGTCCCGGGACCCTACTGTCACAACTGGCAGAAACAGTTATTTTGCTGAGCTGATGACAGGTCCAAGAGGAAAACAAAGGGAATCACTTCCCCCACCATTCTGTTAGGATTTAATAAAACCCCGCTGTGTTAATAAGATAGTGAATTTTATTGTGTGTGTGGGAATCGGGCCTAGCATCAAAATCAGCCTCTTGGGAAGGACCACGCCTACTCCTCAGACTTCAGCGCCTGTCTCTTTTTATCCACTCAAGTGATGCACACATGTCCCCTTCGTCAGCTTCACGAGCGCTCGGCTGTACGCAGGGAACCCCTCTGTTACCTCATGGTCGGGTGTCCTGAGAGATAAGACGATTCTTCCCAGCTGCCTCACTCCCCTTTAGCAGAGGTGCCGCCCTCGCTCTCACACAAAGGTTATCAGAACGCCCCACATTCAAGTCTCAAGTCCCAGTGGCTGTCACCTCATTAAAACAATCCCCCCGTCTTAGGGGACACAAAACCAAGCAGTGGGAAAGACAGGCAACACTTCATTCCCACGTTCTGACCGGGACTCTGCGGTCTTTACGTACCCCCAACCCGACGTTAATGATATTTTCTAGCCTGGTTTGGTTCCCAGGAGTCAAATCATCGAACATTCTGTGAATTCTCACGGTCCTGATGCATTTTGATCCTTTTTTATTTATTTAGTTGGGGGAACGGAGGGAGTTTTCAGCGGGCTAATTAAAGGAAGCTTTAGGAGAAGCCCGGGACTGAGGAATCCAGTCACATGACAGTCTGCCACCCTCCTGCGTCTCACACCAAGTGCTCTGTTCTCCTGCCTCAGGTCTCTTTATCCACAGGCAAGGAATTTACCTGTTCGGGCTTTGCCCAGGGGCGTGGAATTTGTGTGAGGCTCTATCTGGGGTCCATGTTGGCTTGTGACTGTTCTCCTACATGGAGGTGCTAACGGATTCCTCCTTTTAAAATTCTCTTTTAAACTCTATCTGTTTGGAAGCAGCATGGGCACTGACAATTACAGGCTTTTAGATTTATTTGGTTCCATTTCCTAGACCCGGATCTTGCATACTCAACTCCAAAAGACTTCAGAGCAGGGCCTCTCTTAGTCACTGAAGCTGGACATTGAGAGTCAATCCAAAATTTGTAGGAAGTCAACATAGGCGTACTGCTACTTTTGCAGGCTCTTTGGGTGTGTTTTTAGGTTATTATATAATGCTTATATAATAAATACAGGATTAAATTATCATTAAAGAAAATATGTTTCTCTTAAACCCCTTTACAAGTAGCCATTTCCCCCCCAACATTTACTATTGTTTTATTCTGTACTCTCTATGTTTCACAATAACTGAACTTTTTTTTTTTTGAGACAGAGTCTTGTTATGTAGTTCATGCTGCCTTGATCTCACTGTGTAGTCCAGGCTGGCCTCAAACTTGCAGCGATCCTTCTGCCTCAGCCTCCCAAGTACTGGGGTTACAGGTGTGTACCCACCACACCTGGCCCAACATTTTAAGATAATTTTTATTGTTTGCATGAGCAATGTTGTAGTAATGACAGATTAAAGCATTTTAAAATATCTTATCTCCCCCTACACAAAATTAATAGTTTTATTTTTCTATGTCTTCTTCTGTATTAGAATATAAGCATATATAATTTTATGCAATTGAGGCCATACCACATACGTAATTTTATAACCTGATCCATTTTAATTTTTATATAAGGTATGAGGGAGGGAGCCCACCTCATTCTTTTGCACATGGACAGCTAGCTGACCTCGCATCATTTATTTAAAAGATAATTTTTTTCCCATTGAGTTATCTTGGTACCCTTGTTGAAAATTAATTGACCATCAATATAAAGGTTTATTTCTGGAACCTCAATTCTATTCCACTGGAATAGATGTAGACATCTTTATCTTTGTGCCAGTATAATACTGTTTTGATCACTATAGCTTTGTAGTAAAAGTTGAAATTGGCATGTGTGAGTTCTTCAATTTTGTCCTTTTTTTTTTTTTTTTTTTTTTTTTTTTTTTGTGGGTACCAGGGGGTCAACCTCAGGACCTCGTACGCCAGCAGGCGCCCATGCCGCTGAGTGATATCACCGGCCCCTTTTTCGTATGTGGGATCCGGGAGTCGAACTTGGGCCCTTGCGCTTGCAAGGCAGGCGCTTATGCCGCTGAGCCATCTCACCGGCCCTTGTCCTCTGTTTTTAAGATTTTTTTTTTTTTTTTGTAATTTAATGTCCCTTGCAGTTCCATATAAATTTTTTTTTTGTGTGTGTGTGTGTGGGTACCGGGGGGTCGATCTCAGGACCTTGCGCGCCAGCAGGCGCCCGTGCCGCTGAGCGATATCACCGGCCCTCTTTTTCCTTTATGTGGGTTCTGGGAGTCAAAGTCAGGACCTTGCGCTTGCCAGGCAGGCACTTACCCCGCTGAACCATCTCACCAGCCCTGAAATTTTGATAATAATTTTGTAGATCACTTTTTTGGGCTATTGAAATATTAACAATGTAAGTCTTTTTGTCTAAGCACCTGGATTTTATTTCCTTTTTTGGGGTTCTTCTTTAATTTCCTTCATCAATATTTTGTAATTTCCAGTGTAGCTGCCTTTCATCTGGTTGAGTAAACTTATTCCTAGGTATTTTATTCTTTTGGACACTATAGTAGGTCTGGCTAGAATTTCTAACACAATATTGAATGGTAGTGGTGAAAGTGATGTTGGGGGAAAGCTTTCAGGCTTTTATAATAAATGTTAGCCAGAGGTTTTTCATAAATGCCCTTCATAATGTCAAGAAAGTTCCCTTCTATTTCTGGTTTCTAGTTTTTTTTTTTTTTTTTTTTAATAATGAGAAAAGGCACTGGATTTTGTTAAATGCCTTTTCTATATCAATTGAGATAATCATGTGGTTTCCTCCTTCATTCTGTTAATATGATGTATTATATTGATTGATTTTCTTACTCTGAACCGTTCATACATTCCTAGGATAAATCCCACTTGGTTATGGTGTATATTTATTTTAATCCACCGTTAAGATAAGTTTGTTGGTGTTTTGTTGGGAATTTTTGCATTACATTCTTCTTTTTAGCTTTTTTTAGTTCTAATTTTTATGAGTACAGGTTTGCAGTACATAATGATCACATCCTTGTATGGAGTTGGTGCATGCACACAACACATCTTCTCTTTACACCCTTCTCCTTCCTCTCCCTCTCTTCTCTCCCATCTCTTGGTCCCCTTCCTGCATTAATTCATAAAGTCTTTTGGTCTGTAAGTTTTTCTCTAGGCCTTTTTAAATTTTATTTTGAGACAGGGCCTCACCGAGTTGCCCGGGCTGGCCTCAAGCCCTGCCTCAGTCTCCCAACCAGGTGGGAATGCATGTGTGTACCATGTGCCTGGCTCTCTACGTGGCTTAAGTATCAAGTTAATGTCCTCAAAGAGTGAGTTTGAAAGGGTCGAGACTGGGGATGTAGCTTGGGGTAGTCTCTGCCTAACATGAGCAAGACCCTGGGTTTGAAGCACTGCAAGATAAACAAGTATTCCTCCTCTTTAATTTTTTGGAAGAGTTTAACAAGAACTGGTATTAATTCTTCTTTAGATATTTGATAGAATTCACCACTAAAGCCATCTGGTCCTGGACTTTATTTTTGTCTTTCATCGCATTTATGGATGTTTTGGCCACCATTTATTCAAATAATCTTCCTGTCCTACTTGATAGTGTCATATATATATTTGGGGGGGCAGTATTGGGATGGAATCTAGGGCCTTCACACTGAGCTATATACCCAGTCCTCTGTCTGTCTTCTATCTATATCAATCTATCTATTTATCATCTATCTATCTATCATCTATCTATCATCTACCTATCTTTTACCTATCTATATGTTTATTTTTAAATTTTGAGATGGTCTTGTCAAGTCACTAAGTTGTCCAGACTGGGCTTGAACTTGTGATCTTCCTGCCTCAGCCTCCCAGAGTGCTTGGAGGTAATTTAAATGATTGTATCTCTAAGTTCATTGATTCTTTTTCTGCCTGCTCAAACTACTATTGAACCCCTCTAGTGAATTTTTCATTTCAGTATTTCAGTTACTGTACTTTTCAGCTTCAGAATTTGTTTCTTTTTTTTTTAAGATTTTATTTTTCAAAAATTATTTATTTTTTTATTAGCATATGTTTGCAATACATAATGTTTGCATTCCTTGTGTGGAGTTGGTACATGTACATAACACATCTCTTTTTTTTTTGGATACTGGGGGGTCGACCTCAGGACCTCGCGCGCCAGCAGGCGCCATGCTGCTGAGCGATATCACCGGCCCTTTTTTCGTATGTGGGTTCCGGGAGTCGAACTCGGGCCCTCGCGCTTGCCAGGCAGGCGCTTACGCCGCTGAGCCGTCTCACCGGCCCACATAACACATCCTAATGTCTTTCTTCATCCCATTTCCCCTCCCTCCATCTCTTGATCCCCTTTCCATTTGAGAAAGGCCTTCCTACTTTCTACTACCTATCCTTTATTTTGCTCTTTATTTATAATTTGGGCTTCTCCTATCAGAGAAACCATGTGATATGTAAGCCACTATGGAAATCATTATGGAGATTTCTCAAAAAACTAAAGTTAAAAATTCCATTTGAACCAGTTATTCCCCTTCTAGGTATCTTTCCCAAAAAGATAAAGACATCATATTACAGTGATACATGCAGTTTGTAGCAGCACAGCTCAAAATAGCTAAATCTTGGAAGCAGCCTCTGTGTCCATCAACGGATGAATGGATAAAGAAAACGTGTTCTTTACACATGATAGAGTACCACTCTGCTGTCTTAGTTACTTTTCTCTCGTTGCTGAGGCAAAGTACCTGACACCCAAAGTTAGAGGAGCAAAGGTTTATTTAGCTCACAGTTTGTAGAGGTTTCAGTCCATAATCGGCTGGTGGGTGTAGCACTCAAACCCTTAATCCCAGCATTGGACCACGAATCAATCACAAACTCTAGAAGCCCACCCTCATGACTGCATGAGGCTTTGGGGGGACATCTAGACACAAACCATAACATCTTGCCATAAAGAAAGATAAACTGGAGTCATTTGTAGGAAAATATGCACCTTGCTACCATAATGTTAAGTGAAATAAATCAGACACAAGCTTAAATATCACATGGTTCTTTTTTATATTTTCTACTTTTCTTGATATTATTTTATTATACATAATTTTTCTGATTTCCTTTCAGTTCTTTGCTCATATTTTCTTTTAGCAATTTAAGCATAGTTAAGACAGTTTTAAAGTCTTTATCTAATAAATTTTATGTATGGGCTTCTTTAAGAATGGTTTAAATCAATTTTTCTTTCCTTAAAATGGGTCATACTTTTTGGATTTTTGTTTTGTTTTTGTACATCTTGTAATTTTTGTTGAAAAGTGGATGTTTAAATATTATAATGTGGTATAATCAGATTTCTCCACCACCCCCTGAATAAGATTCTGGAAATCCATATTCTCTAGAAATCGAATTCTCCTACTCCCTTCTCCAGGGTTTGAGGTCTTTTTGTTTGTTTGTTTGTTTTAATTACTGAAGGGTGTATTCCTTGTCATCATTGAAGTCTCTGTTTCTTCAGAGGTTTCCTGGAAGCTTGAGAATTTTGAAAAATGAACTAAAGTAAAATAATATGCCCTTCAAAAACAAGCAAACAAACACCCCAGCAGCTCTCCTTGGCCTTGCAGGTGGCTCTTGGTGGGACACTAACACTTGCGTGGGCTCTGCCCAGTGTCCAGGGATCGGCCTGGGGTGAAATCTTAGGGTCTTCTCAGGTCATTTCTGAGCATGTGCCTTGTCCTGGCATGGATGTGGCTTTCTCAGTTTTTCTGTAGATTCTCCATGCATACAAGTGCTTCGGAGAGACCTAATTTCCCAAAGAATGTCCCCTAGTTTTTCCTCTTGGGCCTTATGTAGTCTTTTGCATCCTAAATATTTCACCCTCAGTATCTGGGGGTTGTTATTATGCCTATGTAGCTATCATCTATCTATCTATCTATCTATCTATCTATCTATCTATCTATCTATCTATCTATCATCTACCTATCATCTATTAATCTATCTATCATCTATCTATCTATCTGTCTGTCTATCTATCTATCATCTATCTATCTATCTATCTATCTATCTATCTATCTATCTATCTATCTATCATCTATCATCTATCGTTGTGGTATTGCTATGTTGTTCAGGCTGGCCTCAAGCTCCTGGGCTCAAGCAACCTCTTACCTCAGCTTCCTGAGTAGCTGAGACTACAGGGATGCATCACCCTGCTTGGCTTCTTACTGCCTCTTGGACACATGTTGCTTTTCTGGCTCGAGTTACGTGAAACAGAGACACACCTTAAACCAGTCCTTCAGGGAGCCCCCGAGTGGCTGGAATAGACTCACACAATAATTTCCAAGTACGATCTGCTCTCGAATACCTCTGGAACCAGGGCCCAAGGCCCACACTGGGGACACAGGCTTCTGCCATCTCAACACTGTCATCACCGAGTGAAGGCAGGGAAAGAACAAATGAAAATGCTACCAACTTCTCTACAGTTTTCAAGGTGACTTTGTCTTGATTCAGCACTCAACTGGTTGCTGTAAACCTTTGGTTTTCCAGAGTTCTGGCAAAATTTTTTTTTTATATTTCTGCTTGTTTTTCAGGGTTTTTTGGTGCTTTTAAAATTTTATTGTTTTTCATTATTTTGTTGGAAAGAGGAGGAACAAGAGAGCTTGGAGCTGCTTATTCCACCATTTTGCTGACGTCACTGCCATTAGCCGTTTCCTCCCCAGTGTTGGGGATTGAATCCAGGGCCTTGCGCACACTAGGCAAGCCATTAGCTCTTAGTACACTGAACTTTGACTTACAGAGTACCTCTTATTTCTGCAGTGATTCGATGCTTCTGGAGTAGTCTGAGAACTTAGTTGTCCAGTTTCCTTCTTTGTAGTGACAGAGATTGCTCCCAATGATGACAGTAGTTTCTAAGCCTTTAGTTTCCAGCGTTGGCTCTACATTATATTCAGCTATGGAGTTTTTAACAGGTAGAGGTGCTCAGAATCCTTCTTGGAGAATGAAAAACCCTAAGGGCACGTAGCAAAAGAAATAAGTACAACAAGAATTCTTTCAATTATGAAGCATGTTACATTTTAAAACATTGAGCCAACTATTACGGAAGGCTTAGTAAAAATTATTCTTGAACAATGAGATTAAAATTTACTTATAGAACTTACTATGGAAATTCTAACATTTTTCATCCATGAAAATTTATTTTGCTTCAATAAAGGCAGAACAAGTTGTTTAAAATTAATAAAATAATTAACTTTGAAGGCAGTAATATATACACCTGAATTAGCTTTTCTAATTGTACAGTTATTACACATCTGTATGGATATCTTGTTCTAGCTATACATTTAGTGTATATAATTTGATAGGCAGATAATTATTCTAATAGAATTTTCAAAGAATTTAATGTAATGTATAACTTTTCATTATTATATTTTTTGTGAGTTGTGCATACTAAGTGACTACTCTACCACTGAGCTACGTCCTCAGCTCATTTTTTTTTATTATTATATCTTAATAGGAAAAATAGATCAATAGAACATATCTCTAAACACATAGTTCCATTAGTAGTATGATGGCATTGCTCATTTATGTAGGGTTAGCCTTCTTTTGATTTTTAATTTTTAGGAAAATGTCCATGTGATGTGAATCATTAATTCAAGAATGCTTGAGATTCTTCATGAAAGAGAGACGCTGGGCCTTGCTGGGCTACAAGCTCTCAAACAGTACCTGAGATGTTCCTGATGCAGCCTTCTGCATGAGCTGCTTTCCCCTCCTCTGTCATCTGCTTTCCCTAGTCAAAAATGATCTACATCCTCCCACTTTAGGTTAGTCTCCAGGGGAAAGGTGCTCACTCATTTATTTCTTTTCCACAAAAGCCAGTCTATTTACCTTTCCTTTTTAAAAAAATGGCTTTTTAAAAAGAGAAAACCATATATATAATTTTTTTCCCCAGCTGAGGCACATTGATATTTATTCTTTTTTTTTTTTTTTTTTTTTAAATTAGGTCTCGTTTATTAAAGCAGAACAATACACCTAGAAGAGTTGTCAATAGGAATGCTAAGCAAACAGGCACAACTATGGCTTCTATTTCTCCTTGAGCAAACTTTGGCGTAGTGAAAGTGAATTCTGGACCATCCTTTCCACCTTCGTCTGTGTACGCTGTCATTCGTACCATGTACAACGTGTCACTAGTCAAAGAGGACAATGTATATTCTGTGTGGGAAGAATCTACATTCACAGCAGTTTCATTTCCAATGATGGTTCTATAAAATATGGTATAATTTCTGATGAATCCATTCTGAACATCAACAGGAAGCTGGTCCCACTCTAAGACAGCTTCATTTTTCCCCACTTTTTTTGTCCGAACAGTAGGTCCTTTGGAAGGTGGAGCCTGTTTAAGGTACGCCTTTGTAGATGTGGGGCTTCCCGGTCCATCGCCATATACTGGAATGATATTTATTCTTAAAGCAGGAATTTCAAGGAGAAAACCTCAGAACAATAATTTCTTTCTTTATTTCTTTATTTCTTATTTTTATTTATTTTTTGAGACAAGGTCTTGCTATGCAGCTCAGGTTGGCCTTGCACTCACTATGTAGCCCAGGCTGGCCTCAAACTCACAGTGGTCCTCCTGCCTCAGCCTCCTGAGTGCTGGGATTACTGGCACGTGCCACCACGCCCAGGAGAACAACAATTTAAACTATGACATAAATGCTTCCTTTTCACAAAAGAAGCCCTGTGACATAATTCTGCCCTCAAGAAAGTCATCTGGTAGTTCTGGTAAAACCATCTTCTTTCTGCTATCTTTGTACCATCATTCTGGAGGAAAGTATTAAAGAAATAGATGCTGTCCACAGACCCTTCATGGTAAGGCTGCCCTCTCCCTCCCATCAAGGTCAAGCGCACCTTTCACATGTGTGCGCGTGGCATTAGCTCTGCATTTGTGATTTACCTTCCTATCCTTATCATTCCTTTTATTGAATGAAGTTCTGATGGGTTTACTAAATGACAAATGCTTATTATATTTTAAGGATCTCAAGCTATCTGTCTTTTTCACATTGGCTGGAGGGTCAGGGATCAAAGTACAGAACTGGGCCAGGCACTGCTTATGTGTGTGCTTTATCTCACTAAGTGCTGATCACCGGGAAGGCAAACAGCCTGTCATGAAATTTGCCTTGCAAAGAGTATAATAAAGAAGTCGTATGAGAAGAGGCTGAAGAGAAGGTGTGTTTAATCCGTCGTAATGTTGGTTAGGCCCAGTTTCAGATCAAGAGGGATGAGACTTGGAAAAAAGTAGGAATCTGCCTGCAGGCAACATTTCCCCTGATGGAGGGATCGCCACAGAAGTCTGGCCACTGGAAGTTTCCCACAGACAAGGAGGGATTTATTAAAGGAATTAATATCTTTGAGGGCTCACACAACAATCTTATTTTCCTACAAGACGGATGAACGGCAGAGATTTCAAAACATTTGCTAGGAAACATCAATAGCCAATCCTGCTGATTTAATTTTTTCAATCCCTCAGGCATCAAAAGAAGTTGTGACTTGTCCACATTTGCCTCTGAAGCAAAGCAATACCATAAATTAAAAATGACTGGAGCTTAGCTGGCTGCATCTCATTTTTAATTAGTTGAAGTTTCACAGTATCTGTGAACATTTCTTCAGCTTGAAAACTAAAGAACTTCCTCACATTTGCTGTGAAGAAAGTGCAGGGAGTATTTGGTGACATTCACTTAACATGCCAAGGAAAAATTTCTTTGATTCAGCTGCCCATCACAAATACTAAAAGAAACTGTATTTAGTTGTACCCATTTCTCTTCATTTTATTCTTCAGTAAGCAGATATTTCCTATTTTTTAAAACCAGTTGGGAACTCACTAAACATATGCTCCTCAGCAATTGACGTTAAAAATCCAAACAGATTCTGACAACATGAGACACCAAGGTCACAAAAGTATAAGAAAAGCAATTGATTTTGCTTTAGGTATTTCCATAGGAGGCGATAGTGGTGTGGCCCCAGACTTTACCATTAGGTTTTCCTCTGAGAATAAAAGTGAAAAAAAGACAGAATTAGAGAAAACAATCCTAAAATTCATTTGGAATCAGAAAAGACCTAGAATAGCAAAGGCAATTCTGGGCAACAAACGCAAGGCAGGGGGCATCACAATCCCCGACTTGAAATTATACTATAAAGCTACTGTGATAAAAACAGTGTGGTACTGGCAAAAAAACAGACCTGAAGATCAATGGAACAGATTAGAAGATGCTGAAACAACCCCAGACATACTAAGCCACCTTATCTTTGACAAAGGTGCCAAACACATTCACTGGAAGAAAGATAGCCTCTTTAATAAATGGTGCTGGAAAAACTGGCTCTACACATGCCGAAGATTAAAACTAGACCCATATCTTTCACCATGCACTAAACTAAATTCAAAATGGATCAGAGATCTAAATATTAAAACAGAAACATTAAATCTGCTGGAAGGTAGGATAGGTAAATCCCTTGAAGACATTGGTGTAGGCAAAGACTTTATGAATAAAAACTCAACCGCACGGGAACTATCCCAAAGAATCAATAACTGGGATCTCATCTTATTAAAAAGCTTTTGCACAGCAAGAGAAACCACCAACAGAGTGAAAAGACAACCCACAACGTGGGAAAAAATGTTTGCCAGCTGTTCCTCAGACAAAGGATTACTATCGAGAACATATAAATAGAACTCAAAAAAATCAGACCTCCCAAATTTAAAGACCCACTCCAAAAATGGGCATCTGAGATGAATACACATTTCTCAGATGAAGAAATACTAATGGCAAATAAATATACAAAAAAATGTGCAACATCACTAGTCATTCGAGAGATGCAAATTAAAACAACACTGAGATACCATCTCACCCCAGAAAGAATGGCTACTATAAAGAAATCAACTAATAACAAATGCTGGAGGGGCTGTGGGGAAAAAGGAGCCCTTCTTCACTGTTGGTGGGAGTGTCGACTGGTACAGCCACTGTGGAAGTCAGTGTGGAGATTCCTCAAAAAACTTGGGTTGGAGGTCCCATTTGACCCAGCTATTCCCCTTCTGGGCATCTTCCCAGAAGAATTAAAAACATCATACCACAGTGATATATGTGCACCCATGTTTATAGCAGCACAATTTGTAATAGCCAGATCTTGGCAACAACCCAAATGCCCATCAACTGAGGAATGGATAAGAAAGATGTGGTATTTTTATACAATGGAGTACTATTCAGCCATAAAGAAGGATAAACTGGAGACTTTTATAGGTAAATGGATGCAACTCGAGAAAATACTCATAAGTGAAATAAACCAGAAGCACATGTGTAAGCATCGTATTGTCTCACTAGTATGAGAAACTGAAAGAGTAAATAAGATCCAAAATGTACAATAGACATGATGAATCAAAAAGAAACTGGTCAATAAGAAAGAGAGACTGGAATGGGGAAAAGAAAGAAGGGAAAGGGAAAAAAAATTGTATATGTATATAAGATGGTTAAGATAGATACACTACCAGTTTTACTTAGTTCTTTGAAGAGTAAGGTTTGAGCCAATAATGTTTGGACAATTGAATGCTAATGTCTGGTGTCCTGAATAACTAACTTAAAGATAGTAATACGTAATGCATTGACCATTGTTACCCTCATATTATGTTGTTTTGAAAATTTGTTCTTTTGATTTGTTTTGTTTTTTCTTCTCTTTAAAATAAAAAAAATATAAAAAATAAAACAAAAACAAAAACAATACTCTGTAAACAGGTAGGTAGTTCTGGGAGCACCTGAACTCTATTTAAGGTGAGAAGAGTACACATATTTTTAAAGAGACTACATTAGTTTATGCAAATTGATAACCTTGTCAGTTATACTTAGTCTTACCTGAAGAATGTGTTACTAGAAATCTAAAATAAGGAGAGGCCAAAAGCAGGGATTTGTTGGTGTGTTCCCAGTGTGGGCTTGGGCAGAGACCCTTGGAAGTCTACAGTGGAGATGGTTGTGTCTGACTAGCTCAAGGGCATTAGTCAAGGTCATCCAACTGACCCCACTGCTGTGATTCCAAGGTGACCAAGCAACCTTGTGCTGTAACATGGCCTTCCACGTAGATTTTCCTACAGAGAAACCACGACCCCCATATTGGGAATTGAACTCAGGGCCTTCACACTGATCAACATCCTCAGGCCTTCTCGTATTTTTTATTGAGACAGGTTCTTGCTACATTTCTATGTCACCCAGGCTAGGCTTGAACTTGTGATCCTCCTGCCTCAGTGTCCCAGAGTGGTGGAGTGTACCGCTGTACCTGGCTATAGTACTCACTATAAATAAATCAGCATCCTAGTTTCTATTTAAGTATCTTAGGAGTTTGGTTATCATGAATCTGAGCATCTCTGGGTATTCTGACAAGATTGAATTTCTAGAATTATAAAGCTAGCTCAGATCCCTAAATTTCTCCAAGGGTGGTTTCAAAATTTCTGGCATAAGAATCACCAAGGGAACTTGTCAAACACGCGGGTTCCTGGAATCATGCAAGACTATCCTCACACTGAATTAGAATCTTTGAGGATGAGGCTCAAGATCTGCACTTCCCAAATAAGTCTAATGTACAGTAAAGCCTGAAAGTCACTGAGAAGTAGGGGTCACAGCAATGGGCACCAAGCCACTTTCCTAGGTAACATCCCCATCTTTACAACCACAACAACACACTTCAGTGACCACTTAGCAAGCTTGGGTGGCTTTCACAATCTGGCCCACTCCTTTAATCCATCTCGTTTTTCACTGTCCCTCTCAATCATTCCATGCTTCAACCCTCTGGAGACTTGACATTCATGGCTCTGCGCCTCACATTTCTTTTTCCTTTCTTTGTTTTCTTTTTGTCTTTTTGAGACAGTGTTTCACCATGCAGCTCAGACTGGCCTCGAACTTGCAGCAATACTCCTGCCTCAGCCTCCCGAGTGCTGGGATTACAGGCGTGCACCACCACGCCTGGCATCTGTGTCTTACATTTCTTTTTTTTTTTTTTTTTTTGGTGGGTACCGGGGGGTCGACCTCAGGACCTCGCGCGCCAGCAGGCGCCCGTGCCACTGAGCGATATCACCGGCCCCTTTTTCGTATGTGGGTTCCGGGAGTCAAACTCGGGCCCTCGCGCTTGCCAGGCAGGCGCTTAAGCCGCTGAGCCATCTCACCGGCCCTGTCTTACATTTCTTGAAGGATTTTCTTTTAGAAGAGGGCAATAAGCAACATCCTCATTCCCTGAATTTCAAAACTACTAACGGAGGCAGTTTGAGAGAAAATACATCATTCTTATTATGGACGATGGCTACATTGGAGAATGTGTAGAGAATAAAAGCTTTCTTAATTTTGACCTTGTCCTAGGAAGAACTGAATACACTTCTGGCTTCTTTCTCAGGGGCAACTGATGACTGTCAAGAGCAGACCAAGTCAATCAGAAAGAGGAGGAAGCAATGACGAGAGCGAGCTAAGCCTACCAAGTTCTTGCTCCCTAACTCCCTAGTCAAAATGAGGAGTGAATGGAGAGGAATGGAAAGGGTCCAGGATATCACTCTAGTGGATGTCCCTTGACATGAAAGATCACGTCAGGAGAGCTGAGTCCATGCTCCTGACAGCAGGCTCCCTCCTTGGTGACTGAGGGACCCTACTCCTCCCCACGCCCTCCTCTTATTTTGACTGCCTGACTCCTCATCTTCAAGATGTTTGCTCCTCTGGGAAGCTTGGGGGAACTGAGAGGAGCATTCCCACCTTTGTGCTGTCATAGGACTTTATGTTACTTTGGGTACAGTACTTGTCATGTACCTGCGTTCTCTTATGAGTGCCAGTCTGTGGCTTATGTGTCTTTATATTTCCACAGTAGGTGTTCAGGGAGTTTTTGCTGAACGACAGTGAAAAAGATGGTAAACTCAAGATATTTTGAAAGCTTCATTTTATTATCAAGACCAACAAGAAGACTATCAATTATTTTCCTTTATAGGATTTTCTAGTCTCTAAAAACTGGGTAGCAAACTTTTGGTCAAGGGAGACGTTGCCTTTGCAAACTCATCCCAGAAATCCAGTTGGCCTCATCTTATTTACATGGCATGTACGACTGATCCGAAAAGATGCCTCCTTCAGTTAGTATAATTTCACATACTCATAATTAGAATGGACTACGAGGTAATAAAGACTCATTTAAAGAAAAGCCTCAATGAAGTAGAAACTACTTATTTCAGGTAAAACTTAAAATTTCAAAGTTCACTTATTTTAGAAAAAAATTATATTATGATTCTTGGTATATATAATATGAGATTACTTTTTCTCCTCTCCAAGTTTATATATTTTCTCTAACCATATAAAGAAAAGATAGAGCTGGGAGTGTAGATTAGTGGTAGAGGCCCTGTGTTCAACACCCAGATCCCAAAACAAAAATGGATAAAGCATTTTAGCCTTGAAGTTCAAACATATATCCGTATTTTATTTTATTTTTTATTTTTTTGGGACAGGGTCTTGCTATGTAGTTCAGGCTGGTCCTGAACTCACTGTGTAGCCCAGGCTGGCCTTGAACTCACTGCAATCCTCCTGCCTCAGCCTCCTGAGTGCTGGGATTACAGGTGTGCCACCACGCCCAGCATAACACTATATCTTTATATCAAGGATTACATATAGTTATGAAGTTATTTCATAAAGTTATGGGCATAATCATATTGTCTCCCTAGCGTGAGAAGCTGAAAGAGTAAATAAGATCCAAAATGTACAACAGATATTGTAAAACAGGAAGAAACTGTTCAAAAGGAAAGAGAAACTGATGGGGGAATGGAGAAAAGAAGGAAGGGAAAAGCAAAAAAAAAATATATATATACGTATATATATATATAAAGATAGTTAAGATAGATACACTACTAATTTCTCTTAATTCATTGAAGGGAAAGGTTTGTGCTAATATTGTTTGGACAATTGAATACCGATATCTTGTACTCTGAGTAACTAATTTAAAGATAACAATACACGATGTATTAACTATTGTTACCCTTCTGGTATGTTGTTTTGAAATCTTGTTCTGTTTTTTTCCTTTAAAATAAAAATAAAAAAAATAAAGTTATGGGCATAAGAAAAGATTTCAGCTTTAATTGGTAAAACCAGTTTGTAGATACACACAAAAAATTTTTTTGTGGTACTCTCTTAATTTCAAAATGAATATTGGGTGTTAGAGAATATGTAACTGTCCTTGTCTAATACCGGCTTCTTTTAAAACTCTTTTTTCCTTTCAATCAGCACTTGTAGTACATTTCCAAAATGATCAGTAAATAGCATTTATTAGATGGTTAAATGTACTGAGCTAGGATCTGTATGAGGTTAAATCTCTACCTGTTCTTTAAGAACTGGCAACACCAAAACCAAACCAAACCAAAACAAAACAAACCAAACCAAACCAAAACAAAACAAAACAAAGCAAGTAGAAAGATGCACAGAGTGATCCAAAACAACAGAACAAATCCTTCCTGCAAGAGCCACCTCTACCCTTTACTCTTTTTTTTTTTATTTTAAAGAGAAGAAAAAACAAAACAAATCAAAAGAAGAACAAATTTTCAAAGCAACATAATAGGAGGGTAACAATGGTTAATACATTACGTACTACTATCTTTAAGTTAGTTATTCAGGATACCAGACATTAGCATTCAATTGTCCAAACATTATTGGCACAAACCTTACTCTTCAATGAACTAAGTAAAATTGATAGTGTATCTATCTTAACCATCTTATATATATATACAATTTTTTTTCCTTTCCCTTCTTTCTTTTCCCTATTCCAGTCTCTCTTTCCTTTTGACCAGTTTCTTTTTGATTCATCATGTCTATTGTACATTTTGGATCTTATTTACTCTTTCAGTTTCTCATACTAGAGAGACAATACGATGCTTACACATGTGCTTCTGGTTTATTTCACTTATGAGTATTTTCTCGAGTTGCATCCATTTACCTATAAAAGTCTCCAGTTTATCCTTCTTTATGGCTGAATAGTACTCCATTGTATAAAAATACCACATCTTTCGTATCCATTCCTCAGTTGATGGGCATTTGGGTTGTTTCCAAGATCTGGCTATTACAAATTGTGCTGCTATAAACATGGGTGCACATATATCGCTGTGGTACGATGTTTTTAATTCTTCTGGGAAGATGCCCAGAAGGGGAGTAGCTGGGTCAAATGGAACCTCCAACCCTAGTTTTCTGAGGAATCTCCACACTGATTTCCACAGTGGCTGTACCAGTCGACACTCCCACCAACAGTGAAGAAGGGCTCCTTTTTCCCCACAGCCCCTCCAGCATTTGTTATTAGTTGATTTCTTTATAGTAGCCATTCTTTCTGGGGTGAGATGGTATCTCAGTGTTGTTTTAATTTGCATCTCTCGAATGACTAGTGATGTTGCACATTTTTTTGTATATTTATTTGCCATTAGTATTTCTTCATCTGAGAAATGTGTATTCATCTCAGATGCCCATTTTTGGAGTGGGTCTTTAAATTTGGGAGGTCTGATTTTTTTGAGTTCTTTATATGTTCTCGATAGTAATCCTTTGTCTGAGGAACAGCTGGCAAACATTTTTTCCCACATTGTGGGTTGTCTCTTCACTCTGTTGGTGGTTTCCCTTGCTGTGCAAAAGCTTTTTAATAAGATGAGATCCCAGTTATTGATTCTTTGGGATAGTTCCCGTGCGGTTGAGTTTTTATTCATAAAGTCTTTGCCTACACCAATGTCTTCAAGGGATTTACCTATCCTACCTTCCAGCAGATTTAATGTTTCTGTTTTAATATTTAGATCTCTGATCCATTTTGAATTTAGTTTAGTGCATGGTGAAAGATATGGGTCTAGTTTTAATCTTCGGCATGTGTAGAGCCAGTTTTTCCAGCACCATTTATTAAAGAGGCTATCTTTCTTCCAGCGAATGTGTTTGGCACCTTTGTCAAAGATAAGGTGGCTTAGTATGTCTGGGGTTGTTTCAGCATCTTCTAATCTGTTCCATTGATCTTCAGGTCTGTTTTTTTGCCAGTACCACACTGTTTTTATCACAGTAGCTTTATAGTATAATTTCAAGTAAGGGATTGTGATGCCCCCTGCCTTGCGTTTGTTGCCCAGAATTGCCTTTGCTATTCTAGGTCTCTTCTGATTCCAAATGAATTTTAGGATTGTTTTCTCTAATTCTGTGAGATATGCTGTTGGAATTTTGATTGGAATTGCATTAAATCTGTATAACAATTTTGGAAGTATGGCCATTTTCACTATATTGGTTCTTCCTATCCAGGAGCAAGGGATATCTTTCCATTTTCTGATATCCTCTTCAATCTCCTTTTTCAGAGTACGTAGTTTTCAGTATAGAGGTCTTTTACATCCTTTGTGAAGTTGATTCCTAGGTATTTCATTTTTTTGGATGTTATTGTGAAAGGTATTGTTTCCCTAATTTCTCTTTCAGTAAGTTTGTTATTTGTGTACAGGAAGGCTATTGACTTTTGAGTATTGACTTTGTATCCAGCTACACTACTGAATTTGCTTATTAAATCTAGCAGTTTTTTAGTGGAGTTTTTGGGGTCTTCTGTGTAGAGTATCATGTCATCTGCAAATAATGATAATTTAACTTCTTCCTTTCCAATCATTATTCCTTTTATTTCTTTCTCTTGTCTAATCGCTCTGGCTAAAGTTTCCAGAACTATGTTGAATAAGAGTGGGGACAGTGGACATCCTTGTCTTGTTCCTGAATTTAGAGGGAAGGCTTTCAGTTTTTGGCCATTTAGTATAATATTGGCTGTTGGTTTGTCATAGATAGCTTTTACCAGATTGAGATAAAGACCCTCTATTCCAATTTTCTGTAGGGTTTTTATCATGAAAAGGTGCTGGACTTTGTCAAAAGCTTTTTCTGCATCTATTGAGATGATCATGTGATTTTTGTCTTTGGTTCTGTTAATATGCTGTATTACATTTATTGATTTATGTATGTTGAACCATCCCTGCATCCCTGGGATGAATCCAACTTGGTCATGGTGTATAATCTTCTTGATGATTTGTTGGATTCTGTTTGCCAGTATCTTATTAAGGATCTTTGCATCTATGTTCATTAGGGAGATTGGCCTGTAGTTCTCTTTCTTAATTGGGTCCTTCTCTGGTTTTGGTATCAGGGTAATGCTTGCTTCCAGGAATGAATTTGGGAGTATTGCTTCCCTTTCAATTTCATTGAAAAGTTTGAGAAGTAGTGGCGTTAGGTCTTCTCTAAATTTCTTGTAGAATTCGGCAGTGAATCCATCAGGGCCTGGGCTTTTGTTTGTTGGGAGGTTTTTAATTACATCTTCAATTTCATTGGTTGATATTGGTTTATTTAGGATTTTTAAATCTTCTTGATTCAGCTTTGGTAATTCATACGAATCTAGGAATCTGTCCATTTCTTCTGCATTTTCCATCTTAGTAGAATATAAATTTTCAAAATAGGTATAGATGATCTTCTGGATTTCTGCCGGGTCCGTCGTGATATCACCCTTTTCATTTTCAATTGCATGGATTTGAGTCTTTTCTTTTCTTTTTTTAATAAGGTTGGATAAGGGTTTGTCAATCTTATTTATTCTTTCAAAGAACCAACTTTTTGCTTCATTGATTCTTTGTATTGTTTTTTTATTCTCCAATACGTTAATTTCTGCTCTGATCTTTATAATTTCCTCCCTTGTACGGGCTTTTGGCTTAACCTGCTCTTCTTTTTCTAGAAGCTCGAGGTTCACCCTTAAGTTGTTTATTTGCGCTTGCTCTATTTCCCTGATATAAATATTTAATGCTATAAATTTCCCTCTTAGGACTGCTTTCATTGTATCCCATAAGTTCCGGTATGTTGTACTGTCATTATCATTCAGTTGTAGAAAGTGTCTAATTTCTTCTTTAATTTCATCTGTGACCCATTGGTTGTTCAGGAGGGTGCTGTTTAATTTCCATGTGTTTAGGGAGTTTTTGTGAGATCTTTTGCCATTGATTTCCAATTTCATTGCACTATGGTCTGATAATATGCATGGGATAATTTCAATTCCTTTGCATTTACTTAAGCAGGTTTTATGAGCTAGTATGTGGTCTATTTTGGAGAACGTCCCATGTGCAGCTGAGAAAAATGTGTATTCTGATGTTGTGGGATGGAACACTCTGTAGACATCTACTAAGTCCATTTGTTCAAAAGTTTGTTTCAGTTCTACTATTTCATTATTGATTTTCTGTCCAGTTGATCTGTCTTTTTGTGACAGTGGAGTATTGAGATCTCCCATTATAATTGTATTAGTGCTTATTTGATTTTTCATGTCCTTTAGTACTTGTTTTATATAGCTGGGTGCATTGGTATTTGACGCATATATATTTATGATCGTTATCTCTTCCTCTTGGATTGTTCCCTTTACAAGGATGTAATGACCGTCTTTATCTCTCTGAATCCTTCTTGGCTTGAAGTTCACTTTGTCTGCAAAAAGAATAGCTACCCCTGCTTTTTTCTGGGTTCCTGTGGCATGGAGTATTGTCTTCCATCCTTTGACCTTCAGTCTATGAATTTCTTTCTGAATTAAATGTGTTTCTTGTATACAGCATATTGTTGGATCTTGCTTCTTGATCCATTTCGCCAGTCTGTGCCTTTTGATTGGTGAATTGAGACCGTTAACATTGATGGTTAAAACTGATATATATTGACTTATACTTGTCATGATATTTTTCTGTTGTTGGTTCCCACTCTTTGTTTTCCCCTTTCCTGCTATTTAATTATCTGCCCTGCCTGGTGGATTCCTTCTGTTGGGGTTCCTATCTCTTTCTAGAATGTCCTTCAGAACATTTTGGAGTGCTGGTTTGGTGGTCATAAATTTTCTCAGATGTTCTTTGTCATGAAAGTATTTTAATTTTCCATCAATTTTGAAAGATAGTTTTGCAGGGTACATCAATCTGGGTTGAAAATTATTTTCCTTTAGAGCTTGAAATACATCATTCCAAGCTCTTCTTGAATTGAGGGTTTGTGATGAAAAGTCAGATGTGATTCTGATGGGTTTTCCTTTATAGGTGATTTGTCTCTTCTCCCTAACAGCTTTTAAGATTCTGCCCTTCTGTTGAATTTCTGGGATCTTGACTATAATATGTCTGGCTGAAGTTTTTTTTTTGATCATGTCTAGTTGGTGTTCTAAAAGCTTCACTTATAGGGGCATCAAATTCCTTTTCTCTTCCAGGAAAGTTCTCCCTGATTATGTCTTTGAACAAGGTTTTAATGTCATTGATGCTATCTCCTGCTTTTTCATTTATTCCAATTATTCTTAAGTTGTTTATCTTTGAGTCATCTAGCAGCTGCTGAATTGATTTTTCATGGTCCCTTGCTGTTTTTAAGAATTCTTCCTTTTCATGATCACTAATTGCAAGCCTGTCTTCTATATCTGAGATCCTGTCCTCGCATTGGCTTAATCTGCTACAAATACTTTCAATGGAATTTTTGTTCTCTTGGATATCTGCTTGAATCTGCCTTATGGATTCCATTTCTTTCCTATGCTGAGCATTCATGGTTTCTATAGTTTTCTTAAGCTCATCTATTTTTTTGTCTGTATCAGCTATAGTGTCCTTAAGCATGGTCTTCAATGTGGACATTATCTCTGCAGTTATCTGTGAGATTATTTCTGTTTTAATTTTTTCCAGAGCCTCATTCAGTTGCTTTGTTGTTACCACTTCAGATAGGCCAGGTGGGTGGCTTTCGGATTGTCCCACCTCGTTGCCCCCTAGGTTTGCCTTTGGTGAATTGGATGTGTGGGGTTGCATCTTGTTTAAGTGTCGTCTCATTTTTTCCTTTCTTTAATTCCTGGGGTGATGTTTGCAAATTACCTATGGTAGGTTACTTTATTGCTAGTGTTTAAGATCTTTAGAAGATGACTACTTCTCTGCAGTATCTTCCAAGTGGAGCTTGTTTTTGGGTTTTGAGCTTTCTGCCAGATCCTACCTCTTCAATTCGTTGGGTATGCGAAATTGCTACCTGTTTGGCCCAGTCCTTGATTCTTTGGTACTGTGCCACTGTATTTTCTGTGTCCCTTAGTCAATCTCAATCACGAAATATCAGGAAGGAAAGATGTTTAGAACAATTATTTCACATTTGGCTATAATGTTAACTAAAGCATCAAACACAGCCTAGACAATGACAGACTGAGCTAACCAGTTATTTACCACTTTTAGCTGTATAGAGTTGCGGTTATATAACAAAATCTAAAACACACCAGAAAAATTATATGCAGTATACAAGTCCTATGTATGTCAATTTTTCCCTGAGGAGTTTAAATTTAAAATGAGTTAAGGAGGAAATAGAGTGTTGGGAGAATAGGAAGGAATTAGATGTAAGGTTAGAGGACCAAGAGGGATCCCACTAAAATTGGGACACTGGTGCAGAGGACTGGTGGTAAAAAGAGAAGGAAGGGATAAAAGGAAGAACAGATCACAACCACAATCACAAAGAAGTTAGAGGCGCTGTTTACACTCATATAAAAAACCAGAGAGAATAATGAAGGAAAGAGCAAATACACATATAGAAACAAAAATGAAGATAAAAACAATAAAACAAACAAAACAAAAATAAAACCCCACCTAAAAAAAAAAAAAAACCCTTCGCCAGAACAAAAAACAAATGAGTGAGAAAAAAATAAAAATAAAAATAAAAAAAATAAAAAATAAAAAGAATCAGTTCCAGGTGTTGACTCTGCTGTAGGCAGGCACCGTGTGGTGACAGAGTCCTGTTCCGTGCAGGTCGGTCCCAGTAAGCCAGGAGCGGCCCTCTGGCGGGCGGTGAGCAGAGGCCCGTACTTTCAGGCAGAGACCAATCTAGCTCGCCTCCACTCTCAGTGCCCTTTCACTATCCCTGGGCCTGAGAGGCGCAGCGCGCTGTCTGGAGCGCGGGTTCCCTGCACTGGTTTCCCGCCACTCTGATTCTCACCACGCCCCCCACAATGGCGCCGGGCCAGTCGCTCTCTGGCACGGGACAGGTGTGGCTGAGAGACCAGTCTCGTTCGCCTGCTGACCTCAGCACACTTTCGTGGGCCTGAGAGGCCCCGCGCTGCCCTGTCCGGAGCACGAGTGTCCAGTGCTGTTTTTCTTTCACGCCACTCTGAGTTTCGCCACACCCCCGACAATGGCGCCCGGCGGGTCGCTCTCTGGCGCGGGGCAGCTGTGGCTGAGAGACACTCACCGCCGGCCAGCGCAGTTCTCCGCCGCTCCCCTGCCTCGCAGTTGTCTCAGGATCCTCCGTGGGGGCTCCCTGGGTGCTAGCTGTCACCGTGTGTCCGTAGAATTGAGCTTCTGTCGTGCTGCGATTCCTGGGATGGTAGAAGGTGCGCGCGCGCGGTCTGCTCCTTCTTCTTTGTTGGAAATCACCCTTCACTGGTGTCGGGGGTCCCAGATTGCGCTTCAGAACTTTTCTGGGTTCCGGGGAGGCATCTCCCCCCCTCCTGCACTTTCCCAGTCGCTATATTCCCGTGTTCCAACGGTAACTTTTAGAGAGAGTTTCGCTGCCTGCTTCTTACTCATCCGCCATCTTTTTCCTCCTCCTACCCTTTACTCTTAAAGAGAACTGATAGCTGTGAGTGGGTAGGACAATCAAATCATTTTCAAAATAAGTGTCTAATGTCATTTTAATTCTTCTATTGTGGTGGTCCTATGTACTACTTCTGTTCCAAACAGGTGTCTGTTCGTATATTTTTTCTGTTCAGGACCCACTGAAGTTTATAAACTTTAGAAATTGAACTGTTTTGTCAACTGGCATCTACTAAGCCCTGGGCCTCCATATCAGTAAATGTGCTTCTGTTTTACTATCTTTTTACAGTCATAAGAGAAATAAACATAAAATAAATGCATCTCAATGCATAGCTGTGCAGGAGTACAGATGTTTTATTAATGATAATGAATCCAGCTTTTTGTAAGTCATGACAGCAATATAACATTTCATTGTTTGGTTCTGTGCTAGACAGTCCCTGCTGTTCCTACATAGAAATTCCTGTAATGCTTAATGGACATCTGGAAGAATTCAGCCAATTAATCGAATTCACGTAGGAGCTAGGCTAATGGCTGTCTGAAAGGCAGATTACATTAAATCAAACTTGCAATATGAATGAAAGCACTTAATCATACATGCAACATTCATTAGATGCAACACAGCAAGTGTTTGGATTACTTTAATGAAAGATCAGGTAAAGTGCATCAACTGAACAGATTGAAAAGACAGCATGCTTACAAATGTTTGATTATGCTGAATAGCAACAGAAACAGTGCCAGTAATTTATAGCAAAACATATTTGTAGGTGTCTAGAGCTGGTGAACTCTGTGAAATTAGGAGCCCATGAGCAAAACAATAATTAATGTATGATAAAACTTTAATCAGATATCAGGAAAAGACAGAGATCAACAGAAGTTTAGTAATTTATAGGCACTGGGGACCGTTAAGTTTTTTTTTTTTTTTGTGGGTACCGGGGGTCGACCTCAGGACCTCACGCGCCAGCAGGCACCCGTGCTGCTGAGCCATCTCACCGGCCCTTTTTTCATATGTGGGTTCCAGGAGTTGAACTTGGGCCCTCGCGCTTGCCAGGCAGGCGCGTATGCCACTGAGCCATCTCACTGGCCCGACCGTTAAGTTTTGAGTGACTTGAAATCTATTTTTTTTTTAATGTGGGTACCAGGAGTCGAACTCAGGACCTCGTGCTTGCCAGCAGGCGCTTGTACTGCGGAGCGATATCACTGGCCCTGTTTTTCCTTTATGTGGGTACCGGGAGTTGAACGCAGGACCTTGCACTTGCCAGGCAGGCGCTCATGCTGCTGAGCCATATCACTGGCCCGTTTTTTGTCTTTTTGAGACAGAGTCTTGCTATGCAGTTCAGGCTGGCCTTGAGCTCACTTTGTAGCCCAGGCTGGTCTGGAACTTGCAATGATCCTCCTGCCTCAGGCTCCTAAGTGCTGGGATTACAGGTGTGTGACACCAAACCCGACTGGCTTGAAATCTATTTGAACCCCAATTTCATTTACTTTCAGAAATACAGTTTTTGTTTTTTTATGAGGTACTTGGTTCTTTTTTTTTTTTTTTTTGTGGGTACCGGGGGTCGACCTCAGGACCTCGTGTGCCAGCAGGCGCCCATGCCGCTGAGCGATATCACCGGCCCTTTTTCCGTATGTGGGTTCCGGGAGTTGAACTCGGGCCCTCGCACTTGCCAGGCAGGTGCTTACGCCACTGAGCCATCTCACCAGCCCCAAGTACTTGGTTCTTGAGTGAGAAGGTATTGCAATACTAAGAACATTGTATTAAAGAGTAATTAACTTTGTATTTGGGGCCAGATATTGAAGTGTCTTTTTTTTTTTTTTTTTTTTCAGTAGTGGGGGTTGAACCCAGGATTTCACACTAAGCTACATCTCCAGACCTTTTTTAAATTTTGAGGCAGGGTTTTGCTAAGTTGCTAAGTTGCTCAGGCTGGGCACAATTTTGCCATCCTCCTGCCTCTGCCTCTCAGAGTGCTGGGATTACAGGCATGCTCCACTGTGCCCAACTAAAATGATATATATTTTTTTTTTTTAGACAAGGTCTTGCTATGAGTTCAGGCTGACCTTGAACTCACTATGTAGCCCAAGCTGTCCTCAAACTTGCAGTGATCCTCCTGCCTCAGCCTCCCAAGTGCTGGGATTACAGGTATGTGAGCCACCATGCCCAGCTAAAATGATATTCTTAATAGCTCTTCCTGCCCTCTAGATTCATGAATATTTTCTACTTTCTCTTCATTAATTATCTCATTGACTCCCCCTTAATATTCTATAAAAAAAGTTTGTAAAGTACATTTCCAGAGAGCAACATGACTGGATAGAGGAGGAGTCATGTTGGAGACTCTGAGAAGATCAACTAAAAACACAGGTAACTGCAAGAAGGGTAGGGACATACATCCTGTTGCAAAAAATCAATTTGAAAGAAGAGACTCGTACATCACATATAAAGTACACTTCCTACATAATATTAATTGTACTGTAAATTTTATAATATGATAAGCAAATGCAATTTGCAGCTTTCTGGAGAAAACAAGGACATTGGATATATAAATAATACCCTTTTACATATTACATGTAATCTACTTTAAGTGAATTTTACAATCAATAAAATAAAAATTGTATTTTATATAATTAAATATTTCCCTCTGTAAGCACTTTTTCCCTCCCTTTTTATTTATTTTTTATTTTATTTTTTATTTTTTATTTTTTTGTGGGTACCGGGGGGTCGACCTCAGGACCTCGCACGCCAGCAGGCGCCCATGCCGCTGACCGATATCACTGGCCCCTTTTTTCGTATGTGGGATCCGGGAGTCGAACTCGGGCCCTCGCGCTTGCCAGGCAGGCGCTTACACCGCTGAGCCATCTCACCGGCCCTCCCTTTTTATTTTTATTTTTTTAATTAATTTATTTTTTGTGGGTACTGGGGGTCGACCTCAGGACCTTGTGCGCCAGCAGGCGCCCGTGCCGCTGAGCGATATCACCAGCCCTTTTTTCGTATGTGGGTTCCGGGAGTCGAACTCGGGCCCTCGCGCTTGCCAGGCAGGCGTGTACGCCGCTGAGCCATCTCCCTGGCCCCTCCCTCCCTTTTTAAATTAGTGCATGTTTGCAATGCATAATAAATACATTCATTGTGGGGTACTGGTACATACACATATCATATCTTGATCCTTTTTACCTCCCTTTCTCTCCTCTCCTGCTTGTTGTAAGCACTTTTAGTATGAGACAAGAATGTCTCTACAGGTGATAGAAACCACTTTTGCTGGGGCTTAACAGAAGGACTGATTTTTATCTCTCTAGATTGATGTTAGTGTGGTTCTGGAAGAGAGAAATGGACATAGCATATTGCAAGTCCCTTTCAGACACTGTCTTCCGTTCAAGCCAATGAACGTGCAGCAAGTACTCCGCTGATTCAGATGCTATGCATGAGGAGAAGATGTGAAAGATGTGGGTGGCAGCCATAAAGAGTTTGTAATGTTTGACTGACCAAAACAACACACAAAAAAATCAACACAACAGCAATGACAAACAAGGGAACAACTCAATCCAGAGTATATTCAAGCAGTACAAGGTAAAGGACAGGTTTATACATTTTGTAGGAAACCAAAGAAGAGCTAAAATAATGAGAAAACTTGCATTTGAACTACTTAATTCACTTGATAAGAGATGATTTAAGATAATTAAAATTTCATTATTCTGGAATTAAGCATGTCTTTGTGCATCTGGGCTGCTATAACAAAATACCATAAATTCAGGAGCTTGTGAAAAACAGAAGTTTATTTCTCATAGTTCTGGAGGCTGGGAAGTGCAAGGTCAGGTCTCCAGCACATTTAAGTCTGACGAGGACCCGCATTCTGGCCCACAGTGGTCCTTCTGGCTGTGTCCTCACCAGCTAGAAAGGACAAAGCAGCTCCTTGGGGTCTGCTCCTTAAGAGCGCTTAGCCCTTCTGACTGTCACCTTCCAAAGGCCCCACGTGCTAATGCCCTCACCTTAGGGGGTAGGATTTCAATGCATGCATAGTTGTGTGTGTGGGGGTCCCCATACACTCAAACCATAACAAAACATTACGGAAATATCTGGGAATACTATTTTGTCTTTCTACTGAGACTTAAGAAATTGGGTGCATCTTTAAGTATTCTTCAAATATCAAATTGTCCAACACATTTTTAGGCTAAGTGATTATTTACAGCAGGCTAAAAAATTCTTTCTCTTCTTTTTTATCAGATACACATTCACAAAAGTGGAATGAAAAATTATCTGGACCAGAATATAACCATTATTTATATCTACCCAGGAAATAGTTCCTTTCGTATCTATGACTTGAACCCTGGGAACATACTAAGAATATAACCAGAAGGAAAGCCTCATATAATGCTACTTTTTAAAGACTTCCTAAAACATTTACCTCAGTTACTTCAAAATGTCCACGTGGTCATTTCACCTATTAAGAGTGAAAAATGGCATTGCTGTTCTAAATGATTTGCTTTGCTCCATTTATTTGCCCAATTTCTTATTATAATGGGTCATATACTGTAATTGTAGGATTTCAACTTGTTTGAAAATGTAGTAATTATTGAGTTAGCTCAGGTGGGTCAAGACAAACGAAAAGACTATATTTTTCTCCTCTGGCAAACCTTCATCTATTGCTTTGATTGATGAGGAACTGTCACTTCCAATATGTTTTAAATCTTTTTTGAAGCATTACATTTGACATCATTCACCCTGTAGGACGCTCCTATGATGGGATTCCACTCACAATAATTCCTGCCAGACTATTAGTCCACCTATCTATTTAGCTACTAGTGGTCTGTACTGTATCTTTAGTTTTTCTAAGATGTCTTCTGTGCTTTTCTGAGATGCCTGAAAAACTGTTTGCATCTAAAAATAAGTCTTTGATCTTACTCTTCTTCCCCTCCCTTCCCTTCTTTTCCCCTCTTCCCTTTCCTTTCTTCCCTTCTTTTGAGGTACTGGAGAATGAACCCAGGGCCTTTGTATTGAGCTAAAATCCTCAGCTTTTTCTTATTTTCTATTTAGAGACAAGGTCTAGATAAGTTGTCCATGATGAGCTTGAACTTGTGATCCTCCTGTCTCAGCCTCCTAAGTAGCTGGGATTACAGGTATGTACTACCATGTCTGGCTAAGGTAGAGTTTACTTTTTTGTGTGTGTGTTGCTGGGCCAGAACCCAGGACTTTGTATCTACTAGGCAAGACTAGGTATGTGCTCTGCCACCGAGCTATACCCCAGGCCCAGTGTATTCTTTCGTCTGTGTCTGGGAAATGCCTCTTTCCCCAGAATTCTGAAAGAAAACATTATTCCAGTACAGAGTATATTTTTTGGTCCTCATTCCTACAGTAACCTACAGAAAGAAGATGTGGGAATTTTATAATTAGATCCATTGTTCACCTCATTGCCCTCTTCTCCATGTTGTTAAACTTGACTGGATAATCATAGGACTTGTGATAGCGAGAGGCCTTCTTTCTGAGAAAGCAACCCTATAGAAAATTGGAAGTCATTTTATTCAGACTCAGTAGCTGTATTATAATTTTAATTAATTAATTAATTTTTTGAGACAGGGTCTTGCTAGTGGTTCAGGCTGGCCTTGAACTCTTTATGTAGTCCAGGCTGGCCTCAAACTTGCCACAATCCTCCTGCCTCAGTTTCCCGAGTGCTGGGATTACAGGCGTGTGCCACCATGCCCAGCAGCTTTATTATTCTTGATTTATAGTTCTACAAAAGGTTTCACCTTCTAAATTCAACTAAGAGTGAGATAGGACAAGGAGAAAGTAGTCATTTCCTGCCAGGGCCAACGAAGAGACTCTGTGTTTCAGTCTGCTAGGCTTTTCCTGGGGCCATTTTTAGTGTTTCAGTTTTGGTTTTTGTTTTGTTGGTGTTTTGAGACAGGGTTTCACTATGTAGCCAAAGCTGGCCTCACACTTGTGGTGATCCTCCTGCCTCAGACTCTAGAACGCTGGGATTATAGGTGTGCACCACCATGCCTGGACTCATTTTTTTGGTTATAACTCTTCAGTTGTTAATTTTCCAAAATGTTCATTATATATATAATATATATGGTATATACCATATGATATATATGGTATATACTATATATAATGGTATATTATATATATATATATATATATATTCCCCCCCCCCGTGGATCTGGGAATTGAATCCAGGGCCTTTGCACTAACATCCCCAGTCCTTTTATAAGTTTTTTATTCTGAGACAGGTTTTCACTAAGTCATTAAATTGCCAATGCCGGCCTGAACTTGCGATCTCGTCTCGGCCTTCCAGAGTGCTGGGATGATCAGCACATAGTGGATAACACTATGCCCAGTTTATATTTTCTTCTTTTTTTTTTTTTGAGACAGGGTCTCGCTATGTAGTTCAGAATGACCTTGAGCTTACTATGTAGACCAGGTTGGCCTCGATCTCACAGTGATCCTCCTGCCTCAGCCTCCCAAGTGCTGGGATTACAGGCATGTGTCACCACGCCCAGCTATTATATTTTCTAATAATAATGATAATGTCTTTTATTGAGTTTCTACATTGGGTCAGGCATACATTGGTAAACTATCTTCACAACTTTCCGTGGATAGTAGTATCTTTTTAATAACGAGGACATAGCAGCTCAGAGAGGATAAGTCAGTCACTCAATGTAACACAGAGAGCAAAGTGCCCAGCCAAGACAGGATTTGGATTTGGATCTGTCTAGCTTCAAAACCTTGCTAGCTAACTTATGTCCTCAACATCATCCTTCCATTCCATATTTGCGTGTTCACTGTGAAGCGTGTACTTTCATCTTGGACTTGGACTCATTTTCAGGTGTCTTTCTGAAGATGTAGTGCATGGTATTTAAAGAAGAGGCTCAGGTCTTCAAATCTTACTCAAATCTTACGGAGTACTCTCCTATTCACAGCTCCAGAGAGAAACACCAGAATTTGGCTCGCAGGTAAAAATGATATAATGTCTCAGGCCCTGTCAGGCCAGCCTCCATGCTGGGTTGCTCTGAGTTTGGAAATAAAGGGCAGCAGCACCTTCTGGGCTCAGTCTAATTTGGCTGCAAAGATTTCCTGCAGCTCAGCTACCTTAGGAAGCTTAAAATTTAGTTTCACTGAATTTTCTTGAATAAGTATTGAATACTTATTATGAGCAAATCTTATACTAGGTGCTGTGAATAAACAATCACTTCTCTCAACTTAGAGTATATGTTCACTTAGTGCAACATGGAGCTGGGGATGGCAAGCACGAGTGTAAAGCCATAGAGTGGCACATGAGGCATTGGTGCCTGTGATGTCCTCATTAAACCTTTGGTTATGACCTAATTATATCTGGGAAGCCCCTTGATTGTGAGATGAGATCATATCTAGGTGCCGTAGTTACAAGACAGACCACTCTTGAGTCAGTTCTTGGAAGCAATCCGTGATTTGCTGGTGGGGAAGCCAGAAGAGGTCACAAGGAAGGAAAAGTGGAAAGATGATGAAGGAAATGAAACCAAGCTTCAACATTCAAGGTGTATGTATGATCTCTCATCTTCTGATATTTTAAACATTGGAACTACTGTCATACTTCTTTGCAAACTTTTCCAACTACTTTTTGGAAAAATTTCCTAGAAGCTCAGCTTCTTTTTTGAATTTGTCTAGTGATGGGAAATTTTGTCCAACCTAAGGCAAACTTTCCATTGTTAGACAGTTCCAATTAAAATAAAAGCTACTCCTGTTTTCCAAGGGAAAAAGAAAGGAGTAAAACAATATTTATTCTTAACATCCAAACAAAATAAATAAATAAAGGAAATGGCCAACTTGAGAGAAACTGGAAGCAGAGATAACAATAGTTTTTATTTCCATTAGCCCTCACAGCTAAGGTTTCTAAGGTACTTTACAAAATATTATGCCTCACAATCTCTTTATGAGAGAGGCAAGTGTTATTATCTCCATGTAAAGATGGGGAAAAGAAGGAACAAAGGTTTGCTTCTATTATGCCAAGTGAGACCAAATATTTTGTGGAGTATTTGAAATGAGACTTGAAAATTGAGAAGCAAGGAGAGAGAAGGCTGGAAGAATTTGTAATTGAGGGGCATAATTTCACACCACATAAGTGTCTAGCGACGTTAATAGAGTGAATCTTCATTTCCAGTGAAGTGGAAAGAAAGCCTTGAATTGCTTCAATGCCCCACATTGTGCAAATAGCAATTTCAGCTTCAGAAAACCCTCCACTCACAGTAAAGTTGTTCAGTGAAAATGATCGTGATGAGGATTTCACACATAATTGTCCAAAATATGTTCATAGTTGTACCCTACACACACATGCGTGCACACACACACGGGCCTTCTCAGTTAAATACTAAATATTTATAGGGCTCTGTGCAGACTCCTGAGATACCCTAATGGGTGTCTATTGTGTTTTGGTTGCACAGTGTCATTTGTTCACACATTTCTTTTTCATCCACTGCTCACTTTTCTGTATGCAGCTTTCTGTGATCTCTTTCATTTGGAAACTTTGTTTAGTGGATTCTGCCCAAAGATGATAGATGCAATAGCTTCACAGGAATAGCTATTGCAGTGATAGTTTCTTATTTGTTAAAAAATAAACCTACAAATATAAGTACTGATTTTCTCTAAGTCCCAACATTCCCAGTGAGAAAGGTGGCACATATAGTTACTACAAATCATATGTACGTGGGGCAGTAAAAAATATGGTGTGGTGGACTGACAACTGGTGGTCAACTTGTAACACCCAGCTGAACTGAATCAGTGTGGCGCTGGGTGTGGACGGCCCACCTGAGGATTGTTGCCGACAGCATAAAAGGAGAACTAGAGGGGAAGAGGGCGTGCTGTTGATTCTCCTGGAGAAGCTTGTTAGGATGGTTTTCCTGGTATGAACTCAGCTGTTCTCATCAGCAGAGGAGCTCAGGACCACGTCACTGAGGATGGCTTCTGTTCTTTTTTGGGGAGCTCTGGTCCTTACCTTCAGCATTGCTTCATGGCTCCAGTGCGGATCCCTCAGCCTGCTGGCACAGATCCTTCATCCGACTGGTGCAGATTTTTGAGCTTCCACCACTGACCTTTGGGCCTTCCCAGTGCAGATCCTTGAAACAGACTTGCATGAGACATTGTTGTGGGCTCTAGGCCTCCAGCTGGACTCGTGGAGGACACTGCCATGGGCTGTAGGTTTTCAACTGGACTCGTGCAGGACACTGCTGTGGGATTCAGGCTCTCAGCTAGATTCTTTGGGTCTCTAGTGTGTGGACAGATCTCCTGCACTCTTTTGCATTTGCCTCTTTGGGTGAATATTATAAAATAATCCTATAAATTATGTGTCCTGTATTAATTCCTCTCCCTTGTAAACCCTGACTACAACATGTCAAATTTTAAATTTTAAAAACTGAAAAACAACATTGCCAAGAACAATTGGATGAGTATATATGAAGCAGGGAGAGTATTTTGAGAGGGATTAATATATCTTTTGCTGTAATAAATTTATTTATTTTTTGTGGGTACCAGGGGTCGACCTTAGGACCTCGCGTGCCAGTAGGCGCCCATGCCGCTGAGCGATATCACCAGCCCTTTTTTCGTACGTGGGTACCGGGAGTCGAACTCGGGCCCTCGCACTTGCCAGGCAGGTGCTTACACCACTGAGCCATCTCACCAGCCATGTAATAAATTTTTAAACTTAAATGTTCATTATATTTTTGATTATCCTGGACTCTAATAATCCTCCTGCCTCAGCCTCCTGAGTAGATGGTACTACAGTCATGAGTCCCATGCCTAGCTGTGTACATATGTGTATGTTTAAGTGAATAAACAGTCACTTCCCTTGATGTGATGAGATACATGTTCAATTAGTACAAAGATAAAACTGGTGCATGGCAAGCATGAATATAAACTCTTTCTATAGGAATAAAGGGACTGATTCATCTATTCCATATATATATATATATATATATATATATAGAGAGAGAGAGAGAGAGAGAGAGAGAGAGAGAGAGAGAGAGAGAGAGAGAGAGACAGGGAGAATTTTTTTTTTTTTTGTGGTACTAGGTATTGAACCCAGGGCCCTTGCACTGAGCTCTACCCCCACCCCATTTGTTTTTTTTTTTTTTTTTGGAGGGTCTCTCTATGTAGTTCAGGCTGGCCTTGAACTTGTGACAATTCTCCTGCTTCAGCTTCCTGAGTGCTGGGATTACAGGTGTGTGCCACCATGCCCAGCTCCCCCACCCCTTTTTAAAAATCTTGAGACAGAGTCTATATTGCTAAATTGTCTAGCCTGGGCTCAAACTCTTGATCCTTCTACCTCAGCTTCCCAGACTGCTGAGATTACAGGTGTGCATCACCATGCCTGGGTGTTTTTATATTTTTTAGTGGAGTATTTGAAATTGAAACATTTAGAAAATTAGGTTGTCTATCAAAAAATTGTTAGAATAAAACCTATTGATCTGGACACCAAATTAGGTTTTTTAAACAGTGAAAATGAATTGAATGCTAATGAATATACTATATAGCTCTTGTTTTAACTAGCACTCTAATGCTTATTTCATCAAATATTTGAGGTAATACTGGTGCCTTCATTGTTAAACAAATTTCAAAGGTTAATCATACTTAACCTTTTTTGGGGAGCAAATCAATCCCTTTATTCATAATAGATATTATGATAATAGAAATTATCAAAGCTGCTTCAGCTGCCTTTTTACTATATTTTGAAGTCAGCTACCTTTTTACTATATTTTGAAGTTATAATGTACTATTTAAGAATATATATATATAATTTTTAAATTTGTATTTGTTTCTTGAGACAGGGTCTTACTCTGTAGTTCAGCCTGGCCTTGAACTCACTATGTAGTCCAGGCTAGCACTGAACTCTTGATGATCCTCCTGCCTCAGGTGCCCAAGTACTGGGATTACAGGAGTGTGCCACCACACACAGTTTTTAAAGAACTATAATCAAATATAGCTATAACTCTCTCTTTTTTTTTTTTTACTGGTTTGGCTGAGAATTAAGCCATGGTGCTCTAAGGAATCAAGTGTATGTAACAGACTAACTTCTCTCCTATGCATTTGGAATGGCACTAGTTATACACTATCCTTGGGAGGGTTGAGAAGGTAGTCAAGGAATTTTCTGTGGTATGTACCACAGTTCTGATGAGGAATCTTGATTGACGATGTTAAAGTTTTCCTGGTTTAGTCTTCTTTGCATTTGTACCCTCTCTTAAAAACCTCCCCTACTCCACAAAACGTAAACAACAAATATGCTTTTGGGGAAATCTGCCTTATTGGAAAACACAGCACTCCTTACATGTAAGGACCCTCGTTACAACGTCTCACGCCTGGTAAAGGCTTTACCAATGGCAGACAGCTCTGATAAACACCAGCAGTTAAGCCAGTATTCTAATTACCCCTGTAAGGTCCACAGAGAAATAAAAAGGAAAGAAAATGTAGCCAACATGGGAACTTTGAATCCTTTTCTCTCACAATAATATTGTTCTGTTTAATAATCATTTCCAGCACTCACAGGCTATTTAATGTCTTCCACTAAATAAGCATGATTGGTATTTAAACAATAGAAAATAAAAACACAAAAAAGTTATAATTGACCTCATGAGCTATCATGTTTTTAATTTTTTTAAAAAGATAATTTACCAATAAGAAAAATGAAGGCCAGAAGAGAAAATGGTTTAATGTTATAGATATTTCCTCTAGTCTGTGTACATGTTTCTTCTGGGTTTTGATTGATTCATTATCGAACAGAAAAACTTAGTACTGTATTAGTGTTATGATTTAGGTCTCAAATGTCCCCCAAAAGTCTCATGTTCTGAGGTGGGGCTTTGGAAAGTGACTGGATCCTGCAGCCACCTGTGTTGTTAGGAGGTGCAGCCTGGTTGCAAGAGTGGGTCACTATGGGCGTGACCTGAAGACTGAATTCTTGCTCTTGGCTCCTCCCTTCTCCCTCTGCCTCCTGGTTGCCATGGGTTGAGCACCTTTTCCTCTGCTAGGTCCCTCGGCCAACCTGTTTCTGCCTTGGAGCCAGCCAACCATGGGCTGAAACTGTGAGCCAAAATAAACCTTGCTTCCTTTAAGTTACAGGTGTCAGATATTTTGTCCCAGCCATGTGAAAGCTGATTAACATAATTAGTAAAGATGATACTTTTAGTAAGTGACAATACGTTTTCTATTTATCCTCTCTCTCCTCCTCTGCAGTATCTTCTCCCAAATTACCATTTCTTGGACTATGTGGATTTGGGGCTACAAATACTGATTTGAATGGCTTCCAAGTAAAATACTGCACATGGATTCTCCCGGTAGGTGATTTATTCCCTGGGAGTTATGACTGAATTTTGAAATCTGGGTTTATTTGAAACATTTCTAGCAATATAACTGGAGAATCAGGGAACCATACATGTCAGTTCAAGCTGAGCCTTGTTGAAATTAAGATACAGGAACACGAAGGAGAAATAGAAGGTTGTTCATCTCTCCTTTTGGAAATGTGCTTTGCAAGTACATTTCATTTGTTAGCTTGTCTAGTGCCTCTTTCAATTATCCCAAAATTAACATATAGCCTTATGCAGATGTCACTTATTGAGGTAAGCCATAGATTTCAAAGGCCATCATATGAATATAAAATAAATAGCATCAACAAATTTATCCATTTTATGTAGTAATACGACAGGTAATGAATAGTTTGTTCATTTATCTTGAAATATAGAACAACTATCGTTATTTATTTATTTATGTCTTTTTGAGACAGGGTTTCACTATGCAATTCAGGCTGCCTTGAACTCACTTTGTAGCCCAGGCTGGCCTTGAACTCACCGTGATTGTCCTGCCTCAGTCTCCCAAGTGCTGGGATTACAGGTGTGCACCACCATGTATGGCTTGTTTTTCTTAGATGAAGCACAATGATCATTCCATCTTGGTAAAATATATAATAAGTTTCCCAATGAAGTAATTTAACATCCAGTGTGTCTCATTATTAATCTGTGAAATAAAACCCAATTTCAACTAAATCTAATTATGCAGCAAGGGATCTAGTGTTAGCACATACTCAGTGTACATATGAAAAGAAGGTATCTGTTTTTGCCTACATTTCCTGTTGATGTAACAAAACACTTCTTATGAAATCTAGTACCACAATTTTAGGTAATAATGTCACCAGTTAAAGCTACATTATAGAAATAATACATAGTTTCAGTGAGCCTATCAGACACGTATATTCAGGAAACTAGGCTTTATTGGTTCAGATACTTGCCTGCTTGTTTCACAGAACACTTTGTTAAGTGAAAGGAAGAATAATGTCTCCAATTGAAAATCAGAGGGAGTTTGGGGCTGGCAGAATGCAATTGCCCAAGTTAGAGTGAACCAAATTGATCTGAAATCATTTAGATAACAATGTGATGGGCAGTGGACAGCATTTGTTCATGAAGACAGATCATGCCAGACAAATCTGATTTATTTGGTCTTATAAAATTACTCAACAAGTTTGTGGATAAAGAAAACGCCATGGACAAACAATATATCTAAATATTTGTAAAAGCATTTGATGTGGGTCTGCATGAGATTAAGATAATTGAAATGCTGGGGCAATGTCTGGATAACAATGCAATGGTGTGGTTATCAGATTTAAAACAAAATAATCATAAAAATAGATCATAATATCTAACAAATATATTTGGCAGAAGACCATAAAAAGGGCTAGTATCTTTATAAATCAATACTGTAAGCAAGTATAAAATGACTTAATATACAAAAATTAGTTAATTCTTTCTTCAGGAGGTACACATATCATAAACAGAAATTTGTTCAAATTGTTTTACAGCTTGTACCAAATCAACTATTACTTTACTTTGGCCTCTACTGATATTTATGAAATTTGGAATCTGTGGTGTCTGCCAAAAGAACTGAAACAGATAACTATGAGTTTGAAAGGCTTCCAAAGCATGGTAAAATTCAGTGAAAATCTTATGTAGGTTTGTGAATAAATTCCTTTGAGATTTTTTTTTTTTTTTTGTGGGTACCGGGGGGTCGACCTCAGGACCTCGCGCGCCAACAGGCACCCGTGCCACTGAGCGATATCACCAGCCCCTTTTCCGTATGTGGGATCCGGGAGTTGAACTCGGGCCCTCGCGCTTGCAAGGCAGGCGCTTACGCCGCTGAGCCATCTCACCGGCCCTCCTTTGAGATTTTTTAAGAGCTGAGAGACAATTTAAAAGAAAATAGGGCCGGTGAGATGGCTCAGCGGCTTAAGCACCTGCCCGGCAAGCGCGAGGGCCCGAGTTCGACTCCTGGAACCCACACACGAAAAAGGGGCCGGTGATATCGCTCAGTGGCACGGGCGCCTGCTGGCGCGCGAGGTCCTGAGGTCGACCCCCCAGTACCCACACACGCAAAAAAAGAAAATAGCCATAACAATAGTAATAATTTTGGTAGAAACAGCAACGATTTATAAATAAAAATTAAGGAAAGGAGATATGGAAGGAAAATATAGTTTGATGTATTTTACAATGTTACTGTCAAATGGGAAAATACTTTCAATATATACTCACAGGAGTAGAGTGAAATATTTAAGAATATCTATGGAATGGCTACGAAGCAATGGGACTGGGACAGGGCCATGGGGATTTAGGCCTTTGGTATGTGGGACATTAACTCTTTAGTTGATGGATAATAGGGAGACAAGTAGGATTGGGGAGCATCAGTAATGGGGTAGTCAGGAAGACAGTATTTGGAAAGGAGTGGGCATCTGCTAGTCAACATGGAAATATTTTTAAAAACTGTATTTCATACAGCATTTTTCTGGAGGGTCTTATAAAAGACTGTATAATAGCCAAAGGACTTCAAGAAAAACAAGTAACAGAAAATGTGAATAGGTTAAATTACAAAAAGTGAAATACAATTTTAATACACACAAGACATTAATGTCATTAATAAATAAGTACAAGTTTATTTGAACAAAATACATTTTGACTTACCTAATTGGCATTTTTTCATCTAATTGGCATTTTTTTTCCTTCTAAATGACAAGACATAGTTGAACAAATAGGGAAAGTGGCATTCTTATGCCTGCTGAAAGAAGTATAAATAGGCCCAGCTGGGCATAGTGGTGGATGCCTGTAATCCTGGCACTCAAGAGGCTAATGCAGGAGGACTGCTGTGAGTTCAAGGCTGGCCTGAACTACAAAGCAAGATACTGTTTCGAAAAAAAAAAAAAAAAAGGCACAATCATTCTGAAGGACAGTTTTGCAGTATTTGTCAGAAACCTTGAATTTAATGGTTCCAGCAGTGTTAGGTTAAATAAGGAAGAGAGCTGGATTTAAAAAATATTATTAAAGCATACAAGGATATGAAAGGATAGCAAGAAATAACCAGACCAAATGTGACAAAAAAATGGGAAGCCAAGTATGGATACTGTTCTGCTCTAATGGAATTTTGACTTGTGACAATTAGAATCTCCACCTTAGTAGACTTTCAGGGCAAGGGAGACAGAAAATAAAACGCAGGACCCGGATAAAGGAGGAAACCTACTCCCCTACAAAATAGTGGGTCTCCAAAGACCTTGGGTACTTACTGCTTTATTGAAATTGCCTGGGCCAATGAGTCTCAAGCCTTCAACTTAGGTTAAAGCAATTCTGGCCTTGCAGAAGCAAATATAAATATCTTTCTTAAGATACCTTCATCAAGGCTGACAGTCATTCTACTTTTTTTTTTTTTTTTTTTTTGGTACTGGGAATCAAACTCAGGACCTTGCACTTGCCAGGCAGGCGCTTGTGCCACTGAGCTATATCCCTGACCCTAGTCATACTAGAAATAATTCTTCAAATATACTGTTAATCAAAGAAATCAGGTAATCAAAGAAACTAAATAAGAATCAACAGAGACAACAGACAACAGGAAAATACTCATGAATACTTTAGAAATTGAATTAACCAGGTTCAGACTATAAAATAAGACCATAAAATTATTGTGATGAGTATGTTTAAAGACATAAAAGACCAACTTGTTATCTACGGAGAACAGAGAAACACAAAGAGTAACAGCAGGGCTAGGGGTATAGCTCAGTGGCACAAGTGCCTGCCTGGCAAGCACAAGGTCCTAAGTTCGATTCCCAAGAGTAACAGCAATTTTGAGATTGAAAAAAGAACCAAAGAGAATTTTGCTGAACTACATTTTAAATATTTTTAACCACCACGGTATTATTTTAAAATAAGATTTATAAATACAAATTATAAATGTAGTTCTATTTTATAAACAAAAATAAATTTTATAAGTCTAATTTATAAATAAAAATTTAAAGTCCTATAAAATTTTGTGCACACACACAAGACTTAGTGAACCTGAAGAAAATCTAGAACACAGCATAAGATATCTATATATATCTATCTATATCTATATCTATATATATTCTAGCCAGACTTCTAGAAGAAGGGAGATAAAATGAGAAACTATTATTTGACGTTAACTGAAGATTTTTCAAACTGACAGCACTTCAAAGCATTGATTTCATGAACCAAAAACCTGATAAATGAAAACAAATCTGTACCTAAGCACACTGAAGTAAAATTTTTAAAACTTAAGAGATTAAAAACAAATATTAAGAGCATCCAGAGAAAAAGACACATTACTTTCGAAAGAGCAGCATCTATCAATAGCTAAACAACAACTTTTTATTAGTAAAAATGGGAGACAAAAGACAGTGGAATATTCTTTTCATTGTGCTGAAAGAAAATAGTCACAAACCTAAAATTCTGTAGTAGATAAAATAAAGCCACTTCAGATACACTAGAATTGACATATTTTTTCACTGGCAATTTTTAGTGAAGGAAATTTTAAAGCATGTATTTTAGGTAATGGGAAAATGATCCCAGATAAAAAGCTGGAGGTATAAAGAATTAAGAGCAGGGCTGGTGAGATGGCTCAGCGGCGTAAGCGCCTGCCTTGCAAGCGTGAGGGCCCGAGTTCGACTCCCGGATCCCACATACGAAAAAGGGGCCGGTGATATCGCTCAGCGGCACGGGTGCCTGTTGGCGCGCGAGGTCCTGAGGTCGACCCCCCGGTACCCACAAAAAAAAAAAAAAAAAAGTGAAATATTAATATTGTCTTGTGGACTTTTAAAGTAAAAATTTAACTATATAACAAGAGCATGTAAGTCAGGAAAGAATAGAGTTCAAGTGTTCTAAAATCCATTTATCACAAAAATAAATTTTGCTAAATTAAAAACGTGCGATGTAATTTTAATAATGATAAAGGGTTACGAAGGTTTAAACTGGTAAAGAGGGGGATTAGATATATAAAAATAAGATATCAATGTAAAAGGGAAAAAAAGAGGAGACAAAATGAAATGGAATAGAGCAGACAAAGAGAAAGTACATTTTTGGGGGTGGGGGTGGTAGTACTGGGAATTGAACCCAGAGGGACTGTACCAAAGAGCTATCCCCCCACCCCCTTTAAAACCGGTCTTGCTAGGCTGCCTAGGCTTCTAATTTGTATCCTACTGCCTCAGCCTCCCAAGTAGCTGGGATTACAGGTGTGGGCCACTATGCTGGCTAGAGAGCATTTTCTAGTTTGTTTGTTTGAGACAAGTCTCGCTACATAGCACAGGCTGGCCTCAAACTCAAACTGGCTTCAAACTGCTCCCCGAGTATTGGGATTGTAGGTGTGTACCACCATGCACAGCTAGGAAATGTTATTTAAGATGGCAGGTTTAATTTCAAATATAGTAGCAATTACACAAATGAAAAGGACTAAATGCTACAATTATAAGTTAAAGACTGATTGGTTTAAAATATCTACCTGGTATCAATAGGAGACACATTGAAAGCAATGCCAAAGATAGGCTACAATTAAAAAGAAAATATATACCTTGCAAACACCAGCCAAAAGAAAGTGCTGATGTGTCTGGAAAGCATCAGACGGAACACACTTTAAAGCAGAAAGCATTACTACTGATAAAGAAGAAGACTTTATACTTACGAGGTGTTCAGTTAGTCAAACAGATGTTGGTTTAATTCATATGAACCTTGAGACTATGACAAAGTCTCAAGATTAGAAACAGCAAAATTTGAGAGACTACAAAGATAAAATGAATTACAATGAAATATGTGAGGGGTGGGCAAACACCCACACATATAAACTTGGCATGAATAACTACAGAATGCATATTTTTTCAAGCATATGAATTGGATATTAAATCTAAACATACAGATGAAGATTGACAAGGCTCCCTGCCATCCAAGCCAGGTAAAAGACTTTCATCAGTATTCCCAAATGCGTATTTGGAACACAAATACGTTATCTGTAAAATGAAAAGCAGGTTAGATAGTCTCCACCCTTACGAATTTACAAGCAACACCAAGTATGTATACTCATGTACTTGATATGAGCACTAGTATGGGCCAGTACTGATGAGGCGACCAGCTTATCTCATTTAGTTCTTATTATATTATGTATGTATTGTAAAATGCCTAATTTTGAGATAAAGAAATAAGAGAGATTAAGTTTTCGAAGATATTCTCATCAGTAAATGACAGTGCTAGGATTCAAATATACTCTTTTTATGTTCAATGAACCAGTTCAAGAAAACGCTTACTCATTTGAGACTGAAAGTAAAGAAGGAAGAATACTTATAGAAGTATTTCTAATAATATTTGGAGGCCATTTTTGTGCAACATTTGACAAAGGTTTAAGTGTCTGTGACACAGGTGAGTTACACACTGAGCCAAAGAAGTGGTAAAACTGTTCGATGGAAGAGCTGTTATAGAATGTGGAGGTAGTGCTAGGGATCTGGGGTGTGAAATGGCTAAGGGAAAAGACCTATCATATAGCCAGCATAATGGAAATTAAAACGCCTCTACTGGATAATGTCTTATGCCATCAAAAAATCCTTTTCATCTAGTTCAAGTTCACTATTTCCTTTATGATTATAGTTCTTGAGGTAAATCCCACTTTCAATGGACAGTCTATCATGACCAGGTGAAAATCAAGTTGTAGATTCCCTCTACTCTCAAGATTTTGGAGTGTGCATTACTTATATTGCTCAACACAGGGAGGGAAACACTCATAGAGATAAGAATAATTATATATCAATAAATTATTTAAATATATTCAATATTTGAATAAGTAAGACCACATCTTCTATCAACTATTTTAATATTTTCTGGCTGAGCTCCTTATTCCATCTTATCCTACTGTCTTAACTTCTCTGCACCTTCCCTCCACCCACACCTTTATTCCAATATAACCACTGGACTTATCTTTAAAAAAAACCCTCAAATATATATTTGTGGCACTGGGGAATGAACTGAGGGCCTTGCACATGTTAGGCAAGTGCTCTGCCATTGGGCTACATTCTTGGCCTCCAAAATAAGGATTTGATATCATTTAAATGATTTTTAAAAAAATCAGTAGGTTTTACTGAAAAATATCCACACATAGCTTAATGTGGCATATAATGCCCTTTGCAAAATGGCCTCAACTTATTTTTCCAGTCTAAGCTCCTCCACTCCCTCACATTCTGCTACAATAAGAAACACCAGGCACCCATTTCTCCATTACAGAGAATATTAAACTGTTGTGCCTACCTGATGAGAAACTGGGGTCACGCAGTCAGTAAACGGCAGTGTCAAGATTAAAGCTCAGGTCTCACTGACTCCAACTCATGGACCTAATCCTGTAAACCACATTGCTGCCTTCTGTCTTTCACATGTTTGCTGAATTTTGTTTTAAACATATGATACAAAATTAACTTTGAGCATATTAAATGCTATGCAGGCTGGGCATGGTGGCTCATACCTATAGTCCCAGCACTTGGGAGGCTGAGGCAGGAGGATCAACACAAGTTTGAGGGCAGCCTGGGGTACATAGTGAGTTCAAGGTCAGCCTGAACTACTTAGCAAGACCCTGTCTCAACAAAACAACACAACACAACACAAAACAACAAACACTATACAGAATCACTGCTGTCTTGTATCACAATTGAGTATGAAATACAAGCCAGGCATATAACAAGTTATTCTGTATTTCTGCAAGATATATGGTTGCCATTAGTGTCAACAGTTTTCCTTCACTTCTGACACTTAGTAACTCCCACTCATTTAGGATTCACTGTGTGCCAGCCTTCGTGGTATTTTACATGCAATGCCCAAAGCACCCCGTGAGATAATTACTGCTATTCCCATTTCGCAAAGGGGCAAGTTGCTCAAGGTTAAACAGCCAGAAGTGGAGCTGGAATTGAACTCAAGATTATTTTAAAGCTTGTGCCTTTGACCACTGTCTTACACCATCTCCCTTTAAAGCTCCTCAATTGAATTTCTCAGTAACCTGATTCCTACCCTCCAAGCCTTATGCCTGAAATCCCTTGTTTCCCACATAGTCTTCTCCTGCCTGTGTTGTGTTTCTAAGTAGCTGACCAGCTTCTTTTTTGTTCCTGTTTTCCCAGTATTCAGGTTACTTGAAAGCTTCCAATAGTAGAATTCTCTAGGGAATTATGTAGGGAATGACTCCAAAGGATCAAATGAGAAGAATCTAGGCCCTGAGTTGAGTGGCCGATGCAGGGAAGAAAACACTTTCAAGAGCACAGGAAGACCTTTCTATTCCTCACATTCCTCTGTACCAAGGTCCCCAAATGCCCAGGATCTGTAATCCTTATAACTTTGTGTTTTCTCTCTGTGTTCAGGCAGAGCAAGCTTAAGGTCTGTACGATCAATTCATTTATATATGTCCAGCATTGTTCACACAGCTATAAACATAACAAAGAGCCTGCCTTGGTGGATCTCATAGCTTGGCAGGAAATAACAAAGAATAAATGTAGTAACAAGAAGTGATAAATGCTATGAAGAAAAGAAAGTGGAGGGTTATATCTCAGTGATACAGTGTACGCTTCCCTGTGTGAGGCCCTGGGTTCAATTCCAAGAGCACAACAACAACAAGCTGAGTAACGGGACAGAAAATGATGAAGGATGGTGGGAGGGCTACTACTTATTAAGGTGGTTGGAGAAGATCTTTCTCGAGATGGAATCCTTTAAGTAAAAACCTTACTTAAGGAATGAAGTTAAGGAACAAGGTGCAAGCATATCTGAAGAAAGAGCATTCTAGCTGAAGAAAACAGCTCAAGGTGGAAGTGTGCTTACTCACATTGGAGGAAACTAAGGAAAGCACTGTGGAAGGGGAAGACACTGGCAGGAGATGTGGTTTAAAAATAGCCAATCTTATACTCTGAGTAACTACTTTGAAGATAATGATACACAGTGTATTAACTAGGTTATTCTCTTATTATTTTGTTAGGAAATTTTTGTTTTATTTTTTCATAAAATAAAATAAAAAGGCATTTAGAGCAGTGTCTGGAACATATTATGTTCTACATAAATGTTCAATAAAGAAATCATTGGTTATTGACCTTTTACTCAAGGAAAAAAAATAGCCAAGGACCAATGAGAGCTTTGGATTTTATTCTAATGTGATGGGAAGTCATTTGAAGATTTGGAGCAGAAGAGTGAAACAATCAGATTTATATTCTAATAGACCCCATCTTGCTGCTAAATGAAGAATACACTATAAGGGGGCAGGGGCAGATACAAAAGACCAAATGGAGTACAGTGATAGTCTAAGATTACAGTGTTTGGATTCAGGAAATGCTTTAATAAGAATTGGTAAGACTTGCTAATAGGTTGATTATGAAGTGTTTAGCTTGAGCCAAAAGTTTTTGGGTTTTGGCCTGTGCAGCTAATTGAAGGAAAGTGTCATTTACTGAGCTGAGGACACTGAGATGGGATTAGATTTAGGAGAGCAAGTCAAGCATGCAGTTTTAGATTTGGGAAAGAAGGTTGATTTACAAGTTCTTGGGGACCACAGGCCTCTAGGAGCTGCCACTGGGGTTAACCTTTTACAGGATGTGTCTAGAGATGACAGGCGGAAATAAATTCCCCCTGAGTAATCCTCTAGAGATCCAAGTGATTAAAAAGTAAGTTAGTCATCTGAGCCTGTTTTATGTGCACTATGATTTCAGGACTAGAAGTAATCATTCTCTTCAGAAAATTTCCCAATTTCAGTTATCTCAATTTCTGAATTCAGATCAAAGTAACTTATTCCACAATTAGAGATAGAAAGCTTAAAATGTAAATAGTTTAAGAGATAATCCAGGGTGTGTGGGGTTTTGCCAGAATATAGCTGATGAAGGTCCTGAGTGTTGTAAGGGGGAAAAGTTGTCAATGTCAAGAGAAAGCATGTAGATAAAACAAAGACTTCATGGTCTTGCCTGACACTGTCCTTCATCATAACGTCTAAGTAAGAGAGTTGAGAAAGAAGTGTTCATGCCTTGAAGGATGATCTAGGCCAGTGATGGTGAACCTGTTAGAGATTTCAATGATACAAACAGCCGGCTGTGGCACCCGTGCCATAGGTTCACTACCGCTGCTCTAGGTTTCTATTTGAGTGGGAGTAGGTATCTAAGTTCTTTCTCTTTCCCACCTTTCAATCCTTAGTTTCTTCCCAAAGGTGTTCTTCAACTGGAAGGCTGATGGCATGAAAGCTGACAGCATGATAGAGACTTGTTACCTCTCTGCTAGGACCAGATTTCAAACAGCCGGCCCTGGAGAATGCTAATTATCTGTACAATTCTCCATTTGGTGTTGTGGTGTCCTAGGGGGAAGGGTTACCACATTTAACACGAGAAAGGATTTAAGGTAGCTTTTATATTGTGTGTGTGTGTGTGTTTGATTACCAGAGTAATACTGTGTATACTTATTGCAGAATATTTAACAAAAACTTTAAAAACCAAAACAACAAAAAGATTTAATATTCCTCCTAACTAGAGGCCATTACAACATTTTGGTATATTTCCTTCTGGTGTTTATGTATCTGTTCTTTTATAAATGAGCTCTTAATTAGTCAACTTTACAACTTTCTGTTTTTGCTTAATGTTATTATATACATACTTGCCCATGTAATTGGATTTCTATGGCTACCTAGTCATTTATAGTATAGTTACACTATGATTTACTCAAGGTAATTTCTGATTATTTACAATTACAAATAACAGTGTGGCAAACAGCACTGTGAATAAATCTTTGCTCTTATCTTGGATGTCTCACTAAAAGAACAAATGGTGGATTAAAGATATATATTTTTAAAAGTCCTTTATATACACTGTTACTCCAATTTCCAGAAAGACTGTTATTAAGTTACATTTGGGGCCAAGAAAAAGGGAGAGCTATCAGAACTACTGGCTCTGGTAGAAAATATAAGACAGAAGTTCTTACGGAGTACAGTACTATGCCTCTGGAGAAACAGTGCTCTGGAAAAGGGGATGTTTTATTTTTTATTTTTTGTTATCAGGAATCGAACTCAGGACCTCGCGCTTGCCAGGCAGGCGCTGTGCCGCTGAGCTATATCCCCAGGAAAAGGGGATATTTTAAAGCATTAAAATTTTTACATAAGATTTTTCAAATAACATAAGACATCTGCGTCATGAATAGAAAAGAGAACTGAGAAAAATTTGAATTAAAAGTTTTACATAAACTGACATGCTGACATGTCAGAAATGATCAATATGGAAAATGAAATTTACCAATGTTATTAAAGGACTCAAATTTTTTCTTTCTTTTTTTTAAACATGGGCTCAAACTTGTAATACTCCTGCCTCAGTCTTCCTTGTGCTGTGATTACAGGTGTACACCACAACTGGCCTTCAGATATTTTAAATATTGACTCAGAATATTAATTTTTACTATAAAATATCAGGTTTATTTGCTTATTTGGTATGATTTCATGCTATTTAATGGAAAACAACTTAACTGGGTTGTAATGCATTAGTTATGAAATCAATTTGCTTGTTATGATCAGTACTTAAAGAAACAAAATACAGCCAGGTGTGGTTGTGCATACCTGTAATCTCAGCACTCTGTGAAGCTGAGGCAGGAGAATTACAAGTTCAAACCTAGCCCGGGTGACTTAATGAGAAATAAAAAAATACAGAAAAGAAGGGATATAGCTCATTTCAAGGGCCTGGGTTCAATGCCCAGTATCAAAAACAAAAACAATAGAATTGAATTGAAAATTCAAGTGTGCATTACACTTGGTTAAAGGAAGTATTTTTGTAATTATTTTGTTATATATGTATGCAGCATAGAACATACTTATTATTGTGGGGTATGATTAAGAAAAAATAATTTGAAGCCATTGGTATAGTGGAAAGAGTCTGGACTCTGGGATTAGACAGACCCGGGTTTGCATCTAGGCTCTCTGTGCGACTTTTACCAGTTACTGTTCCTACTTCTCTGGCTCAATTCACTCGTTGAGAAGAGAGTAATAATATCTTGCGTTCATGTGGGGAGAAGAGATTACTTAAGCAGAATGCTTAATGCATAGGCGGTGATTAATTAATATATAATTACTTCTGATCCTTCCTCCAAATAATGCCATCCATGTAAAGCAACTTCATTAATGAGAGGGAAGACAATCTGTTTTACTGATGGCTAGATCTGTTACAGGGTATTCTAGTTTTAAAAACACCTCCCTGAGTTTTTTGACCATTTTGGTTTAGTCAGGAGATGTGAACAGAGTTCTTTCCTGTTCTCATATTGCACTTACCTATATTATGGATTTGGGCCCGTGACGTCTGCCAGAAGCTGTCTAACTATTCCATCCTTAGCTAGAACTTCCGGGCCTCTTCTAGTTCCTAGACGGCGCCGGGTACAGGGCAGGCGGCCTGAGGAAAAACTGTCGAGTTGGGTCTGCAGCACATCTTCTGCAAAGTGTCGCTCGTGGTGCACAGGGAGGCAGAGGTAATGCTGATACCAGCAGCATTTCTCACTCAATCTACTCCATGCTAAACAGGCCAGGCAGGCATTAAGTCATGTCTCTGGGTAGCACAAGTGGAAAGTATGAGCAGAGAAACCACTTTACGCGAGGGCAGTGGAAAATTAGATCCCTTCCCACCCCCCTCGCTCTCCGCTCGGGGAGGGGCACTTATTGGCCCAGCGGCCGGCCGGAGCGTGCGGCGTCCGCGCTCAGAGGCCTGGCGGGCACGCACGCGCCGCCGAGAGCCCTTCTCCCCAGATGGAGCCTCGCGGCGTCGCAGCCGCGCGGCTCGATCGATACTGGATGGCGGCCGCGTCCCGCCGTCAAGTGCGGACGCAGGGCGGGGACGCAGCCGCCCGCCGCTCCGCCGCGGCCTCTCCTCAGCCCCGCGCCGGCCGCGGACGTCTCTGCCGTCGCCCGCCCGCCCGCGCGCCCGCATAGCCGGGGCCTTCGGGCCTCAGACTGGGAAGGAGCCAGACCTGGGTTTGCATCTGGATTCTCCGCGTAACTGGGGGGCGGGAAGTCGAATCTGCTCCGCTGTGCTCGGGGCGCGTCATGGGGTCGCCACTGCGCCGGGCTCCCCACAGACGGCCGAGGAGACCTCGCCTTCCCACGGCGTCGCGCGGCCCGCGTGGGGCGAGCCGCGCAGGGGCGCCGCGCGGTCTCCCCGAGTGAGCCCCACCGGCCGGAGCCCCGCCCCCGGCACCCGCTCCCACTCCTGATTGGCCGGCGCGGTCCGCCGGCGGTCCGGCCGGCGTCGCAGCTATAAAGGGAGCCCGGGCATGCCCGCCGCGGCGAAGCCGGTGTAGCTCTGGGGCTCGTCCGCGCCTAGCCCTCGCGTCCCCGACCCCTCCGGACGCCCGAGAGCTCCCGACTCCACCATGCCGAGGGGCTTCTTGGTGAAGCGAACTAAACGGACGGGCGGCTCGTACCGAGTGCGCCACGCCGAGCGAGTCCTGCCTTCGCTGGGGCCCCAGGTGGCGCCGCCCGCCCCCACCGAGGTTCCCAGAGCCTCCCTGCCGGGTGCGGAGCGCGCGAGTCCTCACGCCCAGAGGCAGACGGCGGAGACGGCTCAGGAACTGTCGGGGTCGCTCTGTCGGGCTGCGGGGGTGAGCCCGGGGGCGGGCGGGCGAGAAGGCGTGGAGTGGAGGGCGGAGGACACGGAGGGCCCCGGGCCCAGCTGCAGCCCCGCGAAGCCTGCGGGCGCCGAGCTCCGCCGTGCGTTCCTGGAGCGCTGCCTCAGCTCGCCGGCGTCCGCGGAGTCCTTCCCCGGGGGCGCCGCCGCCCTGGCTACCTTCTGCTCGGGAGCGCCGGCTGCGGCACCTTCCCCGGCCGAGCCTTTCCTGCTGCCGCTCCGGGCGCCGTTCCCGGAGCCCGCGCTCCAGCCGGAGCCTGCGCTCCTTCCGGCCGCCCTGCACGGCCTGAAGCGGGCGGCCGCCGGCGAGCGCCGCGTCAAGCTGCCTGCGGGCTGCGCGCCTGGACCAGCGGCCGGGAGCATCAAGAAACCAAAGGCCATGAGGAAGTTGAGCTTTGCCGACGAGGTGACTACGTCCCCCGTCCTGGGCCTGAAGATCAAGGAGGAGGAGCCCGGAGCGCCGTCCCGGGGCCTGGCGGGCAGCCGCACGCCGCTGGGGGAGTTCATCTGCCAGCTGTGCAAGGAGCAGTACGCGGACCCCTTTGCACTCGCCCAGCACCGCTGCTCCCGCATCGTGCGCGTCGAGTACCGCTGCCCCGAGTGTGACAAGGTCTTCAGCTGCCCGGCGAATCTCGCCTCCCATCGCCGCTGGCACAAGCCGCGTCCCCAAGCCGCAAGCACAGTCTCTTCCGCCGACGGGAAGCCGCCTCCGTCGTCTTCGTCCTCCCCGGACTCTGGCTCCATCGCGCCTTTCCTGGCCGAGGGGAAGGAGAATAGCCGGGTAGAGCGGACTGCGGATCAGCACCCGCCGGCGAAGGACAGCTCCAGGGAGGATCAGCACCAGGACAGCGACCCACGGCAAAGCTTCTCGGTGCTACCGCGCCTAGAGCCACCGTTGCCACAGGGAGTGTTGGGGCGCCGAGTGCCTGGGCCAAGTAGTGCCAGTGGTGGCGGGGTATCCGAAATCTTTGTGTGCCCGTACTGCCACAAAAAGTTCCGTCGCCAAGCCTACCTGCGCAAACACCTAGGCACTCACGAGGCGGGCTCGGCTCGCGCACTGGCCCCTGGCTTTGGCTCCGAATGCAGGGCCCCACTCGCCTTCGCCTGCCCCTTGTGTGGGGCGCACTTCCCGTCCGCAGATATCAGAGAGAAGCACCGGCTGTGGCACGCTGTCCGCGAGGAGCTGCTCCTGCCTGCTCTGGCCGGGGCTCCTCCCGAAGCGCCGAGCCCCGGAGGGGCATCTGACGGAAGTGCGCAGCAAATTTTCTCTTGCAAGCACTGCCCGTCCACTTTTTTTAGTTCCCCGGGACTGACCCGGCACATCAATAAGTGCCACCCCTCCGAAAGTCGCCAAGTATTGTTGCTGCAGATGCCATTGCGGCCTGGCTGCTGAGGTCCGAGAAACCAGGACGATTTCAAGGCTGGCCTGGGAGAAAACGGATCGTGGGAACTTCTTTGGGGCTTTCTTCGACTTGCAAGTTTTACTCTCTTTCCTTCCCATGTTTTCCCTCCTAAAACTCTCCCAGTAGTCAATGTGCCACCAGGGGACAGCAGGTATGTATATGGCATAAACATTCATGGTCGAAGACTCTCAGCTGTAAAATCCTTTTCACTTTCCCCACTAAAATAGGATTTTCCCCTTCAAAACGCTGGAGACCCTAACGAATCCTATATGATTTGTAATTCCTATGGAAAGTCACAGTGAATGCGTGCATGTCTCAATGTCTACAAAAGGTTCAGGCTACCCAAAGTGGTAGTCACATTTTGTTGTTTTTCTCTTGCCGTCACAGGCGCCTATGTAGTTTCTGTCTCAATAGGGTCAGACATCTTGCATTGTATATTCTGTGAATTAAAAGTTATGTGGTTGGTGCCAAACTTATAGGGGGGAAAAGACTCAAGTCCTGTGTCCATGGGCAGAAAATTTAAGAGGATGTTTGCTGCTCTTGAGGGCATGACAATTTTCCCCCAGACCCTTTCTTAATTATAGGTACTAGTCCATTCTTATATTAGTTTTTGGAGGTAGGAAGGTTGCTATTTTACTGAAAGGAGACACCCTCCGAATTCTTACTTTTGGCTATTTTGTGTGCAGTATTCAGGAAGTGCTACTTTATAAATGTTTACGTAGTTTTTTGGAAATACTGAACTTGTTTCCTGAAGTCTGTTAAGGTTTCACCCCGCATCATTTAATGTTTGTTGTAAATCTCATACCGTATATGTATGAATCTATGTTCAGCTTTTAAAGATGTTCATACCTGTAATACATGGAACCGAATGACAATTCACCCAATATTGTGTTTTCTTTCCAGCAGGAACTTTTGAATTTCTTTTTGTAAACTGTATTGAGTGTACTCTGTACCCATTCCCCTAATACGCAGAGTTTGGGGCACTGGCTGAGCACTGCTTGACAGATAGCTCAGATCTGTAAGATGCTTATCACCAAATAAATGTACATAGACTGCTTTTTGTTCTGTATTTGTCTTAAGAATTAGTTGAACGTGGCATATTTTCAAGCCACATTTCTTATCTCCCCAATGCCAGTGATTCTAATGCCTCTTAGAATCCTAGGGTCCATTAGAATACAAAGGCAGGAGATATACTTTGCAAATGAATGTAAAGATGCAGACATGCAATAAGAAATTTTCCTTTGAAGTATAGTGGCACCGACTGAAATTCTAAAAAGCAGAATATGTTAAGTCTAGAAAGATACTTCTCCCACAAAGTGATAAAAATATATTTTAAATATTTTCTGTAAAAAGAGCTACTGAATAGTGTTATTTGAAGATGACAAAAATTTAAATGGTACTAATTAGTTTCAATATTTAAAGTTGGTATTTTCAGCCTATTTTGTGACGTATTATTGATCCACTAGATGCTTATTTAAAATAAAGTGAAAGCACTCAGAAACATGTGAGCAGTTAAATTTGATTTTCCTTTTTATATTTCTCCACCTTAATGGTGGGAAATTGTCTATAATGTTTAATCTTGCTTCCAGGGACTTCTTTACCCATTCATTAATTGGAACTTTAGTTTTAATCATAAGAAAACAAAAATTAAGTACTAGGAACTCTGAAAAACTGTTTTAGAAAAATTTGGGAGTTTTATTTCTGAAAGTATATTATAAAACAATGTGAAATTTAAGAAATCAGTCAAACATGCAGCTGAGATAAGCTGATGTTTTAATCCAGTGCCCTTGGTGAAATTTCTGGCCAGCACTGGTGAAGGTATAAAATTTCTTATGTTTTTAAAGCTGTGGTAGGATCTTTGAGAAGTAGGTTGGAGGGTATTCTGAAAAGGGAATTTAAATTCGTTTTTCATAATTACCTAACATAACCTAAGTTTATGCTTTATATGTCACTAATAGTCACATAGCCCTGCTTATTAAGTCTGAAAATTATAAAATGCAGAAGAAAATAATGGACAGGAAGTGATAGTAAGAATATTTTTATTGTTTTATTAAATACCATGTCATCCTTTTTTATCCCCCCCATTGTTACAAATCTGTAGACACTACATGAATGATGATACATAATTTGTATTCTATGGTTTGCCGGTATGATGTATTTACACATGCAGTTGGTACTGATGTCATGCTACATTTCCTTAGGAGAGGCTCAATTTTAAGAAATGTGAGCAGCTTATCTACTAGAGGAAAACGCTTCTGGAGGGTGGAATGTATACCAACTTGCACATGCAAGTTCAGTATGAACAATATTAGATTTAACTTAGATTCCTGGGTCATGTTCCCTTTTTTAAAACATTATACACATAATTTGAGCAACATATTTATATCAGAAAAGTTTTTTTCCTCCTTCCCACCACCTTATTTTTGGTACTTCAGAAAGAATACAGATATACCAGGATCTATCAGCCAATATTAATGGGCTACAATCTCAAAACAGAAATAATATTTAATGGTGGTACCACTTAAAAAGCAAAACAATAGAAAAATATTTGGAAGCTAAGCAGAAATCAAAATTCAGCAGTGATTTTTCTAATTATCTGATATGCATGGCATCATCTATACAGTCAAGAAATGAGAAATTGCCTTGAGAAGAAAAAGTTAACATTAAAATAATTTCAGTTGGAATTTGAGATACTAAATGACCATTTAATTTAGAGTGTTTATTTTTGTGACATAAATAATCTGTACATATCCTGTTTATTAACAGATCTGTAACTTTAACTTTACAAATGCTTAAGTTTAATTTTACATTTGTAAAAAAATTATATATTTATTGAACCATAAAGCTGCAATGGGACACAATAAATAAAATGAGACTATCTGTCCAATTATATTTCGGCTCAATGTTAATCATGAAATTAAAGGTAAAATTACTTAGACATAAGTATCTAGGTAGGTAAAGAGCATAGAATAAAACTCTACCCACTCAAAAAATGGCAGTTTGGAATGTAGGGGGAAAATGAACTGAATACATAGCCCATATCTAAACTATTAAGTTACAAATTATGTAAGTCCAGTGTTTTCTCAAATAAATGTATAGGAAGGAACATGCACGGTATGGCAGATATGAAGGCCTGAAAGGGTTAAACTATGTTCATGCTAAGGTGGCTACTGCTGATCACACTGTTGAGCTGCTTGTGTCCTTAGGATTTATTGGCCGAGCCAGAGGAACGACGCAGCTTCATGGACATGCGGCTTTTGCTAGTTCGAGGAGACATGGGAGAGGCCAGGTCAGCCCCATCTACCTGCGTTGCTGTGGGAGCTTCACTGGGTAGAATCTCTGGGTAGAAGCCTGTAGGAAACAGCAAGAACATTAACACAGTCATCCAGCCTCTCATTCCATAAGAAAAGAACTTGTCTGCTACTAATCTGGAGTGAGGATCCTGAGCCTTAATGAAATCTTTTGAGAGAGAAAGAAAGCCCCATATGTTCTAGTTACAGTAGCTTACTAATGTATTTAAAGCCCAGTGATCTGGTGGGTCATGTCATCATGTTAGCAAGAAAGCACTAATCATCATCTCCAGAGCCAGAACCCTGGAAAAAGCAATGGGAAGCAAAGTCTTTGGGGTGGAACAGGGATCCAAAGCACTTCTGGCATGCAGGAAAGGACACAAGAAGCAGGTGAGAAAGACCAATTTCTGTCTCTAGGGTTCAGGGTATAATAAAAAAAAGGGCCTTCATTACTCAAACTGGAAGAAAACAGAACCTAACAGTTCTAAACGGGTTCCAAAGAACTACTCAACACTTATGAGACCATCATATCCTAGGTATTTAAATTGGGTTTTAAAAGGAGGGAAGATAAATTCTTAAGAAGGGAAGATCACAATTCTCATCTCAAAAAAGATGAACTGACCTCAGATAAAGTCTTAAGAGATAATGCTTGCTTTTACTTTCATTAAGTTTTGCAGTTACACTGTAGGTAACCAGTAAAATAAGTAGATGTAGAATTTTAAAGCAAGCAGCCAGGCATAGTGGTGCACACCTGTAATGCCAGTACTCAGGAGGCTGAGGCAGGAGAATCACCACTAGTTCAAAGCAAGCCCGAGCTACATAGAGAGTTCAAGGTCAGCCTGAACTACATAGCGAGACCCTGTCTCAAAAAACAAAATGAAACAAAACAAAAAACAAGCAAAACAAATTCAAATAGGAAAAGCCTTTGTGTCACTTACACAGTATTTTTCACCTCTATACTTTATGAATTATGACTCTACAATATACAGCAACAATAAAGAACCTTGCACACAGTAGGCTCTATTAGTAAATGAGTAAAGACATTAAGAAAAACTTCAGAAAAAACCCTCTACAAATAAAACAAGAAAATTTTAATTGTTTCTATATATTTCAAGGTACTTTAATTCATATTTCTTCTGGGTTTAAGTACATGAAAAAAATGGGGGGTATTTTTGGGAAACAATTGTGCTAAAGTTGAAGTTACAAATATTTCTAACAAAAAATGCTCAATAAAGAGTGTAGAACTTATGGGATATCTACATTAAAATGTATCTTTACAGAACACTCAAAATGTTTTTAAGGCCAAATGTTATAATTAAAAACAAACATATATATATCTCCAAACATGTTTTGCATTTATAATCCATGTCAACTTCCTCAAAGTAACTTCTCGAACATTTTCTTTTCTAATTGAAATGAGACTGGCCTTCTAAATAAAAGGAGAAAATATAGTTTTGTTCAGTTTTACTCTTCCTGAAGATCTGAATTGGTGGATACTGAAAAATCTACTCAAGAATATAAATCAATGGCCCATTTAGGGAAGCCCTGCGATGGACGGCAAAAGGAAGGTGAGGAGCAGTAGCTCATGCTTTTCTGATAACGTGTAATATTCCCAGCCATCAGGAGAGGCCTTCCCATGGCTGTTTACCTTGAGATGGCCAATGGTTTCTAGCGGAGGTTTTGGGAGGAAGAGAACTATCACTGCATTTCTTTCTTTGTTGTGAATGAAGAAATGGAGTAGCGAGCAGAAGTGAGAAAACAAAAGAGAAGATAGATAACAGATATGAGAGACATAGTGCAGAATTTTACAGGTGCTAACTAAGGAGCAGAGAAGAGTGATCAGGATTTTATTATGAAATATAATTGGGCATGCAATGAGTTAGGGTGATGATGTCTCACAGCTGTCGATACTTCGTACGTTCAAATGTTATACTTACCAACAAAACAAGTTCAAATAGGAAAAAAGAAAAGAAAAAAAGTCTATGAGAGATTCTATAAACATGTACTTTTTAAAGTATTCACTGTATTGGTGGCACTCAGAAAATATCTAGAGATGCACTGTCTACTATGATGGCTATAGTCACATCAAATTTACATTAAATGTAATTAAAACTGAAAATTCAGTTCCCTGGTACCAAACACTAGTTACATTTCAAGTGTTCCAAAGCCACCTGTGGTTAGTTGCTACCATACTGGACAAAGCAGATATAACATTTTCACCATAGAAAAATTTACTGGACAAACTGCTTTATAATATACCAAACTCAAAAATATTTTCCTCACTCAATTCTTCACAAAAACAGACCTCTATGAAAATTTACTTTATAGCTGTTTCTTCTATTTGCATCCTAAATTTTTCTTCTTAACTATACCTATTCCTAAAATCTTTTCTCTCACTACTTTTAATAATAACAGTAAATACAATTTCTCTTCAGATGCCTGGGTGCATATCCTTGCTTTATCACTTTAAAGAAACCAGCAACTCCTCCATGTCTCCCTTATTGCCTTCAAATCAGTGAAATCCCCCATCAGCCAACTAAGATCAAGTCAGGCTTTTTACAGTGTGTGGTGCACAGTCACCAGTACTTACTCATGTTTTAGCAAATGCTGTTTGTGGTGTATATTCAATATACCCAAACTCTATAAATTATGTAGGTAGACCTCAACTAATCATTGATTTATTCTACCAAACAATGCTGATTCATTTAATTACTATTAATATATTCTCAAGAATAAGTTTAAAAAGTACCTACAGTTCCTATATTTGTGAATATCTGTTACGAACACTCACAGAGTGCTCACACATGCTATGACTATAACCTGATAGTATAATAAACTGGTTCATACGTTGTACATCGATTACAATATACTACTACAAATAACAAGATGAGTATGACTTTAGGGACCAATACATACATTATAAAAAGAAACTCATTGGTTTGTTTGTACTGCTGCATGATAAGCAGGACCAGCTTAAAACTACTAAACTTAACTGGGTGGAGTCTTTTAAAACATTCTAACTTTGAAAGCAACTTTATGACACTGACCTAAGAGAGAATGTGAATATGTTAGAACATAAGCATGAACTAGATAGTGGTAAATTATATGCCAAGTCTGTCACTTTATTAGTTCTTTGATATTGGGCAAACTAACTTGAGACATTTTCTTATTTGTAAAATAGAGACAGTTATTTTGCAAAGTTGTGGGGATTAATGACCACACATGCAAAGATCTTGGCATGTGGTAGATACACAGTAAGTGTAGCTATACAGTGAAGCTTATTAAAGAAGAGCAAAAGTTAACAGAATTTGAATAAAAATAAAGATCAGAAAGAGATAGAAACTAAAAATATTTCTGAGAAAAAAGATCACCTATTCAAATGTAGAGAGCACAACATACCCTTAGTTTTAGTTTTGGGAAAAATCAAAAGAAACTTATTCTCTTTTATGTTGGTAGTCCTATAAAATGTAGCTTTATATTAAAGTTACATTACATTTATATAATGTATTTTACATTTATATATTACATTTATATTTTATATTATATTTATATAATGTATATTTATTAGATTTTATAATATTTATATTAAAGGTTAAATTACCCAAATAACCTTACTGTTTTAATATTGTTAAAGGAGCTGATAAGTGATTAACATTAGCATAAGTAGAGCAGTGCATGTCATAAAGAAAACAACAACATACAATTTAAAATGAAATAGCATAGAAATACAGGTAAATAAGTGGTTTCATTTTAAGATATTCAAGAACTATTATTACCACACACTTAGAACAAATCAAGTTAAGCTTGTTGTATTTTACCTCCTTACAAATGAGAAAACTGGGTGTAGGACAGATTAACTTAAGTTCTTGTGGATAACAAATGGCAGGACTATGATTTAAATCCAGAGAAGTCTGATTTCAAAGCCCAGATTTGTCCCCTGACAACCTTAAAGCTATTAAAAATATTTTTCAATGGTTAGGAAAGGCAGAACCCTCAAAATAAAATCTCTAACATCTTTTAATTTGTAAATATGACAGGCTATTAGGCTATCTCTCTCCCCTCCATCAACAGCAAAAAGGGGATTAAACATATTTAGGCTGAATGGGTAATTATAATAGTTAAGATCATACACTCTGAAGTTATAGACAGGTCTAGGCTGGAATACTAGCTTTACTGAGTACCACGTGATCCTGGATAAGTTTTCTTAAAAAACAATTTCATAGGGCTGGTGAGATAGCTCAGCGGCATAAGCGCCTGCCTGGCAAGCGCGAGGTCCTGAGTTTGACTCCCAGTACCCACATACGAGAAAAGGGCCAGTGATACCACTCAGCAGCACGGGCGCCTGCCGGCACGCGAGGTCCTGAGTTCGACCCCCGGTACCCACAAAACAAACAAACAAAAAAACAATTTCATAGAATTGCCATGAAGATTAAACAAGACAGTGCATATACAGTACTTAGCATAGTGCCTGGCACTCTAACTGCTCAGTTATTACTTTATTATTTTCATTACAAAATTTTCAGATTCTGAATGAATAATTTCTGTGGAAACTGAACCTAGTAATTATTGTCACAGAAGGTTAACAGATGTTATTTATGATCAGTATTATTTGCCTGCTGGTCAATAACATGTAAGCCAAATTTCTAAGGTCAAAGCACTGAACAGAATGTATTTGGTTGCCTCTATCTCCAAGCTAATATACTGATAAGTATGAGTAAGAATCTGCTTTTAAAAACATGTTAAATGCATTTATAGACTACATTATATATTAAAGGAAACTGTTTTCCTATTGGCACTTACAAATAATACTTAGGGTATTTATAAAATAACTATCTTCTGAGGAGCTAAAATATTTTCTGTCAGATCATTTCACAGCCTGGGAAGGAAAGGAGAGTTTAAAATAACATTTAAGAAAGGACACTGAGCTTAAAAAAAGAAGTTACCTAAAGCAATGGCAAAAAAATGGATGATCCATTCTACTCAAAGATTCAGAAAGATAGATTTGATAATCACAAATCCTATCTATATGGCAATGCAAATTTTGCAAAATAACAGCAAGGCTGAAGTTAGAATGAAGGTAGATTAGATGCCACCCTATGTATTTATAGTCACTCTAGATTATTTCTAGTTTAGACAGCATATAAACTATTTTGAATCATTAATTTTAAAATGTTTTCTTCATATTTCTTTTTCTCCCTTTCCTTTCCTGTGATACTGGGGATTAAACCCAAGGCCTCTCTGCACTGAACTATATCCCCAGCCTTTTTGTCCATTTTTTATTTTGAGACAGGGCCTTCCTAAATTGCTAAGTTGTGCAGGCTGGGCTTGAACTTGTGGTCCTTCTGCCTCAACCACAACATGTCTTTAAGTAGAAACCTACACATTTTCTAAAGGTACCTACAGAAAGTGCTATGTGTGTACAGACATATGTATATGGGTATATATATTCATGTATGTGTGTATATACATAAAGGGAAAGAAAAGAGATGAGGAAGGGGAGACTCAAACAGCAAACCCTTTATTGTTAATGAACTAAAATCTCTAAATCTGTTGAAAAACAACCCATAGAAAAGTATCTCCTGGCTTAGAGTATTAGAGGTAATTCTAGATGTACTACATAATAGGATTTCAAAAATATTTTTGGCTGCTACAGTGAAAATTATATAATACTAAAAAAATTGTGTTGTTCTAGTGATTTTCATGGTGAAATTGAAAGACAAACCACTAATATTTACTGTACACTTTCAGTAAAATAGAATCCAATTTCTTGTTGGCATTCTAGAATTTTTTTACTAAAAAAAAACAAACCCACAACAATGTTCAAAGAAAATGCAACATTTGAGAAAGATATAAACATTTCGTGGTCCCCCCCACCCCCCGTCTTTTTGAGACAGGGTTTTACTATACGTTTCAGGCTGGCCTTGAACTCACTTTGTAGCCCAGGCTGGCCTCAAACTGGCAGCAATCCTCCTGCCTCAGCCTTTTTATTTGGTACCAGGAACCTGCACTTGCCAGGGAGGTGCTTGAGGTGCTGAGCTATATCCTCGGCCTGTGCCTCAGCCTCCTAAGTGCTGGGATTACTGGCGTGTGCCACCACGCCCGGCCAGATAGAAACAATTCTGAACTACTGTTATCTGGCCAGGAAGAAGAGTGATTTTGCTTTATGGTTAGAAGAGGTGTTACAAATATACAAAAAGTTTAAGAAAACAGTCACTATAAAACATTTGACATCTTCCACATTCATGCCTGGCAAAGATAAAGGGATTTTTTTCCTGTAGTTTTTTTAAAGATAAAGGACAAGAAAAATCTAATAATATTTTAATGTAGTTATGGAAGATCAACAAAGTGTGACATCACAATATTTCCCTCAATGACCTTAGGGCTAAAAATAATTTCCCTGAAGTATCAGTCTACTGCCACAGACAGTACATTTAAGAAAATATAGTTATGAAATTTATGAATCAATTATGATACACCAAAATCTTTCACATCTATTTAAATATTATCACAGTTGGTACATTAGTATTAACCAGGAAGTGAGTTTTAGGTCATCTTGAATCAAATTAAGAAAAAAATTTGGAAAAGAGTTTATTTATATTTTTTTGCTCAGGACTGAAGCCAGGGCTTTGAACATGCTAAACATTCACTCTACCACTGAGCTATACTGCAAGCATCCCAAAATAATATTTTTCTATACCATGCCACTGAATAGAAGTATATATAGGGATGGTTAGAGAGACTATAATCATCATGCTGGCATTTCTTTAAAACTTAATTTTAAATTATTACACTAGTATTGATTAGTATTATTTTATATACATAGCATATATATATATATACATATATATATGATATCGAAAGTTCATTCTCAATTGCAAGTATGAATTCAATTCCTCAATGTGGCAAATAAATTTTATCGTATGTTTTAAAAAAACGAACCCAATAAACTTTATACTATTACAACATGTTTGCAAACTAGAAGTCAGGTCTGAATTGCTATTATATGGCTTATTTCATGTCTTGCTCTACCTCTAACTTAAAACGTTAAAGGACATTATGTATGTATGGGGTAGAATATGCCAGGAAAGGCAAGATTTGAAATAAATGGAATAAAAAACTATTGAGATACTATAATGCCTTTGCTACTGTAGAAGTATATATTTCATTTTTATTTTATTGTGTTGAACTGAGAGCCTCTGTGATAAAAATTGTTCGTTGTAACTATTAAAGTCTACAAAAAACTTATATATTAATGTATTTAGTAATACTGCTACCATTATTTACAGGCAAAAATACTCTAGAATGTATGTCCTGAGTGGATCCTAAAGGCAAAAACAATTTTTAAAAACTGGAAAAACTTAATAGCACAATATTAGGGTTATGTTCAAATTCATATTTTTATTATTATTTAAAAGTCTTAAATGAGACCATTAATAATACTTAAATAACTAGTAATAAGGATGTAAGTCTTGTTTTAAACAACTTAGAGAATAAATTAGTAAGAACACTAATACTTTAAAAATGAAATCAACAGAGCCTTGACTTGATCACTGTAGTATCCTATACTTAATGTCTCAGAATGTAGAAGTATAACTTACTTCCCATATGTTTACCTGGTAAGTGCAAGATAATATGCAAAATACGACAAGAACATTTAGATGACAAATATGAAAGGCTCCTGCTGGTAAACAATCACAACATTAAAAATGAACAGTCTTTATAAATCTAAGGGGAAAAGTTAGTCCAAATGTTATCCAAAAATACTGATGTACTTTTCAATTGTGAAATTTATGACTTGACAAGTATTAATCATATTTATTTTAATACAGTCTGACATTTTATCAGGAATTTCCTACTGTTAAACAATGAACTGTCAAGTGTACTTAGTTTATTTTTGCTGTTCATAAGTTTACTTTCAATATCTTTTACCTTCTTTGTTAACACCAAGCTGAGTTTTAGATGGTGTCAATCCATTAAAGCAAATCTCACACTTCATCTCATTTTCAATAGATTCAACCTAGTCTGATGTGATTTTTCCCCTTTGCTAGGTCTTTTATATTAATTGAAAGGGATCTAAGTTTTTTGGTAAAATTATTTTTCTAATGGCAAATTAATGGTGACAGGAATGGAACCTATAATTTTATTAACTAAACTTCAATTGAGAATTACAGTAATTTCTTTCCCAGATAAAGTTAAAAAAAAAGGGCCGGTGAGATGGCTCAGCGGCATAAGCGCCTGCCTTGCAAGCGCGAGGGCCCGAGTTCGACTCCCGGACCCACATACGAAAAAGGGGCCGGTGATATCGCTCAGTGGCACGGGTGCCTGTTGGCGCGCGAGGTCCTGAGGTCGTCCCCCTGGTACCCACAAAAAAAAAAAAAAAAAAAAAAAAAAAAAAAAGGAGTGCTGTGCCTTTTAAACTTATTTAATATAAAGGAAACTTATTTAACATAAAGAGAATTTGAAGGTTGATTATGATTAACTTCATATTCTCTTTTTCCTGCTTCCCTTTGAACACCATACAACAGTCATCTTTGTATTTCAGGTGCCTGGTACAGTGCAAGGTGCACAGAGAGTAACCATTTAGTGAGTTAAGATATTCAATAACAATGCAACACATTACAAAATACAAAGACACACCAGTTTAATAGTACTATTCTTTCATGCTGAGAAACAAACAAACAATAAAGGGTCAATATAACAAAGTGTAACTAGTTTCAGCCAAGGGGTTCTATTATTAGTTATTTTAATCACCAAACCATGTTAGTGTTTCATGCAGACCTGGGTTAGTATAATTCTAAAAAAAAATTTAGTGATAATTTCTGAAATGTTTAGTATGAACCAGGGCAGTGTTAAGTTTGCTTACTGTCTGAGTTAAAAGCTTAGAGCTTGCTAATTTTGAAAAAAGGAAATGGGAGAAGAACAGAGGGGTATTTTGGTTGACACTTTGTCTTACCTTCAGATAAACAGAACTGATATTTAATGATCTAAAGAGGGAAAATAAATGAAACAATCATAAGGAGTGCAAGATATTACAGAATAGGAAGGCCATGAGTCATTTATTTTCTTAATGATTTCTTCAAAATTAGTTAATTGTATTAATGCAGTACCCTCTTAATCTTTAAATATTATAACATAATTTACTACATTAATTACTTTTAAATGTAGACTAGTTTAGTTTTTTTGAAAGAGAAAGAGGGAGAGAGAAAGAGAAAGAGAGAAAATGAAATTCTTGGCCATAAAATTTGATCTTCTAAAGTTGAGAGTACATGCTCAACTTGTGTTTCTTTCTCAGATACTTCATTAATGATCCCATGAGACATAAGGTCCTTATTAGTTCAGACAAAATGTGGTGCATGTATTTTTCTCAAGATTGTTGACTTTTTAAAGAATCATGTTTAGGTAAAAGAAAACATAAATCAAATTTACAGGCCAAATTCAAATAGCATTTATATTTCAGCAATCAGAATTTTATTCAAGCAAGTTTTCAGAACAAAAGGGTACTGCATTTCAAGTTCCAATCACAACAAATAACTAATACTTGCTTTTCATCTTACCGGCATCAGATGGTAAATGATGGTAGGGAGCTGGAGAAAAAACCTGTGCTGCAAAATCTTCAAATGTTGTTGGTTCTAAATGGTGCTGGACAATTGTTTGTAGGTAACGTGCTCTCTCCTCATAGCTAATTTCCTTCTGTTAAGGATGAACTTAAATGCAGCTTACATTGGGAAGGAACAGATCTCAGCAGAAAGGAGTACTATGGTTGCTAGAACATTACTTCTTAATAAATCATTCACTAATCATTCTTATATATGATAAAAGTATGCCTATTTAAAGCTAAAATACTTTTTAACATAAATTTACTCATGATACCACTATAAATGATAGCTTAACAGGGAGACATTTATTAGAAAATAATTATAATACTAAACTTTTGAAAGAGAGAACAGTTTACTTGAGAAAGGATTCAACAGCTATCAGGTCAGCCGAGGCTCTTGTTAATCAGCGTCCACTGGCAGATTTACTCTCAAAGCTGCATGATAAATATTATGAGGCTGCTGGAAATACTATATCCAAAATTCTGTATTTTTCATTTGTAAAGGCTTATTGTGCAAAATTCCTGCATATCTTCTTCGTTTTCTAAAAATCCCTGCATTTTCTCAACAATTGTTCTCATTTTTAATGGAAGACTACTGTTGGTATAATCCTTGAATAACTCCATGTGGTTAAGATAAATACATAGCTGAATCTGTATGTCAGGAAAAAATACCCAGTCAATTATAACACTGAAAAAAGCAGGAATATTTGCAAAGAGTCCATAGGACTCCTAAATACTGTCTAACAAAGCACCTACAGGGCACTGACACTGACAGAAAAATACTGTACTTCCTTTTCACTACATTTTCTTCTCTGATATTATTGACAAGCAACCAGTATGTTGAAGTGTTGTTGCTTTTGAACAACCCACTCCAGGCTTCGCCTGTTTCAGCAGGTCTGATTGTGCCGTTAGCACAGAGAGGGCGAGAAAGAGAGAATTTCTGTTGTTCAAGAAAGCAACTATGGAAATGGCTGTCAAAATGCAGAGCAGCAGGCAGCAACATACAATTATCAGGAAAAATTCACATGCTGACTTCATGTCATATAGTTTCCGAACTGAGAAATCAGTTAACCTTTCTTCTACAACTTTTAAAGTTTTCCTGCTGTACTCAGTGTGCTATGTTGACATTTAAATAAGGATAATAAAAATGTACATAACACATTTAAATAAGGATGATATAAAAATCTATTGGTTCTTCTGTCACTGATTTTTTCTAAAATCCATTTTAATATTTCCTCCTCAAAATTTACCTTTAAAATATTGCCACTTTATTACAGCTCTGTAATTATAGAAACTGTACACTAAGTCTACAACTAAGAAATTGTACACTAAGTCTAAAACCCAGACTAAGAAAAATAATATGAGAGGAAGACAATTTAAACTGTTAATTCAATTAGAAATACTATGGGCAGTTACATGTACTGTCTAAGAGTTAAAGGTAAGACTACAGCATATTCATTATAAATTTGCCTTTGATTTTGGTATCTTTTGCCCTTTAAATGGTTTTGTGTACTCTTTTTGTATTACAATTTATTTTATGCATCAAATATTGAATAATCTGAATTCCAATTCCTTACAATTCATTATTTTCAATTCTGTACACTGGGGTTAAACTTTAAAAGAATTTTACTTCTGAAATGGGTAGCAACAGGATGAGATGTTATATTAAAATGATTGGTGGTAAGCATTTTATAGAAGGATAACATAGTCATTTTTGAGTCAAATTTAACATAGGAAAGTAATATGGCACTCTTTTAAAAGAGGTATATGGTTATAAATGGAAGAGGATGAAACTGATGGTTCAATCTAAATAATACCACATATCTCACAACTTGTTGGAAAGTACTTTTTTCATTGGGGGAGATTCACAGCTGCCAAATTTTCTGCAGTTAATAGAGTCCTTTGATTCACAGCAGTGCCCCTTGTACAAAAAATACTGGCCTTTGTGTATTACCAGAAACTAATTTTCTATTTGGCTGAAAAGGGAAAAATGGGGTTATTGCTTCTCCCTCCTACAGAGCTTTTCATTATGCCTGATGCACTCAACTTCTAAGCTCTTCTGAGAAAAAAAAATAACTGAAGAGGCAAGAGGTAGAAAAATGAGCTTGTTAGCACATTAGAAGTGAAGTATCTTGGTGGGCCCTAGAAATTCCCAGTGGTGTGTTAACTTATCACTCTATGCATGCTGGCACTGATAGTCTCCCAATTGATCACTCTCTTTTCGCACCAAAGGTGCTGCCAGGAAGCAAAGGCTGAAGGCCCACAGGAGAACAGTCTGCTATCAAAACAAGCTGTTTTTAAAAGTCTGCTTGAATGGGTAAAACGCTTCATGAAAAGTAGGGTGGAGACACCTACCTGCTTTGAAAATGCTCTACTTTCAGAGGCCTATAAATGAAATATTTTACTTTATTTTATTATATTTAGAGTTTACACAAAAAATTAGGCAGAAAGAAAGGAAACGTTCATATTTAAAACAAGGAGGACACTTCCAATGTAGTAAATTTATCAATGCAGGAAAACTGAGTATCTAAATAAAACACATTTTGCAGAATAATTTTACTTTGTTGTATAAACGGTTTATAAAACTAAGAAACCCTAATAGCTGCACAAAGCTAAAATTATCCAGATATAGCATTTTTATTTTATATAAAAACACAAGGTATTTAATAAAATTACAATAAACCTCATTAGCGAAATATTTCTTAAATGATTTTTAAAAAATCTAACTGGCAGAGTGAAGGGAAACAACCATTAATGGTTGATTTTTACATGAAAAACTAGCACTCATCACATATCGACATAGGCTAACACTTAAAGTTTCTTGTAGGAGATTAACTTCAGGAAACACTGTTGGCTTGGTAAATAATTGCAACTCACCTTCGAAAAGCTAAGTTTTCTTTATAATTTCCTAAGTTTGATTCAGTCAAATAAAATAAATAACAAAAACAAACTAACCCAATACACGGTATATGTACCTTTCCTTTTTTTTTTTTTTTTTAACTTCAGGAAACACATACTAAGGAGAGATAATAACTCTAAGTACTTAAACCATAGTCCTAGGTCATAACAAGGTACTTTTGTGATTGTAATGATTACAAACTTCCAAACAGAGCTGTTAGCATCTACAATTGTAACCAGAATTTAAAGTAGTTAATTCCTGTATCTCCTTATAATAGGTTAGACGCTTAATCTTTACTTAAAAGGTAGCTCTCTAGGGAAGTTATTATTACCTATAAATTGAGTGGAATACACAAACTTGATGGCTAGCAACAAGAAGACAACTTAAGATATATTCAAGCTGTAAGTGTTGCCAGTAGCATTAAAACAAAACAAAACAAAACAAAACAAAAAAAGCAACTGGAATGGGTAAGATGGTAAAAAGGAGAAGGTAAACTAGCAAACTATTTAAAGCAAAAATTTAAAATACAGATTTAAGTTGAATTGAGATGGTTTCTGTTATAAATTTAAAATTCAAACTAAATTTAGGTATAAAAACATTTGATGAGGGAGACTTTTAGCCGGTAGGAATCTTTAATACAGAACTAGCCAATCAAAGGAAATAACACACAGGTGCTACAATCACAGCAATATAATTATCCACTAATCCGCCTTCTTCCTTTCTGCAAAAGCATAAAAGGGGCAGGAATATTATTATTCTAAAAATAATGAAGATAACTAAATATTCTCTACAACAGAGAAATAGTTTAAATCTAATCTTCATTAAGTTAACATTATTACACATTTTTTTTTTTTTTTTTTTTTTGTGGGTACCGGGGGGTCGACCTCAGGACCTCGGGCGCCAGTAGGCGCCCGTGCCGCTGAGCGATATCACCGGCCCCTTTGTCATATGTGGGATCCGGGAGTCGAACTCGGGCCCTCGCGCTTGCCGGGCAGGGCTTAAGCCGCTGAGCCATCTCACCGGCCCCATTATTACACATTTTAAGTAACTTTTTAATTTTAAACTTCAAAAGCAGCTTTAAGAAACCGGGGTTCAATTTCAGGCTGGTCCTGGAAAGGTGAGTATGACTTTTCTTTGCCACATTTCATCTGTATGTTAAATGGAGATACCACCAACTGCTCCTATTTACTTCATTGGAGTGTTGTTAAAGAGAAAGGATATAAATACAAGGTAACTCAAATGTGCCCCTGTGCTGAAAATAAGTTTATTTTGATGCTTGGCTCACACCTTTGTAAATAGCAGCTGCTGTCTCTAGGAGGACAGTTTTCAATGTCAGATAAAGAAATATATTAATGTGCAAGAACTCTTTGATAATATTGGCAATATTTCTAATTTGTGTTATCTATACAGGGACTTTTGATTTTTTTCTTATGCAAAGAAACTGATTTCTCATGGGGAACAGGTACTACAGAAGGTTAAGCAGTACCAAGTATTTCACCCTTATTAACATTTAGGGAGAATAAACAAGAGATTTGGTTTTAAAGAAGAAACAATCCTCATTCTCCATAGTTCTCTTAATCTGGTAATGCTCAACTGTTTTTAATGTTTGAAATGGGAACACTTTCAGTTTTATGATCACCAATTCCATGGAACACCCCAGTTGGTTGGATATTTAGCTTTTTTGTGTGTTGCATGTATATATATGAATTATACACAAGAATGAATATAAAGTATAATTTTCACTAAAAGGAATTATGAAAATTACAATTACAGGCCGCTATCAAAAATCTATATCATTATTTTACTGTTCAGGGTTAATGTTTTATTTCTTAAATAAGAAAAAAACTATTGGTTCTTAAGAAAAAGCAAGAATGAAATGTTTGTATCTGTGCTCGATGGCACAGTCTCAGGGATTTAAGGTGTACTCTGAAATTCTGAATTTAGTAAGCATTTGCTGTAAACTTAGATATTTCTGTGGCTTCTTTGCAGTTTTAGTATGTAGGAATTTCATGTCTTTTTTTTCTGTACAGAAGATTCCAAGAATGGTGGTCATAGGAAGAGGGAGAATTTTTTTTTTTTTTTTTTTTTTTTTTTTTTTGAGACAGGGTCTTGCTTTATAGTTCAGCCTGGCCCTGAATTCACTATGTAGCCCTGGCTGGCCTTGAACTTGAGGCAATCCTCCTACCTCAGCCTCCCAAATGCTGGGATTACAGGTGTGTTAAATCATGCCCAGCAGGGAGAATTTCGATAGTAAAAATTTAGTAATTTTGATTATTGACTTATGTTTGAAAGCTATATAATCTGTTTAGGTGTTGAAGAAATAAAGATAAAATACATGGTCTCTGCTCCTATGACATTAGTCTCTCCACAAGTCTAACCACAAAATGGACAATTAAAATTTAATATAAACAGAGTTACTGGATTACTAGTCTCTAAAGTACAGTAAGAAATAGTAGATTACTGGGAGAACAAGCACGAGGATAGAGGCTCTCTGGAGTTGGGATGGGAAAACTATCAAATCCAATTTTAAGCTCCCTTATTTATGAGAAAGAGTTTGACTCCACCTAAGCGTTTGATCTTGCTGACCCTCTTTAAAATTAAAAAAAAAAGTTAATAAGGCACAATGTATAACTATGTAAGATGTAACATTACAAGAAAAGAAAACTGATAATTCTTTAAATGCTTATAATTGATTAAAGAGAAAGTCTACATGTCAAAAGTAATTAGAACTCATTATAATTCAGCACTGAACATTTTCCCCTCACTGTGACAATTTTTTTTTTTTGTGGGTACTGGGGGTCGAACTCAGGACCTCGCGTGGCAGCAGGCACCCGTGCCACTGAGCAATATCACCGGCCCTTTTCTCGTATGTGGGTTCTGGGAGTCGAACTCAGGACCTCGCACTTGCCAGGTAGGCACTTATGCTGCTGAGCTATCTCACTGGCCCCAACAATTTTTTAAAAAATTTAAAAATTTTCATAAATTCTACAATGGTATTGAGACTATGAGTTTTTTGTTACACTAATTTAAGAGCCATCCATAGAGAAGGGAGAAGAGAAGAATCTTTGACAAAATCTATTCAGATAAAAATCAAATGAAGGGTAATATTAAACCATTTTAGCCAGATTTATGAAACTGCTCTGTATATCATAATAAAGATAATCTCTTTGAAAAATATTTGGAAAAATTTAAATATAAATGTTCCTCAACTTACAATGGTGACACCTTTTGATAAATCTGTTTTAAGTTAAAAATGCATTTAAGTCACCTAACCTATGGAATATTATAGCCTAGCATCGTTGTACACTATAGAGTATAGGATGTTTACCTAATAATCACTTGGCTATCTGGGATTTGCCCAAGACCGTGAGAGTACTGTATATCCCATGGTACGTCACTAGCTCAGGAAATGACCAAAAATCGAAGTGTGGTTCCCACTGAATGTGAATTGCTTTCATATGACATAAAGTTGAAATATAAGTCAGAACATTTCAAACTGGGGACTGTGTGTATTTGTTTTAAAAAAAGGCTATATTAAGAAGGATTAAATGAAGACAAGGCATCATTTGAGAATATTTAGGATAGTATAAACTAGAAGAAGGCTATATCTATCAATACTACTTTCACAAAACTTAGTGAAGTCAGAAAAATGTTTATTCAGCAATAAGCCTTGCCTCAATGAAGAGTACAGAAGTTTGCTTGGAAAAACAAAACTACTGATGGATAGAGTTGGGACTACAACCTTGATCTTTTAATTAACAGTCCAGTGCTCTTCTACATCCAATTATGTACATGTTGTGTGGAGGAAAATGGTGTATTAGCATGTTAGCTATTTCTAAGATGGTCAAACAATGACTAATAGCTTGAATTCTAAGATTGGCAAGTTTTGAAAAATGTTTATACTGCCATACACATTATAATTTAATTACTAAGTAAGTCCCTGCACGTTCTAAAATAAAGATGTTCTAAAACAAGTCATTTAACATTTCAGTTTTAAAGGGCTTGCAATATCTTTATATAATCTGAGGCAATATCATTGCACAGTCTTGACTAATGAAAAATAAGGATTTTATTGAGATATAAGGGTGGATATGTTTTCCAAGTACACTTCAAGGATTTGATGCTATTATTAGTTGTAAAGTAGCAGATTTTCTGAAATATACAGAGTGATTATGTATCCTATGGACTAGTAGGTATTGTTCATTTATAAGACAGAAGTAAACTATACTGCTTATCTTACAAAGCAAGATCTGGAAAATGAATGATCTGGCAGGGGGAGGAATTTCTTTCCTACTATAACTAATTTATTTAAGAAACATGGATTCTAGTTCATGTGCAATAAAAATAAAATTCTCCTAAACAAATAGCATGAACCTTGGTATTAACATTGTTTACTTATATCATATTAATAGAAATTCTTCTGAAAGTCTGCAACAGGTTAGGACAAACTGTCTATTTTTATGCCTTATATTAATGAAATTCTTTAGTAGCTGATACTATCTACGCCATGAAGGAAAAGCTGTGATTTGTCAGAGCAGACAAAGCTGGGCTTTAATCCATCTTTTTAACCATATTGCCAAGTCTATATTGTTTTCACTGCGTCTCAATTAGGAGACAGGCAGGACACCTGGTACTTCTTTATCTAAGTCCCATGGGCTGCCAGATGACTCAAATCCATAACAGGTGCTAAGGCAGTGTGAGGATACCCCTATTATTGAAAGCTGTAGTTGAATAAAATTTGTACCATATATAATTGCTCATAAATCAGTCAATTACTAAATGACAACATTAAAAAGTTGATAAGCCCATTTCTACCAAGGTTCATGTAAATATGTTTTAAAATTAAATAAATAGGCTTAAAATTTTAAACCTACATAAAGCCTCTAAATCTATCTTGGTTTAATAATCTAACAATCACTGGTGATTTCCAGAAACCCTAACATGATTATAAAATGTGTATGTATCTATCCTACTTTCATGAAAGCTGAATGAAGCAAAACATCTAAAAGAAAAACTAAAGTTTTCTGGATTTCAAATGTAATGAAATTAAAATTTTGTACATTCATTCTTGATAAGACCTGCTTGAAAAAATATTATCATTAACTTAGTAATGCAGCCTTCTTAGTATATAAAAGATTCAAAATCACTAGTATTAGAGTAGAAGTTTTAAGAACAGTGGGGAGATAGAGAAACAATCACTTTGTGTTATTCCTTTTAGTAACAAAAATTTCAGAACATTAAAGTTGAGGAAATAAATATATTACTTTGAACTAAATACGAAACTTAGACCCTGTAAGAAGAATGTGAAAAGGAAAGAAACCAAACAAGTAAGATTTTACAGTGTACAATTACTTAAATATTATCTCTACCTAAATGTGCACTAACTTAATTAAGATTTTGTTTAAATGCTGTAATTATCGAGAATACAAAAAAGTGATTTTATTATCATAGTAAGTAGAAACAAAGTACTGCAAACTGTCATTTAAGACAGTGTCATAGAATCTATGATAAGGAGTATATTGGCTTAAACTAATGCACTATATGCCCCCAGGGAATGATAGGCTTAGACACTGGACTTTAACATAAAAATCTATCCATTAATCTTGACTTAAATATAATCTATTCTGCAGTAAAAGGAAGAATGGGCATTCAATGAATTACTGTTTTTGAAATACTGCAGTGATGTATTTACTAAAATCACTTAAGGGGATATGAGGAGATGGAATACCAGTAAATTTTACAGATTTACCAATTTTACAAAACATGCATTTGACTTTCCCCAAATTCAGCAAAACATCCCATTTATTAAGAACAGATTTAAAAAAGTTTTCTTTGAAGTCTTTCCCTGATCTTATGTAAACACAAGGTGCATAAATTACAATATTGCAATATAATTTACTCAACTTAATTTCAGCTGGAAAAAATCATCTGTGGAAATATACTGTGGGGTCAGAATCCCTGGAGGCTGAAAATGAGCTTTAATTAAAAAAATGGTAGATCATTGTGTCTTTGCATCAGAATGACCAACTGCTTGCTGACAGGACTGACCAGAAGAAAATGGTAAGGCCAATGGAGGAGTGTTTATACAAATATCAAGACATACAATACTTAATCAAAAAAGAAAACAAACCTCACATTTTTAAAAGATATCCAAAAGCAGACATAATTCAATGAGATAACTATGTATGGCTAAAATGATTATCAGTTACTCATTTAAATGATAAATATAATATTTAACCTTAAGATGTGCGAATTTATCTTTAGTGTATTATTTTAGCATTTGCAACTGTTACACAAAATTAATTTACATTTCTATACTAATTCAGCTAATATGTATTCAAATGCCACTTGGGAATCCTAAAAAAGTGTAAAGTAATTAAACCAAATTTATAATCTTATTTGATATATGAATTATGAGGATTTTAATCTCCTTCCTCTTATTTAAAATTTTTATGGAGTAAAAGTGCATTATTTTCATCTAAACATAATGAATATCATAAGCAAAGCTCACATTTTCTCTGCTATAATCTAGTGGATGAAAATAGATAATGGCATGTTAACAAGGGATTACTACAGGTGGTTGCTTAAATACATTCATTTCCTTTCTTTTTGATGGTAGTTATGTGCTAAATAAAAGTCAACACTCCTATAAAGAAAGTAAATATAGAAACATCAGTTCTACAACAGCTACTTTTGTTCCTTCTCTTTTCTGAACAGCAATTAGTAAAGCAACCTCTTCCCCTCCTCCCTAGCTGTCAAGCTGTTGAGAGCAGTTTGCAACTTGACAATGGTACCATTGTGAATGCTCTCTGGGCTTCCTTCCCACAGAGAGTTAAATGGGCAGTTCCTGCTGCCCATGATTGGTGTCCAGTGAAATAATACTCAAGAGCCAGGTTTTATCAGCTTCACGCCAAAGAAGTGAAGCCAGGGGAACCCAAGCCTTCATATCGTGCTGGACCATATGCCAACCCTGATGGCCCTAAAGGTTTATCACTAAGAATCAGGATCCATCACGTCCCTTGTGAAATTTCACTTCACATACCTTATGTGAAATGCAAAGCTTCACTAAAAACCGAACCTTCTTTACAATTGGCATGAACAGATGGACGGTAACAGTGGTTTGGCAAGCAAAAGTTAAGATTTAAATAGGCTGTATTTTAGTGTTTGAGGAAAAGCAGTTAGAAGAAAATGTGATCTATGGCCCATAGTTTAATTTTAATTCTATTATTGAGTTACTAAACATTCAATATAAAAAAATCTTGTTAGTAAAATAAAAGGAATAGATTAAAAGCAATGTAATTCCTATGTCAAACAAAGTTAAAAGACTGATTTAAGCTTTATATCCTTTATTTTTTGGTCTCTGAAACTCCCAAGTAGCATCTGAATCTAGTTAATTTTATATTTAAACAAAGACTATAATAAAATTTGCACATTATGTAGTAGGTGTACTGAATAATAATGTGAGTATACCAATGTGCCTTCATCACTTACAAAACATTGGATTTAAAAAAAATCCCCATTCTTGGATAGGTGAGAAGTTAAACATAGAAGCAGAGAAACATCATTTGGTTGTTTTTAGAGAACAGTTTGCCCATATCCTGATGGCATTCTCCATCTTCCTTCTGGTGCGATGTGATGTGTGTGTGACCCAACTGTCTACACTGGCATATGTGGACCATACTGTCAGACTGGATTTGACAAAACAGGTAAGATGGTGGTAATGCTTCCTTTTCCTTTGCTTTTTTTTTTTTTTTGCCATGAAGCCCAATGTACTATAAAATAGGATGAAAGCACTTCATTTATCAATACTGTATTAAAGTATAATAATGGATAAAAGCACTATAATAAAGAAAAGCATCTTAGGAAAAGTGTCAAAGATTGTTAGACAAGAGTCTATTGTGAGTATATCATAAAACATGTAAAATCTCAAATGGTCTTTTAAAGATGGCAAATATTTAAAAAATGGCAAATATGTGTAAATAACTATCGAACATTTACCCAGGTGTGGTGGCACACCCCTGTAATCCCAGCATTCTGGGAGGCTGAGATAGATGGATCGAGAGTTTGAGCCCAGCCTGTACAATGTAGTGACTTAGTGAGACCCTATATCAAAAATAAAAAAAGATTTGGGAATGTGGCTCAGTGTGAAGAACCTGGGTTTAATCTCCAGTACCACAAACAAAGCAAAACAACCAAACATTTAGAGACCTTCTTAGTTTCATTGGGAAAAAATAATACTGGATACTACTGCTATTAGCCAACTCTATGAAAATAATAAGCTTAGTTTGGAAGGGCTTCTCTAAAAAATAAAAATAATGATAAATTCAAACTAAATGGTCTGCTTTACCACAGGTAAAAAGTATACAGAAGCAGATGGATTGTCACCTTAGATACTGGCTACTGTACTATCGTCAGAAGCACTAGAAAATCAAGTTTACATTGCTTTTCTTTCTGCTTGACTACAGTATCTGGTTTTAATCTATTTCTTAGTCTTTATTTGCCACTACTCTTCTGTCTGCCTTATAATCACTCAGTAGTATGAATTCCATGCCCCACCCCTGCCTCCACACTTTTTGTGGTGCTGGGGATACAGTGAACTCAGGGCCTCACACATGCTAGGCAAGTGCTCTACCAACCAACCTACATCCTTAGCCTCTCCTTGAATTTCTTGACCATATACTTTTATGCCTCCATGCCTATTTCGTATCCCTCAAAAACTTCCCTGACCATGTTTGTCTCATAAGGTCCCATGTATCATTAAAGTAGTTACCAGAATAGTTTTCATTGGTAAAACCATTTCTAATTCTCCACTTGTCCCCTATCTGCTCCCACTTAACATTAATCACCTTTACTGCCTTACTTTGTATATATCATCATTGCTGGACTCTCATCAGTATGCAGTTTATTCATCCATTCACAGGGCTCTCCTCTCCCACAAGACTGTAAACTCCTTAAAAGCACTGATTCTTTCCATCCCTAGCTTTTCTCTTCACAGTGCCTCCCATTTAAGAGGTAGACAGTAAATATCTGGTGAATAAATGATCCAAAATTGCTTAGCAATATTGCCAAACTTAATTCTAAAGTTTGTCATTAGCACATTAAGTTATTGGTAAAGGGTAAAAACTTAAATATCTCTAGACTTAAAACAATATTTAGGGCTGGGGATGAAGCTCAGTGGTAGAGTTCTTGCCTTGCATGCACAAGGCCCTGGGTTTGATCCCCAGCACCACAAAAAGAAAAAAAAAAAAAAAATTTTTTTTTTTTAGAGAAGTAGAAGTTGGCTACATACTGAAGTCATTTTTGTGAGCTACCACAGTTTACATATAAGGAAATTATTACTAATCTATATTAGTAAATCTTTAAAAAAAGATTCTCTCTAAAGAACCTTAAGAGACAATGTTATTTTCAGACATGCTGGTTCAATTCCACAGAATATACTTTATTATCATCCCAAATTTATTAAATACTTAGAGATTTATACTTACTGCATTTCTATCTTTTTGAAGAGCACAGTCAGATTTGTTAGACTAAACTAACACCTCCAAAGACATGCAGTAAAATATTCCAGTGATTGTAAATAAGCCCCTAGAAAACCAGTAACATCATCAACAGGCATACAACTGCCAATCATTGAAAAGAATAGCTGAACAAATTAAAACTGATACAGTCAGTCACTGAAAAATTGCTACATATGTCTAGGGCTCACATAAATAATTACTCTGCCTAAACAGACTATGAGGCTTGGTAGCAAAATATAGGCCAATGGATTAAGCACAGCAAGAAGTGCTTTAGAAGTACTACCCAAGTACTTTGTAAAGACTCACATGTTCCCCTTAGAGATGTCAGGTAAGTAAGAATGTTTGTCTACTCTTGGAGAGGTCCTACAATAAGGATTAATATCAATGGTACAATGGCTGCAAGCATGTCAAAGACCACAGAACCTGGATCACCTACTTAGTGAGACATTTTGTTTAAAAAAATTACCTTATCTTCTTTTGGGGGCCAGTGAGATGGCTCAGCGGCTTAAGTGCCTGCCCGGCAAGCACGAGGGCCCGAGTTGGACTCCTGGAACCCACATATGAAAAAGGGGCCGGTGATATCGCTCAGCGGCACGGGCGCCTGCTGGCGCGCGACGTCCTGAGGTCGACCCCCTGGTACCCACAAAAAAAAAATTACCTTATCTTCTTTTGAAGCATAAAAAACCATAATTATAGATCTTAGGGCATTTAACAACTAACCAGTTTGTCCATGAAGTACAAGATTCTCATTTAGAAAGAATGAAGAATAAGTGACACTGATATTAAGAGCTCCTAATAGAATTACTAATGTAAAAGTGATAAAGCTCAATCAGCTTTGAAGATAATGGTACACAGTGTATTAACTAATGTTATTTTATTTTTGTGATAAGATTTTATTTTTTCATAAAAAAAGTTCAAGCGGCAGAACTGGAGACCTCACCTGCATCTAGATTCCCACAGATGCTCCCTAGTGCTCTCTGTGGCTACCACTTTCCTTGCCACACAGCAAGAAGTATGAGCTTTCAGGGTTACTACTGCACGCAGCCTCCTGGGAGGGGACACCAACCTGCATCCTCCCGAAGACATCTATCACTGTCATCAAGTCAGAGGTGCCTGAGCTCACTTTTCTCCCTAACAGGTATCTTTTCCCCTTATCTCCACCGACTACTGATTTCTGAAAATTATGCTCACTAAACTATAATGTCCTCTAATTAAAAATACACTGATTAACCAGTCAGAATGTAAAATGCTTGTATGTGTACTATTCTGGCTTATTCATGAGTCAGAGCCAATTTCTTCTGGTCCTATGTTTCCTCTCTTTACCTATGCAGTAAGCTCTTTAGAGTCATAGCTTAGCTTAATACTATACAAATTTAAAATTATAAGTTACTACAAAAGATAGACTTGGGGTCTTTCCGTTTGTAAAAATATCCACTCTAATCATAAATTTCAAAAACATACATAATAAAAATACAAGTGAAGTTTTAAAATACACTGGCAAATGGAAGAAAAAAATGAATAGGTAAGAATCCATACACTCTTCTATTATAACAAATTACTAGCCACTTATTAGGCCAGGTACTGTGCTAGAAGTTAGAGAAATAAAGAGGATAAGACTTGTTAATATGTGCACACATATGGTAAAATGATAACGTTTTGAGGCAGCACAAAACAGTAATTTTGCTTACCAAGGTATTGTTTTGTCCCCCCACCAAAGATAATTTATTTAGGTTATGAAGAATGGATATATTATGCAGAAAAGAATAGAAGTGGGCATTCTTGGGATAAAAACATGGGTATGACAGAAAAGGGCACTTAGAAAATGAGTATGGTTTAGTTGGACATAATAAGAGTGTCCTGGTGTCAGTGTGGTGAGGATGACTGCAAAGAAGATGCATGGAGTTGGGGAGGACTACAGGCTTGACAACACTACAGTGAGAATTACAAGGCTGGACAGTAACAGGGTAAGAGAAAAACAGTTGTTTGTAGGTAGTAACAAATGTAGACCTGTTTCTTTCAGTATATGTAGGTTTAGGTTTTCAAATATTTCCAGGATCAATGTAAAGAATTATATCAACAATTACCATGTAGCTACCATTTTCTGAGCACTTGCTACATAAAAGACAGGTTGCTTAGAGCTTCACGTGGATGTCATTTAATCCTTACACCAATCCTGAGTTTGCTATCCTCTTTTCTGCAAATTAAATTAAGGACAGCCCATACTTATTGGTATTATCTCCCAAGAAAATGATCTACGAAAGCCAGAAGATACATAAAATTACATAGTTTCTCAAGAAACTCATTATCTACTAACATGAAATGGCACTAATATTGATGGACCCCCTGACAGGTTTTATAATGTCCTATCATAATGAAAGGCAACTGAATTAGCAGGACCGATCAATTACATTTCATTTAGTTTTGGCTCTCATACTTTTACAACCGGTTCTTTACATTTGAGTAGAACTTCAGGGATAACAAACTATGAGTAATTGAAGAATGATCATTGACTTCTGCTAATTTGTCTGATAAAGTTAAACAGAAACCTAATTCTGGCATTTAAGAAAAAGTCAATCTAAACAGATTAGAAAAATCAAATAATATTGGTTGTGGTAGGAAAGAATATTAAATTTAGGTACAAAGTATATTTCTAAGGTTTCATTTAATTATATAATATCCTCATTCTGTGTATTTCAGATTATATACATTCATGTGTATAATATACATTCATTTATGCATACATAATACAAAGTCCTAAGCCAGTGGTGGCAAACCTATGGCAGGCATGCTGCAGCAGGCTGTTTGTATCATTGAAAGCTCTAAAAGGTTAGCCATCACTGCCCAAGTTATAAATTACAAGAACTGTAACAGGTTGAAGCCCATCTACTCAATCCCACCCTTTGATACTCTGATCTTCTTTTCTTTTTTGGTGGCGGTGGGGTACTAGGGATTGAGCCCAGGGCCTTGTGCATGCCAGGAAGGCACTTTAGCACTAAGCCACACCCCTGGCCCTGAGACCCAAATTTTCTACACTTCTTTCTTGATCTTGGACATGCCTGTGTTCTAAAGCATATGGGGGGACTGCAACTACTACACCATTTTATGTAGTTTAAGCATCCACACATTTTTGGTATCCATGGAGGTGGGATCATAGAACAAATTCCCCATAGATCCTCAGAGACAACTGTAAATAGTTATGTATACTCTTGTCCTTCATTAATCTGAAAAACATGTAATAATCTTTTATAAAAATGGACACAATTCTGTTTAAATTCTAAATGTTGGGGGACAGTGACTTCATATAGGCAAATTACATGAGCTTATAAATAGAAGTTTATGTAATAATTCACAAGTAGACACTTGTATTTTTGATGCTAAAATATAAGGATATCTTTTCATTTTAAATAAAAATATAATATATAAGGTATCAATATTTTAAATGTATGTTTTTGACAAATCCAGATTAAGCTTTCATTGAGAAGAAAATCATGCTGCTAAAACACATCGCTATACTTAACAAGGTTTACAACAAGAACTGAAATAAAAGTAGGCTTTGAAAACCACCAGAGAGTTAATATTTTAATGTTCATAAAAACTGAAAGTGTAAAAAATGTAATAAATTCTGTTATACTTCTGGGTCAGTTATTTTATGCCAATAAAAGTATCCACTAAGATTCCACAGCATAAATTGTGCTATTTATGATCATTAAGTACAGTTTAATTTTTATCCCAGGATCATCTTCTGTAACTATGAATCTAATGTTGTTCACTAAATGAGGATGATATTGATTGTCATATGCTGCCCAAATCAATCATCCTGGCAGCCAGAATTACAGTAATCTGTCGGTATTGATGACTGTCTTTAAGCTTTGAAACCTCCTTCACTTCACTTGCCATCTCGTGTACTACTTGTACTTGAAAACATTTTCATGCAACCTCTGATTTTGTCAGCTAGGTCTTTTTTTTTTTTTTTCCTTCTATTAAGCTCAATTTGTTAGTTTGACCATGCAGTGAGAATTGAATTGCAACACTGGGAAGGAAAACCTGGCAGACTCTGGGTAACCACTGGATTAGAAAGGCAGTTCAAGTTTGATCTTAGCCATCATTTATTAGGTGCCTGGAAAGAATATTGGGTTTTTGTTTGTCTGTTTGTTGTATTAAGAATAATTCTAAAACATTAATATACACAGCACTAGCCATCATGATGATGTTCTTTAAAAAAATTAAAACAGGGCCGGTGAGATGGCTCAGCGGCTTAAGCGCCTGCCCGGCAAGCGCAAGGGCCCGAGTTCGACTCCCGGATCCCACATACGAAAAAGGGGCCGGTGATATCGCTCAACGGCACGGGCGCCTGCTGGTGCGCGAGGTCCTGAGGTCGAACCCCCGGTACCCACAAAAAAAAAAAAAAAAAAAAAAAAATTAAAACAATTATTTGCTTTGATCCTAAAACATTTTGACTATCACTTTTGAATGTATAAGGGTTAAATATGACATTCTTGTATACATATTCCTTTTCAGATGTGAATTTATATGTAGAATTTTTCAGAAATTAAATATATACTCATGTTGAGGGTTCTCAGAGAAACAGCACCAATAGGGTATGTATAGAGTCATCCTCCATATCCATGGGGGATTGGTTCCAAGACTGCTGAAGATACCAAAATTTGCAGATGCTCAAGGCCCTTATATTAAATAATGTAATATTTGTGTGTAACTATACACATCCTCCTGAATATTTTACTTCAATCATCTCCAAATTACTTAATATAAATGATACATAAATAGTTGCTATACTGAATCATTTAGGGAATAATGATGAGACAAAATTTCTAATATTTTCCATCCACAGATGGTTGAATTTTAGTACATGAATCCTGAGATATGCAGGGCTGAGTGAAATAGTATGAAAAAATAATGTCCTATACTGTAGTTTCTAAATTCCAGAAAAATTTGTTTGATCTGAATGTTTTCAATCTTGTGTGTTCCATAAGCAATTCTGCTGGTAGAAAACTTTCAGATTTGTGGTTTAAATAAAGTATTCATGTTTAATATTTTCAGGTAAAATTATCTTTTTCATTCTAGAATTTTCTCCAATGTGGTACTACTAATTTCTCAACATTAACTATTAAAAACAACATGAAGAAGGCCTGAGAATTCAACTCAACCAATCAACATACTAATCAACCAAAGTATGCGTAGGTAATTACTTGGTGTTGGGTGGAGTTGTTTTATATTGACTACAATCTCTTTTTTTTTTTTTTGTGGGTTGAACTCAGGACCTTGTGCCTGCCAGGGAGGCGCTTAATGCGGCTGAGCCATCTCACCGGCCTTGACTACAATCTTCACACATAACAATTATTGCACAAAATAATTCAACTTACATTTATTAATACAAATTCAGTCTCTTATTTAATCTTAACAACTCTGAGATGAGTATTAGCAATTTTTTACAGATGAAGAAAGTGAGATTCAAAGATTCTGACCTTTGGTGTTGTGGCTCAGTGATATGGCCTAACAAGTGAATCATGAAAGAGGTGAAAGTCCTATCTTTGGTGAAGCTAACAGTTTGGATAAAATTATTTTATGGGTAGTAATCTATCTATTCCATGTAAGATTAGCTTCCTTTCCAGAGATATGCAGGAGACAGTAAACTGAAAAATACGCTCCAAGAAATAAGATTAAGGGTACAAGGCTTTTATAAAAGCATTACAGTGAGATGAAAATTAAAATTCAAATTTAGAAAAGTAGATTGGGAAAGTGAGAATCTGTCACTAAGTATCTTATTTTGTGCAAAAGATAAAGATAATGTATCTGGGGAGTGGACCTCAAATTCCAAAAAAGGCATGTAGTATGTAGATTTTAAAAATGAAAAACTGTGATCATGGGTTGATGAATTAATCACATCTGTGTGAAGTGACTTCCAATATTTCAAGCCCCAAAAGTAATGGAAATGACCCTGATTTCTGCGTAAGCTCAGCAGGGTTCACAAAACTCTGAAGGGTCGTTTTGAAAAATTTCTCCTTAATACTGCCAAGCAATAAACAGACTGCATAATTTTTAAAACAATTTTCAAAAAACCTACAAACTGCACAGTCAAAGACAAGTGATTTAGAAAATAAACTAATTTATTTCTAGGTCTACACTACTTGCTGAACTTGCACACTGAAATTTCCTTTAATTGGTAGATCTCTAGTGGATTCCTCCATATATACATACATACATATATATATATATATATATGTAATTTTTTTGGGGGTGGAGGGGGTCTTGCTATGTTTCTCAGGCTTTTGAAGTCCTGGGCTCCAGCAATCCTCCTGCCTCATCTTCCCAAGTGGCTGGGACAACAGACATGCATTCGTTTAGAGTTATATTTTTAACAATGCAAAGCTCCTGAATTCTTATCATTTCACTAAAATGACAACTTCAAATCTTAGTTTTTAACTTAAAGATGTCACAAATAAAAAATGCTATATAAATGTCATTAAGGTATATCAGTGTAACACACCATGATTCATTTGTAGTAAATGCCAGTAAGCTTTATCAATTTAACATACCATGATCTGTTTGTAACTATTTCAGTGGCAGCATGTAGAGAAATTATGTAAGAATAAGAGTGTTTAAGCATATTTCATCAGAAGAAGAAAATGTACATGGCAGATTACCAAGTTATAAATTCATTTCATGTGAAATGGAACATATTTTTTTAAAGCCTTCTTTAAAAAATCTTAACATTTGCAGTTTATTATATAAAAGAAAAAGAATGAAATGTTTTTAATCATATAGGAAAAGTGTATGAAAAACACAAATTACTTTAGAAAGGAATATCAAAAAATAATTTAAAACTTTGTGCCTGTTTTTTGCCAGGCACTGTTTCAAGAGCTTTATGTATAAGTCAGTATTAATTCTTGTAACACCACGAGCTACATACATCACTCATATTTTACAGGTGAGTAAACTGAGGCTCAGAGATGTTAAGTGCCCCAGGGTACACAGCTAAGGAAGGCCAGCATCTGAGTCTTCCTAGACCTCCATGTCTTTGTTTACACTGTCCCTGTTAGGAAAGCTCTCCTTAACCTCATCCATCTGTTTAACTCTCGTTTGTCCTTGTCCGTCAAAATTGGTTTAATCATCACATTTGTCACAAGTGTTTCCTGACAGCAGCATCTCTTTTAGCTGAGTGAGAAGCCCTTGTTGGTACACACACTGCATATTATCTTTTTAAAACCACTACTGAAAACAGTGTTTCTCCAACTAGACTGAGTTCTTTGCAAAGACAGTTTTGGTTACTTCAGTATTTCTAGAACAGCAGAGTTCTGGAAAATAATGGGACTGTAATCAATTAGCTAAAAGATTAGTACTGATTAAAAGTATGCAAAAGCAAATGCATCATTCAAATATCACAACTAATCAATCACTGGGGGGGGAATTCCACCATCTATTTATTAATAAACAGACATTCAAAGGTCTTAACGCATAAGAAATATTTACCTTGGAAAGCAGACATACATTATAGTGAAAGCCATATAGTTAAAAAAAGGATACAAGTTTTGATACAATGGAATTAATGATTTCAGAGCACGGCTTGCATTTATAGCTGTTGCTCGAACCATAATGGGTAGAACCTTCCCATTCACAATAGCACCATCAAAAAGTGGACCAAAGAAGGGAACCTGATAGAAAAATGAGAACATAATTTCATATTCAAATAGCAGAAAAATTAAAAATAAGAGCAATCAAGACATTATGCATACAAAAGTGCTTCTGTTTCTTTAGTTTTTCCTTTAGCAAAAAAATTATTCAAATTCAATTATTTTCTATGATGGTTCACTCAGTCTAGGACAATAAAAAATGCCAAAAGTCTACAGGGTGCATTTAAAAGAATTATGTGCTTCATGTAACTGACTAAATAATTTGTATATCCCGCCAATTTTCAAATTTTTGTACTTTCAACTGCAAACAAAAATCCAACAATGGATGCAATCTTTATCAAAAGTGTACTGATAAAATTAATTTAAAAAATCCAACAATGGAAATTTATTCCTTTTTTTCTAATGAGAAAACAGGAAAGATACACATTCTTTTTTTTTTTTTTTTTTTTGTGGGTACCGGGGGGTCGACCTCAGGACCTCGCGCGCCAGCAGGCGCCCGTGCCACTGAGCGATATCACCGGCCCCTTTTTCGTATGTGGGTTCCGGGAGTCGAACTCAGGCCCTCGCGCTTGCCGGGCAGGCGCTTAAGCCGCTGAGCCATCTCACTGGCCCAAGATACACATTCTTATAGACAGGAAGTTACTTTTTCATTATATATATATTTTTTTTACCACTTATTAAAATACTTTAATGTATATATATTTTAAAAATAGTAAAATTTACTTCAAATTGGCCTATCATAGAAATGCAGTCTGTGTTTTATTCAGCCATAATTTCCACAGAGTGGTACATGACTGAAAGTTGACTTTCTTCACATACTTGTGCTCAGTGGAGAATATAGGAAGATTTGTCAATTGATTTTTCATTAATTTTTTTTTGAGACAGGGTATCACTATGGAGTTCAGATGGCCTTGCCTCACTATGTATCCCAGGCTGGCCTCCAACTCACAGCAACCCTCCCGCCTCTGCCTCCCAAATGCTGAGATTATGGGGATGTATCAGCACACTCGGCTTATTTGTTCATTAATTTTAACTGTAAAAGCTTTTTAGCATGAAGCAAGATGATAAAATAGCTAAAGAAACTTTTCAGCAAAAGGATAAGCAGAGATTCATAAAAATCCAATTTTGTAACAAAATCCAAAAGTTACAAAATGGCCAGTATCTTTATCTCTTTCACCATTAGTTCCAGAAGTTTTTAAATGTCTCTTTTTTCATTATTTTTGTGAGATACAGCTTTACCACAGAACCTAAAATACTCACTACCTAGTTTATTAGAAAAAAAATCCACGTTTTGATATTTAAATGTCATTTTTATCAGGTGACTGACAATTTCAAAAGTTATTCTACTTAGGACTGGGGGATCTAACTTGGGCTTAGTGCACTTGCCTCAGGTATGAGGCCCTAAGCTGAATCCCCAGTACACATCGGAAGGTTAATTTATTTGAATATTGTGGGTATAAGTGGTTGCTGAAGGCAAGGAAATAAGCTGTGGGTAACCCAGCAAGTATTTTAGGCTTTGTGGTCATATATTGTCTCCGCCGTATAGTCTTCAGTTTTTTAAAAAAGAAAAATTCTTTAAAAACGTAAAACAATTCTTAGCTCATAGACTATATAATATCATGTGTTGGGATCATAGTATGTTGACCTCTGGATTAGACAAATCCTAGAAAAAAAATCCTAGCCATTGGCAAAATTCACACATTGACAACTTAACTGAATTTAAGAATTCTGAAGATTCTGATCAACTGTCAAAAAGTAGGTTTTCCACTAAAAGAATATGGCTAAAAATATTTTAAAAAGAAGGAACACAATATTACCAAACTTATACTATCTTGCAAATATATTTTTGCAATAGTTGTTACAACCCTATGATATATATGAAACATCCAACTGTAGGAAAGGTGACAGAAGTATTTGGCTTTTTTCCTTAATTTGTGGGGTTGTTTATTAAGTGACATACGAATATGTTCCTAAAGAGAAGGACTGCTTCTTACTGAATCTTTTAGGAATCTGTAATCATTCTTTTAACAAAAGATAAGTCCTTTTATGAGCTGAGTACAAAGGAACTTCCATTCTGGCATTACCCTGGCCGTCTCCCGCTTGAGCAGTTTCTTGCTATTTACTGTTTTAGCTCTTCTAAATCAGGCTTAAGACAATGTACATAGCTACTAGAGTCTGTGTTGTATTTTTCACTATTTTTACAGCACAATTTGATGCTTGCTCCAATTTTTCTTCTATAAGATGTAAAGAATTTGTAAATTCACAGAGAAGTCAAAATCTATTATTAAAATGGAAGCTAAGGAATTCTTACCTCTGGTTTTTTCATTATCTGGATACTGAACATGTGATTTTTCATTGGATATATTACAATAAGAACATCACCAAATTCTGTAGGAATAATTCCTCTCCTGTAGTCTCTAGTGTGCTCTGACCAAACAATGTGCACTTCGTCATTTCCTAAATGTCTCAACTGGAAAGATCAAGACAATAATTTATAGTGCTTTATAAAAGCTCTATGAGTATAGTTATAGAGCTTGTGACAACATACTTCAAAAAGGAGAAAAGATTTTTAAAATTTAAAGAATTTTAAAATTTCCTTTGATCGTTTTCATAATACATGTAACACACTCAAAAGACATTTGGAGACATTGCAGAAGACCAGATAATTTCAACTGTGCCCAATCTTTGAGAAACAGAGACATAGATAAAAAGATTCACATACAGCCCAGTCTTCTTAACTAGCACCAGCACCAGTTCTCCACTACCAAACCTTTTAAAAGTTTTTTTTTTTTTTTAATGTGGGTACCAGGAGTCAACCTCAGAACCTTGAGCTTGCCAGCAGGCGCTTGTGCCACTGAGCAATATCACCGGCACTTTTTTTCCTTTATGTGGGTTCCAGGAGTCGAACTCAGGACCTCGCGCTTGCCAGGCAGGCGCTTTTGCCGCTGAGCCATCTCACCAGCTCAAATTGTTATTCTTTTTTTTTTTTTTTTTTTAATGTGGGTACTGGGAGTTGAACTCAGGACCTCGCGCTTGCCAGCAGGCTCTTGTGCCACTGAGCGATATCACCAGCCCCATTTTTTCCTTTATGTGGGTACCGGGAGTCAAACTCAGGACCTCACGCTTGCCAGGCAGGCACTTATGCCACTGAGCCATCTCACCAGCCCTAAAAGGTTGTTTAAAACAGTGATTGAAACCTGATGTGTTGGTTGGTGCACACCTATAATCTTAGCCCTTGAAAGGCTGAGGCTAGAGGATCGCCGTGAGTTTGAGGCCAGCCTGTGCTACACAGTGAGTTCAAGACCAGCCTGGACTACACAGTGAGACCCTGTCTCAAGAAACTAAAAGCAAACAAAAAACAAAACAGAAACAGTGATTAATTTGAGATTCTTCTTTTTTCTGATCATTTTCTTCAAGTGTTAGGGTGCCGTGAAGTGGCCTGAAGGAAGTAATAGGAAGAGAAAAGAAATAGATAATTTATAAATTGGATAATCATTTACTGAGCAAGAGAAAACTGATTGTTTGGTTTAACAAATTAATTTCCAGGTTTTCTTTGCCAATGAAACATAAAAATTCCTCCATACAGATGTTTTGATATTTATTAGACCTTTAAAATGTTATTCAGATATTTGTGGTACTTACAAAACTGTTTCTGGCAATCTGAGAATTAATGTTACAATAATTCAAACTGTAAGAAAGTAAAGAACCTAAAAGTTGGAATTCTGGTTCTTTATTAAAAAAGTGAAGTTGGGGCTGGTGATATAGCTCAGCGGCATAAGCGCCTGCCTGGCCAGTGCGAGGTCCTGAGCTTGACTCCCGGTACCCGCATATTAAAAAAAAAAAAAGAAAAAAAAAAAAGTGAAGTTGATATCCTATGGTTTAGTTTTCTTCTTGAGATTACTATATAATTTTTTTTTTTTTGTGGGTACTGGGGGTCGACCTCAGGACCTCGCGTGCCAGCAGGCGCCCGTGCCGCTGAGCGATATCACCGGCAATTTTCATATGTGGGTTCCGGGAGTCGAACTCAGGCCCTCGCGCTTGCCAGGCAGGCGCGTACGCCGTTGAGCCATCTCACCGGCCCAGATTACTATATAATTTTTATTATGAAATTTCATTTATCTAATACATATTGATTATGCCACTACAAACATTTGAGTCTGCCTTTTGTACATATCTTACATAGGCTTTTCCATTACTATCATACAACTGGACACATTACAGATGGGAAAATCTGGAAGACAAAACTGGGATAAGTGTCAATAGTTATGCTATGAGCTAACATGTAGATAATTTCTATTTTTAAAATATGCAGTTTATTTTAGATTAAAGGCATAGGGTAGGCAAATAACTTAAAAGTGTGACTTAAACAAATAAAGGGATTAAGTGGAATTAGTGAAAAGCTCTCTTCTGTTACTCTTTAACCCTGGAGTATTTAACTCCTTGTATCTATGTAGAGCATAACTGCAACGACAGAAATACAGGAATTGGACTTTTGTCATTTTTAAAAAGAAAAAAAGATTACACAACTCAGAAAAGTCATGGCTCTATAATTTCATTTTTTAATCAAAATACTTTAAAAATATCCTTCCTATACAGCCATCCCATGTGTCAGCTTCCCTAATAGGTTTATGTTAACTGAATACAAAAGAAATGTGAAATAAATTTAACCAGGAGGGATGATCCAATCTAATTTTGATACATTAATGTCATATGCTGTACATGTTACAATAGCAGCTAGATCTAATACTAAGCTCCAGGCTATACTGAGATTTCCAAATGGCAGATTGTTCTAAGTGATATCAAGTATAATTGAAGTAATAAACGATAGTAAAAGCTGAGCACACTGTCAGGAAGAATTTAAGTATTTACTTTTTAAAATTAAATGAGTTAGGTTAGGAAAGACAAGACAACTGAAATAATGCAGGTCTCAATTTACAGAAAATTCCTTTTATTTATCTGCTACATTAACCTTTGAACTCTTGCCAAAACTATCTATAATTTCTAGTGCCCACTTATCTAAAGAAACAAGAGAAAACAAAAACTGCACTTTTATCTTATAACCAAAGCTTGTCTTTAAATATCTTCCATGTAGTATTAAAAGTCTGCCACAGAAGTTTAATGGAAAAGAATATACATTTTTGCCAGGATGTTACAATGAAGATTTTTGGCAGAGAACCATGCACATAAAAAAGTCATTCTAAACATGTTCAAATATTTTAAGGGAAAAGCTTCATGAAAATACCTTATAATTTATTCAAATGGTAAAAAATAATTATCTTAGGCTGTTATCATAAGGCATGTTTTTATATTTTTTTGTACCTTTAAAATCTGTGTAACACAAATTGAGAAACTGTTAATCACTGCTTGTATCTTGAGAATTTTGCAAAGACTACTGAAGGAATGAATTACTAATGATTAACAGTTAACAGAAACTTCAACTGTATTTATATGCGACATAACTACCTCCTATACTATTTTATGTTTATTTGTTCCTGATATCTTATGGACTCATAAGATTAAGTATATATTCAGCAGGCTTTCCTATTTTCTGAAAATTCTTAAAAGAGCTTCTATCTGCATGTTTTTGGATCCAGATGGCAATCCATTTATGAAACAGAGTATAAGACTTCTGCACAGGGGCCAGTGAGATAGCTCAGCGGCATAAGCGCCTGCCTGGCAAGTGCGAGGTCCCGAGTTCGACTCCTGGTACCCACATACGAAAAAAGGGCCGGTGATATCGCTCAGCGGCATGGGTGCCTGCTGGCGCGCAAGGTTCTGAGGTCGACCACCAGTACCCACAAAAAAAAAAAAAAAAAAAAAAAGACTTCTGCACATAAGATAGGTCTGTTAAAATGACTGACAACCAAGTGATTCTTCCAAATTCATCTCAACTATTATTGAAGTCATTTTGGAATTTAAGGTATATAACTAGAGGTATATAAGGTCAGAGATTTCAGGTATATAAGGCTAGAGATTATTATTAATTTTTGAAGATAAAGCAGCAAAATGAAGTTCAACATGTGTAAAACAGAAGTTCTTAATACATGATAGAATAGATAAGATCTTTTAAGGTATGATTTTCCACTCAATACAGGAACTCTTCACTGTAATACTCCTGAGAAATATCCTGCCTCTGCTCAAATACTTTTAAGGTTAGGGAGTTTAATAATTCACAAATCAGTCTATTTCACTTTTAAGGAGCTATAATCATTAGACTATTCTTTAAGAATATTCTACCTGCCTGAAGCTAGTTTCTTATGAAATAAGCCTCACCAAATAAATCCAATTTGTGTTCTAAATATTTACAGATATCTGAAGATTGGTTTAATGTCTCCAGTTTTCTTTTCCAGGTTATAAGTGTTTTTAGTTCCTCTTCTGATAGTTATAAACATACTCATTTTCCTGGATTCTTGCCTTAGTTTACTGATGTTTCTGTTAAACTGTAGTGTCTAGAATAGAAATATGGTATCAATATATGCTCTAAGATAGCAAACCCATAGAGGCACTTTTTCTTTCTTTGTTGTTCTGGTCACTACATTATTTTCTGCATCTTTATAACACTGATCAAGTGGAATTCCACTCAATTCAAGCCCCCCAAGTCTTTTTTCTTATTAAGTTCTTTTAGGCAGATATAATCAACTGCTAGAGCTAAGAGTGGGTTTCACATGTATTCTTATTAAATTTTACCTTATAAAGTTCAGATTATCGTTAAGTTTGTCAAGGTCTATTATTAGCCCGATTCTGCTATTCAGCATGCTGGCTCTATCTTTACCAGATTTAGGTTATCTTTAAATTTAAATTCTTCTGTCTTCATTTACGCTTTGAACAAAATGTCAAATGGGACAGGTCTAGATAAGAGCCTTCCAGCCAATCATTACAGATTTTCCTCTTGGTTAAAAAAAAAAAAGTTTATCTATTTTGTGCTTATTATTTATTAAGTTCTTCCTATCCTAAGTGCTTTGTGATAATTCATTTAATTTTCACAACAATGATACAAGCTCAGTATAATTAGTATTACCCTATTTTTACAGGCGAGGAATTGAAGCTTAAAACGATGATGGCGCTTGCCTAACATCAAACAACCAGTAAGTGCCAGAATCAGGATCTAGATACAGGCCAGCTGGTTCTAGAAAACATACTTTAACCACCTCCATCTAGTGCCTCTTGTTAAATAATTAATTTACATGTTTTGAACATTATCATCAACAACCAGTTGGGAACATACTAAACTATTAAGGCCACATTTCTTCAACTTGTCCACACAAATAACTTAGTTAAATGCTTTATATAGTCTATGGCTGTCCCTGATCTAGTAATCCTATTAAAAGAAATTAAATTACTTTGATGTGATTTGTTATGGTGAACTAACTTCTGTTGGATCACTACTTCATTATCTAAGTGCTCACCAACCATCTGTTTAATAATGCTATTTTACCAGGCACTGACATGAGGCTCATGAATGTAGGTAATTTCTGCAGTCTGTGGCCTACTCTATGTCCTTTTGTGAAAATCAGATGTTTGTCATTACTATAGACTGCATGTTAATGGGTTGGCTTCCTCCCACCCCCAAATTCATACGCTGACATCCTAACCCCCAATGTGATGGTATTAGGAGGTGTGGTACTCTGGGAGGTGATTAGATGCGCAAGGGCTCTTTCATAAGGGATTAGTGTCTTTATAAGAGATCCCAGAAAGCTTGCTTGCCACCCGTGCCATAAGCTTACAAGAAGACAGTCCTTTGTGAACTAGGAGGTGGTTCCTCACCAGACACTTAATCTGCCAGTGCCTTTACCTTGCCAGCCTCTACAACTATGATAAATTCCTGTTGTTCATAAGCCATCCAGACTATGGTATTTTTGTTATTACATTCTGAACAAATTAAGACATCCTTCTTATGGCAGAGTTCTCATTCTCCATGATTATCAACAGGTATCCTACAGTCAAGGCTAGATTTCCTCCATGTCACAAAATATTCACCTGAGGCTAGAGACTAGAATTCATGTAATTACATTCTCTCTCCTGTAAAACCAGGACTCAGCTGTTTCTCTCACTTTTGTTATAGGCACCTATGAACTAATTATAATCACTCAGGATCAAATCTGAGTCTTCTTTGATTCTACTGGTTTCCTCCCTACTCTCTAACAACCTCTTCATTAAAAAATATACATTATGTTCCTTTTTTATATTTTCTTATTAGTTGTCCTAATTTATGAGTTTTAAAAGCTTCTCTCTTCCATCATTCTCCCCCCCTTCCAATCAATTCTTCTTCATTCACTAACAAATGTTGCCCTAGACCAGTGGTGGAGAACCCGTAGCACACATGCCACAGCAGGCTGTTTATCACCGACAATTCTAAAAGGCTCACCACCACTGCCTTAGAGCTTACTGAATGCACTGTCCTAGCTTTTGCAAATGCATTAATGAGGAAAAACAGAAATGGTCTTTGTTTCCAAAGCTTTGGGTCCAGCAGAGACAGAGTAAACTCACCAAACAATAAGTAATAGAATAATAAAAAACACAGAAAATGTTTAAATGTACTTTTCTGAATACAAGTAACAAAGAACACTGATCTATAATGACACTTGAACTAAAAGCTGAAGAACGTACAGAAATTAGTTAGGCAGTTACTCCAGGAGAACTGGTATACATGTAGAAACTGAAACAATATTCTCAGTGCCCCAAGCCCCCATTATTTCACCCACCTTCCAGATACTCATACTTAGCAAAACATACACTATCATTTACCTCTCAATTGTGTAAAATAACATTTTTCATATACATTTTTATAGTCACACATATTTTCATATACTCATTTGCCATCTTTATTCATTTTTAGCAATTAAGAAAAGCTTCCTGACAGCCATAGGCACAGCATCCAGTACCCTCTTAGCATAGGGTAGGCCTCCATTAAATGCTGCTGGATACTAAAAAGACAGTATAACAATACACAGCAAACTTTTTTCTATTGTTGCACAGCACATAGTATAAAAACAGAATTATCTGCAATTATGGCATTTATTTAAGAATTCCATGTTGGTAGCAATAAAGATGTCTGTAGGTATTTCTTTTGTTTTAAAACATTTATTAAACACTAGTAAGCCTGGTTATAGGTGCTGGGGGTATAGCAATAAACAAATCAAAGTCCTTTACCTCACGACCTTGATATTCTAGTGGGAAGAGTCAATAAACATACACAAAAATAAACAAAGTAAGATAACTTTACATGGTGATAACTACTAGAAAAAAAATACTATAGGTTACTATTATAGTGTTGCTGAATAGAAGGGGGATTAACTAGAATGGTCTGCAAAGGTCTTTCTGAGAAACTGTCATGTGAATTTGACAATAGAACAATGAGAATGAGGAAGCCTAGAGAAAAAAACATTTCAAACTGAGGGTCAAGCCTCTGTGAATATGTGAATGAACTTGATATGATGGAAGGCTAGAATGAAAGCCAATGAGGCCAGATTGTGGTAAATGAATAAGAAGGTGACAAGAGGCAAAATTAAAATTGGACAAAACAGGTCTACAAAGAGGTAGGTAGGAAGGTGGCCAAATAACAGAGGTCACTGAAGGCCTTAGTGAGGAAACAAAATTTTATTCTACATGCAATGAGAAGCTACTGCTATCCTATTCAAATTATATCATTCAGAGTGGTAAGACATATTTAAACCCAACCAATCATGTTTCCTGGTTTTTGTTTGTCATCGGGAGTACATTTGTAAAAATTGGGGTTATGGTCAGAATCTAAGATATAAAAATGGAATTAAACAAAACTAACTTTTATTTGGGAATGAAACCCATGAGTATAATTTGACAGCACTTATTAATTATAATAATAACCTCACTTTTTACTAAGATAATAAAAAGGTTTCTGTTATTCTTTACACTTGTTTTGTTAAAATTCACCTTCCAGATTATATTTAGCACATAGTTCTTTGGGAAGTATTTTAACTTTAAATTTTATTTTTACATAAAATTTTAAAACATTTAAAATTAAAGTTGGACAAAACAGGTCTACAAAAGCTCATTTATTTACAAAACTACCACGACCAAATTTCAAGACAGAAAATGAAATGCTGTCCATTACACTAATAGTACTGCAGAGGAAAACGACTTAAATAAAGTGCTTCTTTCTCCTCTTTTGGGGGGTGCAGGGAATGAAAGAGACTAGAGAGTCCAACTAAGTATGTTGCAATTATCTCAACTTGATCTTCATCAAACTTCTAAAAGGATGATCCCGCTACCCTGGAAGCAGAGTATCAGCAAGTGGCTAGAACAAGGAGACAGAGGAAATGAGAGAGGCTCCTATGAACACTTCATACCAACGCCTGCAGCACTTTTGATTTTTAGGGGTGAATATGCTCAGTTAAGTGGAAATTATTTTTAACCATTTTCCATCAATCTTCCTCGGGTAGAGATAATTTATAGAACAGATGGCTTGGACTGGGGTTATATTGGGATTTTTGATATGGTAGATATTTCTAAGGCAGAGTACTAGATTGAATGGTTAATTTGTTCAAAAAGTACAGTCCACGTTGTAAACATTCTGCTGCTACTGAAAGCCTTCTCTTTATAAGAAATAAAAATGTTACACTTAAATAAGTCTAAGGACATTTACTTCCTATCTAAAAAAATAAAATGTTTAAAAAATAATTTACAAAAATACTACATAATATTCTAAGTAAAAAGTCAGAACTAAAATTAGTTTCTACAAAATGGATATAAATGATTTTCTCCTACCAAGTTTAAAACAAAAAACCAGAGTCATAAATAATTCTAGCTTGCCAGAGGCATGGCTATTTCTTTATACTGACTGTCAACTATCTAATTTAATTAGAGGTATTAAACTCCATGCTGAGGTCAACAAGCCTTACTTCCTCCAATATTACACTTCAACTAGTGCTCATTAATGTGTCTACTGAATGGATTAACACACCTGAAGATATATGTACAAAGGAAAAGGGGGACAACTTAATGATATCCAATTGTTCATCTGTAATAGGACACATGTTCTAGGCTTCAACTAATTACTACTAATGTGGAATTTATTAAATTCAGGAGAAAAAATACCAATACAGAAAGTGATTTTTTATTAAGAAGAACTGGTATAAGACAATTGGCATCTATGATTCATTTTAAACATTTAACTTATTAAGGAGAAAGTGTTTAAATATAAGCCCATTCTTGAAAAAATCTTACTAGGACTCTGAGAAACAGATTAAGAACAAGAGTCATAGAGAATAGAGAAAATCAGTATATAGAGAAATCAAAGTTTATATGTTTTTGATTTCTATGAAAAGAAGATTTAGACTAGTTACATAAATATGTATTCTTTTTCAGTTGGACTTTAAAACAAATCCTTTCAATTGTTTTATTAAGTAAAAAAGCTTATTCAGCCTGGGTAATTTTCTTCAGTAATAAATAGTTTATTAGTTTAACAACTAGAATAATACATGTTTACATTATAATTGTTTTAGAAATTAAAAATATGCATATATATATATATATATATATATATATTTTTTTTTTTTTTTTTTTTGTGGGTACCGGGGGGTCGATCTCAGGACCTCACGCACCAGCAGGCGCCCGTGCCGCTGAGCGATATCACCAGCCCCTTTTTCGTATGTGGGTCCGGGAGTCGAACTCGGGCCCTCGCGCTTGCCGGGCAGGCGCTTAAGCCGCTGAGCCATCTCACCGGCCCAAAATATGCTTATATTTTTAACCAGTCCAATTATTTAAATACAGGATGACTGAAAACTGCATTTTTTTGGTTAACTTTTATAGCAGGAAATAGAAAAATGACAATTTTATCAAATTTATTCAATACAAGAACAGAGTGGTTGAAATGATACCTGCCTGAGCGATGCTTGAGACAGTACACAAATGTGCTGCCCAAGTGAAGCCTGGGGTAAACTGTTAAGTGGTTAAAAGTTAGAATGCTTCTGGCCTCTTAAATGCATGAAATATTATACCCTACAACTACCTAAGTTTTCCTTACTAAATAATTGGAGAAGACACTAGTATTTTTTCCCCTGGCAAATTTAAGACTTTAAGTTAACATAAATAATTGGAAAGACATCCTGAGTTCATGAATTGGAAGACATGATATTAGTACTGTTTAAGTGATCTAAGATTCAATGTAATCCCCATCAAAATCTGAACAGTGATTTTTGCAGAAAATCCATCCTAAATTTTTTACATAGAATTTCAAGAGACTTTGAAAGAAGGTCAAACAATCTCAAAAAATAATTGAGCTGGAAGACTCATACTTCCTAATTTCAAAGTATATGGCAATGCTATATAGTAGCCAAACAGTGTGGGACTGGCATAAGGACAGACATTTAGACCAGTGGAATGGAACAGAAAGGCTTTTCAACAAATTTTAATGGGAAAACTGGGTATCCACATGCAAAAGAATGAACTTAGTATTTACCTCACACCATCTATAAGAATTAATTCAAAATGGATTCTAGATCTAAATATTAAGAGCTAAAGCTAGGGCCAGTGAGATAGCTCAGTGGCATAAGCCCCTGCCTGGCATGCGCGAGGTCCTGAGTTTGACTCCTGGTACCCACATAAAGGAAAAAATGGGCTGGTGATATCGCTCAGAGGCACGAGCGCCTGCTGGCAAGCGCAAGGTCCTGAGTTCGACTCCTGGTACCCACATTAAAAAAAAAAAGGGCCGGTGATATTGCTCAGCGGCATGGGCGCCTACTGGCGTGTGAGGTCCTGAGGTTGACCCCCGGTACCCACCAAAAAAAAAAAAAAAAGGGGGCTAAAGCTATAAAATTCTTAGAAGAAGAAGTATGAAAAATCTTTGTGGCAATGATTTATTGAATTGACATCAACAGCAGAGGCAACAAAAGAAAAATTAAATTGGAGTCTATGAACATTAAGACTGGTGCATCAAAGGATATTTTTAACTGAGGGGAAAGACAACCCACAAAATAGGAGAAAACATTGGTAAATAAAAAAATACATATATACACAATAATCAAAACAGGATAGCAGTGGCATATATTAGACCAATGGAACTGAGTAGAATGTCCAGGACTAAACACAAACATGTATGGCCAACTAATTTTCATGGTACTTAGGATAAAAAAAAATCTAAGCAGATTCATTAAGACTTTTGAAGCCTATCCTACCTGAGAAATAAATCATGAAAAAAAGGAATCCTTGTATACTGTTGATGGGAATGTAGACTGGGACAGCCATTATGACAAACAGTATGGAGGTTCCTAAAGAAATTAAAAACAGAACTGCCATATGATGGTGTAATCCCCCTTCTGGGTATCTAGCTAAAAGAAATAATATCAGCACCTCTTAAAGATATCTATACTCACATGTTCACTGCAGCACTATTCACAAAAGCCAAGATAACGGGAACCACCTTAGTGCCCATCCGTGAAAGAATGGATAAAGAAAATGGTGTGTGTGTGTGTGTGTATGTGTGTGTGTAAAATGGAATACTACTCTGCCTTAAAAGGAAATTCTGCCATTGCCACAACATGGATCAATACTGAAGATATCATGCTAAATGAAAGAAGCCAGATACCCCAAACAACATGTATGATCTTATTTATATGTGGAATAAAAATATATTTATCTAAAGAGAGATAAAGAATAAGTCAATGGCTAAAGTGGATGGGAGGAGGAAATGGGGAAATATAGGTCAAAGGATACAAAATAGCAGATATGTGGGATAAACAAGTCCAGAGACCTAGTAACAAGAGAACTGTAGTTCAATAAAATTGTGCAATATTTGAGTTTTTTTAAAAATAAGTGGGTTTTAGCTACTTTTTTGTTGCAAATAAGGTAACTATGTGAGATAATGGATATGTTAATTTCCTCCACTATAATAGTCATTCTGCTATCTGTATGTGTCCTATAACATCATGTTGTAATCTCCAAATATACACTGTAAAATTTATGGAAAAAATTAAAAATGATTGTAATCTTTAATGACATCACTGGTTTTTAAGGAAAATACAGTGTACTATATAATAATCCCATTTTTTTTTGTTTTTGGGTTTTTTTTTTTTTTTGGTTTGTTTTTGAGACAGAGTCTTGCTATATATAGTCCAGGCTGGTCTTGAACTCATTATGTAGCCCAGGCTGGCCTTGAACTCACGGGAATCCTCCTGCCTAGCCTCCTTAGTGCTGAGATTACAGGTGCGCACCACTGCACCTGGCTAATAATCCTGTTTTTAAAGACGGCACTGAGTTAAGAAAGAAGTATTACACCCAGAAATAGTATCTGGTCAACTGGATTTCTTAAGTATTTTATTTTATTAATTTTCTAGGATTTTAACTCTGAAGTGCTTTTTCTTTGTTACTTACTTTTTTGGTCAAAGAGTCATCAGAATCAGAAGGCATTCTTGTTGATACATGAAATATTACTTCTACTGTAGAGGTGGCAAAATATGGAGTGGTCAATCCAGTGCTTTTGTTTTTTTGTAATCCTCCCATAAAACCACAATGATTTGTAAGATTTACCTAAAAGCAAAGAAGAGCCACATAAAAATCAACTGACACAACAAAAAAACATTACTGAGAAAGACTCAAACTTTTTATTTTACACAAATACTGGCACAAAGTCTTCTGCACATAATCAACAAATACTACATCTAGAATTTCAGTCATTCTTCCTTATCTGCGCATATCACATCCGTGGACTCAACCAATTATGGATTGAAAATATTCAGAAAAATATGGCCCTGGCACTGCACATGTACAGGTTTTTTCTCTTGTCATTATTCCCTAAACAATACAACAACCATTAATATAGCACTTACATTTTGTTTAATATTATAAATGATATAGACATGATGTATAGTGTACAGAAGGAGGTGTATTAAGCAAACACTGTTTCACTTCCTATAAGGGACTGGAACATACACAGATTTTGGCATACAAAGGGGGTCCTAGAACCAATCCGCCTTGGATACTCAGGGGCAACAGTATTAGTTAGAGCCGATCCATTCACATGAGCATGTTTTCTTAAGAATTTGAGGATCCTTAATTAGAAGGGGTTAATTAGGAAAGAAATCAACTGCTGGGCACTATGCATCTTTTGTTAGGCAAGTAGGTGTTAATGATAAATTATAAAGGCTGTTTAGGGAGAGTCAGAGAGTAAAAGGGTCAGAGAGTAAAAACCAAATCTGGAAATGATTTGGGGAAAAGTTAAAACAGCAATGTCAATTTGACAAAATGATTAATTAGGTGTGTCATATTTACTCATAAAACTGGCTTCCTAGTTTGTCAGCACCTATAATAGCTCAGAATAAAATTATAAAAATGCAGAATTTTATACTTCAATTATATTTTAAAACTACAAATTAACCTATGCAAATATTTTTTTTTTCAATGTTAAAATACACATTAATATCAAGGTCACTGCATTTGCTGATATCCCTGGGCTTGTGCAATGCATAAAAGCCAGGAAACTGTTCACTGGAGAAAACTGGGGATATATAGGAAAGAAGAAAGAGAAAAAAATCATTCGTCTTTCTACTTATGCACACAGTTTAAAATAATAAATTTGATCCGGGTCTGGTGATTCATGCCAACATCCTGGAAGGATGAGACAGGAGGATCAAAAGTGTGAGCCCAGCCTGGGCAACTTAGTGACTTACCAAGACCCTATTTCAAAAAGAAAAAAAAAAAATTAAAAGGGTTGAAATGTAGTTCAATGTGAAGGCCCTGTGCCCTGTGTTCAATCCTCAGTACCAGGAGGGGAAAAAAAAAAAGATCCTGAATATCTGATAAAATGCAGAATTACAAAGCCAAATCCCCATACTATGTGAACAGAGTACATCTCAAATATCAATACTAGTGACTAATGGCAGAATATATGAATGATAGATTTGTTTTTATGCTATTACTATAAGACTGCTTAGTCTCCTAGTTTTTAGAATTTATTTTTGACCCAGTAATACATTATTAAACATTTAAAAGTATAAAAAAGGTATAGTAAAAAGTCTTCCCTTCATCTTTCATCTGTACTACTCAGTTCCCTTCCCAGAAAGCAATTTAACATTCTCTGCATAAACAAATAAATTCGTGTGTGCACATGTGCAGGCATGCACACAGAGCATGGGTATACAATGTTCTGTACCTGGTTTTTATACTTAAAATATCCTGAAGACACTTTATATGAGGAGCTTCCTCATGTTCTGGTTTTCATGGCTCCACAGTTCATTTTATTGATGTACACTAATGTAACTAGTCCCCTACTTGAAGGATATTTAGGTTGTTTCCAATCTTTGCTATTAGTCAATACTGCAGTGAATAACACTGAACATATGTATCACGTTCCATTTGTGAAAGTAGGTCTGTGGACAAAGGGCAGGTGCATTTCTAATTTTGAAACACACTACCAAATTGCCCAACAACACGAGTGCTTGTTTCCTTCAAACACTCTCAAATGCAGTATATCACCACACTTGACGATCGCTGCTTATATGGTAGGTGAAAAATGGCAGCTCCGTATAGACTTTTGTTTTAGTGAGAAAGTTACTTATTCAAGTTAATGCTGTTTCAATTCTCTGATGATATAAAGATAGTCTCAATTTTGTATGCCTTTGCTGCAAGTATTTTTGTAACATTTGGTGATCTGCTTTATAAATTAAATGCCTGGACATAACTGCAGATTCATGGGAAGGCATAAAATAATAGGAATACTCCTATGTATTCTTTACATGGAGTCCCACAATGAAAAACTCTTACCATAATCAAGATTGATAAAAAGACATTTTCAACACTAAAGGATCCCCCACACTGCCCATTATGTGAGCCACATCCACTTCCTTCCCACCCTTAGACCTTGGCAATCACTCATCTGTTCTGTAATCATCATTTTAATAATATTAAATGAAATCACACATAAGTAACTTTTCCAAGTTATTTTCCTGTTAACTTTTTTTTAAATGATTTCAGGTTTGATCCCACCGTAGTTGGTAAAACACTGTATTAATTTCAAAGCTTGTAAATTTGTTGAGGTTTGTTTTATAGCCTAGGAATATACTCTATCTTGGTATATATTCTGTGGGCACTTGAAAAGAAAGTGAATCCTGCTGTTGTTGGATGAAGTGCTCTAGAAATGTAGAATAGATCCTGTTGATTGATGGTGGTGTTGAATTCTTTTATACACTGGATGATGATTTTCCATCTAGTTCTCAACTGCCGGGAGGGGGTGAAGTCTCCAAGTATAATTGTTTCTATTTTCTTTTGGTTCTATTGGCTTTTGCGTCACATCTTTTACAGCTCTGTTGTACATACATTTAGGATTGCTATGTCTTTTTGGTGGATTGGTCCTTTTATAATTATAAAATGTTCCTCTGTCTCTTATTTTCTTTGCTCTGAAATCTACTTTATGTAACATCAAGGTAGTCAATTTAACTTTCCCTTGATTGTATGTTTTTCTTCCTTTTACTTTTTGCCAGACTATAAAGTTATATTTGAAGTGTTTCTTTTAGATAATATAGAAGTGAGCCATGCTTTTAAACCTACTTTAACAATCTATTTTTTAATTACTATATTTAGATCATTTGTATTTAATACAATTATTGGGCTTAAACCTGCTAATTTTCTGAAATCTATCTATTTTTTGTTTTTCATTTTTCTTGTTTTACTTTTCCTGACTCCTATGGGTTGCCTGAACATATTCCTAAAATTTTACTCTATTTAGCTATCATTTTTATTTTATTTTTTTACTTTGAGACAGGGTCTCACTATGTAGTTCAAGCTGGCCTCAAACTTATGGCAATCCTCCTGCCTCCCAAGTGTTGGGATAACAGGCGTGTGCCACCACACCCAGCTATCCATGTAGATATTATATTACATATAGATAACTTATCACAGTGTATATCCCCGTATAACCCTACTTTACTTTATGTCCCTTTACCCTCCCATTTGTAATACTATAATTGTCATAAATATTTCCACCATGTATATTTAGAAACACAGTGTTATATTTTTGCTACAAACGTCAGGGTTAATTAAAATTCAAGAGAAGAAAAGTCATTTTTTCTTGCCATTTTCTCTTCCTTCTTTGTTTTTATTAGTGCATATTAGTCATATAGAATAGTGGGTGGTATCTGGCATATTTGTACACGCATATAACATATTTCTCTTCCCTTTTTTTTTTTAATGTGGGTACTGGGAGTCGAACTCAGGACCTCACGCGTGCCAGGCAGGCGCTTATGCTGCTAAGCTATATCACCAGCCCTTCTCTTCCTTTTTGATTCTTCAGAATTCCTTCCTTAACACCCCATTTCTGTTAAAAGAACTACTTTCAGTGATTCTTTCAGGGTGAGTCTGATGGTAACAAGGTTTCCAAGTTTTCCTTCATCTGAGATGTTTTCTCTTTCCCTCATTCTATACCTCAGTCCTAGGTGGGAACGGGTATTTTTTGCTAGCTATAGGATTCTGTGTTAACAATTCTCTTCTTTCAGCTCTTGAAAAATATTATGCTACTTGCTCTAGTGCCCACAGTTTCTGATAAGAAATTTGCTATCATTCTAGTTCTTTCCCCCCTACAGAAAAGGTTCACTTTTTCCCTGAATGCTCAATATTTTTTTGTCCTTAGTTTTCTGAAATTAAATTATAAATATTAGTACGGATTTCTTTTGGTTGGGTTTTACCCGGCTTCCAGAATCCATATCTCTATGTCTTTTTCCAAAAATGGGAAGTCTGCAACCATTATTTAAGTATTTTTCCAGACCTAGCCTCTTTACCATCTTCTGGGATTCGGAGAATTGAAATGTTAGATCTTTTGTTATAGCTCCAAAGGTCCCTGATGCTCTGTTCATTGTTTGTAGGTCTATTTTCTCTTTGATATTCAGATAGATTTCTACTGTTTTATTATATCTTCCAGTTTACTGATTCACTTCTGTAACCCAATCCCTACCCTCATTTTGGTGCTGGGCTCAGCTACTGAGCTTTTTATTGCAGTTATTATATTTGCAGGTGTAAAACGTCCATTTGGTTTTTCTACGCATTTTCTACTTCTTTGTTTCAACTGTGTTCCTAATTGCTCACTCAAATATTTCCCCATTACTGATTGAAAGTCTTTGTCATTCTGGTATGGGCATCTACTGGCTGTTTTTGTTATTGGTGGTATTCATTCTATTTTATATCCTCCTGGGTCTTGGTATAAAGAATGATTTTTGATTAAAACCTAGACAATTTCATGTTAAAAGATTCTAAGTCTTGAGAAGAAAATTCTTTTAAAGAAGTTTATTGGGCCGGTGAGACGGCTCAGCGGCTTAAGCGCCTGCCTTGCAAGCGCGAAGGCCCGAGTTTGACTCCCGGAACCCACATACGAAAAAGGGGCCCGTGATATCGCTCAGCGGCACGGGTGCCTGTTGGCGCGTGAGGTCCTGAGGTCGTCCCCCCGGTACCCACAAAAAAAAAAAATAAAAAAAAATAAAGAAGTTTATTTCCAAAACTGTCTGAGAGACAAAAATGGCAAAGTAGTGATCAATAGCAAAATACACCCTTCTCCAGGACCTGGAATCCAGACACCTGGAAAACAACAATTTGATGAAGAGGAAAAAAGAAGTAGATCTCTGAGAATTGGGAAGGAACTGACAGGAAAATTAGAAAATATAAAGAAGGTGGAGAAATAGACCACAATGTAGAGAAAAGTAAGAAGCAGACTGAAAGCTTACCCCAGCTCCCAAGGAAGGGAATCAGTTTCCTGCAGATGCAAGCAAGGTAAGCCCCCAGGGTAGGGAGCTCCAGAGAGAAACAACAGACAGGGCCAGCAGTGCTCAGTCCAAGGAAAGGACGCAGATAATACAAACTGTAGAAACAGCATGAGGTTTTATGCCGAAAGTGACTCCTTCCAGACTGCAGGCTACAGTTGGAGAAGGAGTCCAGTAAAGCACCACCTGTATTGCCAGAGTGTTTCACCAGGTGCCATTTCAGGAAAGGGATTGATTATTTAAGACTGAGCTACAGAACAATTACAAACAACTTCATTTCAGGGTTCCCAGTGCTACCCTTGCATAGTGACTGGGTGAGACAGCCACGGGAGACAGTTATAGGCAGGGTTTGGGTTAGAGGTAGACCCCCTGAGAAGAAGTTTAAGCTCAGGCTGAGAAGGACACAGGGCCCCCACACTCTGTGGTGAGAAGCCAGGCCCCACACGTGTGGCTTTCAGAGGTGGCTGGATCTGAAAGTGCTAGTATTATATAGTGGTCTGCTAGAACCCTGGCCCTGTCTACATATAGCAGATCAGAGGTCTGACTGCTTTCCCCAACTACCAACACGAGCAGGGAAACACTTTGGATTGGATAGCTGCCACAGCCTGGGGTGAATGGACAGAGGGACCTCTGCGGGGGGGCACCTCACAAACCCACAGATGGTAAAGCTAGGAGGAGAAAACAGTGATTTGCTGGATTCCAAAATTGTAGATGCTAGAAAAACACTCATTCAAATATACAGAGAAAAGTTTTGTTTTTATGGTATCATTTCTTTTTTAGTTTTTTCCTTCTCCAGTTTTTTGGGGCTTGAGATTTTTTACTTTATTTCTTTTTCTTTCTATTTTTTTATTCTTATTTTTTCTTTCTCCTTTTTCTTCTTTGTTTTTCTCTGTTAGCTTTATCTAATTCTATTAATTTCCTTTTACTCCTTAATAGGATACTTTATCTCACTTTTCCCTCCTCCTCATTTTCCATTGCTTAATTTTTAAAAGTTTTCTACTTTAATTTCTCAGTTTCACACTCCCTTTAACTTAACCAGTATAACCATTAAATTTTATTAGTCTTTAGATATTTAGTTAATTCTACTACTATTGATTATTAGTGTAGGTATAGTTGTTGCATTTAGTAGATATTTATTTTATGTCAGTATTTAGTGTGCCTTAGTGTTTACATGATAATTATACATCTCCTTTCTATGGTTAAGTGTAACACATTATTGGTTCTTATTGTATGTCAATATCTAATTTGTCTTTGATGTTTTTGTTGCTAGTTTATTAGCTGCCATTGCCAGAGTGGCACAGTTGTTGCTATCAATAGATTTTTTTCCCCATATGCCAATATCTGGATTACCTTTCTGTCATTAACACATTCTTGTTGGCTTGAACTGCCCATGATACATGCATGACTGTCCCATGCATGACTGCACCACTTGTATTATCAGAGGTACAAGCCACCTGGGAGTAAGACATATGTGTGGTCCACTCCTGGTGAAATGGGTGCCTGACCAATTACACTGCATCCTCTCTGTCCAAACTAATAGAAGTGGTCAAAGTTAGGGACACAGGCAGAGGCCTATAGTTAGTAATGTCCAGAATGCATCATAGAAAAGTATCTCCATACTGGCAACAAAGACCTTGCAGTATAACTGCCAGGAGACATCAGTGTATGTGCGCACGTGCACACACACAAATGAACCCATGACAACAATATAAATATGAGAAGATAAGGCAATAAAACACCTCAAAAAATTCCCAACTCTCCCAAAGCTGATCCCTGGGGCATTGAGGGGGATGAAATTAAAAGCCACACAGCTTTATTAATTGAAATGATAAAAGACATTAAAAAACAGATCAATAACATGATTGGCAAACTCAAAAAAGATATAACTAAACAGCAAGTTTACAGAAGACACTAATAAAAAAGTAGATGAGCTAATGAAAAGGATATAAAACATGAATGACCAGTTTAGCAAAGAATTTGAGGCCCTGAAACAACTAAACAGAAATCTAGGACATTAAATATTCTGTTGAAAGTATGGTCAGCAGAAACAACCAAAATGAAAACAAGAGTATCAGAATTAGAAAACAGGGCTGATATTGGTGACCTACTACTCAGAGATAGCTTGAAAACAACTAAAGAACATGAAAAATGGATCCAACAGCTGCTAGACGATACAAAGAAGACTAATGTAAGATTAACTAAAATTAGTGAAAAATCAGAAGATAGCACAAATGGCATAAAAAACCCATTTACAGAAACAATAGCAGAAAATTCAAATATGGAGAAAGAAACACACAGGTAAAGGAGACATGCAGAACCCCAAATAGTCATGATCAAAAAAGAACTTTTTGACAACACAGCATAGTCAGAATCCCAGAAGTCCAATACAAAGACAGAATCTTAAAAGCTGTTGGAAAAAAACAAGGAATCACTTATAAAGGCAAACCCACTGCAATTACAGCAGACTTTCAACACAAACTTTAAAGGCCAGGAGAATTTGGAGTAAAGTCCTTCTAGCCCTAAAAACAAAACAAAACAAAACAAACCCCCCAAAAACACAAAACACAATTTCTAACCCAGACTGCTATATCCTGCAAAACTATCTTTCAAAATTGATGAAGAAATAAGGTACTTCCACGACAAAGAGTACCTTAAGAAATTCATGACCACCAAACCAGCACTCCAAAAAATGCTCAAGGATATCCTAAAAAGAGACAATGAAGCCAACAATGCCAAAATGTGTAATAGAATGAAATACCAGGAAAGGTGAACAAATTAAGCGGGACCAGGGGTGGGGTGAGTGGGTGTCAGCCATTGGAAAATAAAGCAATGACAGCAGTAAGTCAATACCTCAATACCTTTTGGTAATAATGCTCAATGTGAATGGACTCAATTCCCCAATTAAAGGACACAGATTGGCAGAATGGATCAAGAAACAAAATCCAACAATATGCTGTACACCAGAAACACATTTACTCCAAAGAGAAATTCACAGACAAAAAAAAAATCAAAGAACAACAAAAGCCTGAAAACAAGCAGAAATAACTATCCTAATTTTAGACAAAGTGGACTTCAAGCCAAAACTGATTAAAAGAGGCAAAGAAGTCATTACATATTGGTTAAGGGAACAATTTAACAGGAAGAGATAACAATTATAAACATCTATAAGCCAAACACTGGTATACTCAACTTCATAAAACGAACACTACTGGACATAAAAAATCAGATAAACATCATCACAAATATAGTGGAGTACCTCAGTATCACACTGCCACAAATAAATCAACTAGTCAAAAAAAATCAAAGGAATAGAGTTGAACCAAACCTGCGAATAAACAGACTTAACAGATATCTAGTGATCTACGTAACAACAGCATATACGTTCTCAGCAGCACATAGAACTTTCTCCAAAACAGAACACATGCTATGATATAAAGTATATGTAAATGCAAAATAATCAAAGTTATCCATGCATACCATCAGATTGTAGTACAAGGAAAATAGAAATCAATGGCAAAGGAAACCACAGAAATTATGCAAATACTTGGAAATTAACTAATACCCTCTTGAATAGTTAATGGTCACAGAAGAAATTAAGGAAGAAATTAGATAATTCCTAGAAACAAACAATAATCCAGTATAATATACTAGAACTTATGAGATACAATGAAAGCAGTGTTAAGAGGGAAGTGGATGGCTCACACCAGAGAAACAGAGCGAGCCCAAATAACCTAATGATGTACCTGAAGGTTCTAGGATGACAAGAACAATCAAAATCCAAAGCTACTGTAAGTAAGAAAATTATAAAGATCAGAGCAGAAATTAATGAAATTGAGACTAAAAAAAATAGAAAGAATCAAAGAGCTGGTTCTTTGAAAGAATAAACAAACTTAACAAACCCTTACCAAAAAAAAAAAAAAAAAAAAAAGAAGAAAAGACCAAATCCATACAATTAGAAATGAAAAAGGTGCAATCACAGTGGACACTGCCGAAATCCAGAAGATTATTATTAACCACTTTGAGAACCTGTACGCCAATAAATTGGATAATCCAGAAGAAATGGATAGATTTCTAGATACATATGAATTACCAAAACTTAACCAAGATATATAAACCCTGAATAATCAAATAACAGGTAACAAAATAGAAGCAGTAATAAAAAATTGCCAACTAAGAAAACCCCACAAGACCCAATGGGTTCACCACTGAATTCTATAAGAACTTTAGGGAAGAGCCAAGGCCAATGCCCATCAAACTCTTTAATGAAACTAAAAGGGACAAAGGAACAAAGTACTCCCAAAGTCATTCCTAGAAGCCAGATTACACTGATTCCAAAACCAGAAAAGGACTCAATCAAAAAAGAGACCAACAGGCCCATCTCCTTAATGAATATAAATGGAAAAATCCTCAATGAGATACTCCCAAATAGAATGCAACAAATCATCAAAAAGATCATACATCATGACCAAGTAGGCTTCATCCCAGGGATGCAAGGATGCTTCAGTACATGCAAATCAATAAATGTAATACATCACATAAACAGATGCAATGACAAAAAGCATTTGATAAACAATGGACACAGAAAAAGCCTTTGACAAAATTCAACATCCATTCATGATAAAAACCTTGAACAAAATAGGTATAGAAAGTCCTTATCTCAATCTGAAAATCCATTTATGACAAACCAATGGCCAATATCATTACTAGGTAGTGAAGGAGTTCCAGCTTCAAACATGGTGTCCACTGACATAGTGATAGTGTGGCTGGCCTCATTACCAGTGGGTGATGGTGAAAGTCCTAACTGTCCACTAAGCCTCCTCTTACATTATTCCAGAGGTGAGAGGATTTTCCCCCTTTACTGATGGGTGGGAATGGAATTCCAGAGTTCCCATGTACTTCCACTGACACTGGAGTGTGGGGTATGGATGAAGAACTCATTACCAACCAGTAGAGACAAAGTGTTGGCTTTCTTCTTGGTCTTCTCTGACACTATCTGATACTACATCGGTGTGGTGTTGTGGTTAACTCATTACTGTTTGGTGAAGGTGGAAGTATAGACCTACTTGACCTTTTAGTTAAGGGTGGTGATAAAATCAAGATACTCTGTGGTGTTTCCCTGGAGTAGGCCAGTTACTGCCTACATTGGTTTTTGTCTTTCTAGGTTGCTTCTTTCCAGAACCTCTGGCTTTTATAAGGGTTTTTCCCCCCACCTTGTGTCCATTGGTGTTTTTAGGTTAATAGAACATCTTCAGTTCCAAGTTGGATTTATAGAGTCCGCCAAAAAAATGTATACATCAGGGAAAGAAAAACTTGCATAAAAGTTTTAATACTAAATTTATTGAGACATCATGACATTAACATAAGTTACCTTTGGCCTCTACAATTACAAGAGGTACTCAAAGTGGTGGTCATTAGCTTCCAGACATTTATTAATGCAGGTGACTGCTCAAGTGTGTATACATTCTTTTGGTGGACTTAGTATGTGGCAAAAAGAAAACCCAGAAAATTCACCACTATGTTGTCCCTCAGCTAGTCACTAGTTGGTCTGCCTTCTCTTCATCTTTCAGTCTTATGTTTGTTAATGTGGAGGGTTTTGGTAGTATTCAACATAAAGTGTAGGGACAGTACATCTACTTAAACATTCTATAAGTGGAAATTCCCTTTCTACAATTTAATAAACTTTAGTATATTCACAGATAAGTGCAATCATCACCACAGTCAATTTAAGAAATTTTTATCACTTTCAAAATGTGGTGGTGCAAGCCTTAATTCCAGCACTTGGAATGCTGAAGTGGGAGGATTGCAAGTTTGAGGATAACCTGACCTACACAACAAGTTTGAGGCTAGCCTTGACTAGAAGGCTACGCCTTGTCTCAAAAAACCCCACCCAATCAACCAAACAACCATACACAAAACTCAACAAACCCAAACCCAAACCAGAAATACCCTATTCATTAGATGATCCTCCTCCTCAGCTTCCCTCATTTCCCCTCACTCCCTGGTAGCTAATGCCATTGAATATCTCTACATGTGTTTATTGGTTTACTGCATACCTAAATTATAGAAAGGCCTATTCAGGCCTCTCTGCCATTTTTTGAGTTGTCTTCTAATTTTTGATTTGAATGAGTTCTTTGTATAGTCTAGATAACAATCCTTTATCAGATACATGATTTGCAATTATTCTCTCCAATTCTCTATGCTCTTTTCATTTTCTTGATGGTGTCCCTTGAAACACAAAAATTATATTGAATGATATACTAATTATCCATTTTTAGCTTTGTTGCTCATACCTTCAGTGTGATATCTAAGAATCCTTTGCCAATATTTCCCCTAAGAGTTTTATACTTTCTAGGTCTTTGATCCATTTTATATATGGTATGAGGTAGGGCTCTGACTTCATTCTTACAAGTATATCCAGTTGTTTTAGTACTACTTGTTGGAAAGAGTGCTTTATCCCCTGGATGGTCTTGGTATCTGTGTCTTCAAAAACCAGCTGACTATTGAGCCAGGCATGTGGTGCACACCTGTATACCTAGCACTTGGGAGGCTGAGGCAGGAGGATCACTGTGAGTTTGAGGCCAGTCTGGACTACATAGTGAGACCTGTCTCAAAAAAACAAAATCCAAAACCATCAAACAAAAAAAATACCCAGCTGACTATAGATGAGTCGATTTATTTCTAGACTTTCAATTCTATTCCACTAATCTATATGTCTGTCCTTGTGTTAGTATCACGCTATCTTGATTTGCACTGCTTAGTAGTAAATTTTGAAATAGAGAAGTATGAGTCTTCTCAATTTGTTCTTTTCATGTCTGCCTCACTTTTGTTAATACTTTTAATGGCTTTTTTAAAAAATATAAAAACATCTATAAAAGTATTTTCACATATACCATCTGTATTGAATTGTACATCATCTCTGTTGGGTAAAAAAAAAAAAAAACATTACCTGTGACAAATACACAGACTTAACTCATTTAAGGTAAGACAGATCAGCTACAACAATATATGCTGAATACTAAAGGGATATATATATTGGACATTGTGAAAAGCACTGAATTAAAAAAAATCAATGAGATGAAAGTGCTTATCCTCTAGAAGGTGATAATCGAGTGTAGTGGTCTTCAGTAATTCTGCTTATATACTCTCTAAAAGTATTTTGAGAAATTATGTACTAAATTGACAACTATAAAAATTTTTTATCACAAGTTTAAATGGTTACCAAAAATACACTTGTAATTTCCAGTTTTCTGTTTCATATATATGTACCTTAAATATATTTTCATCAAAATCTTGAAGCTACACATTTGCTTGATTCAATATACATAAAATGTCTGCTGTTAATGATAAACCACCAGTCACATCACATTCATTTTCTTTTTTTTTTTTTGTGGGTACCGGGGGTCAAACACAGGACCTTGCGTGCCAGCAGGCGCCCATGCTGCTGAGCGATATCACCGGCCCCTTTTTCGTATGTGGGATCCGGGAGTCGAACTCGGGCCCTCGCGCTTGCCAGGCAGGCACTTACGCTGCTGAGCCATCTCACTGGCCCCTAGATTCATTTTCTATTAGAACACGTCTGACATCTCACTTTAAAATTAAAATAAACATATTAACACAATCTCTATCGCAAATACCTAGAGTTTGTTGTTTTTATTTTTTGAGATAGGGTCTTGCTATGTAATCCAGGCTGGCCTTGAACTTGTAGTGATCCTCCTGCCCCCATCTCCTGAGTGCTGGGATTGCAGACGTGTGCCACTACACCTGGCTTTTATATAATTCTAAAATAGACGGGTATGGCACAGCAACCTTGGCATAGGTGGTTGCCAGGCAGTGTTGAGTGCACACTGTTTGATATTTCTTGCTTTACTCTAAGAGACTCACTTAGGAGAACTGCTGCCAAATCTCTCAGACAATGTAGGCTTTGGGGTGGGTAAAGGAGAATGCCTTTCTTTCCCGAAGCAGAAGAACAGAAAAAGAGAAGTAAGGAGAGCACAGAAAGATCCCGACATTCATTATTTGTAAAGCTGAGAATCTGAAAACTAATTTCCTTATAATTAAGCATGCGTGTGTGCCCCTGCAAAGTCTTTGGATAACCTTAAGGTCTTAGTTTGAAGATTACCCATCTAGTGGTCACAACTATAAGGAAAACCTAGATCTTCTAAACTCAAGAGTTTAGTATTCTTTGACAATGTATTACCTCAGGAAACAGTCAACACTCTTTCTTTCAAAGCCCCAATTGCTTCTGTATTTGCAAATGAGATGCAAGGCAGGAACAATAGCAAACCTATTGTTAAGTTGTTGCATCTACTAAAATAATGCCTCTAACATAAGCTGAGAAGAAAAAGAATCCTCTGCTTCCAAATAGTCATGAATTCTATATCTATAGATTCAAACAACCAAGTATTTAGGGGGAAAAAATTATATCTGTGCTTAACATACAGAGGACTTTTTCTTATTATTTCTTAATATAACAACTATTTACACAACATTTACATTGTATCAAATATTCTAAGTCATCTTGAGATGATTTAAATGTAAATACTCTGCCATTACATATATCAAACTTTAGCATCCTTAGAATGTTGGTATCCACAAAGGGAGGGGCCATCCTGGGACCAATCCCCATACATACCAAAGGATGATGATAAAATGGTATTTGGCATAATTTTAAAACAATATCTCCTGCCGGGTGTGGTGGTGCATACCTGTAACCCCAGCACTAGGGAGGCTGATGCAGGAGGATCGCCACAAGTTTAAGGCCATCCTGGACTACACAGTGAGAGCCTGACTCAAAACCAAACCAAACCAAATCAAACCAAACATAACACAATACCTCCCAACCAAGACCGGCTACAAAATCCTCATATTCTTGACTTCCTCCTGTATTGGTGAGAATGGAGTGCTTGTCTTCTTGTCCTTCAGCAACATAAAATACTGCAATCTTATGTGTCTCTCGGCTGTAAAACAAAAGATTATACCATTCAATTAATCACTCGTTTTCCCATTCACTCATCCAATAATTCGGTTCTACCTGATTATTGCCAAAATACACGGCAATACAAAGATGAAAAAGACTTACATTCTATAGTATACAGAGGGAGACAAAAAAATACAATATAAGTAAAAAAATTATGGAAGTGACAAAACTGTCATTAGAACAAAAGGCAGGCAAGATTATTTGTGACTGGAGAAATGGAGACCAATTAAAAGGAGACGGTAATAATGAGTTACGTGAAAGTAATTAAGATTTGACAAATAAAAAGAATATGAGAAAGGATAAATAAATGTGTATTCATGAAGCATCTGAGGAATTAACATGTTCCTGCCAGATTGAACCACTGTTGGTACCTGCATGACTGTCCCATCAGGTGGCATGAGATAGTCCCATTGGGTGGTACAAGTCAGCTGATGAGACAGTCATGCAAGTAAGGCCCCCTCATGAACATGTTAGTCTGTTGAGCAATGTTGCTCAATGTTGAAACAACATTTCATCCCAGGATGAAAGGGTTTGTGTTTAAGAACTAAGTAGGAATACAGAGATGAATAAGAAATGATCCATTCTTTCTTTTTTTTTTTTTTTTGTGGGTACCGGGGGGACGACCTCAGGACCTCGCGCGCCAACAGGCACCCGTGCCGCTGAGCGATATCACCGGCCCCTTTTTCGTATGTGGGATCCGGGAGTCGAACTTGGGCCTTCGCGCTTGCAAGGCAGGCGCTTAAGCCGCTGAGCCGTCTCACCGGCCCCCATTCTTTCAAAGTACTCACAATATAGAAGAAACATACGAGTACCAACATAAAACATAAACATAAAATTGTATGTATCAACAGTCAAGTTCTTAGATTTTTAGATCTCTCTAAGTGTTCATAAAAACGTATTTCTTGTAAGAAATTAAGCTTTCTAAGTTAACTAGGGCACACAATTTTGGTCAGTGTTGATTTAACAAAGCATGGGTTGACAAACTATGACGAGGAGTAAAGTTTTCACTACAGTACTATACCTTAGAGGAATCAGAAAAAGCAAACAACAAATAAAAACAAACCCTACAACCACCAAGAACAAGTAAATACAAATTGAAGTTATTTTAAAGTTTAGTCTCACAACCAGATTCTCACACAGCTTGAGGAGGCTGCCAAATCATGATTGTGGGTTTCAGTATCAGCAACAAAAGATTCCAGTGGCTTTCAAAAACTGCAGTATTTTAGTTTAGGTGGTAAACACATAGGTAAACTATCAGCATACCTGATATATAATTAGGATAATCTAGTGTAAGCAGTAAAATATAATTTGGGGAGTAAGACCCCCAGAAATAAAAAATTAAGACCCTGGTGGCCTCTTTTCCATGTAAAACACAATTTAACTGTTGAAAATGATTTTTAAAGAACCAAAGTCTCTGGATTTGTCCTAAAGGCATACCGCAAATGGGAAAGTATTAATTCAAGGAAATTTACTAAAGCTCTGTAAGAACAGAGGTTTTGATACCTGAACCATCATTTGTTCCCTTACCCCAGCCCCTCAGGTCCATGTTACAGAAATTTTGCTCAAGCATTCTATTCAGGCCTAGAAGAGAGGGGGAATCCTTTCTCCTTCAGCTCCCAGTCTCACTCTGGAAGCTGCGTTACTGGCGGCAATTCTCATCTTTCCCCAGCTCCTTGTTACAGATCTACTCTAAACAGCTATGGGTGAGTGGACCAGACATTTCTTCTCTTATCCAGCTCCCTTTCTTACAATAGAAGCTCCAGTCTGAAGGTCCCAACACTTCCCATTTCAGCTTGCTTGTATGTCTGTGTGGGGGTGGTGGTGGGTAGATTCTGATAGGAAAAGCAAGCTAAGAAGACCAGGAACTAGTAACTCCTCCACAAGTGCCCAATGCTAGAGTGAGGGTATCATTCCAGGATAAGTCAGTCCCCTGACCCTGGCCTATGAGTGGTGGCAGATGGGAACAGCCCAGGTAACAGGCAGGCCACAGGGTCAAAGAACTCAGCAGTAGTTCTGCCTGATGGAGCAAAACAGCAACACAACCAAAAGTTTAATAGGGAACCAGGAAAAGGCCCAGCCAAGAAAAGTCCTCTTCACAGTCAATTCTGGACATCAAGAAGCCTGTGCACATGCATCATGATGAAACAATGAGGAGCAATTACGGTAGGAAAGCATTCCTAAAGCAACACACACAGATCTAAAAGAGGGAATCACTGGCTGAGAAATCATTTAACTCAGGGTCAAGTCCTAGGAAGCTGAGTCTTAATAATATGTAGCAATTCCTGGTAGTCTGGAAGTGTGCATGCATGCCCTGAGCTATAGCGTTTTTTGGAATGACAAGAAATTGAACCCTTAAGTTTAAGCTACTAGTCTCTGCATGAAGGCGGGACAAAAATAGAAACACTCTGAACTGAGATGACAGCCTCCGAGCTACACACACTCAAATGTAAATAATGAAGATCTAACTGGCTAAGGGGGTTCAAACACAAACTCTGATAAATAAGTAGGTGATATAAACCTAGGGAAGATCCTTGATAGGATAAAACAGGAAAACAATTAGTCTAAGCAGGGAGATCAGAGGTTGCACACTCTTGGGAAATCAAGTTGCTAGAAAATAAAGTTATTTCCAAGCAAACAACAACTATCACCAACATACATTTGGTTCAAAGACAGGTAAAATTTAAAGTAAAAGGGATGGGAAAAGATACCACGCAAACAGTAACGAAGAGAGCTGGAATGGCGCTACCACTGTCAGACTAATGTACCAGTATCAAAACAATATAGAAAATCAATGAAACCAAAAGTTGTCTCTTTAAGATGATCAATGAAATTAATATTAGGTAGACTCAACTAGAAAAAAAGACTCAAATTACTAAAAGAGGAATGAAAGAAAGGACATCACTACCCACCAGACAGAAATAAAAAGGATAAGGGAATTTTATGAACACTTACATGCAACCAACTTAGATGTTAGAGTAACTGGAGGAATTCTTACAAAGATACAAACTACTAAACTAACCTGAAGAAGAAATTGAAATTTTTTTTTTTTTTTTTTGTGGGTACCGGGGGGTCGACCTCAGGACCTCGCGCGCCAGCAGGCGCCCGTGCCGCTGAGCGATATCACCGGCTCCTTTTTCGTATGTGGGTTCCGGGAGTCGAACTCAGGCCCTCGCGCTTGCCAGGCAGGCGCTTAAGCCGCTGAGCCATCTCACTGGCCCCCGAGAGAAACTGAATATTTGAATACACAGATCTATAAAAAGTAAAGACTTTGATTTAATAATTTGGAAAGGAAAAGTAAAAATACTGCCACTTGCAGGTAACATAATTTTACATATAAAAATCCTAAAAACTCTACTAGAAAGCTATTAAGGCTTAAGTTCAGCAAGGTTGGAGGGTATAATATCCATATTAAAAAAACCAGTTGCATTTCTATACATTAGCAATGAATAATCCAAAAACAAAATTAAGAAGACATTTTCTTTTATAACACCATCAAGGATAAAATACTTAGGTATAAACTTAAAAATGTAAAAACATACTGTGAAAACTACAGAACAGGTTTTCTTAAATACAACATGAAAAAGCAAAAGTGATATAAGAAAAAGCAGGTAAACCAGATTTAATAAAAATTAAAAATTTTAGCGCTGCAGAAGATACCTTCAAAAAAGTGAACTGGTAACCTACAGAATTAAGAAAAGATCTGCAAGTCATCTTTGATATGGAACTTACACCCAAAAATCTGTGAAGAACGCTTACAGCTCCATATAGTAAAAAGGTAACACAATTTAGAATATGGGCAGAGAATTCTGTATTGGTTTCCTAAGGCTTCTATAACAAATTACACAAAAAGGTGACTTTAAGTTATAGAAATTTATTTTCTCATGGTTCTAGAGGCTAGAAATGAGAAATCAAAGTGTTGACAGTGCCATGTTCCCTCTGAAGGCTCTAGGAGAGAGTCCCTCCTTCCCTCCTCTGAGCTTCTAGAGACTGTCAACAATCCCCGGCATTACTTAACTCAGAGCTGCACCACCACAGTTTCTGTCTCCACCTTCCCAGGGCCATAGGCCCCATGTGCACATGTGTTTGTGATGTCTTCAACTGTTTTCTTATAAGGACACCAGTCATGAGATTTGGAGCCAATCTAATCCAGAATGACCTCACCTTCACTAATTCCATTAGCAACCCTATTTCCAAATACCCCGAGGCTGTAGATCAGTGGCGGTGAACCTATGGCAGGTGCTCCGCAGCACGCACAGAGCCCTCTGTCGGCACGTGAGCCAAGCCACCCCAGCAGCCGAGCATCAGACAGCAGTTGTTTTTTCCAAACTAAAACCTCACTATTCAAGTTTAACTGCAGTAAATAAGTGGGTTTTGGGTTGCGGTTTGGGCACTTGGTCCCTAAAAAGTTCGCCATCACTGTTCTAGATAGACATCAACACCTAAGGAGACACTATTTAACACAGTACACTCTTGAATAAACACTTTCCTGAAGATATACAAATAGCTGAGTACTGAAGGAATGCTCAACATTATAAATTTTTAGGAAATATAAATCAAAAACACAAGATACTACTTCATCTCTACTAAGGTGAATATTAAAAACAGTAAGAAGTGTGCTAGGATAAGAATATGGAACATCATACCTTGTTGGTAAGAATGTAAAAGAGTGCAGTTACTATACCACTGGCCGTTCCTCAGAATGCTAAACAGAGTTATCATCCAGCAATTACACTTGTAGGTATCACTCAGGGAACTGAAATATGTCTCCACACACACACACACACACACACACACACACACGCGCGCGCGCGCGTGTTCACAGCAGCATTATTCATAAGTCAAAACAACCCAAGTATCCATCGACTGATGAATGGATGAGTAAATGTAGTCTATTCATATAATGCAATATTTTTTGGTAATAAAAAGAAATGTACTGAGACATGCGGGAACATGGATGAACTTTGAAACAGTCATGCTAAGTAAAACAAGTCTGAAAAAAACCACATACTGTTTGATTCCATTTACATGGAATGTCAAGAATAGGCAAATCCATAGTGACAGAAAGTAAATTAGTGTTGTCTAAGGCTGTGGACAGTGGATGGTGTTTGGGGAGAATGGGGAATAACTTGGTAATGGATACCACGTTTCTTTGGACTAAAATATTCTAAAATTAGAATATAGTAATAGTTGCATAGCCTTTTGAATATACTAATCATATATAAGTTAATAACTGTATTTCATTACTGGTTCATCCACTTCAACAAATTTACCACATTAAGACGAGATATAAACAATAGGGGAAACTGCAGGGGGAGATGGGTATATAGAAACTCTGTATTTTCCAACCATTTTTTATTTATTTTTGTGTACTGGGGACTGAACCAGATCTTTCACACTGAGCTACATTCCCAGCCCTTTTTATTTTGAGACAGGGTCTCACTAAGTTGCTAAGTTACCCAGCTGGGCTGGAACTTCTGATTCTCCTGCCTTAGCCTCTCAGAGTGCTCTCTAATTGTTATTTTGCAAACCTGAAATTACTCTAATTTAAAACATGTGTAAGTTAAATTTAAATTAAGTTTAAATAATTTGATAAATTTAAAAGGCTGGTTAAGGACTGGAAAACCTTTATTTTATTTATTTATTTTGTGGGTACCGGGAGTTGACCTCGGGACCTCGCGCTTGCCAGCAAGCACTTGTGCCACTGAGCGATATCACCGGCCCTTTTTTTCCTTTATGTGGGTACTGGGAGTCGAACTCAGGACCTCGTGCTTGCCAGGCAGGCGCTTATGTTGCTGAGCCATCTCACCAGCCCTAGAAAACCTTTAGACTTAATGGTAGGATACCGACCTTAAGGATTTAAAAAAAAAATTTTTTTTTGGAGACAGGCTCTTGGTAGTTCAGGCCGGCCTTGACCTCATGTGATCCTTCTGCCTCAGCTTCCTGAGTGATGGGATTATAGGTGCGTATCACTACACCCCAGTGAAAAAGATAATTTCAGCAGAGTAGCAGAGGTAAAAGTTAGATCTGAGGTGAGAAAGACAGCAAGAGATGTGATTCTTGCCCCTGAGGACTTGGCCAAAAATACCAAAGATGTATTATTACAGGGAAGAGCGAAATTGGGAACCCACAGACTACTTAAGAGAGCTTTTACAGGTGTTCTGGAAACAAGGTATAAAAACAGCTAAGCAATTAAAAGTAGTATCAATCTGCAGTATGGTAAGTGCTGTAACAGGTAAGAACCATAGGGTTCCATGAAAGCACACAGAAGTAAATCCAAACATATACTGGGAGAAAGGTGAAGCATAGGAGTTTATGGAAAGGCTTTCCAGCAAAAGTGATGTATAAGCTACGAGTTAGAGGATGGGTAGGAACAATAACTTGAGAAAAATTTATAGCTTAAGATTATTTCATTCTCAACTAATAAAGAATAAAACTAAGAAACATAATAACATTCCATTCTAGATATAAAATAAAGCTTACGAAGGAAATGGAAATAACAGAACAGAAAATTGTGAGAACAAGAAAACACAATATAATAAATTAGAATTCATTTCTTTGAAAAGATCATTTGCAGCAAGATGATCATCTCCATCAAGAAGAAAATTTCAAGCCAGGCGTCGTGGCACACATCTGTAATCCCAGAACTCAGGAGGCTGAGGCAGGAGAGTCATCATTAGCTTGAGGCCAGCCTGGACTATATAGTGACCTGAAGGCAGGCCTGCACTACCTAGCAAGACACTGTTAAAAAAAAATAAAAGTAGGAAAACAAAAGGAGTATAAGAGTTATGATATCATGTATGAATTTCTACTATTACCTATTTGAAAATCTTTTTTTTTTTTTGTGGGTACCAGGGGTTGACCTCAGGACCTTGCGTGCCAGCAGGCACCTGTGCCACTGAGCACTACAACTGGCCCTTTTTTGTACGTGGGTTCCAGGAGTCGAACTCAGGTCCTCGTGCTTGCCAGGCAGGCGCTTACGCCACTGAGGTGTCTCACCGGCCCCCTACTTGAAAATCTTAACAAAAAAACAATGAAACTGACCCAAGATATAAAGAAGAAAACCTGAAAGGACAAATAAAGATGAAATAGATTAAAAAAATTTAAAAATAGCAATTTTAATTCTTCTAAAATTTCAAGCAACAAAATTCATTTTGGGAAGCTGGATATAACCGTAATTCTAAACATTCAGGATCAGGACCAAAAAAAATCAGTGGAATAGACTACGCCCTAACTCAAAATGAAATTCAAGTAAATTTAACACAACAGCATGTCAATGGACTAGGCGGGATTTATTTTTAAAAATGCAAAAGGTTATTTCATGTTAACAGCCTAGTGATAGTAAAATACTGTATAGGAAAATAAGAAATAAAAATGATGTGTACAACTGAATATAGATGCTGAAAAGCATTTTGATAACATCTCACACATTTTCCTTATAAAAACTCCTTGAAGACAGACAGCTTCCTTAGGATACAGATAATAAACATTATCTATTTCAAATCAACAACTAATATTTTCCTTAATGATGAAAAAGAACTGTTGCCATGAAAATCGGGAAAAACAAAGAAGCCCGCTGCTACTAAACTACATAACACTATCCTGAAAGGTCTGGTCAGTGCACTAAGATATAAACAAAATCAGGTACAACTATTAGAAAGGAGATCATCTGTAGATAATGATTATACACTTGAACAAATCTTAAGAGAGAAACAACTATAAAAGGTACAAAATCAGTAAAAGAATTCACTGAAGTATATAGCTAAAAGATAAACATTAAAAATAGGAAAATTAACTGGCCATAGTGGCATACACCTATAATCTCAGCACTCCGGGAGGCTGAAGCAGGAAGGCTGCAAGTTCAAATTTAGCTAGGCAACTTAGTGAGACCTTATTTCAAAATTAAAAAAATGAAAAAAACAGCTGAGGAAGTAGCTCAGTGCAAAGGGTCCTAAGTTCAATCTCTAGTACTGCCTCCCCCAAAAAGATGTGATAGGAGAAAATACTATTCAGAATAGAAACAAAATAATAAAATACCTAAAAATTACCCATCCAAGTAATGTCTAGGTCTCAGAATAAGTACAGAGACATAGCAGCATTATGAATGGGAAAATATAATAACTTTATTTAGTTTTTTGGGGGTTTTTGAGACAGTCTTGCCTCTGGCCTCTGAGACAGGCTGGTCTTGAAATTGTGGCAATCCTCCTGCCTCAGCCTCCCAAGTGCTGGGAAAATGATGACTCTAGCAGTGCCTATTCTTTTGATGAGAGTTTTATTGAAAATCCAAATGAATACTAATGGGATTTTTTTCTCCTGGAATAAAACAGCATGACTCTAATATGTCTCCAGAAGAATAAACAGCTTAGAATATTGAAGAACAGAAGAATAATGTGAGGGGAGGTTGAAAAAAGAAGACTATACCTATCAGATATTAAAATATGAAGCTATAATAAGCAGAGTAGGAGGGTAACATTCACACAAAAACAGGTAAGTCGATAAGAAATAGCTTTGAAGCTGACAGCTTAATATTTGATAAAGGAAACATCAATGGGAAAGGATGGGCTATTCAACACATTATAAAAATAGACTATTCTCTAATGTTGAAGCTAGTTCTAGTTCTCAATGCATAATAAAATATATTCCAGAAGGAAGAACTAAATGTAAAATGATTATCAGCTGAACAAAATAAAGATCTGTAAGAAAATACAGCAGAATGTCTAATTAAAGACAGAACTCTTGTAAGCACAACAAATTGAGGAAATCCAAAGAAAAATATTGAGACGTGACTATATAAAAGTGAAAACCTTATCTTAAGCAATCTGAAGTTGAAAACTGAAAGCTGAACAACTAATTCACACAAATAATACTAAAGTTATTATTTAACACACACATACACACACGGGAAGCATTATTGCAACTTACAAAATTCCTAAATAACAAAGGATGCTGAGAAAATTTATAAACAGGTTAAAATTTTATATAAGTATATGAAAAATAAAAATTAAAGTGATATGATCTGTCTCTCAAGTTATAAGGATTAAGGAAATATGATTATATCCTGTGCTAGCCAGGTTGAAATTCTATAGGTGCTCTTATACAGTGTTGGTGGATTTATAAATTATTACTTAATAGAAAACAATTCTGTAATATATATGGTCTGAAATACGTGTTTATACTTTGGTCTAACAATTATATTTCTAGGACTCTATCTAGGGGCAAGAAATTGTCCACTAACAGTGAACTTGACACAGCCGAGATTACTTTTGAAGATTATCTAAATGACAGAAAAATTCTCATATTAAAGGGGGAAAAAGGCATATATATATATATATATATATATATATATATATCCCTATGATTACAGTTTTGTTAAAAGAAAGTTTATCCTTCAAAAAAGACTGAAAATAAAAAACATGTTAACAATAGTATTATAAATATAGGGATTATTTTTGTTTTATATTTTCTGTAACAATCAAAAAATTAAAACAATTATTATTATTATTATTTTTTTTGTGGGTACCAGGGGTCGACCTCAGGACCTTGTGCGCCAGCAGGCGCCCGTGCCACTGAGCGATATCACCGGCCCTTTTTTCATATGTGGGTTCCAGGAGTCAAACTTGGGCCCTCGCACTTGCCAGGCAGGCGCTTATGCCACTGAGCTATCTCACTGGCCCCTAACACAATTATTTTAAAAAGGTCATTCTGAAAGGGCCAGTGATATCGCTCAGCAGCACGGGTGCCTGCTGGTGTGCGAGGTCCTGAGGTCGACCCCCGGTACCCACAAAAAAATAAATAAATAAAAAGGTCATTCTGAAGGAAGCTAAAAAATTCCACAACAAAAACCACTTTGGAATTATAGGAACTGAGTAATGATGGTATTTGTCAAAAAATTTGGTAATGAAGGGCATGAGAGAAATAGGACTACAGCTTAAAAAGCAATAACTGAGGAACGTTTTGTTTTTTGATTTGTTTTATTTAAAGACATAATAAATGTGTTCATGGTAGAAGAAGTAGAAATACAAGACAAAAAGGAGATTGCTTTTTGAAGACCTTAAAGCAGGCATAAAAGATGGAAAGCAGAGAAGTATACATAAGGGGAAAAAAGATGACTTCTGAAATCAAAGGGCATATAGTGAGTAAGAAGATGGCTCAGTATAGAGATTTTTTTTTTTTTTTTTTTTTGTGTGTGGGTACCGAGGGTCGAACTCAGGACCTCGCGCTCCAGCAGGCGCCCGTGCCACTGAGTGATATCACCGGCCCTTTTTTCGTATGTGGGTTCCAGGAGTCAAACTCAGGAACTCGCGCCTGCCAGGCAGGCGCTTATGCTGCTGAGCTATATCACCGGCCCAGTATAGAGATTTTAAAGGAGAGGAAGATACAGAGCTGTAGAATGTGGAAAAGGCTTGGGGTCATCTTATTCACTTTCTATTCCTATACAATAGTGATGTCACAGTGGGTGGCTTGTTATGTTCCAGGTCCAATCAGTTTTCTGTGATACAAAAGATGATTGTGAAGTACATAAAAATGTACAGACAATTCAAAGATATAAAACATATTAATGCAGTTCTAAATTTTTCTTTAAAAACTTAATTTATTTCTAAGGCATAGTGAAAGTTTCTGTGCAGAAAGTTGTAACAGTAACACATGTTACTCACTGTTAACAATATTACCCATAGTATTATTCTAAACAGAGAAATAGCTGAATTGCTAGTTACAAGTGTTTTTAAGGTTTTCAACAACTTACCACTGCCTTGAGTCCAAGTTCCTAAGTTCTCTAAGTAGTTTTTCATTTTTCTTCAGGAGATGAAAGCTCCTCCTAGATAGAAAGATTCATAAACACTTTCATCACCTTTGCAGTGAATGACAGTCCTCGAAATACTTTTCACTCTACTCAGGCTACTTTAACACTTTTCTTGCCTTTTCATACTTCTAATACAAAGAAGAACAGTCCCTAAAAAAGATGTAAAGAATACATGTTACTATCTCTGCACGGCCCTCCTACCTTTCCAAAGCTAGTGAGTCGTACCTATAGCCTACCTTCGGTCTTTCCTTGCAGATGTGGTGAGCTTCCCAAACTCACATCCAGAAAATGGACCTAATGGGAACTTGCTTTCTTCCTCACTTTATATTATATGTACTTTTTACACTATAAAGAAATATATCATTTTTACCAAGTCTGTTCTATGGATGCAAATATGTATATAAAATCAATGTTCAATATGATAAAATATAGCTTCCCATCTTTAGCTTTTTTTTCAGGATACAACATATATAGACCATTCCATAGCAAGAAAGTAAAATGCATCTATACAATAACTGAATGACAATTACCTGTATTTGTACATATCAAAAGGCAAACTGTTCCCAATATGTCTTTATTTCTTCTAATAAATTAAAGAGTTTAAACCATGTAATACTATAAACATTAAAGAAAAGAAGAACTCCATTTCAGTGCTTACCATGCATAAGGCCTTGGGTTCAATCCCTAGCACCAAAAAAGCAGAAACCCAACAAAATTTAAATGTATACTAGTAAGAGTTTACATTAATGTAAAATCTTGGGGCCGGTGAGATGGCTCAGCAGCGTAAGCGCTTGCCTGGCAAGCGCGAGGGCCTGAGTTCGACTCCCGGAACCCACACATGAAAAAAGGGCTGGCGATATCGCTCAGTGGCACAGGCGCCTGCTGGCACACGAGCTCCTGAGGTTGACCCCCAGTACCCACGTACACACACAAACAAAAGTAAAATCTTTTTTTTTTTTTTGTGGGTACCGGGGGGTCGACCTCAGGACCTCGCGCGCCAACAGGCACCCGTGCCGCTGAGCGATATCGCCAGCCCCTTTTTTGTATGTGGGTTCCGGGAGTCGAACTTGGGCCCTTGTGCTTGCAAGGCAGGCGCTTACGCCGCTGAGCCATCTCACCGGCCCCACAAAAGTAAAATCTTAAGAGTTTTTTTTCTTGCACATTATTCCTCTCCATTATGTGAAGTGGGAATTATTCTCAATTTGTAGACTGTGGCTCGAGGCTCAAAGATTAACTGACTGTAACCTAGGCCTTCTGATTCAAGTCTAATGCTCTTGTCATTTTCACCCTAGTTTACTTGAATTCATGTGTTTATTATATTGCGGGGGGGAACTCAGGGCCTCATGCATTCTAAGTATACACTCTACTACCAAACTGTACTAGCCCTATCTTGGTATTTTTTTTTTTTTAATAAAAATTTTTAACACATGTAAGAAAACAAAATAATGAGAGAAAAAAATTCCAATTTTTTTTCCTTGGTTTGATTCTAAATCTTGGCTTAATTTCCCCAGTGCAAAACAGAAATGACCATACTGTAGTTGGGTGGGGGGGAGTTAGGATTACATGAAGGTTGAAAAAATAAGATTATTTTTCCAATCACAGAAGCTATTACTCCTAATTCAGACTGTTCTAACAGTCATTCTGAAAATGTTAATAATTTACTGAATTCAGTTATCTTTTTATTCCTCTGAGTCCTGATATAATTCAGTGCTCTCAAAACCAACCAACAAACCAACCAACCAACCAGATCTGTCTACTGTCAACAGCTAAGTGACAGATAAAATTTAATGAGGAGAAGAACAGAGACTAAAATCTTTGATTAGAAGATGAATAAAGCCAGAGGTGATAGTGTACACTGATAATCCCATCACTCTGGAGGGTTGAGGTAGGATGAACACAAGTTTGAACTCAGGCTGGGCAACTTAGTGACTTTGAAAGACCGTGTGTCAAAATAAAGTAAAAAGGGTTTGGGTATGTAGCTCAGTGCAAAGGTCCTAGGTTCAATGCCCACTATAAAAAAATAAAAATAAAATAAAAAAATAAATATTCTTATTTATTCTTACCGTTTGTCCCAGGAATTCATTCCTAATATACTAAGCAGCAATCTGCAGTAATAAAATGCTGATTGAGGTTTTTGAGGTATTGGTTCATCTTGCTCCACAGCTTTCATATTTAAGTCATTAAAATGCTTCTCAACAAATTCTTTTTCCTCTGTGTGTTGCTTAAGGATAGCATTAATAACATCATTCTCCTGTTTTTCAGAAATGCACACAGGTTGCGGAGCAGGAATATTAAGTGAGATTCCAGTTCTCTGTAAGCACTCAGGGCTAGTAACACCCAAATACTGCAAGAGCTCATCAAGAACATCTTCTTCATCTCTTATTGTATCCCAAGTTGGTACAGTTTCTCTAAATCTTTTAAACTGGAGGGAAAGTCCATCTTTTACTGTCATGTCTTCTAAATATTCATTAGATGTAAGGGGCTCTTCTGGTTTCTCTTGGTGAGACAATGAAAGTATGAAAGATGTAGGTTCTGACAAGCCACTTATAGGAGATGGTCCATACAGTATAGCAGAATCCCATGAATATTTTCCAGACAGATCACGTACTATGATTCTGACATTTGAATTGGCTGACGCAAGGCCAGCTGATAAACCTCCTCCAGGCATACTCTCTTCTGATCTGATCTGGATACAAGACACTAAGGTTGTATTGTTTAACACAAAGAACTGGATATTTGGACTCTCAAAGAGTTCAGGAGAAAGTTCAGTACTTTCACTGTAATGATTATCATGATTTTCACACACCTGGCTTGTTAGCATAGCAGGACCACCACTCATTGGATAATGACCCAAGTGATTTACCAGATGTGTAATAACAGTGCGGGCTGCTATAGATATTAATCCTTGTTGTATCTGCGTTTTCACTGGAAATAAAAAATATAAATGAGTGGGAATACTGTTGCTTCCTAGAAGTCATAAAAATAATGACATACTTAGACAACAAATAGGTACTTTTCCACATTGTTAAAATCACAAATATTTGAATAAATATTATTTCCAACCTAGATTCTGTATTTAGGAATAATGGCAAAAATAGAAGAAAACATTTTTTGGTGAAATTTTGCTTATTTTACAGGGAAGTCCTCTTTAAATATTTGCTAATGGATCCATAATTTAAACCAAAACCTTTAAATGTAGATCACTTTTGAGTGATCAAGAGTATTATAAATCAGTCACTTAGAATACTGAACACACAGATTAAAAAGCCAATGAAATCTATCCAACTGATAAGTTTCTTATCTCATGAATAGATTCCAGATTCAGAGACACAGTTTGCAGAATGTTTTAAATGTCATTTAATTCTGGATTTTATTGATGAGATAAGTGTTTCTGAAAAAAAGACATTCTGATTAAACTTCAGGAGACAGAGTGAATTCAAATAGCAAATCCGTATAGCCAGTAGATGCTAAGAAACCTTTATATAAAAGGCAAGAATCTTTGATAGGTCTGCTTATGTATCACATTTTTCTAAGGAATTCTTCTGGGTCAGTGTGGTCTAGTCTAACAGTTAGTTGTATTTAAAATCGTTTTCTTCTTCCCTAAGCACATTAAGGAAAGCAAACAGATAAGCATATTCATATTCATAAGCATATGAATAACTTTAAAAACTAAAATGGAAGAGTAAAATAAGAAAACTCATAGACATAGTAGTTGAGAGTCCTAGAAAGGCAAGACACCTTATGTCAGGGTCTGAAGGAGAGAGGGAAGACAGATGTCACAGAGAGCAAATTGGGAAGAGAAAGGAGACAGTAAACAGTTGAAGATAACAAATTATGCACTGCCAGTGTGATTCTACAGAAGGCTGATGGCAAAGCCAGATTCAGAATGAGGGAATTCAGGAAGTGGGGACAATGGATTGATGATTATCTTGATGCTTTTCATGTAGGAAACAGGAAGAAAGCTGTCACTGGTAAAGGTGTATTACTAAGTCATTTTAGAAGCGTATGTTTAGTTGTGTGTATGTGTGTGCACATGCATGTGTGGTTAGTGCTCTTGTCTATACTTTGAGACACAGTCACAGAGTCATGCTATTATCTGTATTATTCATAGTCACAGAGAAACCTTGACTAAGTATGTTATCTGAAAGTTAATCAGTTGGGAACACTAAGGCCTAGCAGTCAGAATAAATATAGATTTAAGAATGTCCTCATTTACACACAATAAAACCCACAAATTTAAGTAGTTTGGTGACTTTCATTCAGTAAGTTGTACAGAAGTGTGTAACCAACATAATCAATACATAGAAAAGTTCCATCATCAAAAAAGGATATATTATATTTTATACAAACTATACCTCAATAAACCTAACTTTAAGAAAAGACTTAGCTTGTCCACTGCTAGTACAATTTCTTAAAAAGGGGCAAGGGAGACTAGCCTTATATTTGAAAGGTTGTAGCCCTTAAGAGCTAAAACTAACACCAAGGGTAAAAGGTTAAGAGTGAGAACCAGTCAGCTACTATGCCATTAATAATAACAACATCTCCTGAAGTCTTAAAAGGAATGGTTTTCTTAGGCTTTGATTTTAAAATTTTACTATCAAAAATTTAATCTTCCATTATTGGTCAATATTATGCTTACATATCTATAAATATGATTTCTTAGTACACTGAGCTGTTTTAAAATTATATTTATGCTAGTTCTGAAAATCAGCCATTCAACACTAAATATTAACTTAATCCTCCATTTTCAAAACTATCACTGGATGATATGAAACAAGGGTGGCTTCAATCTAATGTCTGCTTTACCTTAATTATAATATATAATGACTGTTCACACTGTAATCTAGGTAGTGTCTCTCATTTTGCACATGAGGACAAATGTTTACAAAGTTAAGTAATTTACCTGCCTTAGCTTTCACATCAGAGCTGGTCTTTTGCTGCCCAGATCACTGTTATTTCCTCCTTTACCACAACTCTAATTTCTATACTTTTCTCTTTTGTTAAGCTGTGACCCATGAAAACAATGAATTTAAAATTTTTTTCCCCGTGTATAGGAACTCCAAAAAAAAGTATTACTGTGTACTTAGTATAAGTTACTAAATAAACAGCCAGAATCAACTGAAAAAGCTCATCCAAAGATAACTGAATCATGTTTTAAATAATAATTAAAAAATGCGGGCCGGTGAGATAGCTCAGCGGCATAAGTGCCTGCCTGGCAAGCATGAGGTCCTGAGTTCAACTCCCGGTACCCACATACGAAAAAAGGGCCGGTGATATCGCCCAGTGGCACGGGCGCCTGCTGGTGCATGAGGTCCTGAGGTCGACCCCCGGTACCCACCAAAAAAAAAAAAAAAAAAAATTGCGACTAACAGCTCTAAAATATTTGATGTAGGAGAAAAAATTCCACTTTTTACTCTGTCTTCCTGCTAAGTGACACACTTTAAATAGGTGACTGATTCTAAACAGTGACTTTTCTTTATAGAACATAAAAGTTTACATTCTGAAGAAGGGAAAGAGTGTTATCTAATAGCAATGATTACAGAAAGGGATTCACAGAAGAATCCATGTCTTTGATGTGCTCTGTGATCATGACAAATCATACAAAATTCTTTTACCTCATTTTTATGTAAGAATAAAAGATTTATTTGTAAAGATTTATTTGTAAAGAATTAAAAACTCTTATGTATGAAGACATAATGTACACAACAGAAATCATTTAATTTTGAGAGCATTATAAGGAACACTGGTTTTATCAGTTCTTTTTACAAACTTGCTTATAAGTAAACTCCAAGAATGAGCCAGCTGTTCCCTAAAACAAAAAACCCCCAAGCCCAGGTACCAGTCTATATACCTGATATATTCTCTTCCCAATATATCTATGATATATTCTCTTCCTAATTGTTTCAAGTAGGAAGAGCTTGTTCACAAATCTGTCACAAGTATTAACAGTGAAAAACCAAGGATAAACTTAGATTTCAGATGTTGGTAAAATAATTCTTTCCTAAGTTGCACCATAAATTAAGGACAGATGTGTATATATGAAAGGATTAAAATCTCCCTAACTTGTTAATTGGGTACTTAGATTTTTGAGTTATAAACTATACAACACACATCTTTCTCTTTTTTTTTTTTTTTTTTGTGGGTACCGGGGGGTCGACCTCAGGACCTCGCGCGCCAACAGGCACCCGTGCCACTGAGCGATATCACCGGCCCCTTTTTCGTATGTGGGATCCGGGAGTCGAACTCGGGCCCTCGCGCTTGCAAGGCAGGCGCTTACGCCGCTGAGCCATCTCACCGGCCCACATCTTTCTCTTATACTAAACTATTAACTTATAAATAAGGAAGACATAAAATTCTCTAATTCAGAAACTCAAAATAAAATTCTAAAATAACCAGGCTTATGGGGAAATGCAAAATGAAGATATCAATGCTTCTAAGGCTTTGTGTTAACTAGCATTCATTTAAATATGTCTATTCAGAGTTGTCTTTTCAGATTGTCAGATTAAACAAACCCTACAGCATTTGCAGCAAACCCATAATTATAGATTATTATGGCATACAAAAGCAGCAAGACATAAAAAGTTGCTGCAATTTGCTGCACTGTAATAGAACATGCAGAGGAAGTTAATTTTGGCAAAAGCTTTAAATATTAGCTTTGCATAATATGTATAGGTGAAACTATAATTAGGACAGAACAAATCCCTTGGAACCTCCTTTCACTCTGACCCTGCAAATGATGACTTTTTGTTAATAAGACTACTGCCATTTGACAAAAAGCCAAATTCAATACCTTGCCTTATTATTTAGTAAATTTAATAATTACAGCTACTCCTGCCAATAGTTCTCAAATCAGTCTTGTTCAATCCAATACTGAGCTGATTAGGGACACTCTATGTTTAGAATTCATTGGCCAAAAAAGTACTTGAAGATGATGAAACATGCCTTTGACAAGGGCACAATGATCAGTCATTTTCACTACATTAAATCCCCCACAGCATGAAGTCACTATGGAACAGAGAATCACCTGCTGTTAGCTCATGGCTGATCCTAAAAGATTCTGCATTTATCTGGTTCTCAATACCTTTGAGGAAGTCCAAAGGGAACAACTTAATACATTTAGAGAATAATATTACACAGAGTATGTGGTATCAGTATTAAACTCTACATCTTTTCTTATACAGTGACCAATACTATACAGTATATTTTATATGGAATACATTAAAACTTCCTTTTACATAAAGCAAACTCCATTTGTTATATTAAGAGATACACTGTACTGTCATGAGTCAAAATGTTACCATGATACCATTAAAAATGCATACAGCAACTGATCTTTTCACATAACATTAAACTGTAACTTACTATGCTATATCTAAAGAGGTGATTTTAAGTTGCTTATATTAATTACTGTCTAAATTATTTTGTTACATTACACTGACTAGTGTGTCTCTTTTATATCTTAGCAATAATTTAATTATTATATTATGATTTCACTTGCGTATCTGTGCTCTAGACAAATCATCAGCAACTTATGGTCAGCTCCGAACCCAGCCCTTCTTCCTTGACTTTGAATTTCATATCTTTATTGTCAATGTATGTCATCAATTCACTATCATGGTCACATGATAGATGTTTCAATTATTTATAAATATTTTGCCTTTGAAAAATCAAACTCTTCCTTCATAGCCTCCTCTTTGACTACAACCTCCTAGCCTAGTGATTTCCTAATTGTGTTTTGTACAGTCCTTGGAGAGGGTCCCTAAAAATTGACAGGAAAGTTGTTGGTAGGATCCCAGCCCTTTACGCTGATTGCAGTTCTACCTTAAAAAGTTTAATGAGTTGGTCTTCTCTGTAAAATTTATTTAAAGGGTTTCAATACCTAAAAAATTGTTTTCAGAACCATGGTCCTAATATACTGATTCTCCTAGTGATTCTCCACTGTGGCTAAATGTTAGTTACATGTAGAGCCTTAAAAAAATTACAGCAATACTGGATTAATGTATCAAAATCTCTAGGGATGGAACTGGAGCACTGGTATCCTAAAGTGTGGCCAAGGCTGAGAACTGCCGTTCTATCTTCCTATTACCAACCACATCTACTTTTTCTGATTCTACCATTTTTGCACAATTTAGTAGTCACTTCATGGCAGCACTTTGATCTTACCAAGCTTGGATTCTAAGGCTAACCCATATACCAATATTCCGAAATTTGTAATTCCCTTGTATGTCTGCTATATTTACCTTAGTAGTGACTGACTGGTGCAGCCAAAGCCTTGTGGTTTCTGTTTTCTATTGAGCTCTCAATAACTCCTGTCATTCCTTTAACTTAACTTCATCATCTTTGTCTTTCTACTCCCAGAAGAAGGTGAATCTTAGTGCCAGTACTTTGTAGCTCCTCCCCTCAGGACTTTGTTCTGTTAAAGATTTCCTTCCCACTTCTGTCTTCAGTTTAAAAATACACTCATTCTCTACTTATCCTTTAGCTAATCTACTGCTTTATCACTTTCTGGTAATTTTAAATAGACAAGCTTCTTTTGTTCTGTTTTCTTTTGTTCTTTTTGACACTTGTCTTGCTATATAGATCAGGCTGGCTTTGAACTCACTATGTAGCCCAGGCTGGTGTTGAACTTGCAGCAATCCTTCTGCCTCGGCCTTCGGAGTACTGGGATTACAAGTGTGTGCCCCCACACACAGCCAGTAAAGCTTCTTTAAATAGTACTTTCTGGGGGGTGGCTCTGCTTCCTATCTCCTGCTTCAACCCACAGACATCTGCTTATTCCTCTTACATCTCTGCTGAAACTAAAGCAGACATACCTGTCCATCCTCTTGGACCTTACTGTTCTATCATTTTACACTTGTTAGCCAAATATTTCCCCCTCCCCCCCTTTTGCAGTACTGGAGATTGGACCCAGGACCTTTGCACTGAGCTTAATCCCCAGTCCACTTCTTTATTTGAGGCAGGGTCTCACTAAGTTGCTAAATTGCCCAGGCCTGGACTCAAACTTGCAATCCTCCTAACTCAGCCTCCCAGAGTGCTGGTAGTACAGGCATATGCCACCATGTCTGGCTTTTTTTTTTTTTTTTTCCTTAAAGCTTTTTGCTCTCTTGGATTCTGAGAAAAATACTCTAATTTTGTCTTCTATTCCAGCTTCTTCTATGAACACACACACATACACACAACAAAGATCTCTCTGTTAAGATCTAGATCTGAATATACAAGTAATTGCTTACTGGAGCTCTGCACATGAAATTCACAAGATACTCTGAACTAAACCATTTCCAACACTGTCCTCATTTTCCCTTTTAAATCTGTACTTTATTTTGTATTCTTTCTACAAATCTACAGATTTTGAACAAAATCTAATCAATCTCCAAGCCAGAATCTAATCAGTAAGAAAGTTATTCCAAATTCTTCCATTTCTCTAATCTATCAAAAAGGCCTTTTGACTTTACCTCTTCTGTATTTCGCAAACCTTTTTCTTTCTATTCCTACTCCTGTTCTTTAGTAACTAAATGACAGTTTAGTTTAAGCCTTTAGACACTCTGGCATGGCCTACTGAAACAGCCTCAGATTGGTCTCTGCTTCTGAGTTAACTGCCCAAATATTCTAATATACCAGGGATCTTTTGCTATAAAACTAGGTAGTTTTAGTTTTGTGGGCCACAAGATCTCTTGCTATTCAACACTATGACTGTTATATAAAGCAGCCATAATGGTACATAAATGAACAACTCAGATGTGTCCCCAAAAAACCATTTATAGAAACAGGCCTTTGGTATGGGCTACAATTTGTTGATTACTACAAAATGCTGTCAAGTGTGCTGTTAATATTAATTTTATTATATATCACCCTTTCTTTTATATTTACATTATTTTATAAGGTTATTTGTTTACACTCTCTCATATCAGAGAATAAATTCTCTGAATGTAAAAATAATATGGCTTTAAAAGCATTACTGATTACTGAGTTTACTATATACCAAGTACACAAGCACGTGCAAAGGGCTTGATATCTAATCTTCCCTAATACTCAATACAATCCTATGAGGGAACTAATATTATTTTACAAATAGGGAAACAGTTACCCAGCAGTGAGTCAAAATTCAAGGTCTGTGAGACTTCAAACTCCTTATTCCATATAAATCCTATGATGTATGAAATAAAATATTTTTAAAACTCCTAATAATAGCTTAGAAGTATAAAGGGAAAATGATTATACATAATGTTAATAATTATGTATATGAAGTTACTTCTAAAGCTAAAAATGAACTTGTGCTAGAATATACATAGTTAGCTAAAACAACTACAGAGTGAGAAATACTCTCCTGCTCCATCATTTCCACTTTCCTTCTCAAAGATCTGGCAAGAACCCAAGCAAGAGACTTCTGGAAGATGGTGGAGTGGTAAACAGAGAAAGAGCCTCTCTGAGATTTGCTGTCCAGACACTGGAATAGAGCACTGCAAGGAAGAAAAGGAGGGAAGTGGGTCCCCTGGACCCAGGAAGAGTCTGAAGTGAGAATTGAAGCCCACGGAGAGAACGAAGAGAGAAACTTCAACAAAGAAGGAGGTGGCGGGCGGTACCTTCTTCCTGAGTCAGGACTCACTGTGTGGGAGGAGTGGTTCAAACCTGCAGACACATAGTAAAGAGATGAAGCAGTGCCATGGAGTAGACACCACGCACTGTATTAGCTGGCGAGTGGAGCAGATTTGGCTGTCCCATGGGAGATGGTGATTGGCAGGGAGCCATCTTGGACAGGACCCAACTGAGGTGGAACTCAGAACAACTGCTGGCTCCATCCAGCAGCTCCCAGCTGAATTTAAGCTCACAGAATGTGCACTGACAATTGCAGGCTGAATGGATCTGGTCCCAGCCTTATTGAGAGAAACCAGCCTGAATTTCAGAGGAAATAAAAGTGCAGGCTCCTGAGATTATCCACTATCCTGCTGTAAAGCTACTGCTGGCTTGCTGGGATAAATCAACATGGATCTGGACTCTGTCTCTACACATTGTCTACCAGTGACAGCAGAGACAAACCCTGAAGTGGACGACCACCCCCCCTTTTTTTTTCATTGTTTGAGCTTGTTTTTATATAAGTGTAAATATGGTTTCTAGATTTTTTGTGGTTGCTGTTCTGTTCTTCGTTTTATTTATTCCTTCTCTCTCTCTCTCCTATCTGATGCACCAGTTTCCCAAAGTTTGCGTCATCCTTTGTTCTCCAGCTTTGCTTCTAATCTCTTCCTCTTTTTCTATTTCTCTATTTTTTCCTCTAGCCCCTTTTAAAATTTCTCCCCTGAGGGTTAACTGGTATACTGAGGGCTTATTTACTGCATACAATTTTCTGCTTTGTTTTAGATTTTGTTATGTGACCACAAATCTAGTTCATATGGTTAAAGGTGGCAAATTAATGGTTACCTCAGTTTGTCATTTTCTAGGCTGTGTTTGATGCTATTGTTATTGCTGATTATACCACTTTAGCCAAAGTGACATAACTATTCTCATCAGCTGTTCTTCCTGGTAACCAAGACTGAGATTGCCTAAGGGTCATAGAAAACACTGTGGGCCAGTGCCAAAGAACCAGGGGCTAGGCCAAGTATGCAGCAACTTCTCATACCCAATAAATTGAAGAGGTAGGATCTTGCAACAGACTTAAAACCCAAAAGCCAGCTATATCTGGAAGACATATCTCAGAAGCAGTCATTTCCTAAGTGTTCTAAATACTAGCAATAAAACTACTCACCATAAGTAATTTACAAGCTTCAACCCAGGAATTAAACTAAAAAAAAAGAAAAGAAAACGAGAAGACACTTAAACAAGATACAACCCCAGACATCAAGTTCACCAAAGGCAAACACAGGGGGCAATGAGGTGGGACAATCCGAAAGCCACCCACCTGGCCACCAAAGCAAATGAATGAGGCTCTAGAAAAAAAATCAAATCAGAAATAATTTCTCAGATAACTACAGAGATGGTGACCACAATGAAAAACATGCTTAGAGACTTTAGAGCAGATACAGACAAAAATAGAGGAGCTTAGGAAAATGATGGAAACCATGAATACACAACATAGGAGAGAAATGGAATCCATAAAATGGATTCAAACAATACCTAGGACACTAAAAATTAAATTGAAAGTACCTGCAGCAGAATAAACCAATGTGAGGACAGAATCTCTGACATAGAAGACAGGCTTGCAGTTAGCATGAAAAGAAAAATTTCTTAGATAGCATCAAACCATGAGAAATCAGTCCAGCAGCTGTTATGTGATGCAAAGAAGAATAACATAAGACTGGCTGCAGTCAATAAAAAAGCAGGAGATAGAACAAATGATATAAAAAACCTGTTCACAGATGTCATGGCAGAAAACTTCCCTGGCAGGGAAAAAGAATTTGACATACAGATAAGTGAGGCATACAGAACTGCAATTAGCCATAATGAAAATAAAATCTACAGCAAGGCACATAATGGTCAAGATTCCAGAAACTGAAAACAAGAACAGAATATTAAAAGCTATTAGAGAAAAGAAACGAATCACCTAAAAGGAAAGCCCATCAGAATCACTGCTGACTTCTTGACATGAACTCTCAAGTCAAGGAAAGCCTGAAGTATTTCAAGCCCTAAAAGAAAACAACCTCCAATCCAGATTGATGTACCCCGCAAAACTATCTTTAAAAATTGATGGAGAAATAAGATACTTCCATAACAAAGAACACCTGAGGAAATTCATGAATACCAAACCAGCATGCCAAAATATTCTGAAGGATAGTCTAGAAAGAGATAACAAGGACTACAACTCCATGAACCCCAACAGAATGAATCATCAGGCATGGCAAACACTTGAACAGAGGGGAAATAAAAAAGGGAGCCAATAACAGGAAAATAACATGACAAGAATAAGTCAATACATAAGTTTTTTTTTTTTTTTTTTTTTTGTGGGTACTGGGGGTCGAACTCAGGACCTCACGTGCCAGCAGGCGCCCATGCCACTAAGCAATATCACCAGCCCTTTTTTTGTATGTGGGCTCTGGGAGTAGAACTCAGGACCTCGCACTTGCCAGGCAGGCGCTTATGCCGCTGAGCAATCTCACCAGCCCCTACATATAAGTTTTAACCATCAATGTTAATGGTCGCAATTCACCAATCAAAAGAAACAGACTGACAGAATGGATCAAGAAACAAGATCCAAAAATATGCTGCATACAAGAAACACATTTAATTCAAAAAGAAATTCACTGACTGAAAGTCAAAGAATGGAAAATAATACTCCATGTGCAGGAATATGGAGAAAAGCAGGGGTAGCTATATTTGCAGACAAAGTGGATTTCAAGCCAAGACTGATTTAAGAGAGACAAAGAAGGTCGCTACATCCTTGTAAAGGTAACAATCCAAGAGGAAGACATAACAATCATAAATGTATATGCAACAAATACCAGGGCACCTAATTATATAAAAGAAATATTAATGGACATGAAAAATCAAATAAAAACTAATATAATTGTATTGGGGGATCTGAATACCCCACTGCCACAAATAGATCAACTAAAGAAAAACCAACAATAAAATATTAGGGCTGGTGAGATGGCTCAGTGGCATAAGCGCCTGCCTGGCAAGCGCGAGGGCCTGAGTTCGACTCCCAGAACCCACACATGAAAAAAGGGCTGGTGATATCACTCAGAGGCACGAGTGCCTGCTGGCGCGTCAGGTCCTGAGGTTGACCCCCGGTACCCACACACACAAAAAAATAATAAATAAATAAAATAAAATATTAGAACTGAACCAAACTTTTGAACAAATGGACTTAGTACATGTCTACAGAGTATTCCACCCCACAACATCAGAATTCTTCCTGGCTGCACACGGAATGTTCTCCAAAACAGACCACATACTAGCTCATAGAACATGCTTAAGTAAATGCAAAGGAAATGAAATTATCCCATGTATATTATCAGACCATAATACAATGAAATTGGAAATCAATGGCAAAAAAACCCACAAGAACTTCATAAACATATGGAAATTACATAATACCCTCCTGAACAACCAAAAGGTCACAGATAAAATTAAAGAAGAAATTAAACAGTTTCTATAATTAAACAATAGTGCCAAAGCAATGTATCAGAACTTATGGGACACAATGAAAGCAGTCTTACAAGGGAAATTTATAGCAGTGAATATCCTTATCTGGAAAACAGAGCAAGCTCAAATAAATAAATTAATGTTAAACCTCAAGCTTCTAGGAAAAAAGAGCAGTCCAAGCCCAAAGTTCATATGGGGGAGGAAATGATTAACATCGGAGCAGAAATTAATGCAATGGAGACTAAGAAAACAATACAGAGAATCAATGCATTGAAGAGTTGGTTCTTTGAAAGATTAAATAAAATTGACAAACCCTTAGCCAACCTAATTTAAAAAAGGAAAGAAAACATTCAAATCCATGCAATTATGAATGAAAAGGATGAAATCACAATGGATCCTGCAGAAATTCAGAAGATCCCCTATACCTACCTTGAGAACTTGTATTCTAATAAGATGGAAAATGCAGAAGAAATACACAGATTCCTAGATACATATGAACTACCAAAGCTGAATCCAGAAGATATAAAAATCATAAATAAGCCAATATCAATCAATGAAATTGAAGATGTAATTAAAATCCTACCAACAAAGAAAAGCCCAGGCCCTGACAGGTTCACTGCCAAATTCTACAAGAAATTTAGAGAAGACCTAATACAACTACTTCACAAACTCTTCAATGAAATTGAAAGGGAAACAATACTCTCAAATTCATTCCTGGAAGCAAGCATTACCCTGATACCAAAACCAGAGAAGGACCCAACTAAGAAAGAGAACTACAGGCCTATCTCCCTAATGAACATAGATGCAAAAATGCTCAATAAGATACTGGCAAACAGAATGCAGCAAATCATCAAGAAGATTATACACCATGACCAAAGAGGACTCATCCCAGGGATGCAGAGATGGTTTGACATATGTAAATCAATAAATGTGATACAATATATTAAGAGGGCCAAGGACAAAAACCATATGATCATCTCAACAGATGCAGAAAAAGCTTTTGACAAAGTCCAACACCCATTCACAATAAAAACCCTATTGAAAATTGAAATAGATGGCATTTATCTCAATCTGATAAAAGCCATCTATGACAAACCAACAGCCAACATCAAACTAAGTGGACAAAAACTGAAAGCTCTCACTCTAAAATTCAGGAACAAGACAAGGATATCCATCATCACCACTCTTTTTTTTTTTTTTTTTTTTGTGGGTACCGGGGGCTGACCTCAGGACCTCACGCGCTAGCAGGCACCCGTGCCGCTGAGCGATATCACCGGTCCTTTTTTCATATGTGGGTACCGGGAGTCGAACTCAGGACCTCATGCTTGCCAGGCAGGCGCTTATGCCGCTGAGCCATCTCACCAGCCCCATCATCACCACTCTTATTCAATATAGTTCTGGAAACTTTAGCCAGAGTAATTAGACAAGAGAAGGAAATATAAGGAATAACGATAGGAAAGGAAGAAGTTAAATTATCATTATTCATGGATGACATGATATTCTACATAAAAGACCCCAAAGACTCCACCAAAAGACTTTTAGATTTAATAACCTAATTCAGTAGCATAGCTGGACACAAAGTCAACACTATAAAATCAATGGCCTTCCTGTACATGAATAACAAACTACTGACAGAGAAATTAGAGAAACACCTTTCACAATAGCATCAAAAAAAAAAAAAAAAAAAAAAAAAAAGGGCTGGTGAGATAGCTCAGCGCCATAAGTGCCTGCCTGGCAAGCGCTAGGTCCTGAGTTCGACCCCCAGTACCCACACACACAAAAAAAATACCTAGGAATCAATCTAACAAAGGAAGTAAAAGACCTCTACATTGAAAACTACAGTACTCTGAAAAAGGAGATTGAAGAGGATGTCAGAAAATGTAAAGATATCCCTTGCACTTGGGTAGGAAGAACCAATATAGTGAAAATGGCAATACTTCCAAAATTGCTATACAGATTTAATGCAATCTCAATCAAAATTCCAACACCATATCTCACAGAATTAGAGAAAACAATTCCAAAAATCATTTGGAACCAGAAGAGACCTAGAATATCAAAGGCAATTCTGGGGAACAAAGGCAAGGCAGAGGCATCACAATTCCAGAGTTGAAATTATACTACAAAGCGACTGTGATAAAAACAGCATGGTAGTAGCAAAAAAACAGACCCAAGCATCATGGAACGTATTAGGAGATTCAGAAACAACTCCACACGTAGTCACCTTATCTTTGACAAAAGTGCCTAACATGTTCACTGGAAGAAAGATAGCCTTTAATAAATGGTGCTGGAAAAACTGGCTTTGCACACGTTGGAGATTAAAATCAGCCCCATATCTTTCACCATGCACTAAACTAAAATTGAAATGGATCGAAGATCTAAATATTAAAACAGAAACACTAAATCTACTAGAAGATAGAATAGGTAGAACTCTTGAAGACACTGGAGTAGGCAAAGACTTTACGAACAAAACCCCAATCACACAGGAACTATCATGAAGAATCAACAACTGGGATCTTATCTCATTAAAAAGCTTAGAGGAACCACCAACAGAGTGAAGAGACACCCCACAGTGTGGGGAAAAATATGTTTGCCAGTTGTTCCTCAAACAAAGGATTACTATGGAGAACATATAAAGAACTCAACAAAGATCAGTCCTCCAAAATTTAAAGACCCAGTCCAAAACTGGGCATCTGAGATGAATACACACTTCTCAGATGAAGAAATACAAACGGCAAATAAATATATGAAAAAATGTTCAACACCACTGGTCATTCGAGAGATGCAAATTAAAACAACACTGAGATTCCATCTCACCCTGGAAACAACGCCTATTATCAAGAAATCAACCAATAACAAATGCTGGAGGGGCTGTGGGGAAAAAGGAACCCTTCTCCACTGTTGGTGGGAGTGTAGACTGGTGCAGCTACTGTGGAAATCAGTGTGGAGATTCCTCAAAAAACTAGGATTTGAGGTCCCATTTGACCCAGCTATTCCCCTTCTGGGTATCTTTCCAAAAGAATTAAAAACATCATACCACAGCGATACATGTGCACCCATGTTTACAGTGGCACAGTTTGTAATAGCCAAATCTTGGAAACAGCACAAATGCCCATTAACTGGTGAATGGATAAAAAAGATGTGGGTTGTTTTATACAATGGAGTTCTACTCTGCCATAAAGAAGGAGCAGCTTGAGACATTTCTAGCTAAATGGATGCACCTCAAGACCATATTCTTAACAAAGCTTTTTTTTTTTTTGTGGGTACCAGGGGTCGACCTCAGGACCTTGCGCGCCAGCAGGCGCCCGTGCCGCTGAGTGATATCACTGGCCCTTTTTTCGTATGTGGGTTCTGGGAGTTGAACTCGGGCCCTCGCGCTTGCCAGCCAGGCGCATAGGCCGCTGAACCATCTCACCAGCCCCCAAGACCATATTCTTAAGTGAAGTAAATCAAACACACATGTGTAAATACTGTATCGTTTCTCTGGTGTGCGAAACCTGAAGTGTAAATAAGGACCAAAATGTAATACGAAGAAAATGTTCAAATGGGAAGGATAGCAAGGGAGGGGGAGGGGGAAAGAAGGGAAAAGTGAAAAAAAATGAGAAAAGAAGGAAAAATGGAAACAAAGCTTTTGTAAATGGGGAGGGGAGGGGGGTTGAAGGGAGGGTAGGGGAATGAGAAAAAGAAAGAAATAAGTTATATCATGTACAGGTACAAATTCTCTATGATGAATGTGATCATTATGTACATCTAAAATGTACCAAAAAAATCTGATTGGAAAAAAATAGAAAAGAACCCAAGCAATAATATCCTGAAGAAAACTCATTTTACCTTCTGTTACTGGTTGGAGTTTAGAAGATCGTTCTGAATCAGGAGAGTGCAGAGGTTCAGGCTCTTTGAGACTTTCCAAATGCATAAAAGGATCATAATCTACAGATGCCAAATCAGAGAGGCTCATTGGAAAATACCTTGGATTGCTAAAACACTGAGATCCATAAACACACCCATGTAAAACCTGTAAATATATGGAAAAAGAAAATAGTAAGTTCCATGTTTAAATGAAAATAAATAAATAAATGCAAAGGGAGAAAAAAGTCAACTAACATAAGAACTTGGCAAAAACTGTAAATATTTTAAGACTTAGGGCTTTAATTGAGGTGAAATACCCTTTTTTTTTTTTTTGTGGGTACCAGGGGTCGACCTCAGGACCTCGCGCGCCAGCAGGTGCCCGTGCCACTGAGCGATATCACTGGCCCTTTTTTCTTATGTGGGTTCCAGGAGTCAAACTCAGGACCTCGCGCTTGCCAGGCAGGCGCTTATGCCGCTGAGCTGTCTCACGAGCCCCCAAAATACCTTTTCAAAGAAAAGAATAATTGAAATTTATCTAGTGATTCTCTTATTCGACAAAGATCTAACTCAAAATTTTGCAATGAAACAAGAGGGTCCTGTAGGAAGTACCTTTCGGTACTGTAAACCGAATCTTTATTCTTACTATGTATATTCTTAGAAAATTATTAGCTCTAAAACAATGAAAATATTATAGTAATTGTCTCAGTAATTTTTAAAAACTTTTGGTTACCAAATGAATAATGAAGTAAGTGAGGAAGTTTACCTTATAAATACAATTAAGAACAGATTTTTCTGCTTTATCATTTTCTGGGCCTGCAGCGTGGACTGGTTGGAGTAGTGTCTTCAGAGGTAAGGCCATGATCCAGTCCAGAAGGCAGAGAAGTAAGGATACTACCAACTGTAACAACAACAAAATCATTATAATTGCAAACTTGTAAAATCTTGCTAACACTTAATAATTCACCTTCTTATTCTTGTGTTTCAAAACTGTACTTTAGGAACCATCAGCTCTGTGTTCCCTATTAATATTTACCTAGACCTAACTGATTTGGACATGTTACATATGAATATTATTATGGGTTTCTCTTTCATATTTCAGGGAAGCATAATGAAATCTTAGGCATACTAAAAACAGTAATGTTAAAATTAGTTTGAATTAGAACAAAAATACCAAGCTTCAAGACAATACATAATCAGGGTTGAGGGTATACTCAGTGGTAGAGGGCTTGCTTAGCACATGTAAGGCCCTTAGCAAGAGTGTGCATGTGTGCACACACACACACGTCAACAGATATCAATTAACTAACCTTATTTCACTGCACAAAGATGGAATAAAAACTAAAAGTTTTGGTCTATATGTGTTATAATCACTTCTACCTCTCTTTTCTAATTTAACAAGACCTCACCAGGCACAAAGGCACACCTGCAATCCCAGAACTCAGGAGGCTGACAGGAAGATCTTAAAGTTCAAGGCCAGCCTGCGCTACTTAGTGAGTTCAAGACCAGCCTAGAACACACAGTGAGAGCCTGTCTCAAAAAACCAAAAAGACTGGATCTCACAAAGTTGGACCAAAAACAAAACAAAAGACAAAAAAGCCAAACCCTCACTGAGTATTCTGCCAAAAAGAGTACTTCAAGCAACTTCTGAAATTGTTTGTTACTCATTTTACAAAATGAATCTTTCCACTGGACATTTTTAAACTACTGGAAGCTACAAACAGAATATACCCAAAATGTGGAACAAAAAGGGCAGTATACATTCTATTGGCTAAAAAAAAAAAAAATCACAATTAATACTAAAAAGTAACAATTAGTACCACAAACGTGGCAATCAAGTAGCAAGAAGATACCTGATGATCTTTAGAGACCAACTTTCCAAGGAGTAATTTCTGGCCTAAATTTTCTAGCACATTCTTCAAAAGAATAAGAACCAGTAAGACATCACAAAACTCCTACCTTCTGTATAACCAGAAAATCAAAGAATATCCAGACTTTAAATTATCTGTAAGTAGAAAACTATACAGGCAATCCTAGTAAGTTTTTCCCACATTTTCCCATTGTATGGGTTCATGAAGAGCAAGAGTAGTTTGAGAAAAACTGAGAAAAGAAAACAGCTGCAAACCTGAGACTGATCTAAAACCAAGTCAGAAAGAAAAAGTCCATCCTAAGTATGAGAATACTGAAAAAGTATACTGTTGGATCAGATTATGAGTAGAAACAAGGGACTGAAAAGTACACACAAGAAAAGTTACATTTAGGAGAGGAAAATGTTAAAATGGAATGGAGAAATATCCTTTGAAAAACATGTAGTGAAAAGAAAAAGAGAAGGGGAAATTTTGGATCCTGCAAGACTTAAAACTGCTAGAACAAGGAACTCTTGAACTAGTAAACTACCCCAAGCCACCAACCTTGTCTGCAGAAATGACAAAGACAGTTTTCACCTAATTACTATGAAAAGAAAACAACAAGGAAATTCCTCCTCCAAAACCAACTCGGAAGCACAAGCAAATTGTAATAAAGCATTCTAAATTTATTCAAAATATTTTCAAACAAGCATTTAGAGATCCTGGGAGTGGGAAGACTGACCTTATTTTAAAACTAAGAAAAGAAATACTGTAAGATTGTAAATGGGGAGGGGAGGAGGGACTGAAGGGAGGGAAGGGGAATGGGAAAAAAAAGAATCAAGTTATATCATGTACAGGTACAAAAATATGATGAATGTGATCATTATCTATATCTAAAATGTACCAATAAAGTTTGATTGAAGAAAAAAAAAAGAAATACTACAAGAAGGATAAAACTTCTTGGTTTAAGTCAGGAAAAGATCTACAACAAAAAGACAAAATCATATTAATAAATTCAGACTCAAGCAAGGTGTGGTGGTGCACATCTGTAATCCCAGTACTCGTACCCTGGGAGGTTGAGGCAGGAGTCTTGCAAGTTTCAGCCTAGACTGAACCAACTTAGTGACTTAGAGACTCTGTCTCGAAATGAAAAAAGGGCTGAGATGTAGCTCAGCGTGAAGGCCCCAGGTTCAATCCCCAGTATCACATAAAAAAACAAGATGAGCTGATTTGTTAACGTACAGAAAATAGACAGGAGTCAATCTTTTCATTAAATATTACAAAGTGCTCTTAAATAATAAAAAAAACTAGATAGAAAAAGGTTAAGAAAGGGACTATAGCTCGGGATATAGCTCAGCAGCACAAGAGCCTGCCTGGCAAGAGCAAGGTCCTGAGTTCGATTCCCAGTACCAAAAAAAAAAGGAATATAAAGATATTTTAAAAGGTGTACACGCAACACACACATATATGCATGTATAAAATATATATAAATAAACACTAGAACAAAAGTATAAAATACAAAATTTCCTGAATAAAAAGAACTTAAAAGAACAAAGGAAATATATCACACAGAGAAAGGAACAGAAAATGGAAGATAATATGCATAACAATCATGAAAAAATAACAGAGATGAGATCAAACCTATAAGTCTTTTTTTTTTTTTTTGTGGGTACTGGCCGATATCACCGGCCCTTTTTTCGTATGTGGGTACCGGGAGTTGAACTCGGGCCCTCGTGCTTGCAGGGCAGGCACTTACGCCACTGAGCCATCTCACCAGCCCGACCTATAAGTCTTATCAGAATGGGTTTAACTTCCTTTAAAAAGAAAAAAAAAAAAGAATTTCAGTTTGACTCACAAAGCAATACCCAAGTAAGTGCTGTATATAAGGCTAACGATGACTAAAAATACAGACCCAATGAAAGAAAAGATTAATGAACCAAATCCATAACACTTCTCTGGGCTAAGGATTCAACTACTTGGTAGGACACTCATCTAGCATGAATGAGGCCCTGGGTTGAAATGGCACAACAAAGTGTATGTGTACGGGGTCCCTAAAGGAACAAACATGAGATATCCAATCTCCCAGCAAGAGGTAAATGAAAACTACATGGTGATACTGGTGTTCACCAAAATTGGCAAAAATTTAAAAAATATGACAACCTATGGTGGGGGTCTAGAAAAACATTTTCGTAGTTTGCTGGTAGACATGCTAATATTTAAAAATACTATGTATTTGTTTACCTTTTAACCCAGTATCCACTTCTAGGAATATCCTGAAGGCATACCCCAACAATATAGAGATACACAGGTAGAAAGTTAGACACTTCAGCAGTGTTTGTATTTCCAAAACTTTGAAACAACCTACATGTCCACATACAGAAAAGTAGTTGAATGAACTATGGTACATCCACACAATAGAGTACTAACCCCACCTAGATGTAAAAAAAGAATGAAAAGCTTTATGAATTGATGTATTTTGATTTACAGGATATAGTATCAAATGAAAAATCTAAAGTACCACCAGACTTGATGGCACACACCTATAATCCCAGCCACTTGTGAGGCTGAGGCAGAAGAAGCACCACAAGTTTGAGGTTAGCCTGGGCGACACAGTGAGTTCAAGGACAGTGTGGACTACATAGTGAGACTCTGTCTCCAAAAAAACAAAAACAAAAACTATGGTACCAAATGATATCTAGACTATGTGCAGCAAAAGATAAAAGAAAATAAATAAGTATCTGTTCAGTTGTGCAAAAATAAACACAGGACTGCCGACTTACAGACAAAAAAAAAAAAAAAAAAAAAAAAAAAAACAAGAACAAGAATACAGGGAAAACCCTAAAATTGTTGCACAGGAACAAACTACCACAAAGAATAAACAACTGGGATCTCATCTCATTAAAAAGCTTTGGAACAGCAAAAGAAACCACCAACAGAGTGAGGAGACAACCCACAATATGGGAAAAAGTGTTTGCCAACTGTTCCTCAGACAAAGGATTACTATGGAGAACATATAAAGAACTCAACAAAGATCAGTCCTCCAAAATTTAAAGACCCAGTCCAAAACTGGGCATCTGAGATGAATACACACTTCTCAAATGAAGAAATACAAACGGCAAATAAATATATGAAAAAACGTTCAACACCACTGGTCATTCGAGAGATGCAAATTAAAACAACACTGAGATTCCATCTCACCCTGGAAACAACGCCTATTATCAAGAAATCAACCAATAACAAATGCTGGAGGGGCTGTGGGGAAAAAGGTACCCTTCTCCACTGTTGGTGGGAGTGTAGACTGGTGCAGCTACTGTGGAAATCAGTGTGGAGATTCCTCAAAAAACTAGGATTTGAGGTCCCATTTGACCCAGCTATTCCCCTTCTGGGTATCTTTCCAAAAGAATTAAAAACATCATACCACAGCGATACATGTGCACCCATGTTTATAGCAGCACAATGTGTAATAAGCTAGATCTTGGAAACAACCCAAATGCCCATCAACCGAGGATCAGATAAAAAAGATGTGGTCTTTTTATACAATAGAGTACTACTCAGGCATACAGAAGCATAAACTGGAGACTTTTATAGGTAAATGGATGCAAATTGAGACCATACTCATAAGTGAAATAAACCAGAAGCACATGTGGAAGCATAGTATTGTCTCCCTAGTGTGAGAACCTGAAAGAGTAAATAAGATCAAAATGTACAATAGATATTGTGAAATGGGAAGGAACTGTTCAAAAGGAAAGAGAAACTGAGATGGGGGAAAGGAGACAAGAAGGAAGGGAAAAGCAAAAAAAAAAAAAATAGATATAGATATATAGATATAGATATGCAAGATAGTTAAGATAGTTATATTACTAATTTCTCTTAGTTCATTGAAAAGAAAGGTTTGTGCTAATATTGTTTAGACAATTAAGTACCTATATCTTGTAACTAATTTAAAGATAACTACGCAATGTATTAATCATTGTTACCCTCCTATTATCTTGTTTTGAAATTTTATTTTATTTTTTTCCTCTTGAAAAACACCCTAAAATTGAATACAAACATAAAAAGTGACCTTATTTCAAATGAATTATATTACATAAAATGAGAATCATGAGCCCATACTGAGATAAAATTGACATGAAAGAAGAAAAAGCCTTTCCTCACAGTATAAAGCTACTAATGAATGTAAAAGGAATGATGGAATCAGGAAATCACCATCTGGCAACTATTATAATAAATGATCTAGTAAAAGTCATCAATGGTTGGAAAACCAGTTGATAAAAATTTAAGGGCCGGTGAGATAGCTCAGTGGCATAAGTGCCTGCCTGGCAACCGTGAGGTCCTGAGTTTGACTCCCGGTACCCACATAAAGGAAAAAAAGGGCCGGTGATATCGCTCAGTGGCACAAGTGCCTGCTGGCAAGTGCGAGGTCGACTCCCGGTACCTACATTAAAAAAAAAAATTTAAGGAATAACAGGACATTTATGGAGTTTCAAAGTATTTTCCTACAAATATTTGTTAATTGGAAAAGGCTGAGTAGATTAACGGTGGAAACACCTAGAAGACATCACCTTAATCAGCTAAAGCTAGCACCAATCAGTAATGAAACAAACTGACATCTGTGCCATCTGATACAATGAACACAATCTTCTGAGATATTCCTACCAAACATTCCTCACTAAAAGTAATAATGAAAAACACTACTGCTTAGTGATTAAACCACAATGAAACTCAAACCCAAACTATAGGACATTCTATAAAATAATGTGGCTATACTCAAAATGTGTCAACATCAAGAAACACGGAAATATTAACGAGATGTTCCATGCAACAGAAGATGAAAAAGAGAAACCATGACAGAATGCAATATATGATTTGCGGTTTTCTCTTGTCGAAGAGGACATTATTGAGACCTGGTAAAACTTGGGTGAGATATTCAGATTAGATAATATATTAATGTTAGTTGCCTAATACTGATAATTATACTGTGGTTATATCATTTAGGGAAAAAAAAAACAGTGGGAGAGGTTAATACCTAGAGGTCTGTTCTGGGTAGTCACGAGGACACGATATTGGAGACTATCTGGTTCCTAGATCTTTCCTCTGGCACTGTTCCCCAGCTCTGTTTCCCAACTGCCACAAACTCAGCAGCTTTGTTCCACCATACCCTTTGGCTACGATGACATTTTGCCTTGGAGCCACCCAACTGTGGACTGAACTCTCTGACACCATAAGACAAATGAATAGGTGTCAGATACTTTTTTCTAGCAAAGGGAAAGATGACTAATACAATCAGAAAATTCTTTTGAATTTTGATGCATTTAAAGTACTCATTGCCAGGTACCTGTACACGATTAAACAAACAAACAAACAAACAAACAAACATGTAAGCCAGGCATAGTGGCACATGCCTGTAATCCCAGTACTTGGGAGGTTGAGGCAGGAGGATCATGACAAGTTTGAGGCCAGCCTGGGCTACATAGTGAGTTCAACACTAGCCCGAACTGCATAGTGAGACCCTGTCTCAAAAAACCCCCCAAAAACCCAAACCAAAATGAACAAATCATTTAAATGTTCTTTTCACTTTATTGTATTTCTTTTTAAGATTAAGACTCTATTTCCAATACCATTTTAGAAATCTAAAAACTTGAGGAAAAGGAACTATAAGGAATTTTAATGCCATGTATGAGAAATGCCTCTCTATACTGTGGCCTGCATGACAAGATTGAAAGTTCCTAGATAAAGAATAAAATAATGATTAATTCAGTATCTCTGTCCTATGCAATGCACAAGTTTCTAATAAAACATGATAATCAAAACTTGACTGAAAGAAATAAGTATTTGTATTCAACACAGAAGAGAAAAAACAGTGAAGTTAGGTAATGTTCCAGATACATCCCACAGAGAGGGCAGTTAGACATTCTAAAGATGCTTAGAGTAATAAAATAGTATATTTGAAAAATATAAAGAAGTCTGTTAGCAGTCCAAGAAAGATGGGACAAATCAAGCTGAATGATGATTTCCTGTTGAGTGTAGACATAATTTCAGAAAGGTAAACTGAATAGTGTTATTTTTTATATGACTGAGTAAGGTTTTTTTTTTTTTGGGGGGGGTACTGGGGGTCGACCTCAGGACCTCGCGCGCCAGCAGGCGCCCATGCCGCTGAGCGATATCACTGGCCCTTTTTTCGTATGTGGGTTCCGGGAGTCGAACTCAGGCCCTCGCGCTTGCCAGGCAGGCGTGTACGCTGCTGAGCCATCTCACCAGCCCCTGTGTAAAGTATTAATTCAAACCTATTATTTGTTTCTGCTGATCTGTATGAGTGAATGATAAAATTTGAGATCAGGAAAGCATTTCGGGGATGATTAATCTTCCCTTCTGTGTGATTACTCACTTCTGGACCTGGCCTTTTACCTCTCCCACTAGTCCTTTCAGTCACTTTTACTGAATCTTCCTTTGCTTACTTCTTCATTGTTATCTTCATTGTGCTGTATTTTGACATTTCTTCTCACACAACAGTCTCTCCTAAGCAATCTCATACAGGCCCACATTTTAATACTACTCATGTGCTAAGAATGCAAATATTTTTATTTCCAACCTCAAATTTTCTAATCAGGCTGCTTGGCTGATGGTTTCCATGTGGATGTTATTCCTTACAGGCACAGAAAACTGAAACCCATTTTTTTTCTTATCTGCCTTTCCTTGATTGTGGATTCTACTTTGTGAATATCTGTTTTCTATTACTTTAGTCTTAGTTCAGAATGTCATCAATTCTTGTAGAGATTACTTTAATCACAATTACCATATTATTCCATTTAATTTGACTTCCATATTTTTACAAAACTGTCTGTATTTTGTTGCACATTAAAACCCTTCAAAAAAGTCCATAGCCCTTCATAACCTGGCTCTTTGATCTCTGAATTTTATATTTCCCTATTCTTAATCACACATTTCATATTCTATAATATGGAACTGGTTCATATTTTCCCAAAATACATCATTCTGTTTTATACCTCCATGACTGTACATATGCTATTCCCTCTCTTTGGAATAACTTCATGGCTCCATCTCTTGTCTCTATTTATGTAGAAAACCCTATTCATCTTTAAGGAAGTTTCTGATTAACAAGCCCCCCCTCTTAATAGTTAAATTACTTCCTCCTCCATGGTACTTTGTATACACACACATAAGAATAAGAGTGCTTATTATATTGTATTGCCTCACTTATCTCTCTAATCTTAAAATTCTTTGAGAGCAGAGGCTATCTTATTTATGTTTAATTTAGTGCAGCAGAATATCACAGAAATACTTTATAATCGACAGATGTTTAGTTAATTAAGTAGACAAAGGAAAAACTTGGTAATACAGATTTTTCATTGTAATAGCTAGGTCTTTGTAAGACAAAGATGATACAGCAGGACATGGCCAATTAGTTTTTTTGATAGTGTTCATGAACTAGATTTGGAATTTGGGACCTAGTTTAAGACACTAAAATGAAATACTCTGGGGTAAAAACAGAGTACAGGTTGAGCATCCCTAATCCAAATATCTAAAATCTAAAATGCTCCAAAATCCAAAATGTCATGAGTGCCAACATGATGCCATAAATGGAAAATTCCATGGCAGACCTCACAGGAAGGGTTACACTCCAAATGCAGGTACATTAAAAATATTCTACAAAATTATCTTAAGGCTATGTGGATAAGGTATATAGGAAAGCTAAATGAATGTCTTATTTAGACTAAGGTCCCATCCCCAAGATGTCTAATAATTATATGAAAATATTTTTTAAAAACCTTCTAATCCCAAGCATTTCAAATGAGAGGATATTCAGCCTGCATATGTCTCTTTTAAAGATGAAGAATGTATTTACCAAGAACTATGCCAAATGAGGTTTAAACTGAATACAAAGGGAAAGAATAAAAAATTCTGAAATAAACTGATGAATCAGTGATATGAAAGACATTGAAGAAACAGAAGTATGAAGTGTATGTAGCCACACAAGAAAACAACTTGAAACAGGAATAGAAATGTTATCATAGCTTCCGAGTTCTGTACATTAATAGGCAAAGCATAAGTAATAAGTGAAACATACTGGAGATTTCAATATATTGTGATTAAGAGGTAGTAACATTGAGATCTAGAGAAAAATTCAAGATCTGAATGCCATAAGGGAAAGAAACAAAAAATACTTCAGATGAAATTAATAGAATACAGAGCAGCCTTGTCTACTACAAGCCTGTGCAGTGATGGAAATGGTCTGTATCTGTCCATGCAGTTACTGAGCACTTTAAATGTGCAAATGCAGAATTAAAATTTTAATGTGAACTTTTAATTTAAAGCCACATGTAGATTTAGCTACCCTAACGAAGAGCAGAGATCTACAGTTTCTACATGCTGTGGATAATGTCTAGTATACAATAAAATTAGAAGATATATGAACAAGTAGGAAAATGGAACTCATAGTAAAAAAAAAAAAACTCAATAGAAACAGTGATGACTGTAGATATTAGATTTAGCACACAAAGACATTAAAACAATTACAATAACCATGTTAAAGATTCTTCAAAAGAAGATTCATATAAGTGATGAAGAAATGTAGAATTTCAGGCAAGATATGAAAATCTGTAAAATGAAACCACAAAGAAACTCTAGAACTGACAAATACAAGCTGAAATAATAAAGCAATTCTCATAATAATAAATTTACAATGGTAAACAGCAGTTTGTAGAACTTTTTCATGGACACAGAGAATGTCTTTTCCTAAGTGACATATCTCTATGTATTATGTGTACTTTGCTTACTGGAAATATCTTTACTTTCTACCAGTTACAACTACACAAAGACAAGTGGCTGCCTTCAGTGGTGATGAATTCCTCACAAGTAATAGTCTTCATCATAATTTGGCAGGATACAATAAAATAATTATTAAGTGGGCAGAATATTTGCCAAGGTTCCTTACAGCCCTGAAATTCAAAAACTTTATCGAATAGACATGAAAATTGAACTAAAATATAATATATAGTGACATGTGAATAATGGAAATATATTTCACACTATAACCGTGAATACAAGATGAATTTTAATCATGTAAATATATATCTTTGAAAATTTTAAATACAAGTATTTTAAGCTAGATAACCACATATTAGATGCCAAACAAAATTTAACTTACTCTCTTGTCCAATTCGTAAGATGAAGCTTCTGTACTTGGCAAAAGATGAGTGATAGTGGCTATTAGGATCTGTAGGCAAAACAAATGAGTAAATAAATGAGTTCAAAATAAGTTAAATTAATGATACATCTTAAAGTTAATTGTTATATGCTAAAATAATATAAAATCTATTGCTACAAATTTATCCTAAAGGCATTATCTAAATACTCTACCCTAATACATATTTTTAAAGTAATTTAATAGATAAGCTTTTTAGGTATATTTAACTGTAAATCATTTAAAGTTCTCAAGTATAGACTCAAAATTACATATACATGTTCTGTCAAGTATAATTTCATCCCAATTCAATTCATGGAAATGAATCAATATGTATAAGCACATAGATAATTGTTAAAATATTAAAAGACACAGATAAGGATTTATAAAAATCATTGTCATAGTATCAACTCAAGAAATCCACTCTACTGTCTTTCCAGATTCCTATATATACAGGTTGAGCATCTCAAACCTAAAATTAGCTTTTTTTTTTTTTTTTCAAACCTAAAATTTGAAATGTTTCAAAATCTAAAACATTTGGAGTGCTGATATGACACTCAAAGAAGCTTCAGATTTTCGAGTGTTTCAAATTTTGGATCAGGGATGCTCAATTGGTAAAAATCTAAGCAAATATTCCCGAATCCATAAACCTCCAAAATCTCAAATTCTTCAGATAAGGGACATTCAAACTATATATGCAAATATGTGCTTTAAAACAAAAAGCAGCCTTTTCTTTTTTAATTTTCAAATTTATAAGTACATGTTTGCAGTACATAATGATCATATTCATTGTGAGATGTTGGTACATGTATATAACACATGTTAATTCTTTTTATATTCCCTTCCCTCCTTTCTCTCCCTGCAGTTACTGAACCTTTCATCTCTTGGTTCCCTTTCTATTTGCAGATCTGTAACATATATGCAGATATTGTATAACTAAATGTTAGAGAAATATGAAATAATAATAAAGACATTATTAAAATGGGAGAGCCAGCCATGGTGGCACACACCTGTAATTCCAGCACTTGGGAGATGGAGGCAGGAGGATTGCCACAAATTTGAGGCTACATAGTGAGTTTAATACCAGCCTGAACTACATGGTGAGACACTGTCTCAAAAAAGAAGGGTAGGGGGATCTATTCTGGCAACTGGTTGCTTTCATTCAGTTTTTAAGTGCATGTTAAAAATGTATTAGCATAAATTTCTGTTGTATTTCTATTGCATGGTATAATTTTACAAATTATTGTTCAGATCCACTGAGTAGAAAAATTCTTTTAAATATACCTTACATAAAAACTCAACTCACTAGCAAAAAAATAAACCAATCAAAAATGGGCAAAACATCTGAACAAACATTCCTCAAAAGAAGAACAAAAGGCCAACAAGTACAATATATAAACATCACTACTGATGTTTATATATTGAACATCACTACTTATCAGAGAAATGCAAATTACTATCAAAATAGGACTAGAAGTGTAGCTTAGCAGTAGAGTGTATGTTCACAAGGCACTGGGTTCAATCCCTTGCACCAAACAAAAAACATACAATGAGATATTGCCTCACTCCAGTCAGAATGGTTATTACAAAAAAGGCAAAAGCTAACAAATGATGGTGAGGAGGTAGAAAAAAGGAAACTTACACAGTTAGGGGGAATATAAATTAGTACAGCCAATGTGAAAAACACTACAGAAGTTTCTAAAAAGATTAAAAACAAAACTACCATATGATCCAGCAATTCAACCAATGGTATATATCCAAAGGAAATGAAATTAGTATGCTGAAGAGACATCTGCACGCCTGTGTTTACTGCAGAACTAGTCACAATAGCCAAGATATGGAACCAACCTATGTAGCTATGTGTGTGTGTGTATATATGTAAATATGTATATATATAAAATGATTTTGCCATACAGAAGATGAAACCCTGTCATTTGTAACAGCAGGGATGAACCTGAAAGATATCATGTTAAATGAAATAAACTAACCACAGAAGGACAAATACCTTACAAATGATCTTACTCCTATATAAAATCTAAAAAAGCTGATCTCAATAGAAGCTGAAAATAAAATAGTGTGTACAAGAGGCTGGGGAGGGTGAGGGTGTGGAAAGGATAGAGAGGTTGGTCAATAGGTACAATATGGGCCGGTGAGATAGCTCAGCGGCATAAGCACCTGCCTGGCAAGCCCGAGGTCCTGAGTTTGGCTCCCGGAACCCACATAAAAAGGAAAAAAGGGCTGGTGATATCGCTCAGCGGCACAAGCACCTACTAGCAAGCGCGAGGTCCTGAGTTTGACCCCCGGTACCCACATTAAAAAACAAAACAAAACAAAAAAAACAGGTACAATATTATACTTAGGAAGAATAAATTCAGGTGATCTGCTGCACAGTGTGGTGACTGTAGCTAACAATAAGTAAACTATTTCTCAAAAGGTAGATAGAAGATTTTGACTGTTCTCACCAGAAAGAGATGGTAAATGTTTAAGGTGATGGATATGCCGATTGGCCTGATTTGATGATTGCAAAATCCACACATATTGCAATGTTTTATATATAACCCATAAATATGGGCAATTATGTTTCAACCGTAAAACAAAATTTATATTACTATGCTTTTATGGAATAAGGCTTTACTCCCCAGTGCAATCTAGTGTATCAGATGAATTTGCTTCATACTGGTGATAAAGCTACACGTTATACACAATTCTGCAAAGAGACAACCATCAGTGAAATGCTCCACTATTTTGGGGTTTCACTTCTTCAACTACAGGTGGAGAATAATAAATTTTAATGCTTATCTATAGGCCCTGGGCAGTATAATGTTTACTAAAACAATCTGTAAAAACACTGCCTATATATTTTATTAAGTGTTATATAACAACACTTATTAAACTTAATGTTTATTTATATGGCAAAAAGTACTAGTGCTTTTACATGTGATTTCTCAGTCTTCAGAGCAATCTGTGAGGTTATTTTTAATCCCAAAGTAAAGCGTTCAGAGTTCAGTGGGCTAACTTGTCCACAATTACAAAGTTAGTACACGGCAGAGGCAGGAGTTACTTAAATCCCGTGTTTAGGTTTGTGTCTAACCCCAAACCTCAATTTTTAACGATAATATTATATTCAACTCAATAGATAATTACAGAATTATTTTCTACATGAAAGTCACCCTAAGCAAGGGAAATACCAAAGATTAAATCTTATGAAGTATTTTTTTTATTTTCAGGCATGCAAATCTAAGAATCTTTCACAAGGTTAGAGAAAAAAATAATTAAGAAATTACTTACTTGAATAATTTTCAAGGGAGAATCAGGTTGGTAAACTTGAAGTCTGGGTACATAATGAACCAGCATGTGAAGCATGTTACAAGCTACATGGGCAACCATCTTATTAGTAAACTGCAACAGTAACAACAAAGAAAATAATAGCAACCAAGAAGATCACTGTTATAAAAAATTTCTTCATGTTTCCAGGCATTAGTTGTTGAAAAATTTTAAATTTTTTAAGAAGTTATTTTATTGGTATTCTTTTTCCCCTATTATCCTTATGTATGAGTGTTTAAAATATTATTAGGAAGATAAATCTTCAGTAACAAAACAAAATCATAACACATTGCAAAGACACATATAGTTTGAGGGGTTTTTTTGTAATATTTGATTGTCCTCATTAAACTTTTACTACATTTTCAATTACCTGGATTTCTGCACTATTCTTGTTACCAAGCTTTCTTTCTTTGTGGTACTGGGGATGAAACTCAGAGTCTTGTACATGCTAGGCAAGAGGTCTACCATTGGGTTGTATTTCCAGACCTTTAAAATTTTTTTAAATTTTGACACAAGGTATCACTTTAGAAGCCCAGGCTAGCCTTCAATTTGGCATCTTGTCTACCTCAGTTTCCCTAGCAGCTGGGATTACAGATGGGCACCAACATGTCCAACTAGCAATAAATTTTTCTACCACTCCTTTCTACTCTTCATAATATTTTCAAATTAAACTTTAAAAGCACTGCTCTGATCTTAGCATTCTCAATGTTTAAAACTCTCAAATGACTCTCCAAGGACATAAAATCAAACTTTTTTTGTGTGTGTGGGTACTGGGGGGTTGACCTCAGGACCTCGCGCGCCAGCAGGCGCCTGTGCCGCTGAGCGATATCACCGGTCCTTTTTACGTATGTGGGATCTGGGAGTCGAACTCGGGCCCTCGCGCTTGCCAGGCAGGTGCTTATGCCGCTGAGCCATCTCACGGGCCCAAAATCAAACTTTTTATACTTATTTATTTCTAGTTCTCCCCTACTCTTCAAACTTTAACAAAATGTCCCAAAGTCTTCTCTGAAAATTAAGTCTAAGTGATCTCTGCTCCCTTTGAACTCAGCAGTTTACAGGCATTATTTGTTGAATACTCTCAGCTTTCTATATTTTATAATTCATATTTTAATCTTTTTTACTTACGATATTAATCTCTAGAAGCTAGTAATGCATGTTTTCATCTCGTTCTTTAGCAAAGTGCCTCAAACCGTATATATTCAGAAATACGTCAAGAAAATATATTATTAATTTATAAGGTAAACTGTATGTTTAGAGTATTAAATAGGTGTAATGAGAATTAAAAATTTTAACAAAGGGCTGGTGAGATGGCTCAGCGGTGTAAGCGCCTGCCTGGCAAGCGCAAGGGCCCCAGTTCGACTCCTGGAACCCACATACGAAAAAAGGGCCGGTGATATTGCTCAGCGGCACGGGCGCCTGCTGGCGCGCGAGGTCCCGAGGTCGACCCCCGGTACCCACAAAAAAAACAAACAAACAAAAAATTACACAAAAACATCATACATCCTTTCATTAAACATAGGGCCAGTGAGATAGCTCAGCAGCACAAGTGCCTGCCTGGGAAGCACAAGGTCCTGAGTTTGACTCCCAGTACCCACATTAAAAAAAAAAATTTCATTTGGAAGGATGATCAAAAATAATGAATACAGAAATTTAAAAAATTATTACAGTAAAAGACACATTGTCATTAATCCTTCTCAAAATATACCTCCCTTTGCTTCAAACACATTTCTCTCATTGTTTTTGCCACTTTTGTTGTTGTTTTTTTGCTTTTTTTTGTTTCTTTGAGACAGAGTCTCACTATGAAGTTCAAGCTGGCCTTGAACTCACTATATATTCCAGGCTGGCCTCGAACTTGTGATCCTCCTGCCTCAGCCTCCCAAGAGCTTGGATCACAGGTGGGCACCATCATGCTTGACTCTTGCCACTTTCTTTTTTTTTTTTTTTTTTTTTTTTTTTGTGGGCACCGGGGGTCGACCTCAGGACCTCGCGCGCCAGCAGGCACCCGTGCCGCTGAGCGATATCACCGGCCCCTTTTTCATATGTGGGTTCCGGGAGTCGAACTCGGGCCCTCGCGCTTGCCGGGCAGGCGCTTAAGCCGCTGAGCCATCTCACCGGCCCAACTCTTGCCACTTTCTGAAGAAGTTCTGGAAGTCTTCTTTCATAAGTGTCTTTAGTTGCTCTATCATGGCCACTTCCATGTCCTGAATTGATTCAACATGTTTACCTTTCATAATCATTTTGACTTCGGGGAAGAGTCAGAAGTGACATGGTGCCAGATAAGGTGGATGAGGATATACTGTAAGGTTTTTACAAGCCTGCCTTTCTGTTGGGTGGCATTTGGCAGCAGCATTCACTATATTTTTAATCATATCTTGTAAGGACACTCATGAAAGAGGACTGTCAGAACTGCTTCAGAAAGTGGCAAGAACAAATGGGGTAAGTATATTCACAGTGAGGAGTACATTGAGGGGGACTGATGGGAATGTGTCTTTTACTACAATAATTTTTTTTTTTTTTTTGTGGGTACCGGGGGGTCGACCTCAGGACCTCGCGCGCTAGCAGGCGCCCGTGCCGCTGAGCAATATCACCGGCCCCTTTTTCGTATGTGGGTTCCAGGAGTCGAACTCGGGCCCTCACGCTTGCCGGGCAGGCGCTTAAGCCGCTGAGCCATCTCACCGGCCCCAACTACAATAATTTTTTTAAATTTAAAGATTCATTGTATATTTTGCAGGCATGATGGTACACTCTTGTAATCCCAGAGCTTGGGAGACTGAAACAGGAGGACTGCCACAAGTTCAAGGCCAGCCTGAATTACATAGTGAGACCCTGTCTCAAAAAACCAAAGATTTGCTGTATATTTTGACCTCTCCTTGTTTCATTCGGGCTCTCTATAATAAGATTATTATCTAATTTTATTCTGGCTAAAATGAGAGATTTTAATCAAATGATAAAGTCAAAAGTTGAGCAGGGCATGGTGGCGCATGCCTGTAATCCCAGCATTTGGGAGGCTGAGGCAGGAAGATCACGAGTTCAAGGCCAGCCTGGGCTACAAAGTGAGTACAAGGACAGCCTGAACTACATAGCGTGACCCTGTCTCAAAACAGAAAAACAAAAAAGCTGAAAGTTGAATAGCCCAAAATTTAGGAAGTGATAAAAATTAAAAAGTTACAAAAATACTAGTTATGGGGCCGGTGAGATGGCTCAGCGGCATAAGCGCCTGCCTTGCAAGCGCGAGGGCCCGAGTTCGACTCCCGGATCCCACATACGAAAAAGGGGCCGGTGATATCGCTCAGCGGCACGGGCGCCTGCTGGTGCGCGAGGTCCTGAGGTCGACCCCCCGGTACCCACAAAAAAAAAAAAAAAAAAAAATACTAGTTAAAAAAAACCCCAAAGACCCTATGTGTTTTGTGACCAGTTTCCTTTTTAGAAGGAAATACACACACACACACCACACACACACATATATGTTTTTTCATATATTCTAGGGACAAAACTAAGTATATATAAAAAAGTTCAGATAAAAGAAGTCATCAAAAAAATACCCTAAATCTAAGAGTAGCATCATTCTTGAGACTTGGGATTAAAGAAATAAACTAGTAATAAAATAATAAAAACATTTACTACAAATGCATTATTCTATAAGAGAATGATATATAATCATCATTTGTAGAAAAATAACTACGCATTCTAAACTACCTTATTATGTCATTAAAGAGTTTTTATTACCTTTAAGGAAACACAAATTACATTCAGAGCTTCTTTAATTTGAGGATGATGAGAATCATGGACTAGCTCTTCACAAATCCAAATACCTAAACTGCAAAGTGCTACACATCTGCAAAAAAGGCAACCAACAATGATAAAAATAAAAGTGGGTTAGTCTTTAAATAAAATCCAACTACCACCACAACTAGTCAACTGACAGAATGAACATGCACTGTGTAAGACAAGTAATGATGTTACACACTGGCTGGTGATTAGGGAGGAGAAAGTAGGAAGAAAGAACAACCCTCAAATTCTAAATCTAATTTTCTATTGTAATTTACTACCAAGATCACACACTGGGCTAATACACAGCATCTTTCTAGCAAATCCATATTAATAAATTACATTTCTAGAAGTCTTACCAAACAAAAACCTATATGTAACCTGCTTTCAAAAGGAAGACTATAATTTTACTGACAAAAGTAAAATGAACTTCAGTCAGATATTTTGGTAATCTTTCGAAGTGTAACACAATTAGCCAAATTCTTTATAAAACAAATCAAGGACACAAAACTTAGTATAATTTATAGAAAGAATTCCATCAGAAATAGGAATTGTATAAATTTTCTTCTGTTCCTTTATGTCTTATAGGGGTTCAATTCCCTAGCAAGGTAAGTTCAGCTGAGTTCAAGCTTGAAGGGACATAATTTACTATCAGAATCAGAAAGAATTCTATTAGTGTGTTCAAAGTTTAGGTTTCTGTAACTAACTTAAAGATAATAATACGTTATTCATTAACCATTGTTACACTCATGTTGTTTTGAAAATTTGTTCTTTTTTTGATTTGTTTTGTTTTTTCTTCTCTTTAAAATAAAAAAAAAAGTTTAGGTTTCTGATAAACTATGTAACTGTTCTCTCTATAAAGAGACAACAGTCTAGTATTCTGGCATATGTGGGATATCCATGTTTTTTTTTTTTTTTCATACTGATATTCTTGACAAATTCAGCGGAATATTAACCTCTGGAATCATCCAATGCACAAATACTTTTCACTGGGAGCACAGCAGATCAGAAGGTCTTCAGTACCTTCTTTCAGTGCAGAGTGTTGATGCCACTACACTGTTCACTGTCAAAACTGCTAGAGAATCTTCGAAGTAAAGTTTATTGCTTTATTTCTTCCCTGATTTGTCCACTCTTAAGTCCTGTGTATTCATGCATCTAAATAACCAAATTTCAGGTTTAGCGTAGAAACACCTATAATCCTAAAGCAACACTAAAGTAAAGCAAAGCAAAGCTCTCCATGGATTCAGCTAACTAAAAGCAGGGTCTGGGAGTACTACTGCTGAACAGTTTTGTTGTAACACGAAGGGGTAAGAACAAGATGTTTGTTTTTTGTTTGTGTGTGTGTGCAGTCTCCTGTATTTCCCAAACTGTAAAGTAATTGAGATTATTCGCAGTTTAGCTCAACTGTCTGCTCCTGCTCAGACTTGGGGTTTAGGCCTTTAAAAAAATTTAAAAAGTATAGGAAAACAATTTGAGACAATGGTTATGTTCAACTTCTGGATTTCTTCCATCTTCTCAACAACACAAGCTGTGGTGTTAATGATTCCTCCATCTACCTCTGTGCAGCCACGTTGGAGGCTTCCATATTCACTTAAGAGTCAATATCAATTAAAAGAAAAAAGGCAGAAGAGCTAGTGTCATTAGCTCTATTTGCAAACTTAGTTGTGCTGCTTGTTACCAAGTATCTAGTAAGATTCTGACAATAAATAGTGAGGGTAGTAATCATGGCTTTGTGACAACTGACAGTGCAGGCTACTTAAATTCTCTGGGCTCCATTTTTTTTTTTTTTTTTTTCTGGGCTCCAGTTTCTTATAAAAAGAAGGATAAAAATTTTAAGTATCTCATAGAGCTATTATAAAATTCACTGGGATAAGTGTTTAGAACACATCTAGCCATAGAAAGAGCTTAATAAATGCTGGCTTTGAGTTTAATAAATATTAGGTTATTAGCATTGATTTCTAGCTAGCAAAATTGAAAGAGTGATTCCATTAATCTCTCAGAATTGTAATGAGGATTAAATAAAACAAATACTGTAGGAAAATCATTGTAAATTTAAATGAGATTAATGTAAAAGAAGACTCTGCTCAGAGATTTGTTTTTAGTTAACTCGTTTATCAAGTGAAAATCTGCAATTACATTTGTAAAAACTGGAGTCGTCTCATGTAACCAAACAGTTCATTTTACAGTACTTTTATCTGCCAAAAAAAAAAAAAAAAGTTTAAACTAGAATTAGAATACAAATAGTAAAAGCTAGTATCTATACTTTTTGAATCATGGATTAACAAATGTGTACATGATTGGTAAGGAGGAATTTTCACTGAGGTCAGAGGAGCACTGTAGTAGCAGACTAATGCTGAGGCTAATACATACTGTTAGAATTAACATCAAAAAATATAAAGAAGAACTGATGTTTTAGGTAACAGAAGGAACATGGTATGCTTCTGGAAACCTGCTCATTTAAATCTCAACCTTTGTGGGGTTATTTACTAAAATAAAATGTCAGTTTTCAATGCTTAAGACATAAAAAGGGAAAAAAATGTAAGAATCTTATTACTTGTATTCTATTACAATTATGACCAATTAAAATATACTTTTTCTTAGCTATATTACTTTCTACAATAAAAATATTTTATAATATATATTATAATATTTTATAATATATATATTTTGTAATTCAATTCAACACACACTCATTGGGCACCTACTGCTATACTATACTGTATAAGAGACAATGATAAATATAATCTGAAGAGAAGCAAAATGTACTTAAATAAAATGAAAGAAACTTTGAAGATATAGTAGGTAACTAAAAAGGTGACGTCTTTTTTTAATGAAACACTGCTAGTATGTAGTCATAAAAAGAAAGAATATTTGATCATTCAAATAATTTAAACTTACAGTTTAAAAAGGTTTTTATGTGCACAACCTAGAGTGCTATAATAATTCAATCAACTTCCAAAATAAGATTCTAAACACAGTATAGTTACATTAAGTCTAAAATATGTGACCTACCGTGCAGGACCAGAGGGCTCATCTCTTGCTGAGCTTAATACAGTTTTGATTATAAGTTCCTAAAATAAGGGGAAAGAGTTAAAGCAATGAGAAAGATTTTCTTCATTAATTCAACAAATATTTATTAAGGTGGCCACTCCAGACTAGGCACTGTGCCAGGTATTATAGGCCCAACACTTAAATGTACGTCTGTCTTCACATATATACATTTAATAAAGAATCTGATGTTATTTGTCAAAGTAGCTAAATAAATATAACAATTTGTGAAATTTATAACCAAACAATATGTTCAAAAATAACCTTTTGTTCTGGATTAGAAGAGTAATATAGCCTCACTATAAGACAGATAATTAAAGCAGAATTAATAGCTCAAAGACTTGAACATCTTTTAAAAACTGAGAAATAGCATTTAGAAGTCAGACCCAGGTGGTGTCACTGGTAAATTCTACCAAATATTTAAAGAATAATTAACACCAACCTTTCTCAAACTCTCCCAAAAAACTGAAGAGGTAGAACATTTCCAAATTCATTTTATGAGGCCACATTTCCTTAACAAAATCAGATTAAAAAAAAAAATTACAGGCCAGTATCTAGAGGAACATATATGCAAAAAATCTTCAATGAAATACTAGCAAATCAAATTGAACAGCACATTGAAAGGATCATATAGAATTTATTTCTGAGATGCAAGGATTGTTCAATATACATAATAAATGTAACACCACTTCAACAGAATGAAGGATAAAAATCTGGTTATTTCAATAGGTTTAGAAAACACAATATCCCTTCAGGATAAAAACTCTCAACAAATTAGATATGGAAGGAATGTTTCTCAACCTAACAAAGGCCACAAAAGTCCAGAGCTAACATCAGAGTCAAATGTAAAAAGATGAAAGCTTTTCCTCTACATCAGCACCAAGACAAGGATGCCCACTCACCACTTTCAGTGGAAGTCTTGCCCAGAGCAACTTCACAGAAAAAAGAAAAACAGAAAAGGCATCCATATAAAAAGGAAAAATTAAAACTGTCTCTCAGATGTCATGATCTAATACTGTATATAAAAAAAGAACACCCTAAGGAGCCCACCAAAAATTGTTAGAACTAATGAACTCTGAGAGCTGTAGGATACAAAATCAACATATAAAAATCGGTTGTATCAACTGAGGAATGGATTAAAAAAAAAAAAGATGTATTTTTATACAATGGAGTACTATTCAGCCATAAAGAAGGATAAACTGGAGACTTTAATAGGTAAATGGATGCAACTTGAGAAAATACTCATAAGTGAAACAAACCGGACGCACATGTGTAAGTATTGTATTGTCTCCCTAGTATGAGAAACTGAAAGAGTAAATAAGATTCAAAATGTACAATAGATATGGTGAATCAAAAAGAAACTGGTCAGGGCCGGTGAGATGGCTCAGCGGCACAAGCGCCTGCCTTGCAAGCGTGAGGGCCCAAGTTCGACTCCCGGAACCCACATACGAAAAAAAGGGCCAGTGATATCGCTCAGTGGCACGGGCGCCTGTTGGCGCGCGAGGTCCTGAGGTCGACCCCCAGCACCCACAAAAAAAAAAAAAAAATAGAAACTGGTCAAAAGGAAAGAGAGACTGGAATGGGGGAATGGGGAAAAGAAAGAAGGGAAAAGAAAAAAATTGTATTTATATATAAGATAGTTAAGATAGATACACTACTAATTTTACTTAGTTCATTGAAGAGTAAGGTTTGTGCCAGTAATGTTTGGACAATTGAATGCTGCTATCTGGTACCCTGAATAACTAACTTAAAGATAACAATACGTAATGTATTAACCATTGTTACCCTCCTATTATGTTGTTTTGAAATTTTGTTCTTTTTTGATTTGTTTTTTTTTTCCTTCTCTTTAAAATAAAAAAAATCGGTTGTTTCTATATGTTAACAACAAACTCTCTGAAGAAATTAACAATCTCATTTAACAACAGTATCAAAAACAGTAATATATTTAGAAATAAATTTAACCAAAGAGGTGAAAACTACAAAACACTGATGAAAGAAATTGGAAAAGACACAAATAAATGAAAAAGTATCCTGTGTTCATTGAAAATGTTTCATATTCACATACACACACACATACAAAATGAGAAATCTTTCTGCCTTTAAAAAGATCTTATTCAGGCACGGTGGTGCACACTTGTAATCCCAGCGCTATGGGATCATAAATTTGAGCCCAGCCTGGGTAGCTCAGTGACTCAGGGAGACTGTGTCTCAAAATAAAAAATGACAAAGGGCGGGAATGCAGTTTAATGTGAAGGCCCTGGGTTAAATCCCCAGTAAGCCTCCCTACCCCCAGCCCCCCAAGAAAGGAGAAACAGTAGACACTGGCTGCATGAATCTCACTTATATGTGGAATCAAAAAAGTTGAACTCTTAAAAGCAGAGAGTAGAATAGTAATTACAATGGGCTAGGGGTTGGGGAAAATGGAGAAATGTTAGGAAAGGGTACAAAGTTTCAGATATGCAGGTTGAATAAATTCTGGAGATGTAGCATCCACATGGTCAACACTACTGTAGCCTATACTTGAAATCTGCTAAGAGTAGACCTTTCTTGTTCTCATTAACCTCCTACAACAAGGGACTGTGGCTGGTGAGATAGCTCAGTGGCATAAGTGCCTGCCTGGCAAGTGTGAGGTCCTGAGTTCGACTCCCAGTACCCACATAAAGGAAAAAAGGGCCGGTGATATCGCTCAGTGGCACAAGCGCTTGCTGGCAAGAGCGAGGTCCTGAGGTCGACTCCTGGTACCCACATTAAAAAAAAAAAGAAAAGAAACTGTGTGAGCTGATGAATATATGACCTAGCTAGACAATTACTACAAAGTATTATCAAAACACTATGTTGTATACCTTTGTATACAATTTTATTTGTCAATTTTACTTTAATAAAGCTAAAAGAAAAGCCAGCCTCTTCTTTGATAATTTATAAAGTATGATAATGTGTGAGCTTGGGGAAAAGTTCTAGATATTTAAGCTGAATAAACAAAATATTCAAGATAGAGAATATTCAAAATAGAGAATACAAGTATAGAATATTGAGGTGGGTATATGTTTAGTAGACAAAAAACACTAGTCTATCAAGGAGTCAGAATATTTAGAGAAATAAAAAGTAAATCAAGATAGATCTGTATAAGGTTTGAGGGTATACCTCAGTGGTACAGTGCTTGCCTAGGATTTGTGAGGCCCTGGGTTCAATCTCCAGTACCCCCCGTACCCAAATTTATGCAAAATAAGCCACAGATATTTAGGAAGGTCAGAGACATCAAAAGGGTTAAGTACCACAATGGCTGAAGAGAATAAGAATGCCACTAGATTTCGCAACTAAGAATAGGTTATTAATTTTTAAAAGTCATCCATACTTACACTCAATAAACATTTACTTCCCATATAGAACTTATTAAGCTTCTTAAAAGGAGCAGTCTTCTATTTATCTTTGTAAATTCAGCACCTAGCCCAGTGGCTAGCAATTAATAGTTACTTGGAAAATATCTATTGTTCAAGCTTAAGAGCTGTCTATGTCATAGACTCTGGTAGGTGCCGACATTAAGAAGATAGTTAAGCTATGTACTTATCCTTAAAGAATTTACAGTCCAAGGAGGGAGGCAGATTTGTAAACAATTAAAATACAAGATCATGTGATAGGAAATATCCAGGCAAATCTACAGACAGTACAAATCTATAGTTGCCAGGAGCTTGTACGGGAGAAAGGGAAGGACTGGTAACAGGTGGGGTTTCTTTGGGGGTGGTAAAAATGTTCTAATATTAACTGTGGTGATGGCTGGATAATTCTGTGACTTTATTAAAAATGAACTATTAAACAGGTAAACTGTAGATATAAAATGCAAACAAACATGAAGCTGTATACAAAGTTCCAGTAAGCAGACACCTTGGCAAGAAGCCATACATGACTTCATAAGGAGCTGGCTTCATTAAAAATATGAAAATTAAATATAACAACAATGGCATGTACTTTTCTGTTAAATACTCATTTTTTTTTTCTTTTGTGGGTACCCGGGGTTGAACTCAGGACCTTGCGCACCAGGAGGCGCCTGTGCTGCTGAGCGATATCACTGGCCCTTTTTTCATATGTGGGTACCGGGAGTTGAACTCAGGACCTCGTGCTTGCCAGGCAGGCGCTTATGCTGCTGAGCTATCTCATCGGCCCCAATATTCATTTTCTGACTAAGAACAATTACAACTTTCTTAGGGTTTCTGCTTTGTCAGCATGAAAATTACTTCTGATTTTGGAGGCTTTTTTTTCCCACAAAAAAATGTTATTTTTAAAAAAATCACTTTAACCATTATTGCCCACATATCAGTCAAAAGACAGAAATACAGACATTATATAGTAGGCTAGGCTAATCCCTAATTAACTCAAAACTGTCTAAGCAAGTTAAAACAAATGCCATGATACTTGGCCTTCATTAACTTCTAAAAATAAATAAAAGCTATTAGATCATGAAGAACAAAGGCAAATTTGTATCGTTTTCATTAAAATATCATTGTGAATCTTTATTTACTCATATGATTTTATCTATTAAGTCAAGTTCACTTGTTTAACAAAAGATTTCTGAATATATATCATTTGCCAAGCAATGTGTTAGGCTATGAGAATATAGCAGTATATAAGATATCATGGTGTTTATCTGTCTAAAGCAGAAGTCAGGCACTGAACAAGAAATTACAAGTATGATCAATGTTACAAAGAGAAATATGGATACCAAGAAAAGGGTGTGTAACACTCTTGGCATAAATTGGATTGAAAAACTTCAAAGAAAGCAAGTTTTAAAAAAATCATCATAAAAAAAAAAAAAAAAAATAGGGCCGGTGAGATGGCTCAGCGGCGTAAGCGCCTGCCCGGCAAGCGCGAGGGCCCGAGTTCGACTCCCGGATCCCACATACGAAAAAGGGGCCGGTGATATTGCTCAGTGGCACGGGCGCCTGTTGGTGTGCGAGGTCCTGAGGTCGACCCCCCGGTACCCACAAAAAAAAAAAAAAAAATCACCAGGGCTGGTGATATTGCTCAGTGGCATAAGCGCCTGCCTGGCAAGAGCGAGGTCCTGAGTTCGGTTCCCGGTACCCACATAAAGGAAAAAAAGAAAAAATCATCAGCATTTTTCCTGAGGGCTATAATTTCTTCTTTTCAACCTTTCTTCTCATTCTAAGGACCAGTTTAGGTCAAATGTGAAGACTATCTGGTAATTATGGTGACAGGCACAATTATCCAGATAACTAGAGATGCAGATCATGTCACACTTTCTTCTCCGCAGAGGCACAAAACAACATGTTAGCAGTTTTCTGCCTGAAATTATTAAAAAGGCTTATACATAGCCAGGGTTATTTGGCACACCTGCCCCTAACAGGCCATATCCACTTTTCTTTTAGGATTAATATCTGGGATCAGGGCAGTTCTACTGCCAACTGTATAGTCACTGTTAATTTTGCACCATCTACTATTCCAGCCCTTTAATACTTCAGGTACATGAGATTGTCACTTAACTCCAAAGTTTCATAAGCAGTACAGAAATTTCCATTACTGTATTTGATATAACATGCTAAGAATTGGGAAGGAGTCAAATAAGGAGTCATATGCAGGTTTAGTTTGCATGCCTTACGTTGGCAGCACTGTATCTACCTCATAGGATATTTCAATAAATGCTCAGTAAGTGAAGAAATCCAAAGTGATGGACGTATGAATAGGTTTAACAGTGAGAAGGTTTCAAAGCAGTTTAAACATGCACAAAAAAGGCAATGTTTCTAATGGACATTCCTTATCTGGAGGATATGACTAGTTAATGTTCTTTAACAACTATGCAGATTTCAAAAAGAAAAGAACACAAATTTTATCACATATATTTTAGGGTTATAAATGCTAAAAACTAGCATGGGATTTCTTACCTTAACATCTGTAAATTGAGACACGGCAATATCAGGAATGTTGGGATGGAGAGCAGGCAGTTCACAATATAAGTTGGGAAAGCAAACCAAAGATCCCAGAAGAACTTGTGCTTCTACTCTTGGTGCCTACATATCAAATTTTAAAAAACCTTTAAAATATATTTAATTCAAAATGGAAAAGGGACATTTTAGGTTTCCATCTATACTTTCTATGTAAAATACTGTTATTCTCAGTAAATGGAATGGACAAATAGCAGAACTCTTCTCAAAAGCAGCTAATAAGCAGAAATCAGCCATAGTTAATGAGACTGTACATAGGATATGACTTAGTTTCCAACATACATTTACCTTAATGGGGAGGAATAATATAAATACATTGATCTTTTTCTTTCTTTCTTTTTTTTTTTTTTCTTTTTATTTTATTTTATTTTTTTATTTTAAAGAGAAGAAAAAACAAAACAAATCAAAAGAAGAACAAATTTTCAAACCAACATAATAGGAGGGTAACAATGGTTAATACATTACGTATTACTATCTTTAAGTTAGTTATTCAGGACACCAGACATTAGCATTCAATTGTCCAAACATTATTGGCACAAACCTTACTCTTCAATGAACTAAGTAAAAATGGTAGTGTATCTATCTTAACCATCTTATATATATATATATACAATTTTTTTTCCCTTTCCCTTCTTTCTTTTCCCTATTCCAGTCTCTCTTTCCTTTTGACCAGTTTCTTTTTGATTCACCATATCTATTGTACATTTTGGATCTTATTTACTCTTTCAGTTTCTCATACTAGAGAGATAATACGATGCTTACACATGTGCTTCTGGTTTATTTCACTTATGAGTATTTTCTCGAGTTGCATCCATTTACCTATAAAAGTCTCCAGTTTATCCTTCTTTATGGCTGAATAGTACTCCATTGTATAAAAATACCACATCTTTCTTATCCATTCCTCAGTTGATGGGCATTTGGGTTGTTTCCAAGATCTGGCTATTACAAATTGTGCTGCTATAAACATGGGTGCACATATATCGCTGTGGTACGATGTTTTTAATTCTTCTGGGAAGATGCCCAGAAGGGGAATAGCTGGGTCAAATGGGACCTCCAACCCTAGTTTTCTGAGGAATCTCCACACTGACTGACTTCCACAGTGGCTGTACCAGTCTTTTTTTTTTTTTTTTTTTCAGACAGGATCTCACTGTGTCATCCTTGATGGCCTTGAACTCACTGTGTAGCCCAGGATGGCCTAAAACTTGTGGCAATCCTCCTGCATCAGCCTCCTGAGTACTAGAATTACAGGTGTCTGGTGCCTGGCTTAAGTAATTTTAAAGGCAATTTACACAATAAGCCAATGATTCAATATCACTACATTATATTTATTACTAAGGATGAAAAATACAGATGAAAATGTTAACTATATTTTCAAGAAACAACATTCCAGATGATTTTTATATAACACATGAGAAAAGCATTGTGTATACTACTAAGATACGAGATAGGGCATGGGTTAGAGAGGTTAGGATCCCAGCACCGCCTCTCAGGACCAGTATGCCGAAGTTCCTGGAGGTTCCCTCCAGATGTGGATGGCACAAAAGGACACAGATGCCATGAAAAGCTTACTATTGCAACTTTCCTCATGACAGCCCGCCCTGTGTGCTCCAGGGTGTACTTTTATCTTACTTTTTCCTCTTTTACTCGGCCCAAGCTCGCTCTGTAGAGCCAGTTCCCCCCTTACTCTCCACTTTTCACTTTTTCAAATAAACTTTGTCACTGTCTTTTGCTCATTTTGTTCAATTCTTTGTTCAAGATGAGAAGAACCTGGAATCCAACTCCAGAAGGAGAGGCGAGCAACCCAAAACCTGGTAACATTTATTCGGTGAGCCACTACTTAGTATATTTAACATTAGAATTTATGCCTGGACTGCAGGTTAAAATAAACTTTCATCTTTTTTCCTGAGTTATATTATTTCGGAAGTATCAGTACTGAATACTTCTTTTCCTCTTCTGCTTTCTTAAACGCCCACCAAACACCAGCATCTAACTACCAAGGCATTGTTTTATTAAAATACCTGAAAATTACTGATTTATATGTTTAACAATACTTAATAAAAATGCTGAAACTAATCTATTAGACATATAATAATTCTTTCACATAAACCAAGAACCAATCTCTAAAAACGATTTTCCTCTCTTTTTCCCCCACTTTTGCAGTACTGGGATTGAACCCAGGGAGCACTGAACATCATCCCTTGCTCTTTTCACTTTTTATTTTGAAACAGGGTCTCAGTTGCCCAGGGGGGCCTTGAACTTGCAATCCTTCTGTGTCAGCCTCCCGAGTAGCTGGGCTTACCATGCCCAGCTAAGATTTCCTCACCTGAAGAAATCTTATTACAGAAGTAATAAAGCATTAATCTATTATTTTATTTTCAAAAAAAGTTATTTCTAGATTTAAAACAATCTAAATGTACAGATAGAAGATAGCAGTAAGATGGGGAAGAGTAAGTTCACGTCTACTGTTCCACCTTAAGATCTTATAAAAATAAAATTGATTTAAAAACATTTAATGAAAAAGATTAGCTAAGATTTGTTTCTGTAAAGGTAGATAAGGTAACTGGGAATGTTTAGGTAAGTAGATATAATGGGAGTGGCCCTGGAATGTGACTGTAATTAAGAAAGGCAAATGGAATCAATTATTTTATAATCTGCCTAAGACAGGAGAGAAACATTAACAAAGGAAGATAATATTCAAGGAATCTAAAATGGAATCCAAAAAGTAAGATTTGGACTCTATTTCCACGCCATCCAGACAAAAACACTGTCTTAAACATTTGGCATAGATGTATCAAGTTTGAGTCCTGCAATGATTTGGTTTCCTACATAGACTTCCTCAGTAAGTATTCACTACATGAACGACAGAAGACAGAAAACTGACTATTTTCTATATTTTTCCAAAGATGTTACATAACCAATATCCTTTTAGATGCATAGGAAAGAAGTTAGTCACACAAAATAAGATACTTTAGGATACCGGAGCTTAATTCTCCTGAAGAACCTTAAGAAGAGCTGCAAAAAAAGTGCAGATTAGTCATCTGGAGTGTCTGGCCCACTAAACAGTAACAGTTTTCATAGGAAATTGAAAAAATGACCTGGTTTAGTCTCCTCTCAGTTCTACTGACTTTTGCCAGTATCTAAGAGATTAATAATCTAAGTACACTGACAATACAATAATGACAGTGCAACTACCATCTTGTTTGTCTTCCATATAATCTGCTCTTATATTAATATATGTCTTCTTAAATATTCCCAAGGCACAGGTTCATTCACCTATCTCCCCACCTTAAAACATTTAAACGTTTAGCTAAAATAGCATCATAACCTAGTCCGTGGCATTTAAGACCTTCTAAAATGTAGTCTACAGCAGTGCTTCTCAATCTTTAACCAATGATTTTACCAACCCTCTGTGCTCTAATTAAAATGCAGATTCTGATTCAGTAGGTTAGCTGCATTGCTAATAAGTGTCCAGATCACGCCAAGTATTTCTGGTGTGCAGATCATACTTTGGGCAGCAAGGATCTGAATACCTTTCTGTTTCTTCTGTCCACTACACTGTTACAGATCAACTAGCCTCTAAACAAAACAGATTATTTGTTATTCTTTGAACACATTTTACTTATGTCTGTTTATCTCCACCTGGAATATCATTCCTCATCTCTATATATAACTACTAATCTTTCAGGGACCTTTTCAGGTATTTTTTTCAGTGAAACTTTCAAATCCATGAACAAATAAGTTTCCAAATTTTATTTAACAAATTATTATACATTTCACATACAATGCATCACATTATGTTCCAACCATGCAACCAATCCTTATAAAATAATCCTATTTGGCAGGATATCTGTATTTTAAGAAACATAGACACAGAGAAATTAAGTAACTTGCCCAGGGGCACACAGCTATTAAGTAACAGAGCTGGTATTTAAACCCTGACTGGCTCTAAATTCCATGCTTTTAACCATTATGCTATCCTCCTCCTCTTCAAACTTATACCTACATTCTGCAGTTATTAATATATTTTTCTAAGTCCCCAGTAGCAGACTATATGTTCCTTGAGCACACAGCCTATCTGATTTATTTCATGCCCCTTCTGTATTCTACCCAAAGGAATTGCTGTGCTTTGGATGTAGTTTGTGCCCCAGATTCATGTGCTAGAAGTTTGATCCCCAATGTAGTGACATTCAGATAGCGTGCCCTTTAAGAGGTGGGGCACAGCAGGAGGCAGGTCACTGAGGCACACCACTGGAAGGGATTAATGTAGCTCTTATGGGTCCCTGACTTTGTTCTCACAAGAGTGAGTTGTTAAAAGTGCAGCCCTGCTCTTTCCCTTGGTCTGGCTTCCTGCCTTGCCCTGTGTGATCTCCCTCTTGCATGTGCTCCCACTATGATGTCATCCACCGTGATGTGATGTAGCAAGGAAGCCCTCGCCCTTGCCAGAGCTAGGCTGTTAGGACTTTCAACCTCCAGAATGAACCGTGTAACCCCTTTCTTTATAACTTGCCCAGCCTCAGGTATTCACTAGAGAAAATGACCAGTATAAACACTTTGTACATAAGTGGGAAAAAAGGTTAATAACCAAAAAAGGGCTCAGCACAATGCTGAGCACATACTAAGTGCTCATACTAATACTCATTCAATCAATAAATACCTACTAAGTAAGCATTGGCTTCTGCTAGACCTGAAGACAGCAAGATGAATAAAACATGATTATTGTTCTCTGAAAACTGGAGAATCACAATTTTATAACTAGCTGTTAAGTACAGGTTCTTCTCTTTTGGATTTGCACATTTTTTCTAAGTAACTGCATCTAGTATCATGGTTTTAAATAGCACCTATAAGGAAACATCTCCTTTGCGCTCTTGAAATTTTTTTTTTTTTTTTTTTTTTTTTGTGGGTACCGGGGGTTCGACCTCAGGACCTCACGCGCCAGCAGGCGCCCGTGCCGCTGAGCGATATCACCGGCCCCTTTTTCGTATGTGGGTTCCAGGAGTCGAACTCGGGCCCTTGCGCTTGCCGGGCAGGCGCTTAAGCTGCTGAGCCATCTCACCGGCCCCAACATTTGTTTTTTTAGACTGGGTCTCGCTTTGCAGTTCAGGCTGGCCTTGAACTCACTATGTAGCCCAGTCTGGCCTCAAACTCGCTGTGATCCTCCTGCCTTAGCCTCCCAAGTGCTGAGATTACAGATGGTGCACCACCAGCTGTTCTTGACTTTTACACACACTTATTCTCCTGACACCTCCTTGTGTATGTCTAGTAGATGCCTTACCATGCTACAAAGAGAACTCTGTATCATTTATTCCTGGTCTTTCATGGCTTACAAATGAAATAATCTATATTATACTGTTTTGCAAATTTTAAAGTGTCAGACAAGTATTTTTCTCTTTCACATACCCTATTTCCCCAGTAGACTTTCAGTTAATTGTTATTTCGCACTTATACTGTGCTCCAGAGTGATCTTTCCAAAATACAAATTTGATCATTTCATTCCATGCTTAAAATCTTTCAATGGTTATTCAATCCTTCCTCATGATAAAATCTAACCTTTTCAGCACTGTATACACAGCTAATGCTTTTCTCTCTAGCTCACTTTTGCCACTTACATACAGACATTTTCCAGCTATATTGATTTATTTGACATTATGTCACAGCTCCATGATTGTAAGCAAAAAAAATCCTCACATGCAGTTGTAGAGTTTAAGGTTAAATTTCTGAATTGTCTCATCACTGTTCTTTCATTTTTCCATTAAAAATATTTAACTGTCAAATAAAGATTGAATATATTCAAAGTGAGCAACATGTGATCTGATATACATACACACCGCAATGATTACTCTCCATTGTTTTTTTCTTTTCTTTTTCTATTATCCCACTGCCCTTTCTTCACTTTCTTTCTTCCCTGTTCCTTTACATTTCTTTAATGTTAAATCCAATTACAGTTTTCAGATATTTTTACAGGTCTTGAATCAATTCATCAACTAATTTTAGTGATTTCTTATACCTCAGAATTTGTTCTTTACATCTTTTAATATGGGAGAGGCAATTAATTCCAACTATACTCAGAATACATAACATCAGCTTGTTATATTTTTATCCACAGTAGCTCTTTTCTTATTGCTTTGCTAGCTGAGTCCTCATTAACTAAAGTTTATTATGAAGAACAAGAAATAAATACTTACATTGAGAAAAGCTGAAGAAGCCACTCTACCAGCTGCTACAATAAAATCCATAATGAGCATTGTAGCACCAGGCAAACCAAGTGAAAAGAACTGAGGTGAGCAGTGCTTGATGATTGTATTAACAATATCCTTAGAATAAGGAAAAGGGGAGAATATATCACACGTATAATCTTGGGTATCAGCTAATCAATATCCTTAGAATAGGTAATAGGTGAAATTTTAAAAGTAACAATTATACCTGTTGATAAGTAGAAAGACTAATTTTAATTCTTCTATGTAACTCACACTAACAATATATTCTGTTAAAGGAAAATAAACTTAAAACACATTTATTTAATTGATATAAATAATAGCACTTCTTTCCATACTGGAGAGTAAGTAAGGTTTTGCTTCACAGGGATAAAAATATAAGGTCTGCATGTTATAAAACTGTATTGCAGAGAAAATGTACTTCTGCCATCTTGTTTCCATGTAATAACTCTCATCTCTAACCCCACATGAGTTGCTATGTAGCAACTGGAGGCATTCACTTTTTTAGATAAATTGAAGTCCTTAAGTGATAGGTATTTAGGCTCAGAAATCTAGACCTACTATTCATTCTCTATGCCTTTGGAATTTACCATAAGGATGAACAGTATTTGGTTGTAGTACTGGATTTACTTTTTAAACTTTATTTATCTTGGGGGGGCGTTGAGACAGGGACTTGCGATGCAGTTTAGGCTGGCCTTCAACTTACTATATAGCCTAGTTGGCCTTGAACTTGCGGTGATCTTCCTGCCTCTGCCTCCCGAGAGCTGGGATTACAGACATGCACCACCACACCCAGCTGTTTTATTTTAAATGAAAGGTTTTTTTAGTAATTAAGAGTGTCACTCCATTTGAGATATTTTTATAAGGTTAGGACACTAATTATTTTAGATGAATGCCAGAAGTTTTTCATTTTTTTAGAAAGAAATCTATCATCTTTTAATATTTAGTACTCTCTAAATGACCCCTCAGTTTAACTACATTAGGATAAAAATATTTACATTACTTTGACTTGTAATCTCTCACATCTTTTAGTTTTACAGCCAAGATCAAGACTCCTAATGTTCTAGCGTCATATTTAATAATTGTAAATTATACAACTGCCAAGTCAATGTAATTATCACAGTGCTAGTAAAATGGTAATAAAATGTGAGGTGCTAGTTCTTTCAGTTGAAAAAATACCTCTGACTGGTGTATTACTTGTAGGCAAGAAAATTCATATGCCTTAAGTATCAGTTATCAAGTATCAGTTACAAAATGCCTACTACTTGTACAGTGGGACATCGCAGAAAGATAATGTCAATCTAAGTAAATTTTATGGTTTAATCACTTCTAAACCAAACAGGTTGGTTATAGCACTGAAGTTGGAGGAACACTCAATCCCTTAACTACTACAATAGCTTGTTTTGAACCATGTTTCAAGAATATGGTCATAAAATGGAGGCAAATTATATATAAACCACTACATATGGTTCGGAAGAGTTTTAATTTTAGGTCAATCAACAGTTAAACAGAATTGAGAACCAAATATAAACTGATAAAACAACTTTGTAGAAGGCATGTATATATATATATACCTGATCAATATGAAGTAATCCACAATGCATTATATTGTAGAAATGTGTCAGAAAATCTCTATTTGGAGATACATCTTGTCTTCTTTTCATTGTATTACAAATAAGTTTATAAGCATGTAATTTACCTTGTTTATATTTATCAGTCAACATGGTTGCCTAAAATTAGAAAATCAGTTTTAATACTCAAAAACAATACTGTTTGTTAAATACTTAATTGAATACACCAAGGAATACAACTGTTTTCATTTATTTCTATGTTAGTCCAATTTCTTAAATGAACTAAAAGTCAGAGCTACCTAAATTATGGTTATTATCCAAATGATACAATCTAGTTACAAATAACACAGAGTGTTTTATTTGGGAAAATGTACCAAACATCAAATACTTAAAAGAATTAAATCTAAAAGTATATATCATATTCTGTGATACAACTTGAACTTTATTTTTCACTTAAGTACAATACAGACATACTTCATATCCACTTTTGCTTTATTAAATAAAAAATAAAAACAATGTATCTGCAATTTTCCCATAACTACTCTCCTCTCTATACAGTGCCTAGTGACTTCCTAAAGATATTAAAACCTAGGTACTCTAGAAAATTATACAATAGCTCAAATTTGTATCAACTGTTTAAGACTTATTTATTAAACAAAAAATTCAAACTAGTATTTTATATATTAAGCTTACCTTAAAAAGCCAAGGTGTAAGAATTCTTAGTGGAGGAATCAAAACTGGTGGAGAAGGGGAGGTCAGATTATCAGTTGAAATGCCGAGGTTATCTCTAATCTGTAATTTTCAAATAAAAGGTAACAAACCTATAAAAACCATTTTCTCATCTAGTTTGCTTTACTTTAAACTGAAGTTTAACTCCAGTTTCTACCACTAATCACATATTTAATTACAGCTAAGTGACTTCAACCTCTGGGGCACCAACTTAGCTATAATGGGGAGGGTGTATGACCATGTTCTCTGACACCTCTTCTATTTCTTAATACTTTATTTTTCCTCCCTTCTCTCCTATCTCCTTCATTTTCTCTTTTACCTTGGCTAGATTCTGCCAAAGTTCACAGAGGTAATCAAAAACTTGAGCATGTATTTCAGGATCCATAATAGTATTGACATCTCCCAAAATGCCTAGCATTCTTCGCCACATAACAGTAGCAACATCAGCATGCCATCCTGTGAGAGTACCCCCTGCCATCACACTGCAACATTCAGATGGAAATTCACTGATTTCTATAAGAAAAAAATACAATACTGTCAGTAATTTTTCAGAAAATTGATCACAGAAACCAAAAAGCCAACTTAAACTAATGTTCTTAAATATCTACAAAAATGAATAAAGGAAATGTGAATATATATGTTTTAGTTTTTTTCTGAGATCAAAACCTCACCAGTTTATTATTCCCTATTATGGCAATAGTTATTTATTCAAGAGTGCTTCTATCCAGATTTCCCTAAGGAGAAAATTATGCAACTACCACTGTGTAGATACCAGATGGAGAAATTTGTGTTTGATGTAAACATCAATTTTGTAAGCACATACTCTCACTTTTATCTAATAGCTTCACATTATATCACATTATATTATCTATAACTTCACATTATATCATCATATTAAAAGAAAATCTCAGGCTGAAAAACAGTTCCTGTAAAAAGTCTGCACAAGCCTGTTTCTCTGTAGTTAAAAGTTTCCAAAGAAATATATTTATATATTTCACAACCAAGCCAAATCTAGCATTAAAAGAGGTATCACAATGGCATGGAAAAGAAAATTTTACTAAAATGTAAACACAATAAAAATATTTCTTTTACTTATTAATACTGGCACAATTATAATAAATACAGGTAACCTCGGTCCTAGACTCATTTCTGCCACTATGTATTAAACAAGTTGTTTATAACCTCACTAAGGCTACACTTCCTTAGCTGTAAAAGATGGTTTAGCTAGATACTGTTATAGGTCTTCCTCCAGGTTAAAAAATAAATCCAGTATGCTACTCAGTGTATATAATCTATTACTCTATTCAATGTATAGAAAATAAAAGTCCATCCAAAGAACTTTGGGAACTAAATATTTTGTAGAACAAATCATAAGCTTATGATTCTCCATATTTGATAATATCCCAAAGAGTAATTTATAGTAAGTTTGTTCTTAGAATATGTATATCTTTTATTTGTAATGTTTAAGTTTTTTCTTTGAATGTAAAGTAGGTAAAATAACTAGGTATATTATGAAAAAGGTACTAAATAGTCTTTCTCCATAATAAAAAATAGGCTTCTGATATAAAGCCTAAAAAGAAATGAAACTAAAAAGAAATGAAAGCTTAAGTTCCAACTATTGCTGTAATGCCTGCATACTGCATAGTACCTTTACAATACAGAGATGAATCAACTGCTTTGTTTCTAACTTATTCTTCCCAAAGTAAAGATAATAAAAATTTAAATGATTAAAAGGCAAACAACACTACTGGGTGCTTGATTAAATTCTGGATTGAATTGGTATGGGATAGCTATAAAGGACACTATTGAGATAACTGAGAAAATATGACTACAGATGAAAATAACAATATGTATTAATGTTCAGTATCACAAACACCACCATTACACTGTGGTTATACAGGAAATGAACATTTTTTTCTTAGAAAGAACACTGAAGTATATTTGTAATTCTCTTTTAAATCTTTTAGGGGGAAAACCAAAACAGGACAGGGTTTTTCATGTGTGTATGTGCATGTGTGTAGACACAGACAGAAATAAAGAGGGAAAATATTAACAACTGGTGAATTTATGTAAATAACTTATGGGTGTTCATTTTACTGCCTGTGCATTATTTTGTAAGTTTGAATTTTTTTCCCAAATAATGGAGGAAAACAGTAAACAAACAAAAACGTGAAGACCAAATAAGGAAAGAACAAATCAGAATCCACAAACCAGGAAACTAGAGCTGTATAACTGAAAGGTAAATTCATGGATGAGCCTCTTTTAAAAGACTCCACAAGTTATATGGCTTCGTATTTCTTCCTTTGGTCAGAGAGTAAACGTGCTCCATTAACAATGAAAACTGGCTTTTTATATCATTTATTATATCAACTACGCAAAATGTCTATGTTACATGACATTTTGTAACATGTCCTGCATTTACATCATGCAGGATTTAGCAAAAATAACTTTTTTTTAACTTGAGGTTCTGAGGGTCCCCAAGTTATTTTTAAACATTTACTCAAAAATAACAAAATGGACTGTCATTTTAATTAAATTTAGTTGATATATTTGCAAAATCAAAATCAACAAAAAGTTATGATTTGATAAATTGTTTTTACTGAAAGCTCAATTAACAAGTGATAATGCTATGTACTTTCTTCTGTGAATCAAGAGGATTCTCCTGTATAATACTTAGAACAAGTAATGCCAAATTATGTGTTTTCTATTTTGGGAAATAGCACCATATCAATAATTTGTAACATAACACAAAAATTAACACAATCACTAATTCTAAGACTGTAATTAACTATGATAAAATCTGAGCATAAATATCGTTAAGGGCTGGTGAGACAGCTCAGCGGCACAAGCGCCTGCCTGGCAAGCGCGAGGTCCTGAGTTCGACTCCCAGTACCCACATAAAGGAAAAAAAAGGGCCGGTGATATCGCTCAGCGATAAAATATCTTTAAGAGGAAGAAAAAACATATAGTAAAAAATTTCCCAAAGACTTAGAAAAGTCCAAAGATTTAAGATTCCCTAACACTAATGCCTTGAAAGAAAAAAATAGCAAATATTTAATTTCCAAATATTGCCTAGATCATCTGGTGTCTGAAGAACAGAGTGGTGGAGCTTCTCATCAAGCTGTAGATCCTTCTGTTCCATGTGATCTATATTCACTGTAGAAGGGGAAGGAGTCTGTGACCTGGATCCCAGAGTGGAATGAACTGGGGAAGCACTTTCTGAACCTGTAAATGAAATTTCATAAAGTTACTCTGAAGAGTATACTCAATATTCTATCCTAAAACATAACATTTAAAAACACCAAAGTCAATGTGATGGGGCATGCCTGTAATCCCAGAACTCTGGGAGTCTGAGGCAGGAGGGTTAAAAGTTCAAGCCCAGCTTAGGCAACTTAATGAGACCCTATCTCAAAATTTTAAAAGGGCTGGAATATAGCACAGTGCAAAGGTCGTGGGTTCAATTTCCAGTACAACAAATAAAAATAAAACAGAGTAAAAACATCAAAAGACAGAACAGGTTATAAACTGGCCAAGAGGTCAAGAAAATAATATTGTATGTTTCTATATCTAGAAATCTCATCTCATATTTACCATGGGAGTAGTATGAAATCAGAAATGGACGTATCAGGTAATGGGACCATCAGTGAGAGACTATCTACTTCCCAGTTATAGAACCGCTGGTATTCATTGCCACTATATTTTACTTACTTCGGGCTTGGAGCAATGGCTGAGTCCCTGCTGCTTTATATGGCCCTATCACTGCTAGCTTGGTTCACATAGTCCCCAGCACCCAGTCTTCCCTTGTCTCTACTTCTTCCTCTCAATCCAATCTCCATGAGACAGTAAAACATATAAAAATCTAATGTGATCATGTCACTTCCCCATTTAAAATCGTTCATGAGTTCTCACTGGCCTCAGCATAAGCCCAAAACTTCTTAGTGCTGTTTTAAGTCTCTGCATCTTTCTTATCTCTCTGCTATCTACCTCTAACTTTTATGTTCTAGACATAGAAGGTACTTATATTTATTAGAATACATTATACTTCTGGCCTTTACTACATGTTTTTTTCTTTGCAGAGTCCCCAGATTAAGACAGAGACACACATCATTGGATAAGTCTCCAGCTGGAAGGGTTATAAAAGTGGGTCTTTAAATCAGTGAGAAAACTTCTGAGGCATTTTATTCTTCATACTTTAAAATTCTGCCCTTTTCAAGGTTCAGTAATATCTCTAGACAGCCAAAAATTTTAGAGTTTTGATGATATTAAAATTAGCGTTTGCCAGGTGTGGTGGCGCATGCCTGTAATCCCAGCATTCGGGAGGCTGAGACAGGAGGATTGCTGTGCATTCAAAGCCAGCCTGGGGTACAAAGTGAGACCCTGCCTCAAAAACAAAACAAACAAAACAATTTGTGTACACTAGATCATAAAATCCTACATTTATTTTCTTAATTCATCCATTTTTAAGCGCAGTTACATATATTTGACACTTGTACAGTTTTGTAACCAATACCACAATCAAAATATAGAATAGTTCCATCATCGTAAAAAGCTCTCTTGTGCCCATCTTCAGATCTTTGTCCCAAGTAAACATTCATCTGTTTTGTCACTACACTTTTACCTTCTCCAGAATTTCATATATATAAAATAAAATTATGGTAATGTAGTTTTTGTATTTAACTTTTAAGAGCCAGGTACATTCTTAAACATATTAATATTTAATTTTTTCTTATTATTCCAGTGAATATTCAATGAATTAATATTATTACAATTTTTTATTCACTCACCAGTTCATTGACATTTTGTTTTCATTTTTAAATTTTTCTTCTTCTTTTCTTTTCTTTTTGGTGGTACTAGGGAATTAAGCCAGAGCCTTTGCACTGAGCTACATCCTAACCCCCCACTCCATCTTTGTTTTGTTTTTAGTTTCAGAAAAGTCTTGCTAAGTTCTAAGCTGCCCAGGTTGGGCTCAAACTTATGATTCTCCTGCCTCAGCCTCCCCAAGTGCTGGGATTACAGGTGTGTACCACCACACCCAGTTTGTTTTCAATTTTTAGCTACTATGAATAATGCTGCCATGAACTTTCACATACACTGTCCAAGGTAGGAAATCCAGGAATGATGGTATGGTAAATGTTTATTGTTTAAAAGATACTGCCATATTTTTCCAGAATGGCTCTACCATTTTGCATTCCTACTAGCAATATATGAGATTTCTGATTGCTCCACATCCATTTTAATACTTTGCTCTACTAAATGTTTTTATTTTATTTTATTTACTTATTTTTGTTTTTGAGACAGGGTCTCACCAAGTAGTACAGGCTGGCCTTGAACTCACTTATGTAGCCCAGGCTGACCTCGAACTCACAGTGATCTTCCTGCCTCAGCCTCCTGAGTGCTGGGATTACAGGCTGCTAAATGTTTTTAATTTGAGTTGTGTTAATATGTGTGTAGTGGTATCTCACTGTGGCTTTTATTTGTATTCTCTGATTACTAGTAATGTTGAGTATCTCTTCATTTACATTTTTATTTTATTTTATTTTTTTTAATTTTTTTTTTTTGTGTGGGTACCGGGGGGTCGACCTCAGGACCTCATGCGCCAACAGGCACCCGTGCTGCTGAGCGATATCACCGGCCCCTTTTTTGTATGTGGGATCCGGGAGTCGAACTCGGGCCCTCACGCTTGCAAGGCAGGCGCTTATGCCGCTGAGCCATCTCACCGGCCCTCTTCATTTACATTTTTAAAGAACAGTGACAATAAAAGGTGTTTATTATAAAACAAGAAATTTCTTATTTTTCTTTGAGTAATTTAAATCCTATATTGATGGTACAGTGGATCTAAGCAAATTAGTCCCTGTCCTTCACTCAAGCCCTATCATGCAATTGGGCATGTAAAGTTCTATCCCCTAGGAGAAGAGGAGGCAGGATGTGAAAATACAGAATGAGTTCCTACCTATCTAGTATTCCCCTGGACCAATTTCATCCATCTGAATTGGCTAAGGAAATGTGTAATTCAGAAGTACACTCCTGTCTTTCAAGTTCCAGCCAACTACAGGATGCACAAACCACTCCACTGATACTTTAATAGACAATTGCTTAGCAAGGAGCATTAAACTACAGCTGGAACCAGGGTGAGTGGGGATCATAAAGTGGAACCATCAAGATCTGTGGTCTTGAGGATCTTGATGGTCTTGAGGATCTGCTCAGACTTACTTTGATCCCTGTACTAACCCTACAATAATGTGACCGCATTTAATTCTCTCAGATTTGACTTGTTATATTCTGGTTGGCTTTGACCACATGTAAAAAGTTTCTGAAAAACATTTTCTGGATAAATACAAGATATTAGCATGTGACAAACAGGCCTTACATTAGACACTTTGCTTTATATTTCCTATAATAAATACTTTAGCAAAAAATCTATTAAAAAATCAAGGCCATGAATGAAAATGAAAAACACACAGTGCCATCATTTTTTAAAAAATTAATTAAGTTTATTGGTACATTTTAGGTATACATAATGATCACATTCATCATAGGGAATGTGTACCTATACATGATTTATCTTGGTTCTTTTTTTTTTAGTGCCATAGTTTTTAACTTCTTAATCTAAGTCACTGCAGAAAATGCTCTCATGCATGTATGTGCAATATTCTGTGAATATTGAGTTCAAAGGGCCCTCTGAAAATTACATAGACTTCTTATCAAGAAATTACCTTATTTTAATATTTTTTTTTACTCATCTTTAACAATGGAGGGGGAAAACAATACTTTAAAACTTTATGTAATACAAATAATACTTAAGATTTCTCAAAACTTTAACTAGATTCTTTGGAGATTTAAAAACTGAATTTAAGGAACATATCCCCTCAAGTAACTTTACCAGTAACTGTTGCAACTTCAGCAGAGAAAGCCTGTTGATTAAGACTGTTTGTTTCAGAATCTATATGAAGCGTGGTTAGACTAGCCACTTCCTGCTCCTCAGCACTCTGATGATGGCCAGATCCTGAATCCACATCAGCAGATGCAACTCCCGCGTCAGTTCCAAAGCAAAAATCTACAGAAAGGAGAAATGCTAGTATGAGTCCCAGGTGTAAAAAAAACTATTTATAAAAAAGATACAGCTAAATCAGCAAAATAAGCAAACATTAACATTTCCTCTAAATCTATTTTATTTCAAGCAACTGTGAACAATGTTAACAGTTTACAGATTATAATTAGAAACATATTTTAAAGGTTCCCAAAGTTTTATTATTAACAATAATGAGAAGAGACAGAGACACATGGTATAGCACCACTGATTTCATCCATGTTTTCTGAGAGTTGGTAATATACTTAGTGCTTAAGTATTTTATAGTTTCTAGTTCAGGAATATACAAAAATGACATGTGGTAAAAATAATCTTTCCCTTCAATCATATTCACCTGAGATCATAGTAGTATATAGTCAATGTGTGAGGGCAGGAAACATCTCCCAGCTCTTCACAAACTTGATTCCCAAGGTTTTCACTCTTTTTAATAAAATTTTGAGGCCCTTCCCTAATTGCCAAGTGTAACAGAGAATTATTGCAGAATAATCATGTGGTCATGATAAAGTGCCAGGTAATATCATGGATGTAATTTTAACATGGAGGAATTTATTCAAGAAAGGTTCTGAGTATTGTAGTATTCAACGTAACTAGTCAACAGTTCCCAAATATAATGTATGAAACATAGCACACTGTCCTTTATTTTAATATTAAATCCATAATAAATTATTTTCCTTTTAACATTTTTTGGTCTTAAAAATATAATTTGTTTTATGAAAAGGCAGTATTTCTTATATTCCCTGGTTTGGCAAAATAAAGTGGTCTCAACCTGAGGTAATTCCCTAAAACTTCCTTTGGAATCTCACTGAGAGGTGAAACCAAATTATGTAGGAACCACTCTCTGAGTAACACTGGAGAGGAAGGTGATGGCTATATAACCTGCGAGTTAGTCTTCAACAGACAATCAATACAAAACATGCTACTTAAATAGTAAGAGATACTTGCTGTCAAATTTTCGGCCATCATACTGGAAAGCACTGAAAGAATCCGAGTGACTGTCTGAGCTGATGAGATCACTGCTCCCTGCACTAGCAGGAGAAGTCCATTCAGAGGGCACGCCTGGGTCATCAATAGGACGCATCTGGTTCTGCTTGTTTAGAATATCAGGGAGGTCTTTAGGAATTTCAAGGCTGCCTGGACTACTTCCTCTTCTTGTCATATTCTAAAAATTCAAGAAACATTTTACCATTTAAAAAAAAAAAAGAATTTTCACTATAGAAAGTAGTATGGAGATTCCTAAAAAAAATTTAAAAATAGAAATTCCATTCAACCAAGCTATTCCCCTTCTAAGTATCATTTTGAAAGAGTAAAAGACATCATAGTACAGTGATACATATATACTTATGTTTATGGCAGCACAAAGCATAATAGCTAAATCTTGGAGGCAGCCTATATGTCCATCAACAGATGAATGGACAAAGAAATTTGTATAAAATGGAGTACTACTCTGCTATATAGACAGGAAAATGGGTGTGTTACAGAAATCTGATACTGAACTGGATGGAAGACCCTTTGCACCAAGGAATTGGAAAGCAACTTTTATTATGCTAGCAAGCTAGTGGGAACCAAGTCCAAATCACCAGTGTAGGCTCAGAGTGAAACAAAACCTTATATACATTTTTGTAAGCAGGAAGTACAAAAGATAGGTTTTACATGATTGGTTATATGAATTAAATTATATGTTGTCAGGCAGGCTTGTTCTAAGCAGTTTACTTAAAAGGAATTATCGTAAGGCAGGAACATTGTGGGAGGGAGAGGGGTTTGAGCGGAGCAGTCAAAGTTAAACGGGTCCTTCACTGGGCCCATCTGCCCTAGGTATAAAGTCCTTGAAGCATGTTAGAAAAACTGGATATATATTTTTAGGCAGGAAAAACAGACATTACAGCTAGATGTGGTCAGGCTGACCTAACAACTACCTAGGAGAAGCTGCTGGATGCAGACAGTCAAGGCTGACTGAGTTTAGCAGTCTAAATATGTGGCAGGCAGCATGAGCATAGTCAGAGACTACTAATTGATTTCTAATTTCTGCTATGAAATTTCTATAAGTTTGCTATTCTACAACTTTGCTCTTACATTCTCCTGTTTTTATTATGGGGAAGATTCTTCTTCCTCAGTTTCCCCAGGGCTAAGGAGCTGGTAAGAGAAAGTAACTTTTAAAAGGAGTTGGTGGTGTATAATTTCAAAGCATTCAGTCAGGAAGCAAGTCAGAATGCGGATCACACGAGGGCCTACAAGAAGGACTGTCAGGAGGGCCATTAAGGGCCCAAGTAAAGCTCCTATCCACAAAGGGAGAAAGTCTAGGGATCCTCACCAGGAAGAGTCACTCATGTATTTTTGTAACAGAGAACAAAAGCAGTCTTCTGGTAGGGTTTTTAGTCTTTTGGAGCTGCGGCCCAGAGAATGATAATGAACGCTGAAACTGACAGGAGAAAAGGAACTGGGAACCTAACAGAGTAACAATACATTGAGACTAATAGTTAATCCATTATATGGTAGCTTAATAGGAGTTAATTAAATTAAGTGGCCAACAGGCATGAACAAAGGAAGAAAATAATAGCTGTTCTAAAACTTGGAGAGGCAGTCGAGGGTCCTCAGTCCAATAGTTACACCAACATAGAAAAGAACAAAGGCAATTTTGTGGGGAACCTTCTAGTCCTCTGGGGATACAGCCCAGAGTCCCATAGCAAGCACCAAGATTAATAAGAGAAGGGGGACTAATAGCCATACTGGGTAGCAGAACATGAGTCAATTAGGACAGGCACTCTGGTGTACGATGTCCATTCAATCTTCAGCCATGCACTGACTTCTCAGCTTCCTGAGTGACAAAAGCAGGGCTTGAGTGTGTTGTCTCTTCAGGGTGGTCTTCAAAGGGTTTGTCTCATCAGGATGGCCCTTCCAGCAATCATCAGGATGAGCCTGCTGGATTCTGGAGTGATGAATCCAGGAGTGGATCTCTGCCATTTTTATTGAGGTAGGAGTGGTCAAAATAATTTGTTTTAGTCTTTAACTCAGACCGTGTCACCTGGACTATGGGTATGAGCAGGGATGTCAATGGGAAGGGGTGCCCTCTCTGTTATGTTTTTATGTATTTGGAAGAAAGTCTTTTCTAATTGAACAAGTTGTTCCTGTAAAGTGATGTTCTCTAACTGCTGCAGGTCCCCCTGGAGGCCCTTTATTAGGGGTGGGAGTCTTTTAAACAGGACTTCAAAAGGAGTATAATCAGTGGGTCCTGATGTTCTGACTTTCAGGAGGGCCATGGGGAGCAAGTTCACCCATGGCGCTTGAGTCTTTTGGTAATATTTAGTTAATACTGATTTCAGAGTTTTGTTCATCTGTTTAACCTCACTGGGACTCTAGGGCCTATATGCAGTGTGAAAATTTTATTTAATTTTTAATTTTTTTTTTTTTTTTTTTTTTTGTGGGTACCAGGGGGTCGACCTCAGGACCTCGCGCGCCAGCAGGCGCCCGTGCCGCTGAGCGATATCACCGGCCCCTTTTTCGTATGTGGGATCCGGGAGTCGAACTCGGGCCCTCGCGCCTGCAAGGCAGGCGCTTATGCCACTGAGCCATCTCACCAGCCCAATTTTTAATTTTTTAAAGCTAGGTTTGGGTCATTTCCGCCACAGATGACGGTCCACTGTCACTGTCTATAGTTAGGGGCAGCCCATTCCTGGGGATAATTTCCCTTAACAGTACTCTATACATTAGAGGCCTTCTCAGTTCTAGTAGGGAATGCCTCTAGCCACCCAGAATAAGTGCAGACAAGAACTAATAAATATTTGTAGCCCCGGCAAGGTTTGATTTCAGCAAAGTCTTTTTGGCGGTCCTCAAAATGAGAGTCCTGTATGTTGAATTCCAGGTGGGGGTCAAGGGCCTGTTGAGGCCTTAATCTTTGCACAGATTTGGCATCTCTGGCTGAGGCTGCACAGATTGCTGTTAACTTTGGGATACAATAATAGTGACTCAGGAGCTGGGCCATGGCAGTCTTTGCCCCATGGGTGATGTCATGATGGCATTTTACCCAGGTGTAAGCTAACTCTTTGGAATGATCACTCAATTGTCTGGCAGGGCACAGACACCGTTTGGGTCTGCATGAGCTCTTTTTTGTTGTGTCTATTTTTAACAGAGCTACTTCCATCCATGAACAGGGTGTACTCAGCGTCTGCTAATAGCTCCATTTGGAGGTCAGGCCAGCTGGCAAACAGCTCATCAGTCAATGTAAGGCAATCATGGTCCAGCTGTCTGAGCTCCGTGGGCAGATAGATGGCTGGATTTAAAGTTTTGATGGGCTGGAACGTGAATTGGGGATTTCTGACAAGCAGTCCTTGGTACTGGGTGATGTGGCTGTTTAAGAGTCAACGGTATCCTTGACTGTTGAGAAGTTCAAGAATAGCATGTGGCATCTGGACAGTCAGGTTTTGTCCCAGAGTCAATTTGTTTGTCTCCTTGATTGGGAAAGCTGTAGCAGTGAGTGCCCACCAACAGGGTGACCATCCTTTAGATACTGAGTCTAGTGTCTTAGACAGGGAGGCAACTGGCCTCTCCCAGGGTCCCACTGTTTGAGTTAGGACTCCCGAGAAAACATGCTGTCTCTCGTCCACAAACAGGTTGAAGGGGTGAGTCACATCTGGGATTCTTAAAGCTGGAGCTGAGGCCAGAGCTCTTTTGATCTGTCTGACTGCCTCAGTTTCTTCCAGAGTCCAATTTATTATATCTCTTTTGGTCGTGGGCTTCTTTAACATGTCATAAAGTGGTCTGGCCTTTTTAGAGTACCCAGGTATTCAGATCCGGCAGAATCCAGCTGTCCCTAAAAACTCTCTAAGTTCCCTTTTTCAGTCAGGCCATGGGATGGAGCAGATGACCTTCCTTCTTTTTGGGCCTAGGTGTCAGAGCCTTTTTTTAAGTCAAACCCTAAATTTCTGACTTTTTGTTTTGAGCTTTTTTCCAGGAGACTTTGTACCTGGTATCACACAAGTGGTAGAGGAGGGCTTGAGTTTCCCTCCAACAGTCCTTTTTTGAGGGGCTTCCAATTAGGATATCATCAGCATACTGTAGGTGCAGTTGACCTTTCCGTGGGGGAATGTGGCCTGATCAGCAGCCAGGGCTTCCCTGAACAGTGTGGGAAAACTCTTAAAACCTTGAGGAAGGTGGGTCCTATAAGTTGTCCCTTTTGCCCTGTGTTAGGGTCCTCCCATTTAAAGGCAAACAGGAGTTTGCAGGGGTCACTCACAGGTAATGTTTTTTGGCCTGTTAGTCTAGCTGTTAATCTGTGTTTATGATAATTAACTTGATAAGGACTTACAAACTAAATAAATGAATCTGATCCTGGCAAAGAAATTTTTTTATAAAAAGGGAGTACAGGGGAAGGGAAAAAAAAGAATTAAGATGTGTTATGTACATGTACTAATTACCCATAATGAATGTAATCATTATGTACTGCAAATATGCACTAATAAAAATATAAAATTAAAGGAGACTTTTCCATTTTTATTGCGCATCTGAAACCTTTAATTTTCAAGATAATCATCATAAAAAGTGCTGACATTTAGGGCATTCAGTAGGAGGGGGGAAAAGACACCAAACAATCTAAAGGTATGGATTAGTACCTAAACTACTGCTGTTCTGGTTAAAGCAAAGACCAAAATATTAGATGTTGTCAGGCCTGAGGCTCTTAAGCCTCATTAAGATCCATGGAGTTGGGGGCCAGGGACATAGCTCAGCAGTGCAGCACCTGCCTGGCAAGCACAAGGTCCTGAGTTTGATTCCCGGTACGTCCCCCAAAAAACATCCATGTTGTGGATATAAGCTGAACAGTAGAAAGACAAAGTATTTAAGTGGAAAAAGAAGATGCAAACAGAAGAGTGTGGGAGAGAAGAAGTCTGACTCCAAAGATGCCCTTCTATAATATGCCCTTCATTTTATCCATTCAAGAAAAAAACTAAAAAAAGAGAAATGTAAGTCATGGACAACTTGAAACCCTGATGGAATATGATGAATTCCACATATATTTATTCTTCCCTAACAATTAAGCATTATTAGGGATAGAAAATAGCTTCTATCTTCTTTCTTTAAATTTATTTTTATTTTTATTAAAGAAAATATCTATTTTCTTTTATTTAAATTTGTTATTTTATTTATTATGTGCCATACATAATAATCACATTCATCATAGGGGAACTTGTACCTGTACATAATGTCTTAATTCTATTTTCCCATTCCCCTCCCCTCCCTTCAACCCTTCTTACCCTCCCCATTTACAAAAGCTTTGTTTCCATTTTCCTCTTTCATTCTCTAAATTCCTTTTCCCTTCCTTCCCTTAGCCTCCCCCCTTCCTAGTTCCCCTTCCCATTTGAACATGAAATAACTTTTATTTTCATTTTGCCACAATCTGAACATTCAAAATAAAGATAACTTTAAACTGTTCCAAAGTTGTCTGGAATGACTAAGCAGTACAGTATTTGTACTATCAAAACTATGAAAGCCGGGCCAGGTGACCTCCGCTGCTGTCTTTGCTACTGAGGGCTGGCAGCTGGTACCAAGGTGAGATCAAGCTGGGAAAACTAAGAAGGTACTGTATGGCTCATATCTATTTGAGCAAACACATATTCTGATCTTTCTTTGGTGAAAACTACAAGCTTATTTTAAGTCTCTGGATAAAAATTATTATAAAATATAGTTTAAAAGATTTTAATTCAAAAAAGGGTTAAATTGGGAGGAAAGGCTGTTTTGAATAAAAAGTTTCACCTATACTGTACATTAAATATATATACATACACAGATGCATATATTTTTAGTTCTTTTAACCTTCCTCTCTAAAACCAAATAAATAAAGTAAAAATACAACTTACCGAGGCATTACCACTTCGCAATCGTTCAGCTATAAACTCATCCATCAAGTCAGGAACATTAGCACTGCTGTTGCCAATATCACTATTAAGAGGAGGCAGTTTGGGGCTCATGTCCTCTTTATTGACTAAAAGTAAATAAATAACTACATATAGTGAGGAACAACTTAACTGCATTTTCTAAATGTGAAGCAAAAAACAAACAAACAAAAAACCCCCCAAAAAACCACACACACAAAAACACCCAAAACAAAGTACCGATGCCATATTAATTATTTGCCAAACATGCATTTATGAATAATTTCCCTCCTTTTAGATTTAATTTTAAGAATTAGTAAATTGATGTTTACTTTATTTAACTAAGCAGATGTTAGTGAATCTTCAGTATGACCCTAAGTAGCAAGAAAGCTTGTAGATAAGCACTAGTTAAAGTCAGGTTAATATTGCCTATAAAGAAACTGGTATATTGATCTGTCTTCCTGCCTGTGTGCTTTCTTTTACACCTTAAATATTCATAATTGCAAAAAATATTTGTAAGGAATATATTCCTCCAAGCTGTACAAATCTCAATGGGACACAAATGCAATGAAGTTGCATATTTATAAATAAAAAATCTATGGTTTTGATAGAATGTTCTTTCCACTAAAAATCTAATTTTAGAATAAGAAAAAAGAAGTTTTTTTCACAGAGGCTTAAAAAAACCCAGCATAATATTTTGACTTTTATATGATTATGATTTACATTAAAAAGAAAATTTTAACTTGTGAAACTTATAGAAGACAGAATGTTGTCACTACTATGCTATTGAAAAGTTAATTCCTCTACAATGAAAAACAAATCAGCACTGTTTATATTCCTAATGATCTACAAAGCATTTCAGATTAAAAATATACACTGGTCAGAAGCTCATTGTGAAATACCATTATCTTTATATTACTGGCCAGGCTTTGCTAAGCTGTCAAATACTGCCCTCAGGTGGCATTAATGGCTCAATGCAAGATGCATTATATAGCGTTGTTAATCATGCTAACAAAACCATGTTAAAATAAATAAAATCAAAACCTACCTTACTGCTGAAAGGTAATTTTCTGTACCTTTAAAGGTATTTTAACTTTGAATCAAGATAAAAGTTACCATAATCTTTCTTTCTGTGGTTATCCACAGAGGTCCCATATTTAAACTGATTAGCTATCGTGAAACCTTTATGTAAATTTAAAATCTCAGGAAAAGGAAAAGAATGGTAACTCCTTCAAGGATATGATTTGCATTCTATTTAAACGAATGCAACACTAGAAGTGTATAGCATGTTTGGAAATGGCTTAAATGAAAAGTGACTAAGTCCATTTTGAGAATTAAGATATAATTTCCTCTTTGAAGACAGTTAAGTATGTTGGTGCTAGTTATAGGACCTTGATTTCTATTATGTTAAATGTCAAAGTAATTTTCTAACAAGAAAAAAATGTAACACCAAATAGATACACAGTACAAACAAACTCAATTTTATATATATATATAGCTAGTACCCTTTCAAGTATAAACTGTAGGGGGCAGGAGAGAAAGTGTAACTTGGTAAACTTCCAAGACTCAAACGGCACACACAGAAAAATATGTGATTTAGGTAGCTTTTGAAAGGTCATCCAATTTTTCTTGTACCTTCTATCCTATCTTGTTCAGCAGCAAAGAGGTTTAACTAAATGCCTTATAACGGAAATTAGTAATTTAAATAAACACTTTATGCTGGGAAAAATACAGCTGGGGAAAGGCGCATGCATAACCAAACAGAGAGAAAGCAGTGACCATCCCAAAGCTTTTTGATTGCTTATAGCTTGCTTCAGTTGCATTAAGCCAAACTGGTGCTGTCTTTCTCCTTTTGCACTTTGCACACTGTTAGTGCTCACCTGCAGCTTTCCTTCCAAAATAGCCCATTACATGACTGTACAGATCCCTCAGTGGAGCCTCTGGTGGCATTCTGTTCTGCCTCTGTGGGGAAACATTTGCCTTCGGCTTCGAAAGAGCATGTACAACAGTTTTATAAACGCCACCCAGGGAGCCCTGCTGTAGTCCTGCCTCATGACTTGATGACCTGAGAGTACTACGACTACCTAACTGATTACTTGCAGTTCCTTCTTTTTGTAATATGGTGGTGGGAATCTCTGTAGATTCCTTCACTGTTTTGCTAACTGATGCTGCGCTAATTGTATCAAGAGGCCTGTACACACCAGGTTTTACAAGCTCTGTACCACTAGCTGAGCTGGTATGGGTATTGCTGGTACCACTATTGTTACTACTGCTGCTGCTACTACTACTGCTACTACTAAAGCCACTGAGCTTCCGTAGTCTCATCTTCCATGGAGCTTCTTTGTTTTCCAGAGGATTGTAAAACTGAACAGACTCAGTAGATGGTCTAAAAGTAACGTGAACACTATTTCTTTTTTTAGTAGCAATTTTCATGATTTTGGCTCTATGAGTTACTGTTTCAGACAAGCTCCTTTTAGTAGGAGAAAGCTTGCTAGTGTTTGAAACATTAGGCATTCTGCGGTTAACAGGTGCTTTTAGCATAGTTTTCTTGGCATGCATTACATGTGGGACAGTGATTTTTTCATTAATTTGCACACCCTTAAGCTTTTCAACTAGTGTTACATCTACACAGGCATCTAATTCTGTGGCTGTTTGTCTATACAAGTATTTCCTTTTTTCTTTATTACAAGGGCTATCTGAACCAGGCTCTGATGATGGTTTATCAATGTTTGGTTGCTTAGATTTTTCAGAAGTTTGAGGGCTTATAAAACTATCTGACTGACTAGGTACAATATTACTCATGAAAGAAGGTGCATTTGGTTCTTTTGGAAGCTGTATGCTTTCAGGAGTCCCATCAAAAGACATGACATTTTTTGATTCAATTTCTTGATCTATATATTCTAACTTATCTAAGGATGATCTTTCATCCTTAGTTACTGCAATAATCACTTCCTGAGAAGCTGTATCTTTTCCTATTTCATTTTTACTATAATTTTCCTGGTTTTCCTTAAAATATTCTTTCAGGGAAGAAAGAAGATCATCATCTCCTTCAAGGTCAATGTACTGGATTTGTTCAAAAGCTGAATCTGCAAGTTCTACTGGACCTATTAAGTGACAAAGATGGTCATATATGCTATCACCAACTTCCAGAGAAGACTCTCTACTATGAGTATCAGTGATGTGGCTTTCAGTGGATCTAGTTATTGAAGAAGCCTCTGTGGAACTCTGCAAGCTTGGTGCATGACGGGATGAACTGTCAATGACAGGAACTGCACCTTTGGCTCGTTCAACAGTGAAAGGTTCCAAGATGTCAGAAGTACTGCTACTTCGAGGCAATGGCTGTTCCTCATTCAAGGCACCAAAAACTTCATTTCCAGTGTCTTCACTTTGTGAAAAATGTCTGACTCTAGTTGAACGGGGATGTATTTGAGCATCATCAATATCTGTGAAAGAGAAAAATTATATAGAGTAGAAACTATATGAGTATAAAATATTAATTTCAACCATAACCTAAGCATATGCTTTAAAATAAAAAATTCTGAGTTTTTGTAAGTTCCATGAAAGAAAATCAATTAAAAATATAAATCTGTTTTTTAAAAAAATGATGGGCGCAAGCCAAAATAGCATGTAGTGTCAATGAATTAGAAAACTACCAAAATACACATTTTAAAATGTTAACATGCATAGAAACAGTGAGGTGATGAAACATTTGGAAGTGCAGTTTAAGATAGAGCTGTGCCAATAAATCAAGCAATTCAAACTTGTTACTCAATTTTTCCTACTTAAGTTCCAAGCATAAAAATAGAGCTCAACACATAAAGCTGACCTAAATATCCCACTGCAAATTTATAAATTCCTGCTTCCATCCTGAGCAGACAAGAGGCATCATCTTTTCTTCACAGCTTGCTCATCTGATTGGTCAGACATTATAAATGAAAATCTTCACCCTCTTCCTAAAATTTTCTTTATCAGGAAACTATTGCACTGAGGTGTTTTATTGTACTCTAGTATTAAAATGTATTCACTGCCATCAAATAAAGTCAATACATTATAAAAAAATTAATTCTATTTTTTTGCTTTTAATAAGAATATTATTTAAAACTTCTAAAAAGATACCTTTCCTGGCTATTACTGGTGCTATCAAACTATCAAATTCTAACAGCTATCTATAGTTTCTTATATCTCTTTTTAAGAATCATAGATTCTGGAGTCAAAATGGACACTTAGCAATTATCTGATTTAACTCTCTGAGAGATGAGACAATTGAGCCCCGCTCCCAGAGACATGAAATTGCTTTCTCAAACTTATAATCATAAAATTGACAAGTAGCATTAGTGTTCTATGTCACGCATTATTTTTACTTCATTAATCCATTTATGCCGAAGGTTGCAATTTTTAAAATTTGTGCATGAAATTCATGTATGTTACCTAGAAAAATTCAAGGAACAAGAATTTGAAGACAAAAATTTTTATTATGTTCCATTGTTATACACGGTTCCAAAACTGGAACACTAGGCATAGAAGGATTAAGTGTTCAGTATATGGTAAATCTCAAAAATATTTATAAAATTGAAAATCAAAAGATGGAATACTATTTAGCTGTTCAATATACACATATTTTCAAAGAGGAATTATAGAAGTTAAGTACAATGACTATGAACCTATCATGGTCTTTAGTTACTTAGCAGTAACAAAACTTTGTTTTCAGATACTAGCAAAATACTGAAAAATGGACAAAGTAAAAGAAGTTAGCTGTCGCTACTTACTAGTTTTGTAATACAGAAGTAAAAATCATAAAACTGTAACTGAATAATGAAATACTGTTCATAATTAAAATTTTAGATTCAGAGTAAAGCAGTGACTTATCCAAGATTACAAAGTAATTTCTTATTGGTGCTAGGTCTTGAACTTAGGTTTGCTTACTCCAGACTCTGAGACCAGGTTCCTCACCGATAAAAAGAGAAATGACATTCAAAGTATTTTCAGGACACATGCAATGGATGAAAGGAGACAGTCTTGGCTATTTCATTAATATTCCCTCTTTGTATGAAGCCCCAAAATATCTACTTTGTATTAGATTCAGATCAACAGAAGTTTCTATTATGCTAAGATTCTAGTATATTCCTGAAGATGTATGTGTAGGTTCCCAACATAGGTCATATATGTAACTCCTTAAGTTGAAGCAAACTGCCATTAAACCGAGTGGAATACGATACTTTTAAAAATTACATTGGCTTTCTCTCTTATGCACTTCACTTAGAACTTTTTCTAAATGAAAAGCAAGTTTCCTTACAAAGTTCACCTTTATGCACTTATACTGTTACTGTGGCAGGTAACTAATGCATATTTGTGCAGCTTGACAAATAGAAATATTTTTATTTGTTATACCTTCCATAACAGGTCATAAGAACTTCTGCTTTGAGGACAGATACTATATTCAACATGCACTCCATGTTTTTCTATATAAAGTAATCAGCAAAGGATAAAGACATAATTTTACTATAAAAATTCTTAAGAATTTTATAGTTGGAATTTAATCAAAGTTCAAAATCAAGAATTCAGAACATTAAATTTAATGAGACCAGCAAACATGAACTTTAGGAAACAGTACAATATTAGTTTTAATTTTTGGTTCTCGCTATTAATAGTTCATACTTTTTTCATTCTAAAGAAGTCAAGAAAGATTATTATTCTTTTTTCTTCCCAAACATAGTCCTCATCTTCATATTAGAAAACTTAACATTATTTCTGCCTATGTTTTCTTTCTTTTTTTTTTTTTTTGTGGGTACCGGGGGGTCGACCTCAGGACCTCGCGTGCCAACAGGCACCCATGCCGCTGAGCAATATCACCGGCCCCTTTTTCGTATGTGGGATCCGGGAGTCGAACTCGGGCCCTCGCGCTTGCAAGGCAGGCGCTTATGCCGCTGAGCCATCTCACCGGCCCCTGCCTATGTTTTCTTTCTAAAATTTTGCTATCACAAAATTTTGCTATCATAAAACTGCTATGCAAATTTAAGAGGGTAAGTACTTTTTAAAAATGTAACCTAGAAGCCAGGTGTGGTGGTACACGCCTGTAATCCCAGTACTCAGGAGGCTGAAGAAGGAGGACTGCTGAAAGTCTGAGGCCAGCCTGAGCTACATAGTGAGTTCAAGACCAGCCTGAACTACATAGCAAGACCTTGTCTACAAAAAAAAAAAGAAAAGTTTAACTAGATATTTTTCTACAGTAACATAGTGTTGGAGAATTTAAAGCTAAACAAGTATTTTTAAAGTAAGCTTTAAATGGGCACATCATACTAAAGATGTGGGTACATGACAACACTAATTGTATAAAACCAAAGAAGAAAGTAACTGCTGACAGGAAACTAATGCCAGCATTTGAATTAAGTATAATGGACTATAATGAGCCTTAAGTTTAACTGGGAAAATATACCAGAACTTTGAGAGAAAAAGACTAAACAGCTAAACTCTTTATAGATTTTCTACATGACAAGTATTGTTCTAGGCACCTTACATATGTTAACTCTTTTAACACTAAGAAGTCCTGTGAGCTCCTATTATCCTTACTTTACAGATGAAGAAACTGTTTATAAATGACTTGCCCATGATTATATGGCTATAAAGCGAAGAGCATTGATTTGAAATAAGGCAGAAATAGTCCATACTATTAATCTCTTGAATAATGTGGTATATGTTTTATATTTATGAAATAATTCACTAATTTTTAAAAACAAAAAGTTGGTAAAATTAATTATATTAAGAAACTATAAAGCAGCATAATGATTCATCTCTATAAAGATAAAAATCTTAGCAGTCAAGACCTAGACAAAACAAATACTGGTGAACTGTACAGAGTAAAATGACTGAAAAACTTTGTATTGTATTATTAAAAATAATGATGGCATTAGGTTTAAATTAAAATATCCTTCAAGACAATTTAATTATGCTGGTCATATTTTAATCTGGAAAATACAAGCTTTTAAATTATTTTAACTGAAAAAGAAACCACTTAATGGACAAAACAAAAATGTTTTTAACAAATAAGTGTTTGAACACTGAAAAAATGCTTCCTAAATAGCCTACAATTTATAGAAATGTTCCATTTTATCTCTTTGCTTCCTTAGTACTAAAGTGTTGGAAATTATTTCCGTATTAAAATTTTTTCCTGAATATTTCTGCTTCAATGATAGGTTTCCTTTGCTTGTTTGAAAGGTAAGCTGTGAATTAAAATGTAATATGTAAGAAAAACACACATTTTCCCACTAGAATTTATAGAATTTGAGGACTTTTGTTTTGTTCATCACAGTATCTCGCAATTGCCCGAAAGACTTCTCACACAGTATGCCTTAAATAAAAACTGGTAGAAGAGAAGCATTTTTAAAAATAAAAAATTAGTAGCTACTGATTGGTAAAAATCTAACTAGTTCCTTAAGGGGAAAAACAACAACATCAAGTTAAAATACTACCATATCCATGGAAAATTTTAGAAATTTCTGAAATGATTTACATAACCAAGTACCCCAAATTCTTTTTACCAAAGTTAAATTCTTTTCTTGGTCAAGCACAAATATTTTCGGTAATATTTTTATGGTTCCTAAATTTGCAAAATCATTTACATTTGTTTACACGGAAATTGGTGCCATTTTGAAACAAGTTTTTTCAGCTAATTACTAGCCAATTTTATACATTTTGCCTATTTGGGCAACAATGGCAATACAAGAAGTACAGAGAAACTATGCTAATAAAAACTCTACTTTTGGGGCCGGTGAGATGGCTCAGCGGCTTAAGCGCCTGCCTGGCAAGCGCGAGGGCCCGAGTTCGACTCCCGGATCCCACATACGAAAAAGGGGCCGGTGATATCGCTCAGCGGCATGGGTGCCTGTTGGCACGCGAGGTCCTGAGGTCGACCCCCCGGTACCCACAAAAAAAAAAAAAAAAAAAACTCTACTTTTTAAAACTGTAAGTTTAATTAATGTGCATGCTTTAATTTAATGCAGGTAATTCTAAGCAGTTATCTATGTTATTGAACTCATAAGCAAAGATTTAAAACAATAAACCACATTCTAATAAATAATTTAAATTTCAAAATTTAGCCCACTAAACTCTTCAATTTCTTCTGCTTTCATGACTTTTAAATTCTGGACAGAGCAAATGATCTACATGTTTGTATGTTAACAAAATTACAGTATTTTGTTTGTTTATGAGTATGTTGCATATTGCCATTTAAGTTAGCTTCAAATTTTTCTATTTGTTTGTTTGACACAGGGTCTTGCTAACATAGTTCAGGCTAGCCTCAGCCTCCTGCTCATATATAGTTATACAGCATTACATAAAGCAGATAGAATAAAGATAAAGTTATTTCCTTTAAAATGTTATACAAATAATAAGGAAAATAGGGACAACCAAAAAATAATAGTACAATATTTTGAAATCTGAAAGTCCATTCTTAAAGAAGTATGCTTTTTAAGCCAGGCATGGTGGCAGGCACATAACTATAATCCCAGCACTTGGGAGGCTGAGGTAGGCGGATCACCATGAGTTTGAGGCCAACCTGGGCAACAGAGTGAGTTTGAGGCCAGCCTGAACTACAAAGCGAGACTGTTGCAAAAACCAACAACAAAAAGAACTATGCTTTTTAAAAGATGAGGAAGTGAGGAAGGAAAATTGAAAGGAGTTAGTTTTTTGTTGCAGTACTAAAAACTGAATCCAGGACCTCACACAGGCTAAGAAAGAAAGAAACATAAGCAGTTAACCAGTTGTATTGATTGAGTACCCAAGACTTCGGTGGTTTGTGTTTTTTTAACTGTGCACTATTTTTACAAATGTCTATACTCATATAACTCCTTTTTCTCCTATCCTTTCCTTCCATCTAGCCTCTCAAGAAACAAATTCCAGGCCTTCATTTTGCCTCTAAAGAACCATAGGAACAATAATAAATTCAGTAATTCAGATTTCATCAATGTAAACTGGTATAAAACAGTCCTGTCCAATCTTCATAGTGCTAATTTTTAAAATTAAAAGGTTCAATATTTTCCACATTTGTCCTCTTTGAAACCTTACTGCTATAGGCTGTTAATGTGTGTACCTGGAAAGGAGCTCTTTGCTTAGATCAGTTTGAGAAATATTGGATTATACTATTTGTTTTAGTATTTTTAAACTGAACTTCTGGAGAGCTTCAATATATTGATGAACATTATGAACCTTTTCCTCTCTAAACCTATTTACATCTTCTAACAAAGTATTCTGAATTTTCTTTCTTTCTTTATTTTTTGTGGGTACCAAGGGTCGACCTCAGGACCTCGCGCACCAGTAGGCGCCCGTGCCGCTGAGCGATATCACCGGCCCTTTTTTCGTATGTGGGTTCCAGGAGTCAAACTTGGGCCCTCGCACTTGCCAGGCAGGTGCTTACGCCGCTGAGCCATCTCACTGGCCCCTGAATTTTCGTATCATCTTGGAAAATGGTAGTTTCATAAGTCAATTTCCAGGAAAAATAGAATTTTTGCTGCTATTTTAAAATGGTACACTTCCTTCCTCTTTTTCATTCCTGAGATAAAAATAATTTTTCAATTCAAGTTACATTTACTTATGCTTTTATATTTTATATTACACAAATATAAAAACTGGAGGCAAAGGCATTTTAAATTATGAATAAATTAGTATCAGTTTAGGAGTATGCATCTTTTCCTGTATACTTTCCTATATGATCCATATTTCTAAAATGAACATTTATTATTTTCATGATCAGATATGAAGATCATTTTGTTCTAGTAACTGGTGTCTCAACATCACCTAAATCTTTACAGTTATTACAGAAGACACTTTATCTCAAATAAGAAAATGAAAACAAAAGTGCCATTTAAAAAATTCCTTTTATGAAGGAAGAGTAATAGAAATGGTAAATATGTGGGTAATTTTAATAAATTATTTTTTTCCTCTAAAAATTCCTTTTAAACATTATTTTTACATGTTTAAATCATAAAATCTTTTAAAGAGATAATCTTTCTAAATTATGAATGGACAGCAAGAGTTCTGAAGTAAGAACTCACGCTGGCTAAGTTAGTACTTTAGAACATTTTATTTTATTTTTTTATTTTTTTATTTTTTTGTGGGTACCGGGGGGTTGACCTCAGGACCTCGCGCGCCAGCAGGTGCCCGTGCCGCTGAGCGATATCACCGGCCCCTTTTTCGTATGTGGGTTCCGGGAGTCGAACTTGGGCCCTCACGCTTGCCGGGCAGGCGCTTAAGCCGCTGAGCCATCTCACCGGCCCAGAACATTTTAAAGGGAATAACCTTATCTTTATTCCAGTTTTCAAAAAATAAGTTGCAGACCGAAAATTCTGTAATGCCCTGAAGATTCTGAGAAAAAAAAACCAAAATGTTTAAACAATTTCTTAAGAGAATATGTGATCCAACAAACTTTTAAGGATGAGTGGCCAAAACACGTTTTAATTTTTCTAAACCAGTCAAAAATGGTTTGTATTAAATGCTTTAAGTATATTTTAAAAGCTTGAAATAGCTGGGCATGGTGGCACACACCTGTAATCCCAGCAATCGGGAGGCTGAGACAGGAGGATCACCAAGAGTTCGAAGGCCAGTATAGGCTACTATAGTGAGTTCAAGGCTAGCCTGGATTACATAGTGAGACCCTGTCCCAATCAATCAATCGATCGAAGCAAAAAAAATCAATGCTTGAAGCAAAAAAAAATTGTACCTAGCTTATAATAATCTGTATGTAGTTTGTTGTGAGAAATATTTTATATGCCAAAATAAGCAACTAAATCATAATTTTTATAAGCGACTAACACCTGTGCTATTCACATAGGAAGCTACAAAATACTTAAAATGGAGCACTGAAAAAGACAAAATATCTGAATTCTTTCCTTATAGCTAAGCATCGTTTGTAGCAAAAATGTATCATTTTCCTATCAAAATTTATATTACCCTATCTATATATTTTCTAATCTTCCTACTTGTTTGCACTGATAGCCTAAAAGATTCAGACTGCCTAACTGTTCTGGTGTAAAATCTATTCTATTCATACATCAAATATTTATTGAACATCCAGGTTTAAAGCCAAATTCTCTTTTATTATTGTTTTCGTTATATTAAAAAATCAGCTATCAATTTCATTATAAGCTATTTGTAATTAGTTGTATTATCATTTCAAAATAACACTTGACTAGCTCTCAAACATCACAAAATCCATTCTGAATTAACTGTTTCCTACTCATTGTATTCTGAATTAGAAAACAAATACATCATACCCAATAATTAAATGTTTTATTGTCTCACTTTGAGAAATGCCAATACTAAGTATTTTCATTTGCAGTACTTCCAAAGAATACCAACATAAGACATGTATAGATTTCTCTACCTACCTGTTCATAACTTTAAATTCATGTTACCCCTCTTGGTTTAGAAGAAACCTGTTCTTAGTAAGATCAAGGATGGCGGAAGGTACATCGCCTGAAATATTAATAAAAATGCACCTTCCTTTTTAGTTCCTACAGTACTTTTAGGCACCAAAAGGTATGAAGATTGGAAAAAGCCAAAACAACAAAAAACTCAGTTACCTCACCAGAAGTGACAGTGTCAAGGAAAGAGTCCTAAAATTACTTGAGAATATACAGTGTAAATTACTTAAGAATGTACAAGTTTCTTTGAACTAGCACATTTTGCACAGTAACTGTACTCAACACTGTTTGCTTCTGTCCAGAACACGAAACACTGTATGATTTTATTTATACAAAAAAAATTTTTTTTCAAAAGACAAAACTAATCTATGGCAACAGAAATTAAAACTGGTTGTGTGTGGAAGGGTAGAGTGGGTAATGGAAAAGTTGCATGTTTTATTTGGGATGAGGGTAATTTAGCGGTATGTGCAATTCTCAAAACTTACTGAAATGAATACAAGATCTATGCATTTTATTATATGTTGACTAAGCCTTAATAAAAAAAAAAAGTCAGTAATCCCAGTACTGGAGATTACAGATCCGAGGCAGAATTGGAAAGCTAAGCAGGTTTTGAAGCTTCTTGAACTTGGGGCTTCCAAGAATGGTTTTAAAATGAGGATGTCCTTAGAATTCTATATACTATTAAATCTAAAAAAAATACACTTATTCCCAAGCAACTTTTATATTATGTATTTTTCCCAATGATGTACTGACCTTATTTAGTATCATTATGACAGATGATGAAGAAATTATTCAAGATTTACAATACTGGTATCAGAACAAAGGGGAACTTAAAGTCAAGGCTTTAATTATCTTTTAAACCACCTCTTATGAGAAATCTATAATATAAATATACATTGAGAAAAAATTAAACATAAGAATATTGGACATTGGCACAGCACTAAACTTAGCACTTCCAGAATGATCTGCAAGGGTAGCATTAGAGTTCAAATAACTCAAAATGTTGATTTCTCAATCATTTCCCAGTTTCCCACACTTCCCCCAAAGAAATTAACTTTGAAGAGTTTATTTGACTAAGCAAATTTGAAAGCAGAGGATTAAAAAGTGAAAGGTGGTGCAGAAATTAGCAGAGGTGGCACTACCTGAAAGCTCATCAGAAAGGGGAGTGAGAACAATATCAGGCAAGAAGGGTTTGGAAGTATGGATCAGAACAGGAGCACTTTTAGCACTGCGTATATAGGCCGATGGCAGAGCACATTCACCAATGGATCGGCTTCTCATGGCTTTAAAAAAGGAAAAGAAAGAAGTGGGGAAGGAAAAAAGAAGAGTGACTATAATGAAAGGCTTGTGTCACAGAAAAAGCAGCAACAGAGAAAACTAAAAGATACAAAGGAAGGAAATTTTAAATTAAAACATTTCAGCACAGCAAATACTGGCAAGCTGTAAGAAAAGAAATCAGAGTACACACATTTTGAATATAAATTTTTTGGTGTAAAGCAGAAAAATGCTTTTTAATATTAGCAATTACAATGGAATAGCATTAAAAACAGCACACACTTCAGCACTATGTTCTCAAAACCAAGAATTAATATTTGTTGAGTGTAAACCTTGAAACAAACTCAATATTATTAGTTCAAAGAAATTTGTGATACCATATTTGGGTATTTTTCAAGGAAATTCTGAGTCATTCTTCTTAATGAAGCTGGATTCTAAGAATAAATCATCCCCATTTTCATATTTTTCCTCAAATAAATTTCCAAGTCACTCATAGGTCTTTTTAGAAAAATTTTAAGTATATCACAATCAAAAGGATTTACTCTCATGGTTAGTATTTGTTCTGGTAGGAAAGGAATACTTCAACGAATCAGTATATTTTATTTATAAGTGAGGGGTAATAAAAATTTTAAAAATAGAAATATTAATACAAAACAGAATTTGCAATCAGCATTAGAATCGGGTTCTCGAGAAAACTAGACAATTTTCTGATCATTCAAATTATAAACATATAAAATCTTAAAAGACTATGCTTTTAAAGATAAATTAAGATTACTTTTTAAAATTACATTTGTCATAACATTTGATAATTTCTTAGAGTCACTAGTTCACAAAACTGAAGACAAATTTTAGTTCATTTAGATATAAACTAGTAATTTAAACTTCACAGAGATTTTAAATCAGGGACTACTGACTAAATGAAGATATATAATATATACAGTATATGAATGAATAGGAGACTTAAACAATATTGCATAATACTTAAGGCAATAGTGATGGGAAAAAAACAGCTTGAACGTTAATATCAATTCAAAATTCTGGGCTTTCCTAATTACTAGTAAGAATCCCTGGATGGTTAAATACCTTAGCCTGTCACGTAAGATCTTCATGACTTTGCTACAACGAACCACTCACTCACTGAGCCTTCATATCTTTCTAACATCTTTCCATGCTACTTCCACACAGAGTTTTACTCTTTTCCCTAGAAATTTCAAGCTCTTTCACACCATGGCTTTGTGTGTTACTCCTTTTTTTTTTTTTTTTTGTGAGTACCGGGGGTCGACCTCAGGACCTTGCGCACCAGCAGGCGCCCATGCCGCTGAGCGATATCACCGGCCCTTTTTTCGTATGTGGGTTCGGGGAGTCGAACTCGGGCCCTCGCACCTGCCAGGCAGGCGCTGACGCCGCTGAGCCATCTCACCGGCCCGTGTGTTACTCTTGTCCTTGGTCTCTTTCTTTTCCTGACAAACTCTTTCATACTTGAAACATCTCATTTAAGAAGTTTTTGGACATTCAGTATAAAAGTTGTTGGGAACACAGCAATAAACACAAAAACATAAAAATTTCTGCTTTTGCAAAGCTTACAATAATTTCAATAGACCATATGGTTTATGTTAGATTTCTCAACTTTTCACACACAAGAACTATATTCTCTTTGAATCCCCAATGTCTGATACATGAGTTTAATAAATATTTTATAAATAATGGGGGAAGCTGAGGTAGGTGGTTCAAGAATTTGAGGCCAGCCTGAACTACATAGTGAGTCTACATAGTTAGACTACTAGTCCACGTAGTGAGCTCAAAGATGGTTGGAACATACAGTGAGACCATGTCTTAAAAAACTAAAACCAAAACCAAAGAAAATAATGCTATCTGGGTAGGAGTTCAGCCTACTTATTTGAAGAAGAAAAGCTT